>CM060305.1:92754250-92801750 GCA_030674185.1 Monoplex corrugatus | reverse complement strand
GGATGGCATTTTCTCAGGAACTTGTGACGAGATTTAGAATAATGTTGATAACAGTGATAACGAATAATTGTACAGGGCCTTTATCTCGCAAGAGCCCAAATCTTTTCACAAAAGCGTGAGTGACAGAGGTTGAAGAACAAAGGCACAGCAAATCTGTTTTCGTTGTTGTAACAAGCTGCCATTGTCTTCGATGCACGTCAAGTTTTATTTCAACTTAAAGCTTCTTCAAGGTCACAGTGACCTCAATAAGAACAAAGTCTGGATATTCCCTGATGATTTTGTTTGTTTGTTTAAAGTGAGATTGCTAGTATGGTTTGAACGTCTTCGGGTTTCTCCCCCTCCCCCATCCACTCCCCCCTCCCTCTTTTTTTTCAAATATATAGACATTTTTGTCAATTGTTGATCACAGTTTTGAAGTATTGTATGACTACATGTTGTTTCTGTGTACAGTGATAATAACAAGATGTACGCACTACACATTATATTGCCTTATATTTTTTTATATATTCGATGATATACTATATGTTGATATCAGATGGAAACTAATTACACTTTTGCTCATGTGTGTGTGTGTGTGTGTGTGTGTGTTGTGTGTGTGTGTGTGTGTGTGTGTGTGTGTGTGTGTGTGTGTGTGTGTGTGGTGTGACAGATATGTGTTTTTGTCAGCTGTTTCTTTACCAAATTTAGGTCACAGGGGTAGGCAATTCAGAAAATTCTGAATCCATGATTTTCAAACTCATGACGACAAGGTCAGTGTCACGTGCCCCACCCAAAAAATAAACGAACAAATAAATAAATGAATAATCAACTGAGATTATCACTTTTTGAGGAAAGTATTGTGGATTTCACTTTCTCAGGAACTTGTGACTAGATTTAGAATTATGTTGATAACAGTAATAACGAATATTTGTACAGGGCCTTTATCTCGCAAGAGCCCAAATCTTTTCACAAAAGCGTGAGTGACAGGTGGGTGAACACAGGCACAGCAAATCTGTTTTCGTTGTTGCAATAAGCTGCCATTGTCTGCGATGCACGTCAAGTTTTATTTCAACTAAAATGTTCTTCAAGGCCACAGTGACCTTGATAAGAACAAAGTGTGACTATTCCACAGTCGCCGTGGTGTAGTGGTTAACGCAATGAACTACTGACTGAAAGGTTGTGGGTTCGAATCCCCATCAGTCTCTTCAAAAATCAATGTGGGATTTTTCGGCTCTAACCGGCTCAAACCCAGAGTATGGTGTGCTGTGGGCTCATTGAGAAGACTGGGCCTTCACGGTCGAGTCTCATCCACTTCACGGATGCGTTAATGCGGGTGTTGCTCAAATCTTCTGACCAGCACCGCAGGTGTCTGTATCTCTCTGGCCTAAGTGACGCCAGGATATATTATGATAGTACGCGTAGACTACAGCCCTATCCTAGATGGAACTCCGTAGCATCGTGATTATCATCCTCATCGACATCATCATCACTGCATTGTAAAGAAGTGTGCCAGCTTCTGTGGCCATTAAGGTAGCGCAGAAAATGGGACAAAAGACAAAAAAGTGTGACTATTCTCTGATGATTTTTTCAATAAAAGAGAGATTGAAAGTATGGTTTGAACGTCTTAGGTTTCTCCCCTCCCCCATCCACCCCCTTTTTTTTATTCAAATATATAGACATTATTGTCAATCGTTGATTACAGTTTTGAAGTATTGTATGACTACATGTTGTTTCTGTGTACAGTGATAATAACAAGATGTACGCACTACACATTATATTGCCTTATATTTTTTTTATATATTCGATGATATACTGTATGTTGATATCAAGTGGAAACTAATTAAACTTTTGCTCATTTGAGTGTTTGTTGTTGTTGTTGTTGTTGTTGTTGTTGTTGTGTGTGTGTGTGTGACCGTGTGTGTGTGTGTGTAAAAAGGCGATAAAGAGCGTGTGTGCATGTGTGTGTGTGAGAAAGACAGATAGGGAGACAGAGAGTGTGTGTGTGTGTCTGTGTCTGTGTGTGTGTGTGTGAAAAAGAGACAGACAGAAAGAAAGAGTTCAGAGACTGAGACTGAGGGAGGTGTATGATGTATGTCTTTGTGTGTGTGTGTGTGTGTGTGTGTGTGTGTGTGTGTGTGTGTGTGTGTGTGTGTGTGTGTATGTATGTGTGTGTTGTGTGTGTGTGTGTGTGTGTGTGTGTGTGTGTGTGTGTGTGTGTGTGTGTGTGTGTGTGTGTGTGTGCAGTTTTCGGTGTAAAATATGAGTTGCACTATCAAGAAAAAAAAAAAGAAAAGAGAAAAAAGAAAAACTGAAGCAAGCCTGCAGCGTACGGCGCCACCCGCTTTTCTTTTTCACATATATGTATGATTGTGTTCTTGTTTATCTATGAAAGTTGATTTTGTAACTAGTTTGGCCAGGGATAACAATTACATTCTGTTGTCGTGGGACCTTTGACGTGCGCTACATGCATGCTACACACAGGACATTGGTTTATCGTGCCATTTGAAAGACTAGCACTCAGACCACCATTCAAAAAATTGTAGGGCACGGGATGGGGGTACAATGGGGACAGACTGATAATCCTTGTCTTGTCTAACTAGAGAATGGACATGGACTTCTCGTTTCCTAAGGAGATGTTCTAACTTGTTAGACTATCACTCCATATATTTCTTGTGTCTCATAGAATTTGAAGAGAGCTTGATCATGTTGTGGGACTTTCTTTCGACTCTTTCTCTTCTGAAGAGCTAAGGCGGTGGACTTTTAATTAATTTCATTTAGTTAGAATGTGTGGCTGCTGAAAATGTAGTCAAAAAAAGAAAGAAAGAAAAAGAAAGAAAGAAAGAAAGAAAAGAAACAGGAAATAATGTTTCTGTTCATTTAATCATACAAACATATTTTATGCAGCTGTGCGTTGCCATAGCGTAGTGATTACTCAGCACAACTGACTGCCGTAGTCAGATTTATTGTGGAATTTTTTCAGCCCCGCCCGGCTCCTACCCATAGCTGAAGGAGTCTCAGCTCACTGTGAAGACTGGGACCACAAAATCAAGTCTCATCCACTTTTCAGATGTGTCATTGAGGGTATTGCTTACCAACACCGCAAGTGTCATCTTTCGTTCCTGGTACATTATGATAGTAAGCATAGCGTAGGCCTACAGACCTGTTACACGGTCTCTAACCTAGATAGAACTACACAGCATCACGGTTATCATCCTTATCGTCATCATCATTAATGTATTGTACAAACTGACCTGGCTTCTGAGAAGCTAGTGTAGAAAATGGGATAAAAGAAGAAAACGCGATGATCATAATCTATCTATCTATCTATCTATCTATCTATCTATCTATCTATCTATCTATCTCTAGTTGGGCTGTCTGCTTGATCCAAGCAGCGTCGCTGTGATGTAGAGACCAATGCGAGAGAGGCAGTCTCTGTCGCAGCGGTCGCATGTGTATGCTGATGCTGGTCTGTTGGCTGTCGTCCCTTTTCTGCGAGCTCGCTTTTCTGCTGCAGCAGCTGACAGTTTGTCCTCACCAGTCCGCAGCTGTTTCTTGAGAGTGCTTCTCCAGCTGTTGCGATCATCTGCGAGGTCCTCCCAGGACTCAGTGTTGATCTCAAGCGCCTTCATGTCACGTTTGCAAACGTGTTTGTATCTCAGCTGTGGGCGACCAGTGTTTCTCTGCCTGTGGCAAGCTCACCATAAAGGATGTCTTTTGGGATGCGACCATCTTCCATGCAGCGAACGTGGCCCAGCCAGCGCAGCCGACGCTGTCTCAGCATGTATGCATGGTTGGGAGGCCAGCGCGGGTCAGGACTTCGGTGTTGGTCACTTTGTCTTGCCAGGAAATGCCGAGTATGCGCCGCAGGCTTCTCAGGTGGAAGGTATTGACCTTTTCTCCTGATGAGCATGTGTGGTCCACGCCTCGCTGCCACACAGCAAGGTGCTGAGGACACAGGCGTTGTATACAGCCATCTTTGTCTTCGTAGTCAGCTTGGGATTTGTCCACACCCTTTGTGTGAGGCGAGCTAGTGTTGTGGCTGCCTTCCCGATCCTCTTGTCGATCTCTGTGTCAAGGGAGAGGTTATCGGTGACGGTGGACCCAAGATAGGTGAATTGATGGATGGCTTCAAGCTCGTAGTCATCGATGGTGATGACTGGTGGAGATGGCGCGTCTTGGCCCAGAGTTTGTTCTAACGATTCAGACAATCTTTGCAGGCCTGGGAGAAGCGGTCCATTAGTGACTGCAAGTCCCGCTGAGTATGGGTCACAAATGCAGCACCGTCGGCAAACAGCATGTCTCTGATGAGGGCTTCACGGACCTTTGTCCTTGCTCTGAGGCGAGCGAAGTTGAAGAGCCTGCCATCTGATCTGGTCCGCAGGTAGATCCCTTCTTGCGCTGTGCTGAACGCATGCCTCAGGATGAGAGCAAAGAAGATTCCAAAGAGGGTTGGGGCCAGGACGCAGCCTTGTTTCACACCGCTGCCTACATCGAAGGGCTTGGAGAGGTTTCCGTTGAACTGCACCGCATGTTGGAGTGGAAGGACTCAATTAAGCTGTGCAGTTTGGGGGGGCAGACGATCTTTCGGAGAGCCCTGAAAAGGCCATCTCTGCTGACTAGGTCAAAGGCCTTGGTGAGGTCAATGAATGCCACACACAGGGGCATCCGCTGCTCTCTGCACTTCTCCTGGATTTGGCGGAGGGAAAAGACCATTCTACCGTGGATCTCTCTGCTCGAAAACCACACTGTGATTCCGGTTGGACGCGTTCAGCCAGTTTCTGCAGGCGGATTAGGAGGACCCGAGCGTAGACTTTGCCAACAATGCAGAGGAGCGAGATACCTCTGTAGTTGTTGCAGTCGCTCCTTTCGCCCTTGTTTTGTACAGGGTGACAATCTTGGCGTCCCTCATGTCCTGTGGAACAGTTCCCTCATTCCAACACTGACAGAGGATTGCGTGCAAAGGGTGCAGAAGAGTAGTCTTGCAGCGCTTGATGAGGTCTGGGGTAATTCCGTCGTTGCCAGGTGCCTTGCCTGATGCCAGGTTATCAATGGCCTTGCTGAATTCGTCCAAAGTTGGCTCTGCGTCAAGTTTTCCATGACCGGCATGCGCTTGATGGCATCGAGGGCTAAGGGGGACACCATGTTCTGTGTGGAGTAGAGGTCGGAGTAGTGTTCCGCCCATCTCTCCATCTGTTGGCTAGGATCGCTGATTACTTCCCCAGTGGAGGATTTGACGAGGGTGGTCTTGCTCTGTGTTGGTCCCAGTGCCTTCTTGATGCCATCATACATTCCTTGGATGTTGCCTCTCTCAGCAGCACCCTGTATCTCTTCGCTGAGCTCTGTCCAGTATTCGTTTGCACAGCCCTGGCGTTAAGCTGAACCTTACTCCTGGCAGCCCTGAGGATTTGCAAGTTCTTCTCACTGGGTGACCGCTTATACTCGGTGTGTGCGGCGTGCTTGGCCTCAATAGTGGGAGTCAGCTCTGATGATTTGGCCTCAAACCAGTCATGGGACTTCGCAGTTTTCTTCCCAAAGGTGGCCATAGCAATGCGGTGCTTGGTGTCTCGTATCGTTTCTCCATCTCTCAGTGGCAGAGTCTCTGGGCTGCAATGCATCGTATTCTCTCTGAAAGGCCTCTGCGAACTGTTCTACAAGATCTGGCTGAGACATCTTGCTGACGTCGATGCGAGGGTTTCCTTGTTTCTTTAAGCAGTGGAACTTCTTTGGTTGCAGCCTGATCTCGCAGCATACCAGAGAGTGGTCTGTGTCGCAGTCTGCGCTGTGATAAGAGCGAGTGTGGAGAACGTTTTTGATAGCGGCGCGTCTTACTAGGATCAGATCCAGTTGGTGCCAATGTTTTGAGCGCGGTGCCTTCAGGAGACTTTGTGTTGAGGCTTCGTCTTGAAGAAGGAGTTGGCGATGCACAGTTCATGGCAGGTGCAAAACTCAAGAAGTCGCTGTCCATTCTCATTCATCTCCCCCACTCCAAAGGAACCGAGGCAGGAGGGCCATGAGTCATTGTCTGCACCCATTCTGGCGTTGAAGTCGCCCAGACGAACAAGTTGTTCTGTCCTGGGGATGTTCCTTATGGTTGATGCAAGATTTTCGTAGAACTCATCCTTGGCGTCTGGAGAGGCGGATAGAATTGGGGCATAAACGCTGATGAGAGTGACATAGCCTTCTGTGGTGTTGAGGCGGAGAGTCAAGTGTCACTCTGAACCGCCGCTGCCTGGTTCAATCATGTTCAGCAGGCTGTTCCTTGCTGCAAAGCCTACTCCGTGCTCTCTTGGGGCATCAGAACTCTATCCCTGCCAGAAGAAGGTGTAGTTCCTTTCCTTTAGCGTTCCTGAGTCAGCCAGCCGTGTTTCCTGCAGAGTGGCAATGTCCACATTGAGCCTCTTTAGCTCGCTGTTTATGACGGCGGTCTTTCTGGCGTCGCTGATGTCTTGCAGATCTTGGGAGAGCCCAGGCATCATTGTTCGGACATTCCAACAGCCCAGTTTCATTGCTGATCCGTTTCCCGATCCGTTTCTTGAATTTGAAGTTTTCCTTTTGATTGGTGCGGTAATTAACGACCTACTTGTCAGATTTTCTCCTAATCTTCATGCACCCAATGAAGAAGGCAAATCGTGGCGGGACAGCATCTAATTGGCTGGGGGCTGCCCAGCTTAGGCGGGCGGAAGCTGTCCAGTAAGACACGAAGGTCTCTCCCACCGTCAAAAGCAACCCCTGGCGTCAGCTCTACGCCAATTGAGCAATGACTTATCACCGGTATCTGTTGCTTCCCGTGTTGTGTCGACACTAGTGATAGTAGCGAAGCTGGAGTGTCCTCTCCAGGTCGTAGGTGCAGAGTGTTTGTGGATGAATGGCGGATGTAAGCCTGGGCAGTGTAATATGGAAGACAGGCTGTTGCCCGTGCAGCTTGTTCCCACTCTCCACCTCGCTGACAGATTCAAAGGAACAGCAGGGCTGTTACGTTTTGGTGCCAGCGCTGCCGCAGGAACTGCAGGAAAGTGACAAAGTTTGCCATCCAACCGCCTTAGGGCCCCACACCGGTTTTACTGTCAGGGTTTACTCCCTTAGCTAGGTGGCCGCAGGTAGCTCTCCAGAGCTGGCGACCTTTGATGGATCTATTTATTTCCACCAGGGTTTCTAGCCACCCTCCTCACCCTCCTCCTGAGAGGACTTGCGAGGGTGCTGGTTATATATATATATATATATATATATATATATATATATATATATATATATAGTGTGTGTGTGTGTGTGTGTGTGTGTGTGTGTGTGTGTGTGTGTGTGTGTGTGTGTGTGTGTGTGCGGCAAACAGGTAGTGTAATATTAAATTATTTGATAGTTGTTATTTAGAATTGAAACTAGAATTGAAACTAGCTATTGATGACATCAGAACTGATCAGCAAGTGAAGTCATCATCATCATCATCAGGTGCCCTGCCTCATGGCATTGGCGATCATGGACTTCCATCTGTCTCTATCTCTCGTTGCCCCTAGCATCTCCCCCACCCTCCTCATCCCCAGCCACTCTGCAAGTCCGTCTAGCATTTTCTCCCTGGGTCTACCTGGTGCTCTCTTTCCCTCCAGCTTTCCCGTTGTGACCAGGTGCTCCAAATCTCCCTTTCTCATGAAATGGCCTATAAATGTTGCCTGTCTTTTCCTAATCTTCCTTATGACTGATCTACTTGTGTCTGCCTCCATCAAGACTGTCTCGTTTGTTTTCTTTGCTGTCCATGGAACTCTGAACATTCTTCTTAGAAATCACATCTCGGCTGCCTCAATCTTGTTCTGGCTTTGCTTGATGACTGTCCGCGCCTCACATCCGTACAACAGTATAATAATTAATAATTACAATATTTATAATAATTACAATATTTATATAGCGCAAAATCTTGATAAAATCAAATCTAAGCGCTGAAGCAGACACACACGCAAGCACGCACGCACGCACGCACACACACGCACGCACGCACGCACACACACACACACACACACACACACACACACACACACACACACACACACTCACACACACGCATGGCTATAAATGGGGAGAAAGAATAAAAGCAATAAAAGCAAGAATAAAAGCAATGGAAAATTATAGAGAGCATAGCATATACAATTATATATTATAACCATGTGATTCCCCTCCGAGCGGAGACAGGCTGCAAGGGGGGGGGGGGGGGGTTGAGTGAGGTTAGGATTTTATGCGGAGGAGAAAAGGTGAGTTTTGAGAGCGGACTTGAAGGAGACAAAAGTAGGTTGCTGACGGACTGAGAGAGGAAGATTGTTCCAGGAGAGTGGACCAGAAACAGAGAAAGCTCGTGGACCATAGATATTGAGCTTAGTGCGTGGAAAGCGAAAAGTCAGAGGATCGGAGGCAGAGCGGAGGGTACGTGAGGGAACATAGATCTCAAGTAGGCTTGACAGGTAATCGGGGGCTGCGTTATTGAGGCTTTTGTAGCACATGGTGTCTAGTTTGTACTGTATGCGCTTTGATACAGGGAGCCAGTGAAGTTGTGCCAGGAGAGGAGATATGTGGTCAGCTTTTTTCTTTTTGAGTACAAGGCGTACAGCATTGTTTTGAATGCGCTGTAGGATGTGAATGGTGGAGGCAGGAAGACCAGATAGGAGTGAATTGCAATAGTCAATGCGAGACATTATGAAGGAGAGAACGAGTTTTGCAGTTGTTTCGACAGAGAGATACTTCCTGATCAGCCTTATACGATGGAGATGATAGTAGCAGGATCTGGCAGTTTGAGAAACAAAGTTGTTCATGGAGAGGGTAGAGTCAATGCAGACACCAAGGTTTTTAGCTGAATCAGAAATTGGGACTGATGTGTTACATAATGGGAGAGAAAGAGGAGGCAGCTGAGAAAGTTTCTGACGGGTGCCAGTGAGGATAGCTTCTGTCTTGTCGTCATTAAGCTGAAGTTTGTTGAACGTCATCCAGTTCTTAATGTCCGAGTAACACTCAGTGGTGCGAGTCAACAGGCGCTGTATATTATCAGGTGAGTCACTGTCTTGAAGTTGGGTGTCATCAGCATAGAAGTGGTGTTTTATAGAGTGGGAGTTGATGATGGTGGACAGGGGGGAGGTGTAAAGAGTGAAAAGAACAGGGCCAAGGACAGATCCTTGTGGAACACCACAGGTCAGGTATGCAGGTTGAGAGTAAGTGCCATTGATGAGAACGGTTTGTTTTCTGTTTGATAGGTATGAAGTAAACCAAGACAGAGCAATGTCAGAGATGCCAAAAGTATGATGAAGTCTAGAAAGGAGAATACCATGATCAATGGTATCAAAGGCTGCAGACAGATCAAGGAGTGTGAGGAGAGAGACTTTGCCAGTATCAGTTGCAAGGAGGAGATTGTTGAGAATGTGTAGTAGGGCAGTTTCAGTGCTATGGCACTGGCGGTAGGCTGACTGGAAAGGATTGAGAAGATTGTTGGCAGACAGGTGAGAGTTCAGCTGGTTGAGGACGACTTTTTCAAGGAGTTTTGACAAGAAAGAGAGATTAGAGATAGGCCGATAATTTTTCAGTTCATTTGGGTCTAAATTGTGTTTCTTGAGGAGAGGGTGAACAATAGCAGACTTGAAAGAATCTGGGACAGTTCCAGTTTGAAAAGAAGTGTTGATGATGTCAGTGATGAATGGGAGGAGAGTAGGGAGACAGTCGGAGTAGAGAGAACCTGGAAGAGGATCCAGTTCGCAGGTTTTGAACGACATGGATCTGATTGTGTTGAGAATTTCTTCTTGTGAGACTGGGGTAAAAGTAGTAAGAGGTGTGCCAGAGAAGGAAGGGTCAGGTAGGCATGGTTGACAGGGTGTCCTGTCAAGCCTGTCACGAAGAGTTTGTATTTTGGTGATGAAATACTTGGAGAATACAGATGGGAGTTCTTCATTTGTATGTTTTGTTGGGAGAGGTAAATCTTTTCGTGTGCCAAGGAGATGATTCAGTATTGGTTCTATATAATATTCAAGAACTCTCTTCCTGATGCCAACCGATAGGCATTTGTTGGTAAGAATGCTTGTCATCTTCTTGAATGCTGTTTTGGCTTGGCCGATTCTGCCAGCTATTTCTGATGTGCATCTGCAGTCTGATAAAATGATCGTTCCCAGGTATTTGAATTTATCAACCTGTGTCAAGGTTGTGCCATTTGCTGTTATTTTGCATGAGGGGATTTTATGTTTTTTACTGATCACCATGACTTCAGTCTTCCTGCTGTTTAGTTCCAACACCTTACCTTTGCTTTCTATTTCTAGTATATTCACAAGATTTTGTAGGTCCCTTTCATTTTCTGCAGTTAGCACGGTGTCATCTGCGTATCGAATGTTGTTTATCATTTTCCCTCCAACCTTTAATCCAGGGTCTTCTTCTAGGTTTCTCATGATGTTTTCACTGCAAAGTGAAAACAGATCTGGTGACAAAACACAACCCTGTCTGACTCCTCTTTTGATGTTTTGGAAAGAGCTTACATTGTTTTCTATTGTCATTGCAGCTGTTTGTTCCCAGTACATATTTCTGATTATTCGTATATCTTTTCCATCAACACTGAGTCTCTCCAGTTGGTTGATCAATTCATCATGTCTTACCCGATCAAAAGCCTTGGTGTAGTCAACAAAGCATAAATACAAATCCTTATTCATGTCAATTGACCTCTCTATGATATTCCGCAATAATAGTTCCTTTCCCTTCCACAAATCCACACTGTTCTTCTGCTGTTTCTCTTTTGATTCTATTCCTTGTCCTCATCATGATTATTCTTAACAAGATTTTTGTTACATGACTCATCAAACTGATTGTTCGATGGAGTTCGCATTCTATAGCCCCTGTCTTTTATGGAAGTGCAATGAAAATTGATTTTGACATATCTTTGGGTTTTTTCCCAGTGTCGTAAATTTCATTTAGGAGGACTGTTATTTTTTCTATGCCAAATTCCTCCAGGGCTTCAATCATCTCTGTAGTAATGTTGTCTGGTCCTGGGGCTTTTCCTGGTTTCATCTTTTTCAGTGCCGCTCTAACTTAAGTGAAGTTAACTTTCTTCGAATTCACCATTTTGAATTCAACATGAATGGCAAGGCGCAAATCCTTACCGTTTCGGTTTCTTTTAGGAGACAGTAGAATTCCTGCCGTGCGTAAATATTACCAATCGTGCGAATGCCTTTTTATTTTGATTTATTTTTTTTTTTTTTTTTTTATTTTTTTTTTTTTTTTTTTTTTGTATGTGAAGGGAGGTAACGTTGAACGAACATGAGTCTATTCAAAAGTAACTTCCCTTAAAATCTAATGTTATTGTGCAGCTGCTGCGACCTAAATGTCGTTTGTTTTCGTTAGACAAGTTTGATAGTTCAGGTGGAACACTCTCAAAACTGTTGTAATTTACATACAGCTACCTGTATATTCCAGGTGTATCCATGCAATGTGAAAGGACAACGACCTATGGTGAAAAATTGTGAAATTAGGGCACGTCACATAATTGAATGAATGGATCGCATACATTGATGATTGATAGAATCAGAATGGATTATTAGCAGTAATTAGGGCCTACGTGTCTGAAGCACAAAAGTTAAATAGGGCGCAGAATAACATCAATAAGTGCTTAGCCGTTTTGAGCTGTCGGCAAGATTTTCAGTCAAGAATGCGACGATTCTTGCAAGTCATGAAAATGGAGAGCTGTGGTACACGTTTGTTATTTATTCTTGTCGTCTGCTTCGTTGGTGAGTTCAGTGTGCCCGTCTCGACTGACTCCGTCACGTGTGTCCATCGATCTCTGTGTGTTTGTGTCTTGTGTGTATTTGTTTGTTTGTTTTAATAACTTTGCTATGTTATTTCACACAAAATGACAACCAGGAGCAAAGTTCAAAGTATTAAAACTGTAAAAGCAATATATATACATGTCTGTTTTCGTTTGTTTGTTTTTTTGGTTGATATATATATAATTTATATTTTATTTGTTTTATGATGAAGATGTAGGCTACTTGAATTATTGTGTGAATTGCTGTTTTCTCCTCCCACTACTTCCCCCAAGTTTCAGCTGTGTGTGTATGTGTGTGTGTGTGTGTGTGTACGTGTGTGTGTGTACGTGTGTGTGTGTGTGTGTGCATTGGAGGATGTTTGTATATTCATCCTCTCTCTCTCTCTCTCTCTCTCTCTCTCTCTCTCTCTCTCTCTCTCTCTCTCTCTGTGTGTGTGACTCTCTCTCTCTGACTCTCTCTCTTTCTCTCTTATGTGTGTGTGTGTGTGTGTGTTAATAAATAATAATTACAATATTTATATAGCGCAAAATCTTGATAAAATCAAATCTAAGCGCTGAAGCAGACACACACGCAAGCACGCACGCACGCACGCACGCACACACACGCGCACGCACGCACGCACGCGCACACACACACACACACACACACACACAACACACACACACACACACACACACACACACACGCATGGCTATAAATGGGGAGAAAGAATAAAAGCAATAAAAGCAAGAATAAAAGCAATGGAAAATTATAGAGAGCATAGCATATACAATTATATATTATAACCATGTGATTCCCTCCGAGCGGAGACAGGCTGCAGAGGGGGGGGGGGGGGGGAGGGTTGAGTGAAGTTAGGATTTTATGCGGAGGAGAAAAGGTGAGTTTTGAGAGCGGACTTGAAGGAGACAAAAGTAGGTTGCTGACGGACTGAGAGAGGAAGTTTGTTCCAGGAGAGTGGACCAGAAACAGAGAAGGCTCGTGGACCATAGGTATTGAGCTTAGTGCGTGGAAAGCGAAAAGTCAGAGGATCGGAGGCAGAGCGGAGGGTACGTGAGGGAACATAGATCTCAAGTAGGCTTGACAGGTAATCGGGGGCTGCGTTATTGAGGCTTTTGTAGCACATGGTGTCTAGTTTGTACTGTATGCGCTTTGATACAGGGAGCCAGTGAAGTTGTGCCAGGAGAGGAGATATGTGGTCAGCTTTTTTCTTTTTGAGTACAAGGCGTACAGCATTGTTTTGAATGCGCTGTAGGATGTGAATGGTGGAGGCAGGAACACCAGACAGGAGTGAATTGCAATAGTCAATGCGAGACATTATGAAGGAGAGAACGAGTTTTGCAGTTGTTTCGACAGAGAGATACTTCCTGATCAGCCTTATACGATGGAGATGATAGTAGCAGGATCTGGCAGTTTGAGAAACAAAGTTGTTCATGGAGAGGGTAGAGTCAATGCAGACACCAAGGTTTTTAGCTGAATCAGAAATTGGGACTGATGTGTTACATAATGGGAGAGAAAGAGGAGGCAGCTGAGAAAGTTTCTGACGAGTGTGTTGTGTTTCATAGCATTGTCGTGTGTTTGTGTGTGATTATCCTGCATGTGTACAATTGCATTCTGTATACTGTTTGTATCAAAACATTTAAGACGTCTATAACTTAGTATAAGTTACAAATTGTTTCAAGACTGATCTTAGCATTATTATGACTAATTTATTTTTATTGTGTTAAGGTGTAAGAAGAAAACAAAGGGTATACTTTTGTAAAACTTATTAAAACTAATTATATGTAATGTATAATTCAGTGTTCTTTAACTTCCTGTTTTCATGCATGAAACTTTACATACAACTACAACTTCATGTTTTATTTGTTCAAGTTTCTCTAATCTTTGCAAGGAAACAGCAACAATATAAAAACTTAAAAAGTACTACAACTGCTACTAGTACTACTATATTGCTGCTATCAGTTGTTGATCTAAACATGTGTGTGTGTGTATAGATCTGATGTGTGTGTGTGTGTGTGTGTGTGTGTGTGTGTGTGTGTCTAAAATGTGTGTGTGTGTGTGTGTGTGTGTGTGTGTGTGTGTGTGTGTGTGTGTGTGTGTGTGTGTGTGTGTGTTTTTTTTTACCTTTCCCTTGCCTTGATGGAGATATTTCATTTATAATCAGTAATGGTTTAATATTAAAACAACATGACAAGCATTGAACTATTCACACAGATATAGACACATACACACATGCACACACAGACACACACACAGACACACACACAGACACACACACACACACACACACACACACACACACACACACACACACACACTTATAAATACACACACTTATAAATACACACACACATGCATAGACACACACACAAAAATACACATGTATGCACACACATGCACATACACACACACACTCACTCTCTCTCTTACTCACACAGTCACACACACACACACACACACACACACACACACACACACACACACACACACACACACACACACTGTGACACACACAGTCTCACACTCATACAGTCACACACACACACACACACACACACACACACACACACACACACACACACACACACACACACACACACACACACACACACACACACAGACTAATAATTAATATTGATACTGATGGCTCCATTTGGTTGACGAGATAATAGGTGCACCCAGCTTGAGGACTCATTTGGGTATGAAATGCAAACAGTGTCAGCTGTGGCTGAGTAAGTCAGTAAGTGGATTCTTGAGGGGCAGTCCTTGGCACACACATGCATCCGCTCAAACAGTCATACTCACCTTGATACAGACCATGACAGATTAAAATTGGGATTCAAACAAAAAACAAAAAACAAAAATAACAGAGAATGAGAGATGTCTTTCACTTTTTGTATTCTTCTCCTCTTTCTTGATTTTTTGTTGTTGTTTTGTTTTGTTTTTTTCATTAAGATTATACTGATAAATGAATTTCTTCTGTTCATCATTGTTAACATTACACCATCATCATCAGCATCATCATAAGCAGCAGCAGCAGCAGCAGCATCACCGTCATCACTGTCACCATCATCGTCACCACCACCGCCACCACCATCATCATCATCAGTTTTCTTATCTTTGGTGTCATCATCATTGTCTCTGATCATCATTGTCATCATTATCATCATTGTTATCATATTTGTTGTTGCAGTTTTTTTTCCTGCACCATTTCAGTGGTCACAGAGTCTGTGAACAGTTTTTCAAACTGTAAGAATGTTGATGAATGATTCTGGGGATGATAATGGATGAGACTGCATGGCAGGACTGTAAGTAACCAGCAGTATACTGTCATCAACCAGGCATGAGAGGTGCACACTCCTGCAGTGTTGGTCAGAAAATTTGAGCAACACCCACAGTAATCTGTAAAAAGGATGAGACTTGACTGCTTGTTCTCAGTTTTCCCAGTGAGCCCATAGCACACTCAGCTTTACATAGGATTTGGTCATGTCCAGAAAAATCCCATAATGATTTGCTGTCTTATTCATCATCATCATCTGGTCCCTTTTTATCCACTGGACGAGGTGGCAGGGAAGTTTTTAGTCCTCTTCTTATTATCTGTTGTTTGGTGTTGTTTGTGGTCTGTTTGTGACCGTGCATTCGCACTTGACAAAGGCCGGTTGGCCAAAAAATTGCGCATGTCTTGTCTTGTTGTATTGAATACGCATTCACTTTGGTTTACTTGTTCTTCTGGTTCCATCATCATTATGATCAGTTTTGTCATTGTGCAGTCAGTGTGTGTGAGGGGAGGGGAGGGGGACGTGGTGGGGGAGGTCGCTCGAGGACGGCCATATATCGCTACCGCTTCCAAGCTAGCCATCACACCACGTAAGTAGCCCTCTCATTCCTTTCTCCACTCTGCCAAAGTACATGTAATAGTACTAATGTATTATGATGATGATGATGATAGTGATGATGATGTTGATGGTGGTGGTGGTGATTGTGGTAATGATGATGATGGTGATAAAAGAATGCTTCAACTCAAAAGGGCCCTAAGTGCTTGTAAAAATAATATCAATGGTGATAGAAAATTATATTTAGAATAATAGCAATGATGACAATTCTAGCAATAATGATGATGATGATGATGTTAATGATGATAATGATACTACTACTAATGATGATAATAGTAACTGATGATGATGATGATGATGATGATTGTAATAGCAGTAGTAGTAGTAGTGATAATGATAATATTAATAATAATAGATAATGATTGTTAACAATAATGATAATAATAAAGATGATGATGATGATAATGTCTATACATGTACAATCAGTGCTTTATCTCACAAGAGCTCCACATGCATGTGCACACTCATGTACAACTCACACATACACATGCACACACACACGCACACATGCACGCACACACACAAACACACACACACACATACAACACACACACACACACACACACACACACACACACACACACACACACACACATACACACACACACACACACACACACACACACACACACACACACCACACACACACACACACACATTTTACACAGAGCACAGTTGGGAGGGGAAAAAAAGAAGAATTATTGCACTCAGACAAATATATTATAAATCTACCCACTCTGCAAATGGTAAACAACCTAAGCTGTGCAAAGTCTGATGATCTGATAGGGTCTTGAATTGGAAGGGAGTGTGAAGTGGTGTAGGGGTCACCTGTGAAATACCAAGTTGACACCAATACAATGATCAAAACATTAACCCTTTGACTCCCACATCCTATCCACCAACTGCAAAAAAATTAACCCTTTGACTCCCTCTATCTATCCACCAGCTTCCTGTAGGAAGTCAAAGGGTTAAGATGGGTAGCTAAAATGGCAACCTTTACGGTGTGAGCTGGGACTGAAACATCAGAGATCAGATCTTGAGTTTAAAAAAATCTACCAAACATAGGATGCATCATCTGGGAGTCAAATACTTTTTTTTTTAAATCTACCCAAAATCGGGTGGATTACTTCGGAGTCAAACCTGGGTCACCTGCATGGCTGGTGAGAGTTTGACCACTAGGCCACCAATGCTGTTGAAAAAAGAGAGAAAGAAAAGGTGATTCCACTGAGGGTCAGACTCGCATAATGATGGCTCGGTCTGTTTGTTTAGAAAGTGGACGGCCACATTCTTTGGCAGGTGTGGCATGGTCGTATAGATCATGAAAGAAGAAAGATAGTACAGTACAACATGATACAACAAGTACAGTACACTGTACAGTGTAATAAACACAATGCTATACAGCACAGTACAATATGATACAGTACAATATAGTGCAATACAATATATTACAATACAATACAGTACAATACAATGCAATACAGTTTATGGCAGATTTGGATGCAGTGCATGTGGAAATGTCTGATTTCAATAAATCTCTCTTGAACAAAGTCTTTACATCATCTACAGTAATTACTGTTATGATAGAATTATTTATAATACTAAATGAAGTTAACATTAATAGTACTAATTAATGCATTATTATTGTGAATATGAGTATCACTATCAGTAACAATACTGGAATTGAAAATTTATCTTCGAAATGCTGCAGATAATTGTAAAGATATTAATTGGTATGAGTATTAGTCCTGGAACTGAAAATTTGCCTTTTATGTGTTGCAGATTTGCAAGTGTTGGAATGATTGTGGGTGTTACGCTGGGCACAATTGCTGGAGTTGTGTGTCTTGTCGTTGCTTTCTGCTTCTGTATATCCTTCTGTTGCTCTTTTTCTTCTTCCAGTAAGTCAGACTTTTTTATTTGTTATATACTATATAGTATGTATTGATGATTCCATTTTTGTATAGTGATTGTTGTTGTTGTTGTGTAAAGCCCAGCCAACTGCACAGAGCCATATCAGGGCTACAACCACTTCAAAAAACATACACAAAACTTCGACAGGAAAAACAAAGAAAAGAAAATTAAGTGCATTCGCGCACATAATTCAAGGACACGCCCACGATGTTGACCACTCCGTCCAATCCATCTTACAGGGGATTTAAAAAACATGCCCGAATACAAATTTAAGCATATCTCTGAGGACAGCAAAACATATGTAAAAACATGCATGAATTACCCAGAATTGCTTCCGCATATATCACCTCCCTAGGGCCAAAATGCACTTAACACATGTACCCTATTATCAATCCTTAGATAAAAGTACGAAAGACTTTATCAAAAACATACAGATGAATGGACCAGCAAGGCAGAAAATGATAGGAAGAAATGACAGAAAGCAAAGGAGGAAGAAAGAAACAGAGAGAGTGACAGAAAAGAGGAAATTTCAAGCACAGAATTTCCAGAAGGTGGGGATACTATTTATACTGACAGAGCCCCCAGCATCCCCACCAGCAGGTGTGGGTGGGTGTACAGTGATAACAGCCCATGTCAAAGTATGTTTGTTGCACTTTAGGTACTAAAAAAAAAGATGTAAATAGTGGAAATGTATTTTATCATATTCACACATGAATGCAGTATAAAAAAGAAAAAAGTAGGTGGATACATACATTAAACAATAATTCTTCAAATATAACGACAGATCTAACTAAAAGTCAGAATTAGGCAACAGTTCCACTCTTCCACAGAGGACATACAAGGAAGAAAAAGAGGAAAAATGTTTGATCATTTTAATGACTTCCATACGTAGAGACTTTTATCATAGTACTTGTTGACTTGTTTAAGGCACTACCTTGTCTGTTTCATCCACTTCTGAGTCATGTTTTTTCTCAGAAGCTGCATCTTCGTTATCACCGCGATATTTGTCATCTAGGTTTAACAGTTGCTTGATTTCCTGAGAGACAGTCCACAGACAAGCACACAAAATGACCTTAAACCAGTAAAGAGAAACAAACACAAAAACAGGCAAACAAGCAAACAAAATTTACCATTAATCAATAAGGTTAACAAACAAATAAAAACAGACAAACAAACAACAAAATTGACCTTTAGCTAGACCAAATTAGTTGTCTGAAAAGACATTGATAGAAAACTTACAAGTTAAGTAGAAACCTAAGTTTTGACAATGCCTAGGATTTATAAATATGACATTCATTACCTTTATTGTTTTGGGTTCTTTTCCATTATATGGCATCTGTAACTTATTTCTGAGCATGATGTCATTTTGTCAAGAAAATGAAAGTGTGTGTGTGTGAGTGTGTGTGTGTGTGTGTGTGTGTGTGTGTGTGTGTGCATATATATCAAAGACTTGCATTTTTTAATATTTTTTTTCCTTATTTATTCTTTGTAACTGGTGGCTCTGGTAGCAGTTTTCTTTTATTTTATCTTACTGTCTGTTATTATTCTTGATGAACTGACTGTGATTGTAATATGAATATACTAATACATTTTTTTTTCATATTGGGTGTTTTGTTGTCATCAAGTGAAATATAGTAATGATCCATTAATATATACAGTGCAACAAGTGTGCATTTGACATGAACTGTTTGCACAGTTCTGATTACATGTACATTGTTAGTATTACCGCTGAATTTATGTGTTTGTGTGTGTGTGTGTGTGTGTGTGTGTGTGTGTGTGTGTGTGTGTCCTACCCAGGCAGTTCAACAGAAGACAACACCACCAGAAACGAACTGTTGGCACAGTTCAAATTACATCATTACTATTACCTCTGAAATTATGTGTTTGTGAGTGTGTCCTACCCAGGTAGCTCGACATTGTACATTTCAAATTACATCATTACTGTTACCACTAAATTTACCCCTGTGGGGATGCTGGGAGCTCTTTCAGTATAGAGAGTATCCCCACTTTCTGGAAATTCTGTGCTAGAAATTTCCTCTTTTCTGTCAGTCTCTTTCTTTCTGCCTTGTTGCTTTGCTTTCTGTCATTTCTACCTATCATTTTCTGCCTTAATGGTCCATTCACTTGTATGTGTTCGATAAAGTCTTACGTACTTTTTCTTATGATTGATAATTGGGTACATGTATTTAGTGCATTTTTGGCTCTAGGGAGGTGAGATATACGGAAATAATTTTAGGTAATTTATCATTTTATGCCTGTTTTTATATATGTTTTGGTGTGCCTTGTGTATGCTTATATATGTATTCAGGTGCATTTTCTTAAATCTCCCCTGTGCGATAAATTGGACGGAGTGGTCAACGCCGGGGGCATGTCCTTAGATTATTGTGTGAATGCATTGATATGTGTACTTAATTTTCTTTTTTTTTTTTTTTTTCCTTTTAACGTTTTGTATGTTTTGAAGCGGTTATAGCCCTAGTATGGTTCTATGCAGTCAGCTGGGCTTTAAACAACAATAACAACAATAACAACCACTGAATTTATGTGTTTGTGTGTGTGCCCTACCCAGGCAGCTCAGTGAAGACAACACCACCAGACGTAAACTGTTCACACATTTCAAATTACATCATTACTATTACCACTGAATTTATGTGTTTGTGTGTGTGTCCTATCCAGGCAGCACAACAGAAGACAACACCACCAGAGACATGTTGCTGTCAAGCCCCACCCCTGCCCAGTCATCCAACACGGCGAATGGTGGTGTGTCTACCAGTCCTTCCAGTATCTACAACAACATGCACGAAGCTGCCTTCCCCCCTGATAGAGATCAAAATGCCGACCCTCCTCCATCCTACGACACTGTGGTCAGCCAAAAGGAAGGTGCTGTCTTCTATCCAGCACAACCTGACAATGATTATCCTTACTCATCTAGTTTCTCTACAGTCACACAGAAGGAAGGTGCTTTTCCCTATCCCGCCCAGCCAAATCTTTACTCATCTGGCTTTCCTGTGGTCACACACATAGAAGATGCTCGCCTTTGTCCTTCACAACCAGGCAGGGACTTTTCTGACTCACATGCCTTGCCCAGTGCTCCTCCTCCTCCTTCTCCTTCTGATCATGGGTTTTCTTCTCCGGGCATGTATGGTGCACCGTATTCTCCTGACCCTATTGTTCCGTTAGGGTCGGTATCTTATGACAGAATGTAGGATGGTGATGGAGCATGTTGAGAGCCAGTTTTTGTTGAGTTTTCAGGGCCATAATCTTTTCCGCAGTGCCAGTGGAATGGACTGAAGGTTAGTTGAGACATAGGTAGACCTACCTTCCACTTTATTGTGATCTCAAGTCCACCCAGCTGTGAATGAATAGCCTACTTGACCTTATTCAGCGTTTGGGAAGGTAAAGCGCAAGTGAGAGAAGGTCATCACCAAAAAAACACTTATTCAGAGAAAAGCCTTGAGGAAGAAAATGTGTTCTCTTGAAGTGGAATGCTTTGGTTGAAAACAGCAGACGGACCTCTTTGGAAAAAAAGACGCATCCATCAGGACCATGCTGTAAAAGTAATATGCATATTTTATCTTATACAGTGTTTTGACAGTGGTTGTGGTCTCATAGTAAGCTTGTGGATATTTTTAGAGCCTAAACATCCATTTAGCAATCGTGCTTGGTAGTGCTCAGCCTTAACTATCAGAGTGAATGCTCTGACCACCATGTTATCTGTTCTCCTACAGCAAGAAGAGGAGCATCATCAGATCACTCCTCAACCCTTGGACAAAAAGGGATGACTATGACTTTCTGGCCATAGAGCAACAAGTGGTTTTGATAAGGCTCTGCACTCCACCAGCCTAACACACACATAAGTCATTAGTTTAACCTGTTCAGTGCTTCCGACCGAATATTTGGTTGGAAGAAACGTATGCCTTCAGTGCCACCGACCGAATATTCAGTCTGCGACTTTTCCTATTTTCAGCCAGAAAACCCCAACGCTTTCAGTGACGTATGAGATATCAACAGAAACTTCATTATTCCCTCTATATATAGATGCTAATTATGTATATGTGATGTTTCACGGTCTTTTCTGCCCGTGTGGTTGAAAATGTGGCCCCATACCCCTGATTACTATTCAGCAAGTATAAACAATGGCGGACAGACTCGCTTCAACACCGAGCGTCGATCGGACCAAAAAAAACAACTTATGCAGCAAAAGAAGTTGCAGAAATCATTACTTGTGGAGCTGATTCTGATTTGCAGTCTGTCAATAAGAGTGAAAATGACGATAATTTGGGGCATGCAGGCGATATTTCGGTGTTGATGTCCGAAGTCGGACTTGACCCAGATAAGAGTCGAAGAGACATTACTAGCACTGGCGATCGTAAAAACGAAAGTACTGCCGGTCCTGGTGTGTTGTAAAGTATACTGAACAAGAAAATTTATAGTGTTGTGGAGTTTTCTACGCTGGATGAAGCGATATGAATTTTTTTTTAATTTTAAGTCAAGACGTTTAAAACTCCGTGGCACAGGCGATTGACCTTTTCATTTACACTTTGGCAGCGAAGGGGTTAAACTGACAATTTCATCAGCCTTTCCCTATAGACAAGAGGACCAGACAGTTGAACATAAGTATTGCAAGCAATCTCGCATCTGTTGAAGTGAAGCAATAAGAGGTATGGTGAACTACAATTCTGCTAACGACAAAGGTCCATGGTAGTGAGCAGAAATTAGATTAAAAAAAGAGGGGCCACTGCCATTGCTAATGTGGCCTGACCACATAGACAGTCAATGTAAGAAAGAAAGAAAGTCTTGTCTTCCCAACTGGAAGATATACGGATGGACAGTGTTATGTATAGCTAAGACTAAGAGCCTATCGGTGTGATCAAGTTTCAAAATCTGGCCAGTGGTTAGGTTGTGCAGGTGTATGCTGTGCTGGTTTTGGAGGTTGTGCCATCAAGATTCAACGTCTTGAGTTCCTTCCCAACCTGCAGCATAAAAAATGATGTTTTCGCTGCCTGTCTTAATGTTCCAATCATTCTGGTGATGTCAGCTTAGTGTTTCATAGGTTCTGTTCTGCGCATACTGTTTTATGCAAATTCAAATGGTCTGCTAGATAAATACCGGCAATGTTGGAAGGAGCATACATGTGAAATGTAAGTCCTGCTTGAACAAACTTAGAACTCCAAATCCAATGATTATGTGGCTGTTATGATTATTTGAATCCTCACCATGACTGATTATGTACTGTTCTGATTATTTGAATCCTCACCACATATGATTATGTGGTTGCCATGATAATCATGGCAGCCACATAATCATTCAGGTGAGGATTCTGATGATTAGTTGGATTCTTACCTGAAAGATTATGTGGCTGCTATGATAATTTGAATCCTCACCACATGGTAGGCCTGTAGTATGTTATGCATATGTAAAGAACCATCCACATGTTTTGAGATGTACTTGAACAAGCTTGAAGAAACATAAACTGATTGAAAGGTGCTTCATGCTCATGTTTTTACTCAACTGCATTCCTTTGTAATTTACTCACTGACTGTGTGCTTTGACATCTTTTTTAGTGCAACCCTGCTGTTTTATTACAAATGTACATCCGCAAGGTCGTGACACTAACAGTTACTAAAGAATACCACATGTTTATTTTTGTCGTTGGACTGCATACTCACGAAGTTTTACTTTACTTATTGGTTTTTGTTCATTGTTTTTGTGCTGGTCTTATTGTATATATATATATACAGTATTGTGTTCACACATATATATATATATATATATATATATATTATATATATATATATATATATATATATATAATACAACAATACAATACTTTATTTTGTATAGCGCAAAATCTTGATAAAATCAAATCTAAGCGCTAAAACAGACACACACGCATGCACACGCACACACACACACACACACACACACACACACACACACACACGCACACGGCTAAAATGGGGAGAAAGAATAAAAGCAATGGAAAATTATAGAGAGCATATTATATACAATTATATATTACAATGTGATTCCCCTCCGAGTGGAGACAGGCTGCAGAGGGGATTGAGTGAGGTCAGGATTTTATGCAGAGGAGAAAAGGCGAGTTTTGAGAGCGGACTTGAAGGAGACAAAAGTAGGTTGCTGACGGACAGAGAGAGGAAGTTTGTTCCAGGAAAGTGGACCAGAAACAGAGAAGGCTCGTGGACCATAGGTATTGAGCTTAGTGCGTGGAAAGCGAAAAGTCAGAGGATCGGAGGCAGAGTGGAGGGTATGTGAGGGAAGATAGATCTCAAGTAGGCTTGACAGGTAATCGGGGGCTGCGTTATTGAGGCTTTTGTAGCACATGGTGTCTAGTTTGTACTGTATGCGCTTTGATCAGGGAGCCAGTGAAGTTGTGCCAGGAGAGGAGATATGTGGTCAGCTTTTTTCTTTTTGAGTACAAGGCGTGCAGCATTGTTTTGAATGCGCTGCAGGATGTGAATGGTGGAGGCAGGAAGACCAGACAGGAGTGAATTGCAATAGTCAATGCGAGACATTATGAAGGAGAGAACGAGTTTTGCAGTTGTTTCGACAGAGAGATACTTCCTGATCAGGCTTATACAATGGAGGTGATAGTAGCAAGATCTGGCAGTTTGAGAAACAAAGTTGTTCATGGAGAGGGTAGAGTCAATGCAGACACCAAGGTTTTTAGCTGAATCAGAAATTGGGACTGATGTGTTACATAATGGGAGAGAAAGAGGAGGCAGCTGAGAAAATTTCTGACGGGTGCCAATGAGGATAGCTTCTGTCTTGTCGTCATTAAGCTGAAGTTTGTTGAACGTCATCCAGTTCTTAATGTCCGAGTAACACTCAGTGGAGCGAGTCAAGAGGCGCTGTATATTGTCTGGTGTGTCACTGTCTAGAAGTTGGGTGTCATCAGCATAGAAGTGGTGTTTTATAGAGTGGGAGTTGATGATGGTAGACAGGGGGGAGGTGTAAAGAGTGAAAAGAACAGGGCCAAGGACAGATCCTTGTGGAACACCACAGGTCAGGTATGCAGGTTGAGAGTAAGTGCCATTAATGAGAACAGTTTGTTTTCTGTTTGATAGATATGAAGTGAACCAGGAGAGAGCAATGTCAGAGATTCCAAAAGTATGATGAAGTCTAGAAAGGAGAATACCATGATCAATGGTATCAAAGGCTGCAGACAGATCAAGGAGTGTGAGGAGAGAGACTTTGCCAGTATCAGTTGCAAGGAGGAGATTGTTGAGAATGTGTAGCATGTAGTGTTTGTGCAAATGTTTTGTGTCTGCATGAGTGTGTGTGTGTGTGTATGTGTGTGTGTGTGTCAGGCATGGGAATTCTCCTCGGATCCGCTATTTTCAGCAGAAATCAACCTAGCGTCCTCGGGAAAAAAAATTGAGCTCCTCGGATTCTCGAGAAAGGCAAAAAAAAACCAAAACATTCGTAACCGTGCCGATCCAGAATTTTATAGTGCGCGATTCCGGTGTGGCGCAGCCGCCCGCTAATGCTGCTAGCAGCGTCCGCGCTTTCTATAGTTAGTTGCATCGCCTGGCACATCCGCTTTTGCGAGTGAGTCAGCGGCTTTGAACGCAGCAATACTATCCCTTCAGCGGCCATTTTTCTTTTTGAAGCATTCGAGGCAGTGAGCGGTTGCATGATTTAAAAACAGTCACACATTCCAGTGAGCGATTGAAGATGTCATCAGTGGCAAGAATTGTTAATCGAATTTGAATAATTTTACAATGGAAATATGCCTGAAAATGATGCCCAGATATGCCCAGATTGCGCAGATTTTAATGTAGCAGAAAAAAATTTTCCGGGGGGGCATGCCCCCGGACCCCCCTAGTTTCAGAGGATTCTCCTTATACCAATTCCCATGCCTGTGTGTGTGTGTGTGTGTGTGAGTGGAGGGAGAGAGAGAGAGAGAGTATCCATCGCTTTATACTTTATAGGTACATGATTTTATGTGCTTTTCTGTTGTCATTGCTATAGAGATTGATCTGTGGCACTTGACATTTCATTATATTATTATTGCAGTACAGGTTGACATGAATAAGCTGCACGTATGTCCACATTTTTCATCTATGCTCTTCTGAAGATGAGGTGCTGTATCATTATTATTAGTATTAGTATTGTCATCATCATCATCATTATCATTTTATTGTTATCGTTATCATCTTTATCATTATCATATCAACATTATTGTTATTGTTGTTATCATTATATTATTATTATTATTATTATTATTATTATTGTTATTGTTGTTGCTGCTGTTGATGTTATCATCATCATCATCATCGTTGTCATCATCATCATCATTTAGTATTATAATTATTGTAATCATAAACATATATCATTACGATCATCATCAGTGTTATTGTTATTATTGTTATTGTTGTTGTTAATAATAATAGCGTCAGTATCATTTTTATTGTTATTACTTGATTATTTGATTTAGAACTGAAATGCTTGGCCAGTCTACTCAGAATTATGCATAGCATTATGCTCACATCTGACTGTACTTCAGCAATGCTGTTGTACCTTCATGTTGAATATACATGATACATTCTGTCCACCCAGCTGTGAATGGGTACTTACCCTGATCAGGATTGGGGAAGGCAAAGCAGTGAAGGAGTGGACGTATGCCCTGTCCTCACAAGGCTGGCCCTTAGAGATATTGAAGTCTCTACCCCCCAACCCCACTTTTTGGTTTTG
Organism: Monoplex corrugatus; assembly: GCA_030674185.1. Lineage (NCBI taxonomy): Eukaryota > Metazoa > Mollusca > Gastropoda > Littorinimorpha > Ranellidae > Monoplex > Monoplex corrugatus. The sequence goes on along the minus strand of CM060305.1, from coordinate 92,775,490 downwards.
TTTTTATATGTTATATGATTATTGTTTTTTAGCAGATAACTGAATATATAAAAGCAACTTTTGAATCCATTAATTTTTATGCATTTACATAACCACAAGGCGGGTGAGAAACTCATGTGTGCGTATTGTGTGTGTGTGTGTGTGTGTGTGTGTGTGTGTGTGTGTGTGTGTGTGTGTGTGTGTTTATTGCTTCTGGGTAGATAGTTCAATATATAACAGCAACTTTTGAATGCATTAGCTTTTATTCATTTATGTAAGGCAGGTTAAAAACTTGTGGGCACATTGTGTGCGTGTGCGTGTGTGTGTGTGTGTGTGTGTGTGTGTGTGTGTGTGTGTGTGTGTGTGGAGAGAGAGAGAGAGAGAGGAGAGAATTTTGGTTTATGTGTGTTTGTGTATTGAAAATGCTTTATGGTTTCTTGCGTCAGTGTTTCTTGTTGGGGAAAGAGTAACATTGATTATTGTTGATGTCGCTATTGGTAGTAGTGTTTATTTGTTGTTTTTCTTTTGTAGTATTAGCAGTAGCAGTAGCATATTGTTGGTGTTGATCATTGATAGTTATTACTGCTGTTGCTCATATGTATGCAAAATATATATTCTTGTGATTGTTTGTTATTGGAGTTGCTGCTCATAGTTATGCAAACAAAATGATATTATTGTTGAATTACACAGTCTCTGTATTGATCATGTATACTGAAGCTGAGCAGCAGGCTTTCTTTGTTTGTTTTCTTGTAAATCTGCCTTGACTTTTGCACAGCCTCTGTGTCATTGATCCCACGTCACTTATTCCAGCTCTTCAACTCAGTACAAACCACAGGTTCATTCAGTCAGAGTCCTAACATTAGGAAGCTCACAGAAGATGTCAAGCTGCTGTGGAGTCTCTGACCAGAGATGACTCTGCGCTGCAGTTGGGTCAGTGGAGGTCAGCTGTGCTTGTTTTGATCCAACTTTTAACCCTTTGACTCCCTCACTCTATACATAGGCATCCTGCAACGTTATCAATGATAACAAAGGAAAAAATTAACCCCTTGATTCCCTCATCTTATCCATTGGCATTCTGCATGGTTGTCAGTGATAACAAAGCAAAAACTTAACCTTTTGACTCCCTCACCGTCTGCAGGAAGCTGGTGGATAGGGTGAGGGAGTCAAAGGGTTAAGTTTTTGCAGCTGGTGGATAGGGTATGGCAGTCAAAGGGTTAATGACACTGTGCACTAATCCTCATTCTAATGACAGTAGTGTAGTCAGTGGCATAGCCAGCCCGAGGGAGAGACCGCCTGGTGAGGAGTCCACCTCCATATCCCTCCAACAACATCCCCCATGAACCACTAACACCAAAGACACCAACTAGAAATCACCTCAGGCATGGAGGCAATAGAGCAAACAGAAATTGAGATCATCATGAGTCATGGCGTGAAGGGCCACAGAATCTGGGACAGTTTTCATGTTGCTATCATGATTGATGATCAAAAAAAATTTTCATGACAATGGGGATGATGATCATGGACCGTGCGCTTCATCATCATCAGGTGCCTTGCCGCATGGTATTGGCGATTATGGACTTCCATCTGTCTCTATCTCTTGTTGCCTCAAGCATCTCTTCCACCCTCCCTGTCTTCAGCCACTCTGCAAGTCCATCTAGTATCTTCTCCCTGGGTCTACCCGTACGCTTACTGTTCTAATATATCTTGGCATCAACCACTCTGAGAGATACAGACACCTGCAGTGTTGGTCAGACAGCTGTAGTGTTGGTCAGAAAATTTGAGCAACACTTTCAGTGATGCATCTTTTAAAATTCATGAGACTCGACTGTATGATCCCAAATTTTCCAAAGAACCCATAGCATTTTGATCTGAGAATTGGAGTCAGTCAGTGCAGAAAACTCGCACAGTGAATGTTTTGGACAGGTGGGGGTTCGAACCTACAACCTGCCAATCAGTTCTCTGTTGTGTAATGACTTTCTCAGGTTGACCGCTCTTGGTGAAATGATTGAAATTATGTTCATACAGATGAATAATCTTTTTGAAGTTTTTTCCCCCTCCAAACCACTATATTTATTTTCTTCTTTTTACAATAAACACCAAACATGAGAAATGAATTAATTGATGACCTTTGTACTTTGTATGTAGTCTGCGTTGACTGCGTGCGTTTGTCTGGTGCAGGAGTGCTTATGCATACCTGGGCTATCGGATAAATCTCAGTGCAACATCCAAAGAAGAGCTGCTCAACAAGATCAGCAGTGACTTCAGAGACATCATGGACATCATGACCAGCATCGATGTAGACCCACTATCAATGATTACCAAACTACATACAGGCAATCAATGTAATGGAAACCTCCATATTGCACTTTTACTTCCCCAACATAACATAACATTATCTGTGAATGTGATGATGAACATAACATTCACAGATAAATTCCTGGACACTGTTGAGGACACCATCGTTTTCTCACGTGAGAAGCTGGCTGGGCCTGAACAAGTCCTCGACCCGATCCTTCATGTTCAGTCCACAGAGTAAGGATGTACTGAGACTGTACCATCCACGTTCCATGCACTACGCCAACAAGCTGTTCTTCATGTTGCGTGTGCTGAACAGTAGCAATGAGCAGACCAGACGCACCGCCAGGTCGTCACTTGCACTTCATCTCACCAAACACAAAATGCACTGCAGCAAGTGAAAACGCTAACGAACAAAATTTCGCCGCCTTCAGACAAACAGTAAGGAAGACTGGTCAAGATATCAAGGTCACCTGGCGCAAATCCCTTTGGATCCACCCAAACGAACTTTGTGGTAAAGCTTGGAGTACAGCTCCACTTCACTGACAACCACCAGCTGTAGATTACGGGATACAAGAACAATGAGCGGGGGGGGGGGGGGGGGGTGCTGTCTTTCTCCGATCCCAAGGCATTTTTCACCAGTTTCAAGTGCAGTCAGCTACAGGGCAAACTGAGGGACAGTAGACAGCTGGAGTGACAGGGATAACTGGCACGTATCGACAACATCTACCACTCCCTGTCCTCCCACCTGACCAACCTACACCTGAACGACACACTTGTCAACTTCATAATGAAAGCCAGACTGCAGCTACTTGAGTGTATTGCAAGGCTACACCTGCTACCCAGAGGCATTCCCACAACAATGTGCTTGGTGTGGTTTCTGTATAGAAACAGTCAGTCACTTGCTGAACAGTTACAGAGTAAAGAAGAAGTGTATCCAAAACCACCACAACAGAATACTAAATATCAATGCAAATGCAGCCAGTGACACTAATCAAGGTGCATTACACACTAAAAGACACAATCATTATAAACCCTCACAGTTCCATGACAGTATGAATGCTTCATTTGAATGTTAACGTTATGCACACAAGGCATGATACGTGTATAACTGACAAGACAAACAAGACTTGTTTACTCGTAGAGATGGCAGTCCCCTTGGTGCATTCATTAGTGAATGTCACCAAAACTGGTTTAACCCTTTGACTCCCACACCCTTATCCACCAACTGCAAAAACTTAACCCTTTGACTCCCACACCCTATCCACCAACTGCAAAAACTTAACTCTTTAACTCGCACACCCTATCCACCAACTACAAAAACTTAACCCTTTGACTCCCACACCATAACCACTAACTACAAAAACTTAACCCTTTGACTCCCGCACCCTATCCACCAGCTTCCTGCAGGAAGCTGGTGGATAGGGTGTGGGAGTCAAAGGGTTAAGTTTTTGCTTTGCTAGCGAGGTTGCCAATGCCGGATGCTGGTGGACAGGGTGCAGGAATCAAAGGGTTAAGTATTTGCTTTGCTAGCAAGGTTGCCAATGGCGGATGCTGGTGGACAAGGTGCGGGAATCAAAGGGTTAACAGGTCATCTGCGACCAAATCTGGTATCTTCCACTCTGTCTAAAAATAGGCGACATGGGCTATCGATGTAAAATTATTGTGCTCATTGTGAGATCGATTGGCCACGTCCACCGTGAATGCACAAGCGGACTTGAACTTGCAGGTCTATCTATCCCTTAGCCGAGCCAAGGCCATATTACCTTACTGTTCCGTTAGTGCTATGATAGGCTCCCGGATAATATGGAGACAAAGATGCAGGGCCACTCTCCCTTTGTCCTGACTATGCAAATCCCTTTGTGATTTGTGCTGTGGATATTACACTGTGTGAGAGAAAGTGTGTGTGTGTGTGTGTGTGTGTGTGCGTGCGTGCGTGTGTATGTGATGTGTGTGTGCGTGTGTACATGCATGTGTGTGTGTGTGTCTGACTGGCTGGCTGGCTGTGCGTGCGTGCCAGCCAGTAAGAGACAGAGACAGAGGTATAATTTAGCTAAAGAGAGAGAGAAGGGGTAGAGAGAGATAAAGAGAGAGAGAGAGAGGACTTGACGTTATTTCGCAATAAGACTTACCCTCTTGGTTGGTCTACGGCCGTTTTGACAGCGTCTGTTTGTCAAAGCAAACACGTGTTTACACTCCTAATATCTCTTAAAGCAAGATATTTCATTTGTGCATACATGTACTAAAGGCTACAATTAGATGGAACAGTCAGACGTGTGAATTTTCCAACATCCACACGGGAGTTAGACAAGGTTCTATCCTTTCACCGTATCTCTTCAACGTTTATACGGAACAAGTCATGAGAGATGCTGATATAGAAGGCATGGGTATAAAGATAGAAAGGAAACAAAATTTAAACCTGCGCTATGCCAATGATACTGCGAATATTAGCAGACATTCATCATCATCATCAGGTGCCCTGCCGCATGGCGTTGGCGATCATGGACTTCCATCTGTCTCTATCTCTTGTTGCCCCAAGCATCTCCTCCACCCTCCTCGTCTTCAGCCACTCTGCAAGTCCATCCAGTATTTTCTCCCTGGGTCTACCCCGTGCTCTCTTTCCTTCCAGCTTTCCCGTTGTGACCAGGTGCTCCAAATCCCCCTTCCTAATAAAATGGCCTATAAATGTTGCCTGTCGTTTCCTAATCTTCCTTATGAATGATCTACTTGTGTTTGCCTCCATCAAGACTGTCTCGTTTGTTTTCTTTGCTGTCCATGGAACTCTCAACATTCTTCTTAGAAACCACATCTCGGCTGCCTCAATTTTGTTCTGGCTTTGCTTGTTGACTGTCCGCGCCTCACATCCGTACAACAGTATTGGTTCTATATAACATTCAAGAACTCTCTTCCTGATGTTAATTGATAGGCATTTGTTGGTAAGAATGCTTGTCTTCTTGATGAATGCTGTTTTGGCTTGGTCGATTCTGCCGGCTATTTCTGATGTGCATCTGCCGTCTGATGAAATGATCGTTCCCAGGTATTTGAACTTATCAACCTATGTCAAGATTGTGCCATTTGCTATTATTTTGCATGAGGGGATTTCATGTTTTTTACCGATCACCATGACTTCAGTCTTTATACTGTTTAGTTCCAACCCCTTACTTTTGCTTTCTATTTCTAGTATATACACAAGGTTTTGTAGGTAGCAGACATTACTAGTATGAAAAGAATTCTATATAGGGTGGATGCAGCGGGGAAAAAGGCTGGCCTAGACTTGAACGCCAAGAAAAAAAAAGTGCTACATATTATTAAAGGCAAAGACACTGAAAACAATCAATACATCTTAATTAATGTAGACTGAAAACAATCAACACATCTTAATTAATAAAGTTCCTATAGAAAATGTTGAAGATTTTAAATATATTGGTTCTGTAAAAACTGATGCTGGAACCTGCTCTTAAGACATCAATATAAGAATTGGAATAGCAAAGCAAAAAAATGGTCCAGCTCAACAATATCTGGAAATACAGAGGCATACCAAGTGGTCTGAAAATTAAACTTTTACAATGTTTGATCAGGCCAGTCATGATTTATGGCTGCGAAGCCTGAACTCTCAGAAAAGTTGATTGCAAAGCAATTTAGGCAGCAAAAATGTGGTTTTATCGGAGATTACTACGTGTCAAATAGAGAGATAGAAGAACTAATGAAAGCGTCCTGGAAAAACTTGATACCACCAGAAAATTACTGGCAGACATCAACAAGAGAAGACTCAAATACATTGTGCCATGTGTCATGTAGCAAGAACACAGACCAGAGGCAAAAAAGAAGAAAGGCAAGACCTCCAATCTCATACATCGAAAACATACCCAACATCAGTGGCCTAAAAATTCAAGAAGGTGTCCACTAAAGTCAAGACAGAGTCATTTGGAGGAGGGTGACTGTGTCACAGAGTGCAGCGGACAACATTGAACGTCGTGACGCCGACAGGTGAGATAATTCTGGTATGTCTTATAAGCAGGATACTTTATTTTTGCGTACAATTCCAGTATGTCGTAACAGCAAGATAATTTTTCACGGATACAATTCTGGTACGTGCTAGAGGCAAGATATTTCATTCATTTTATTTATGCGTACAATTCTAGTGTGCCATAAAAAGGCAAGATACCATATTTGTTCGTACAGTCCTGGTACGTCTGAGCGTATTATTCTGGTATGTTGTAAAGCAAGATACTTTATCTGAGCGTATTATCCTGGTATGTTGTAAAGCAAGATACTTTATCTGAGCGTATTATCCTGGTATGTTGTAAAGCAAGATACTTTATCTGAGCGTATTATCCTGGTATGTTGTAAAGCAAGATACTTTATCTGAGCGTATTATTCTGGTATGTTGTAAAGCAAGATACTTTATCTGAGCGTATCATCCTGGTATGTTGTTAAGCAAGATACTTTATCTGAGCGTATCATCCTGGTATGTTGTAAAGCAAGATACTTTATCTGAGCGTATTATCCTGGTATGTTGTAAAGCAAGATACTTTATCTGAGCGTATTATTCTGGTATGTTGTAAAGCAAGATAGTTTATCTGAGCGTATCATCCTGGTATGTTGTAAAGCAAGATACTTTATCTGAGCGTATCATCCTGGTATGTTGTAAAGCAAGATACTTTATCTGAGCGTATCACCCTGGTATGTTGTAAAGCAAGATACTTTATCTGAGCGTATTATTCTGGTATGTTGTAAAGCAAGATACTTTATCTGAGCGTATCATCCTGGTATGTTGTAAAGCAAGATACTTTATCTGAGCGTATTATTCTGGTATGTTGTAAAGCAAGATAGTTTATCTGAGCGTATCATCCTGGTATGTTGTAAAGCAAGATACTTTATCTGAGCGTATCATCCTGGTATGTTGTAAAGCAAGATACTTTATCTGAGCGTATCATCCTGGTATGTTGTAAAGCAAGATACTTTATCTGAGCGTATCATCCTGGTATGTTGTTAAGCAAGATACTTTATCTGAGCGTATCATCCTGGTAAGTTGTAAAGCAAGATACTTTATCTGAACGTATTATCCTGGTATGTTGTTAAGCAAGATACTTTATCTGAGCGTATCATCCTGGTATGTTGCACAGGCAAAATATTTTATGTGAGCGTATTATCCTGGTATGTCGTAAAGGTAAGATACTTTATCTGAGCGTAGTATCCTGGTATGTTGTGAAGTAAGATACTTTATCTGAGCGTTTTGTCCTGGTATGTCACACAGGCAGGCTATTTTATCTGAGTGCATTATCCTGGTGTGTCTTTAAGGCAAGATGCTTTATCTGAGTGTATTGTCGTGGTATGTCGCACAGACAAGATACTTCATGTGAGCGTATTAATCTGGTATGTTGTAAAGGCAAGATACTTTAAACGTATTATCCTGGTATGTCGAAATGGCAAGACATTTTATCTGAGCGTGTCATCTTGGTATGTCATAAAGGCAAGATATTTCACCTTAGTGTATTATCTTGGTATATCGTACAGGCAAGATACTTTATCTGAGCATACAATCTTAGTATGTCGTAAAGTCCAGATACTTGATTTGAGCGTGCAATACTGGTATGTTGTAAAGGCATGATACTTTATTTATGCATACAATTCTGTAAAATAGCAAAATAAAACAAAACGTAAAACAAAAAACAGGAAGAATGATGACAACAACAAAAAAAGCAATGTAAAAAAGTAAACTAAAAGAAGCACGAATTGACACACCAAACCACTAAACAAACCTGGAAATGAACGGAAAAACACAGACACAGACACATGCACACAGAGAGAGAAAGCGAGACAGACATACAGAGAGACGAGTAATCTAGGATGTAGCAAATCAAGCTAAAGCTAAGTGCTAGTGGCTAGTTGATCTACGGGTGAGTGTGTGAATGAAACAGGTTGTAGCATTGGCCTATCTAGCAAACCTAGTAAATCCAAGATGGCGGAACGCATGACAAATAAAAACACCTGAAGTTGCTTATTCTGAGTAAAATTCCAGACGACCCTTTACCTGATGTCTCCTCAGTACTGACTCGTCTCTCTGTATGTCTGTCTGTCTGTCTGTCTGTCTTCTCTCTCTCTCTCCTCTCTCTCTCTCTCTCTCTGTGCATGTGTCTGTGTCTGTGTCTGTGTTTTTCCGTTCATTTGCAGGTTTGTTTAGTGGCTTGGTGTGTCAATTCGTGCTTCTTTTAGTTTACTTTTGCGGCAAATGTAATTACGGATGTTTCAGTTTCAGTTTCTCAAGACAACGTCTCCGCGCTCGGAATGAATTCCATATGCACTAACGTCACAGGTGCCATGTGATGGAGAAGATCCAGAATGATCACGGCACAAGCCTTAAGCCTGCACATAAACCAATGTGCTGGCCAGGTCCTGAGGTACTACCTAGATAGTTTCATAACCCCGGGGTAGTAGGGGAGTGAGGTGGCAGAGACCTCAACTTTTCCCGGGGTCAGCACCACTAGGGCGGCGCCCATTCCCTCTCCCTTGCTTCAAATACATATTCATATTCACTTTTTTTTAAAGTCAAGACTTCAGAAAGGCAAGAAAGCTAATTGGTCTTCAAGGGGTGGGACCTGGAAAATCAACCTATCTCTCCAATGTTTTATACCAAGGCAACTGGGCAATGCTCTGCTCTTCACGATTTTCAACTGCCGTGGGATCTTTAGCGTGGGATCTTTAGCGTGCGCAGCCAGAAGACACACGGGTCTGACTCGTTTTTCGTCCCCTTCCGAAGGACTAGAAGTTCAGTTCGATTTTGTGGTTAAACTGAGGAGAAAAGTCAAGGTCTCTATGGGGAGCGAACCCAGGAACCTCGAATTTAGTTATTGGCAGGCGAACGTCTGAACCATTCTGCCACTCTTCTCCCGGTAATTACAGCAGCAACAGAGGACAAAGATGTGAATCCTGATACACTCGGGGTCGCCATCTTAAATCGTTTCACTAACGTAGCCGCTAGCTTTGCTCGGGCAAGGAGGGGGGGGGGGGGAATTATATAACCCGCTCGCTTGATTGGCTCGTTTTTTCATGCTACGCCTATGAAACTCGCCTCATACCAGGCCTTAGTATATCACATGAGTCCCAGGCGTGTTATTGGTTTCGTTACGTGTCAGTCTTGCCAGCAGAGACGGGGCCTGCGTACGTATGGCCTACAGACCTCCTTGAGCATCGGATTCACATGCTAATGGTTGTGGGTTCGAATCCCGGGTTGCGCTATATTAAAACTGGCTATCTCACTGTCCCATCTTAACATCGTTGTTGTTCTGGTGGTGTCAGTGTAGGATTAGATATGTCCCCCTTCCCCCACTTCCCTGGGATAGTTATCCCCGTCGGCCATATCACCTGAGGTGGGTATCGATGTTAAAACCTTTTCACTGCCATGAATATTTTTTGCTCGGTGAAACTATTGGCCAAGGGTTTTTTGGCTGTGGAGGGTAATAATTAACAAAAAATTCTAGCATAAAAACTACTGAAGGAAAGTATATAAAACCTATGGTTTTCTGAAAGGGAATTGAACACTTTTCATTTATGATAGTTGTAACTTTATTTTATCTAATGTTTTTATAGCACATGGCCTATGAAGTTGAAAATTATTTTTTTTCCCTTGCATTTTGTGATTTTGTGTCACAGCATGCCTGTTGTAACACCTAAAAGTCCTAGATGTAAGCATGAAACACACACACACACACACACACACACACACACTCTCTCTCCTCTCTCTCTCTCTCTCACACACACACACACACACACACACACACACAAACACACGAGAGAGAGAGAGAGAGAGAGAGAGAGAAATGCACACACACACCACACATACACCTAAGTACAATCAGTACCTATTACTAGTATTTGTATCACACACACACACACACACACAACACACACACACACCACACACACACACACACACACACACACACACGCACCCATTCACACTGGGCAGATTACACGCGCACACAACCTAACCGTCAGTCAGCGAAGTTGGCCACAGCACAAGACAATAGGTTATGACGTCAGTCTCTGCCCCGTCCTCTCGCTCGGACTGCTGAGCTATCAACAATCGTTGACCACGTGAAGGCGTGTGTTGGTGTGTTGGGCGTAGCTCGCCCAGTTGTCATTGTCGGTGCTCTCCGACGTCGGTTCTTGTATCTCTTCTTCATTTTCCCTCATTTCACTTGATTCACTGGACTGTCCGTCACCTTGCTGGTGGTCTGGGTCATCTATATCCTCAAATTCTGTTTCTAGTTCAGGCTCTTTCTTCTCTGTCAGCGTTCGCTCGCACAATCGGAGCGATGTTGACGTCGGCACCGACACGCCGCACTTCATCGCCTTCATCTTCCTCGTCCAGAGAATTATCTGACGATGCTTCGCCATACATCTTGAGAAATTCTGTATCTTCCATCATTTCTAAAACTACATTAGGATCTTTCCAGTGAAAATCCGAAAATCCTTGGGTGTACGCTTTCTTTTTCCCGAGCTTGGGGCTGGTTGTGATTCGTCGTCTGCCATCTTGAAAAGTCGAGTGAAAGTGACAGTTGGGTGGGTCACTTAACCGAGTTCTTTGACCAATGCCCATTGAGATACCACTTCAAACCTCATGAATATTTGAAGCTGATACACCAAACTTTCTGATTGGAGCAAATGGGGGAACCCCTGTCTAAAATTGGAGATGTGAAAAATCATGAAATGACGATGACTGACAAGTCAGTCATGGGGCATTTTGACGCACACTTTAGCATGACTGACTAGTCAGTCATGGGGCACTCAAGAGGTTTTAAATTAAAACTGAACCAAATCAAATCACCCAATCAAAGTAATGTTGTTGTCTGTGGTATGGACGGGTGTGAAATTGTACCCGTGCCTCCAATTGGTGGACGACTTTGGGGCCGTGATTTTTTATGCCTTGTTGGTTTTGGATCAAGTTACGTTGCGAAACATTGACGCTGCGAACACTCGAATTTGGCAGCTGCACGACTGTTAGTTTTTTGTTTTGTTTTGTTTTGTTTTTCCCCTTAATTTTTTTCTTTTTCCCCCCTTTTTCTTGTGGTGTGTGTGTCATCATCATCATCATCATCATCATGTGCCCTGCCGCATGGTGTTAGCGATCATGGCCCTTCATATGCATCTATCCCTTATTGCCACACGCACATCTTCCATCCTCTCTCTCCTCAGCCACCCTGCAAGTGCGTCCAATATTTTCTCCCTGGGTCTATCTGGTGCTCTGTTTCCCTGCAGCTTTCCTGTTGTGACCAGGTGCTCTAATTCCCCTTTCCTCATAAAATGGCATATAAATGTTGCTTGTCTTTTCCTAATTTTCTTTATCAATGATCTTCTTGTGTCTGCCTCCATCAAGACTGTCTCGTTTGTTTTCTTTGCTGTACATGTAACTCTCAACATTCTTCTTAGAAACCACATTTCGGCTGCCTCAGTCTTGTTCTGGCTTTGCTTGTTGACTGTCCACGCTTCACAACCGTAAACATGTGTGTATGCAAGTTGTTTTATCTTCACTGCACCAGAGGTATGTTGCTGTAGTTTGTGCATTTATCTCGAGATAGAATGGTTTAGAAGTTCACCTGCCACTAATTAAACTCGAGGTTCCAGGCTTCGCTTCTCGCTCAGGCCTTCACTTTTTCTCCTGTTTGACCAGAAAATCAAAATGAACATCTAGTCCTTCGGAAGAGGACGAAAAAGGAATCGAACCTGTGTGTCGTCTGGCCCACGCACGCTAGAGATCCTACAGCAAATGAAAATCGTGAAAAGCAGGGCTGCCATGGTATAAAACAATAGAAAGCTAGGTTGATTTCCGAGGTCCCTCCCCTTGAAGACCAATTAGCCTTTTTGCCTGTCTGAAATTTTGGTTAAAAACTTAGGTGGTGCTGTACTGCACCGACATACTGTCAGCGTGGAGAGTAGGCCGAGTTCGCATATGGCCCAATGTCGCATATGTCTGGGGAAAAAAACATTAGAACAAGCAAACAACCGGTACTAAGAAATTCTGTTAGAATAAGATAAAATTAACAAATCAAAACAAAGAAACTTCCCGACCAACCAATCAGCCAACCAACCAACCAACCAGCCAACCAACCAACAAATCAACCAGCCGACCAACCAACAAATCAACCAACCAACCAACCAATTGACCAATGAACCAACCAACCAGCCAATCAACCAACTAACCAACCAGCCAGCCGACAAACCAACCAATCAACCAGCCGACTAACCAACCAATCAACCAACCAACCAACCAAATAACCATTCAACTAACCAACCAACCAGCCGACCAACCAACCAATCAACCAGCTGACCAACCAACCAATCGACCAACGAACCAACCAACCAACCAATCAACTAACTAACCAATCAACTAACCAACCGACCAACCAACCAATCAAACCAACCGACCAACCAACCAACCAACCAACCAACTAACCAATCAACTAACCAACCAACCGGCCGACCAACCAACCAATCAACCAGCTGACCAACCAACCAATCAACTAACTAACCAATCAACTAACCAACCGACCAACCAACCAATCAAACCAACCAACTAACCAAACAACCAAACAATGAGACAACTAACCAATTACACAAACAAACGGAACAAACCAACCAACCAACTAAAGAAACAAACACACAAACAAACAACGAACCAGCAACAAACCAAACAAACATACAAGCGAAGAAACGAAAGAATAAATCAACCAACCAAACCTACTAACCAAACCAAATTAAACAAACCAACAAAATAAATACCTCCCCCAATAAATCAATAAATAAATAAACAAATAAATAAATAGATAAATAATAAATAAATAATAAACAAATAAAATTTTTAAAATGAAAAAAAAAAGAAACAAATCATACAAATAAACCAATGAAATAAACTAAACCAACCAACCAGCCAACCAAACAAGCCAACCAAACGAACAAACCAAACCAAGCCAAACCAGCCAACCGACCAAGCCAAACTGAATTAACCAAACCAAACAAATAAACCAACTGAACTACCAAACGAAGCAACGAAAAACAACAACAACAACAACAACAACAAAGAAACCAAAGAAGCAAAACAAACAAACGAACACACAAAACAAACAACAAATTAACAAAACAAAACAAAGAGACATGAACAAAACAAACAAAACAAAACAAGCCAAATGATAATGATAATAATAATAGTAATAATAATAATAAGATGATGATGATGATGATGATGATGATGATGATGATGATGATTACAGTATTCGTAGGGCGCCAAATCTTGACAATTCAAATCACAGCGCACTCACACACCAGGCATACGCATACAGTCGACAAAGACCGCCTTACAATATTTAAAACACAGATTGAAGCCTCCAGTCTCATACATCGAGAACATAACCAACATCAGTGACCTAAATATTCAAGAAATTGTCCACAAAAAGAGCGGCCTGGGGGGAGATGGTGGTGTCTAAGTGTGCGGCGGCCAACACTGAACCCGGTGATGCCGACAGGTGAGACAGGTGAGACTGAGGGAAAGAAGTAGTTGTAGAATTCGTTGTTTGGGAAAAGAGGTGGGATTTTTAAATTGGATTTAAAACCAGAAAGATAGGCGTTAGGCGAAGGCAGAGCAGAAATAACAAACAAGCAAACGAACCAACCAGCAAACGAAAGGTGACGCCGCATTAAATGATCTGTATTCCCGCTTGTCTTACAGAATAATTCCATTGTGACTTGAAATATGAAAAAGACAATAACAAAAATAAAGGAAACTGAAAAAGATAACAAAAGATAAAAAAAAAACAGACAAATAAAGGAAACTGAGAGAGAGAGAGAGAGAGAGAGAGAGAGAGAGAGAGAGAAGGAGAGAGAGAGAGAGAGAGAGAGAGAGAGAGAGAGAGTTCTTGATCTGTTTTTTCTCTCCCTCTCTTCCTCTCTCTCTCTCTCTCTCTCTCTCTCTCTCTCTCTCTCTCTCTCTCTCTCTCTCTGGGTTTACCTGGGAGTTTAGTCACGAAGCCTTTCCCGTGACCAAATATTCTACAAGAAAGCAGAAATCTGAGGTCGGAGTTTTCCTTCTCCTTGATGCGCTGCCATCCTTGATACGGCTCTGCACAATCGGCTGGGCTTTAAACAATAAAAACAATAATTAAAAAAAAGCATCCAAGGCTATGGGCCGCATCTATCCCAATGCAGCAGGTTGTCTAGTCACAGTTTACCAGTAGCAGGGAGTATACATGTATAATACATATGATTTTCTGTTACCACCTTGGGTTTTTTATGACTGTTTACTGTAAAGTAAAAACAAAATTAGGTTAAAAAAAAATTATGTACTATACAGAAACATGTCAGATGTATGGATCCCCCATATGAGTGCCATGTCGTCCTTTTCAAATGCAGGGTAATTCCTTTCTCTTGGCAATAGTTTCCAGCCGGTACAAACTACTGGGTGACTCGAAATACAAAACAAGTGTGACTGCCCGCGTTCAAGCAAACAGGAACCGGAAAAAAACGCGAGGAAAAAAAATTAGAACACGTATTTAATACAACACAAGACAGGTGCAAATTTTCGGCCAACTGGCCTTTGTCAAACATAAGATCACAAACAAACACCAAATACAAAAATTAGGAGAAAAGGCTGAACCTTCCCTGCTGCTTCGTTCAGTGTCAAAAAAGAACTAAACTGACTTAGCTTTTCTTCCTTGAGTCTCGACTTTTTTTTTTTTTTTTTTTTTTTTCATATGTCAGCGATGACTGAATGTTATCGTTTTTTCCTCTTACGATATCAGTTTAGTCCTTTGCAGCAGGGAAGTTTCAGTCTTTTTCTCCTAATTTTTTTTTATTTGGTGTTTGTTCGTTTGTGATCTTACGCTTGACAAAGGCCATTTGGCCGAAAATTTGCGCCTGTCTTGTCTGGTTGTATGAAACAGGCGTTCTGATTCTATTTTTGTGTTTTTCCTGGTTACTGGGTGACTGTCTATCGTTTAGCTAGCTCTTCTTCATCTTGTTTTTGTTGTCTAGCTAGCTTTTCTTCCTTGAGTCTCAACTCTTCTTTTTTTCATACCGCAGGTGTCTGTACCGCAGGTGTCTGTATCTTTCGGGACTGGTTGACACCAGGTTATTTTATGACAGTAAGCGTAGAGTACACAGCTCTGTCACGCATTCTCAATTCTAGATGCAACTCCATAAGCGTCATGATTATCATTCTCATCGACATCATCATCATCTCGTTGTAAAAACTGTTCCAGCTTTTGTGGCCATTAACGTGGCGTTGAAAATGGGACGCAAAAAAATACAAAAACAAAACAAAATAAAAACGGTGAGTACAAAGGTAACCTCCCTGAGTGTAATGGTCCTAAAAAAATTGAACAACAACAACAACAATGGCAACAACAACAGCAACAGCAACAACAGCAACGGCAATAGCAACAGCAACAACATCAACAGCAACAACAACAGCAGCAACAGCAACAACAGCAACAACAACAGTAACAACAACAACAACAGCAACAAAAAAACACTTCCACAGAGACATCATACCGAACTATCACACAAGCATCACGACACACAAAATCAACTCACGAGAAGACAAGCTGACAATCAAGTCAATTTTTATTTACATAAATAGCATATAATAAAATAAATAACATGAAAGAGATAAAAAATCAATAGAAAATATGGCACTTCAGAACACTAGGTGACATGGTTAGTCCAACCTCCACACACTCGTCATATCATCAATTTGGTTTGCCATCACAGCGGCTGCCTCAAAGTTTATGTTATTTTATGTCAAAACACACACACACACACACACATACACACACATACACACACACACCACACATACATATATATACAGCATACATATGTATGTACATATACATATATATATACATACATAAATATATACAAATAAAGAGAGATATACATACATACCTACGTACATACGTGCGTGCGTGCGTACATGTATACGTACATACATGCATAGGTGCATAGAAACATATATACATAAATGCATACATGCATACATACATACATACATACATACGTACGTAGGTACGTACGTACATACGTGCGTACATGTATACATGCATGCATGCATAGGTGCATCAATACATGCATACATACACACATACATGAATATATTCATACATAAATACATGCATACATACATACATACATACATGCATGCATACATGCATGCATACATACATACATACATACATATATACATACATACATACATACATACATACATACATACATACATACATGTACATACATACATACATACGTACGTACGTACATACGTACGTACATGCATGCATATGTACATATAAAAAAGCGTTGTATGTACATCAAATAATTCGATAGAAAGTTTACTTCATTAGATTCCTGAGCAACCAGCATGTGATGTCTCCGATATTCTCTTTTTCACATAAATTCTTGATAAACGGTATTCCAGATACCAACAGTTATTGTTACTTTTGTCTAAAGCTGAACCGACTGCATAGAGCCATACCGGGGCTACAATCGGTTCAACACACACACAACATTTCAACGGGACAAAAAAAAAAGGAAAGGAAATTTAATTACTCATATGAATGCATTCGCGCACATAATCTAGGGAGATGCCTCTGGCGTTGACCACTCAATCCAATTTAACACACAAGAGGTTTGGAAAAAAAAACATACCTGAATACAAATTGATACACAGCTAAGGATTCTAAAACATATACGAAACGTGCCTAAATTACATAAAATTGCTTTTATATATTTCATTTCCCTAGAGCCAAAAACGCACTTCAATCGTAAGAGAAAGTACGTAAGGTGAATGGACCAGCATGGCAGAAAATGATAGGAAGAAATGACAGAAAACAAAGGAACAAGGCAAAATCAAAGGGAGTGACAGAAAAGAGAAAATTTCTGGCACAGAATTTCCAGAAGGTGGGGATACTGTTTTTGCTGAAAGAGCCCGAGGCATCCCCATGAGGGGGTAGATACCAACAAAAATATTTGAATAGATAAACATGTCAATCCATCGATATCAGAGCAACAAGCAAGTGGTGTCCTTGGTATTCTAAATAAATAAATAAATTTGTCAATCAGTACACTTTTATGTTTCCTCAGTTATCCACACAGTCTTGATCCACAGTGTTAAGTATTTCCCCTTCTTAATATTCTCAGTCCCAAATCTTAACGTTCATTTTTAAACCTCCAATGTGAAAAATATCATTCTGTGCATTCTGTATATTGTGCGAAGTTCATGTGTCAACATTGTCTTTTCATTTTGTATTAAAAAATGTGTTTTGTTTTGTTTTGTCGTTGCTCTTCTTTGCCACATTGTCTGTTAGATGTCTGTTTGTTGTGAAACAAAAAATGAGTACAAAAAATATTCTGTGCTATACCACACAGTAACACATCTTGTCATTGTTGTTGTTGTTGTTGTTGTTGTTGTTGTTGTTGTTGTTGTTGTTGTTGTTGTTGCTGCTGCTGCTGTTGTTGTTGTTGTTGTTGTTGCTGCTGCTGCTGCTGTTGCTGCTGCTGTTCAAATTTTTCCTCCAGTTCACGATTTATGGCTTTATTTTAATAATGTCGTCCTCTTCACAAATTTATGTTTTATGATTTCCCACATAGTTTATTTTGTAATTTTCAGCATGTGTATCAAATTACAATTTTTATGAACATATTTTCATTCTATTTTTTCCCACATGTTTGTTTTAAATCATCACCAGGGTTCATTTCATATCTTCTTGTTGTATTCCTGTTATTGTCCTTCTTATTACTTTTTTCTCAGTCGTTTTCTCCACACAGCTTTCTCAGTCACAGAAGCCTGGATACATCCTGAGAAGCAATGCCACTTCAGAGCTGAAGATGCCAGACCCCGCAACCAGTTCCTTTTTTAACATCCTGCTAAAAACACGGTCTAAATAGTTCCACCACTTTCCCTTTACACACCCAGAAGAAACCGATGTAGAGGAGAAGAGTGGCAGAATGGTTCAGACGTTCGCCTGCCAATAACTAAACTCGAGGTTCCAGGGTTCGCTCCCCCGTAGAAGCCTCGACTTTCCTCCTCAGTTTGACCGGAAAATCGAACTGAGCGTCTAGTCCTTCGGAGGGGTACGAAAAACGAATTGGACCCGTGCGCCTTCTGGCTGCGCACGTTAAAGATCCCACGGCAGTTGAAAATCGTGAAGAGCCGGGCATTGCCCGGCTGCCTTCGTAAAAAAACATAGGAGAGAAAGGTTGATTTCCCAGGCCCCACCCCTTGAAGGCCAATTAGCCATCTTGCCTTTCTGAGGTCTTGGTAAAAAATGGGAATGTAAATATGAATTTGAAGCGAGGGAGAGGGGATGGGCGCCGCCCTAATGGTGCTGGCCCCTGGAAAAGTTGAGGTCTCTGCCACCTCACTCCCCTACGACCTCAGAGTCATAGAACTAATTAGGTAGGACCTCAGGACCTGGCCAGCTCATGGGTTTATGTGCAGGCTTAAGGCTTGTGCCGTGATCAGTCTGGATTTTCTCCGTCACATGGCACCTGTGGTGTCATTGCATATGGAATTCATTTCAAACCACGGAGACGTTATCTTGAGAAATTGAAGCTGAAACTGAAATTTGAATAGCCTACATCCAGTTCCTCAATTTGTAGACGTGAAATATACAAACTCAGGGAACTTGATATGAGATCATGTTTCCACTTTGTGCCATAATCGAGATATGAATTATTCGTAAACAAAGATTCACAGCCTATTCAGATACCATGATAATATCTTACTTGCTCAGTTCCCAGGCTGAACACACATTTCAGCTTAATCAACGAGCTGAATGGAATGTTGTAATTAATGTCTGTTTTTTGTTTTGTTTTGTTTTTGTATTATTTAATGTCTGTTCACAGTCGTGGTTTCAGACAAAGAAACAGAGCAAGGGGAGTTTGAAGGGAAGAAGAAGAACAATTGAATTAGATAATAATTTGTAACAATTAAAAACAATGTCAATATCAACATACAACAATTAAATAACAATTTGCAACAATCTGCCAACAGGGGATCCGAGAATTAGCTGGACAATTTGAACATTGTCACTGCTTTTTTTGTTTTGTTTTATTTTATGTAAAGGCTATCCCTAATGTTAGCACACGAAAAACCAAAATTGCTATTTCTGTGCATCGTAAGTGCAATAGGGCATTAAAAGAAGAGATGGTAGACAGATAATATTGATAATAGACTGAAAATATTGATAATGTCTTTGTACAAATATATACATTTTGTGTACATTTTGTTCATCGAGCTGAATCATTACAAGGGTAGATTTTATTTCACATTCTCTTTACATTACCCACAACAATCAGTTATTCAGTATCACCCTACTCGACGTCAGCTATGGCTATAGCCCTAAACAAGCAAGCATGGGTTTAATAAAAATAGTCAATTTTTTACAAACAGGTTACTTCATTTTTTGTACAATATTCGCAACAAAATAGCTACGAAGCAAAATTATTAACATTATTTTTCCCCAATGTAATAGCAGTGCATATGCATCACGCTCAGTTCATACACGCACAGAATTCTGGAACATTGCTACATGCACATATAACCACTTCTCAAGCATACAAGATTATCTTGCCACTATAATCATAAACAAGGTTTCATGGACAAATTTAATATGAAATTCACGACAACTTGTACACACTACAATCACCTCATTTTCTATCTATTATTAAACAAACGAGTCTTTACTATGAATCATTACATGTACCTGCATTGTCAGTATTGTGATCTGTTCATTTTCTGGTTGTTGTTTTTTTTACCCTTTGACTCCTGCACCCTATCCATCAACTGCAAAAACTTAATCCTTTGACTCCCTCAGCCTATCCACCAGCTTCCTTGACTGCTGGTATTTTGTAGAATGTGTGTATATGTACATATGTGTTAGATGCATCTCGGTGTGTCATGTATAATAGTGCGTCAATGTGTGACATAGAATAGTCTATGTATTGCATGCATGTAATAGTGCATTAATGTGTGACATAGAATACTGTATGTATTGCATTTACAACTGTCATGCATTCAGTCAACTCTGGCGTCCTCGTCGGGTTTGTTTTTTTTCAGCTGTTAAAATTGCATGATTGTGGGCACTGAGAACGTCTTTTATGCAATTTGAAAAAAATACATATGAACGTGAAATAATAGAATAGACAGCTATTCGCCTAGAAGTGCAAAAAATCCCAATTTTCACCTTCTGACTCTTGACTACCTTCTCATGCCTCTAGCACAACATCGCTTGTGCCACTTATCAGTGAATTCGTGGTAAGGCCCGTACTTTTTACAATTCGTCTCTGATAGACAATTTTGTACAACTCATGCTGAGAGAAGGCAAGATAGCGAAAACGTTGACTGTGACCAAGAACACAAACAGAAAAAAAAACTTAAACAGTAAAAAACTGAACAGCGCCAAGTGTCCTCGAAAACACTAGTTGTGACCAAGAACACAAACAGAAAAAAAACTTAAACAGTAAAAAACTTAACAGCGCCAAGTGTCCTCGAAAACACTAGTTGTGACCAAGAACACAAACAGAAAAAAAACTTAAACAGTAAAAAAAAACTTAACAGCGCCAAGTGTCCTTCAAAAACACTGGTTGTGACCAAGAACACAAACAGAAAAAAAAAGCTTAACAGTTCTAAGTGTCCTCAAAAACACTGGTTATGACCAAGAACACAAACAAAGGAAAAACTTAACACAAACAGAAGAAAAGGCCCATACTTTTTTCAAGTCGTCTCTGATAGACAATCCTATACTACTCACGCTGAGAGAAGGCAAGATAGCAAAAACGTTAATGGTGACCAAGAACACAAATAGAAAAAAAATTAACAGTTCCAAGTGTCCTCGAAAACACTGGTTGTGACCAAGAACACAAACAGAAAAAAACTTAACACAAACAAAACAAAACAAAACAAAACAAAAA
>CM060305.1:92734250-92746750 GCA_030674185.1 Monoplex corrugatus | reverse complement strand
AAACAAACAAACAAACGAACGAACGAACGAACGAACGAACGAACGAAGTCCCTCCTCTTGAAGCACAATTGGCCTTCTTGCCTTTCCGAAATCTTGGTCAAAAGCAATCAAACAAGCAAACACACAAACAGAAAAACAAACAAATGAACGAACGAACGAAGTCCCTCCCCTTGAAGCCCAATTGGCCTTCTTGCCTTTCCGAAATCTTGGTAAAAAAAAAAAAAAAGTCAAAACAAACAAAAAACAAAAAACAAACACCAAACAAACAAACAAACGAACGAACAAAGTCCCTCTCCTTGAAGCCCAATTGGCCTTCTTGCCTTTCCGAAGTCTTGGTCACAAACAAACAAACAAACAAACAAACAGACAGACAAACAGACAAACAAAAAACGAACGAACAAAAAACAAACAAACAAATGAACGAACGGACAAAGTCCCTCCCTTGAAGCTCAATTGGCCTTCTTGCCTTTCCGAAGTCTTGGTAAAAAAAAGTCAAAACAAAACAAACAAAAAACAAACAAACAAACAAACGAACGAGCAAAGTCCCTCCCCTTGAAGCCCAATTGGCCTTCTTGCCTTTCTGAAGTCTTGGTCAAACACGAACAAACAAACCTTTCTGAAGTCTTGGTCAAACACGAACAAACAAACAAACAAACAAACAAACAGACAGACAAAAAGCAGTGATAGACACCAAGACAAAGTGGATGAAAGAGAAAATGAGCAACAGAGGGAAATGGAAAGAGAAGAGAAAAAGAGAAAATATGTTGGAACTGAGTGTGTATGTGTGTGTGTGTGTGTGTGTGTGTGTGTGTGTGTGTGTGTGTGTGTGTGTGTGTGTGTGTGTGTGTGTGTGTGTGTGTGTGTGTGTGCGTTCGTGCGCGTGTGTGTGCATGTGTGTGCGTGTGCGTGTGCGCGCGCGTGTGTGTGTGTGTGTGTGTGTGTGTGTGTATGTGTGTGTGTATGTGTTTGTGTTTGTGTGTGTGTATATGTATGTGGCAGAGAGGCTGACAACTTGGGTCAAGAGTCACAGGCCTGAGCGCATTTAGTGTGTGAGACAGGGGCGGGGGGGGGGGGGGGAGATGACGGCTTGGGTCAGGGGTCACACGCCCCACTTCCATCCTGTCTACCCCCTTTCAGTGCGTGCCTTGGTTTGATTCTTGAACCAAGATTTGGCTCATTATTATTATTGTCATTATTATTATTATTATTATTATCATTATTATTATTATTATTATCATTATTATTATTATCATTATTATTATTATCATCATCATCATCATCATCATCATATATTATTATTATTATTATCATTTCAATCCGTGTCTTAGGAAGGTGCCTAGGCCACTAGGCGATAAACTCCACATAATGACAATGATAATGATAATAATAGTCATCATCATGTGCCCTATCGCATAGTGTTGGCGATCATGGCCCTCCATATGAATCTATCCCTTGTTGCCGCAAGTACATCTCCCACCCTCTCTCTCCTCAGTTACTCAGCAAGTCCGTCCAATATTTTCTCTCTGGTGCTCTCTTTCCCTCCAGCTTTCCTGTTGTGACTAGGTGCTCTAATTTCTCTTGCCTCATAAAATGTCTTATAAATGTCGCTTGTCTTTCCCTAATCTTCTTTATTAATGTTCCTCCTGTGTCTGCCTCCTTCAAGACTGTCTCGTTTGCTTTCTTTGCTGTCCATGGAATTCTCAACTTTCTTCTTAGACACCACATTTCAGTTGCCTCAATCTTGTTCCGACTTTGCGTGTACTACAACAAAATGATATTCTAACATTTCCAAAACATATGATGAATGTTTTCCATTCAAGAGTCACAGCGGAAATTGTTTATCAATCCCATTTTTGACAGGATGACAAGTGTTAAGAATTCTGTGTATTACACTTATTGCAGCCATTTTTGTGTAACATTTTGTAACTTATGAATTTCCATAAATACTATTTTCTTGGATCATCACTTCAGAACTTCTGTGTCCATTTACAGCAAGAATGTGGTAGCGTATCATCAATTAATATCACCGAATTCATACAATAACCGTGTTCCTGTTGGTATAGAATAAATTGCTTTCAGTACTTTAGGGGAGACGAGTGGCAGAATGGTTAAGACGTTCGCCTGCCAATAACTGAACTCGAGGTTCCAGAATTCGTTCCCCGTTGAGGCCTCGACTTTTCTCCTTAGTTTGACCAGTAAATCGAATTGAACGTCTACTGCTTCGGAAGGGGATGAAAAACAAGTCGGACCCGTGTGCCCTCGAGCCTGCGCACGCTAAAGATCCCACAGCAGTTGAAAATTGTGAAGAGCAGAGCATTTGCCCAGCTGCGGTAAAGAACATTGGAGAGATAGGTTGATCTCCCAGGTCCTTCCCCTTAAAGGCCAATTAGCCTTTTTACATTTCTGAAGTCTTGGTCAAAAATAACAATTGGATGACGCTGTACTGTGGCGACGGGCTCTCAAAGGGAAGAGCAGCCCGAATTTCACGTGGTAAATTCACTGTGACAAAAGAAATGAAAAGAAACGAATATGATTATGAACACCATGTGCACTTGCATTTGGTGTATTCTTCTCCCCCGACCCCCCAATCCCCCCACACACACCCCACACACACCCCCACACACACACACCCCTTCATTTGGTTGCTTGCTTGCTTAAAAGTCTCTGAGGGCACTAAACAGCGAACAGGCATTGCAAGAAATAAGGAAGAAATAACAGATGCGAACGGGACTGCTATAACGACTTACCTGCCCTTGTTGGTGCTGCCTGTAGACGTTCCGTTTTTATATCTATAGACACGCCGGTACCTTCTCCGAAACCTGTACCCCTCACACATATTGGCTACACACACAGATACACAACAGTGCCAATGATGGCCATGACGAAAATCATCGTGATAATGATATGATATTGATGATGATGATGATGATGATGATGATGATGATGATGATTGATGATGATGTATGATGATGATGATGATGATGATGATGATGATGATGATGATGATGATGTGATGATGATGATGATGATGGATGGATGTGATGAGATGAGATGATGATGATGATGATGATGGTGATGATGGTGATGATGATGATGTGATGATGTGATGATGATGTGATGGTGATGGTGATGGTGATGATGTATATCGCTCAAGATCATTCAGATACCGAGAAAATCGAATTGTCTAACTCCTCTACAATTGCAACAACAACAAAATTAGTTTTTGCCATTCACAAAAACATAATATTTAATTTGACTATACGTATGGACAAGAACTTTTAAAGATTTTCAATCTATACCTTCCTTAAAGAGTTTAACCTTTTGATCCCCGCACCTCATCCACCAAATGCAAAGACTTAACCTTTTAACTCTCCCCCCCGCCCCCTATCCACCAGCTTCGTGCAGGAAGCTGGTGGATAGGGTATGGGAGTCAAAGGGTTAAGTTTTTGCTTTGCTAGCGTGGTTGACAATACAGGATGCTGGTGGACAGGGTGCTGGAGTCAAACTGTTCAACCTTAAGTCTTGTATCCAGATGAAATGAAAAGCCTGGTTGTTGTTTTTTTGTTGTTGTTGTTTTTGGTTTTTTATCAACAAATGCAGAATATAATTTCTTTCATTTTGTGCACGAAAAATATTGATCAAAGATTGCAAAACAAAACAAAAGCAAAATCCAACGTGGAATATGAATGTCTGAATCCTGCTTGATTTTCAGACAGCAGTGTATTATTTTCAGAAAACGCTTTGATTCTCTTATAAAAACACTTTGAACAACTTACCAATACAACACAAAAGAATAATACCTCTGTGGGTATCACAATCAAAATCAATCACCTTTACCTTCACAAAGAAGCAGAATCAAACCAATAGCTCACTCTTCAGGAACAATATCACATTTTACAATTGTGTTAAATAGTTTACACTAAATGTGATGTCCACACGACATCACTGAGCGGGACAAACTTCCTTAACCCTTTTACTCCCGCACCCATTCCACCATCTGCAAAATCTTAACCCTTTGACTTCCCTAACGCTATCCACCAGCTTCCGCAGGAAGCTGTGGATAGGATGAGGGTGTCAAAGGGTTTAGGTTTTGCTTTGCTAGCATGGTTGACGATGCAGGATGCTGATGGACATGGTGCGGGAGTCAAAGGGTTAAAGAAGTCAACAACCAAGGTGTGTGTGGGGAAGGGGGAGGAGGGAGCTCCTTGTAGTTCAACAGCCTCGTGATAATGAGCAGAACAAGCCACCTAGTTGTATACAGGATGAGAACTTGAGTCAAGGGTTACTGGCCTAACAGGCTGAGTGTACCTTAGCTCAGTATGAAAGCGCGTGCACGTGCGGAATGTGTGTGTGTGTGTGTGTTTGTGTGTGTGAGTGTGTGTGTTTGTGTGTTTGTGTGTGTGAGTGTGTGTGTGTTTGTGTGTGTGTGTGATGTGTGTGTTGTTGTATGTGTGTGTGTGTGTGTGTGTGTGTTGTGTGTGTGTGTGTGTGTGTGTGTGTTGTGTGTGTGTGTGTGTGTGAGTGTGCGCGCGCGTATTATTCGTTCTACTCCTGTAAAGCGCAACGAGCATGCTTTAGACGTGGACTGTTTGCGCTACATAAGTGAGTTCATTAATTATTCATAAAATCAAATGGTAGGCTCACATTAATTATCTGTCTAATTCTATTGTCCAAAACGTATACTTATCATCTCACCTGCGATGTGTCACAGGTCCACGAAGTTTGCTACGTATTCTTCTGTGCTCAGTTTATGTCTAAAATAAATTATGCTTTAAATATATGGGATAATACTACACAAATTCATATGAAGAAACTTGAGTCAGTGCAGAATGGTGCATTCAAAATTCAAAAGAGAGCATTACAAGCGACACATAGGCGATCCAATAAGTTGCTAATCTCTCTCTGACTGCCTAATCATATCTAATGTACCAGGTGCAACTTCTGGATAACAAAGCTATCATTTATAGGCCATTTTATGAGGAAAGGGGAATTACAGCACCTGGTCACAACAAGAAAGCTGGAGGGAAAGAGAACACCAGGTAGACCCAGGCAGATGATATTGGAGGTGGTTGAGGACATACAGGGTGGAAGATGTACTTGCAGCGACAAGGGATAGATGCATATGGAGGGCCATGATCGTCAACGCAATGCAGCAGGGCACATGATGACGACAATAATGTAGTGATGACGATGATAAAAGCTATAAATTATGTTTTAAATACATGAACTGATAGTATACAAGTTCATATGAAGAAATTTGGACCTGTGCATAATCGTGTAGAGTAAATTCTAAAAGGAAGTCTTGAAAGTGACATATAGGCGATCATATACTTTGCCGATCTCTCTAAATTGTCTAATCATCTCTACTGTACGAGTGCAACCTAATGGATAAAATTATGCATAACAAAACTACTTTGTATCTTAGGCAAATTATCTCCTGCGAATAGAAGCATGGATGCTTTGATGTTGCCAAACACAACACTGGATCTTTATAAACTCTAGTCTAGCATATTCCGGTACAACATGGTGGAATGATTTACCAAAAAGCCTGGAATATTACACCATTAAAAAACCGTTTAGATTTGAAACTGAATCTTTACATACGTGGTGATGTTCATAATTAAATGTTTAATCTGTATCATTAAATTTTGTGTTTTATTTCACTCATCCCATGTGTGTTTACAAATATACGTATATCTATATCTCTATGTATGGTGCTGCAGACACTGATCATTAATTACTTTACCAATGCAAATCTATTCATGTTTGAATGAATATATATATATGTATGTATGACACAGGATCCATTTTTTATAATATTTGTAACATGTGTGAGTAATATTTGCAATTTCATAAATGAAATGACCTCATGCATGATTAATCTGTCCATTTTAATATGCTCATAACATGCAGAACTTATATTTGTTTTTTTCATATGTGAAATAAGTGAACTGTAAAGGTGTTATTTTCATGCAGTTAAACTTTTCATTTCTTTTTTCATTCACACGCACGCATACACTAAGCACACACGTACTCACGCACTCACACACGCATGCACCCATACACACAAATAAACACACAGATAAACACACACACACACACACATGTACACACACATACATAACACAAAATAATACACAGACACACACGTAAACATACACATACACACACACAAACACACACACATACACACACATACACACAAACACACACATGCACACACACACACAACACACACACACACACACACAAACACAACACACACACAACACACACACACAATACACACACACGCACGCACACACACACACACACACACACACACACACACACACACACACACACACACATTGTAGTAACTCACCAAGAAAGTAGAGCAAGACAAAAGCCAGCATAATTCGTGTAGCCCAACTCGCCATCCTAAACACCAGCAAGTTCTTCTACACACCAGCCATACACAGTCACTTCACCCAAACTCTAATCGATCACCACCATAAAAATATGAAAAGCTCGACTGACACACAGAAAACAAGCTGTTGCTGCTAATGGTATGAAACGAGATCAAATGGAACCAAAACAAAAAAGTTCAAATCAACCATGGAATAAGATTTCTATACCATGAAAAAAAGTGAAAGTAGTAAAGCGAATTTAACACTGTTAAACAGGATACGCTCACACACTATGCATCAACTGTCTTCAGCAGTGAAGAGTTCGACAGCCCATCAAAGCGAGTACAAACTCCAGTACAGATAGAGAGGCCTTTTTTTCAAATTACAGATTTAGAGAGGCCTAGGCCTTTTTGAAATACGTTCAAAGTATACGTGTTGCTGATCCCGTTACGTGTCAGTCAGTATTTTCAGCGGATGAAACTGTGAAGACTGCGGACGTGTGTAAAAAAATGTTCGTCTAACCAAGTGGTGGACAACTCTGCCTTCGGGATTTTTTAAACGTGTCTTCAGTTTGGGCTCGGCGTGGAGTTGAGCAACACACACACACACACGCACACACACACGTACATACACACACACGTACACACACAGTACACACACACACACACACACCACACTACACACACACACACACACACACACACACACACACACACACACACACACACACACACACATGTGATAATAGAATTTTGCAACGGCACGGGCATGGGCATCATCAGGTTCAGGTTTTGTTCCTACTTTCTATGAGTGTGTTCTGTCCCTTGTTCTGCCCACACGGTAACTGGTATGTCGCTGTGCAGTGAGCACACTTGTTGAAAGCCCAGCCGACTGCGTAGAGCCAAACCAGGGCTATAACCGCTTCAAAACATACAAAACTTCAACAGGATAAAACATTACAAAAAAATACCAAAGAAAGAAAGAAAATTAAGTACACATATTAATGCATTCGTGCACATAATCTAAGGACATGCCCCCGGCGTTGGCCACTCCGTCCAATTTATCGCACAGGGGGTTTAAAAAACACATCTGATTACAAATTTAAGCATACCACATGCTGCGTGTCTTCGTTTTCCACAAACCAGCAGACACTGACATAACTTACAGGCATCTTTAACGTGTGTAATTGATGTTCTGCCTGCGTATAGGGTTCAGGCGCTGGCAAGGTCTACACACATGTTGATCTGGGGGGGTCAGAAAAA
Organism: Monoplex corrugatus; assembly: GCA_030674185.1. Taxonomy (NCBI): domain Eukaryota; kingdom Metazoa; phylum Mollusca; class Gastropoda; order Littorinimorpha; family Ranellidae; genus Monoplex; species Monoplex corrugatus. The sequence continues at coordinate 92,739,099 of CM060305.1, read as the reverse complement.
TCCCCACCCTTCACCCACCATTGGGGAGGTAGCCAGGCAGGATCGAACCTATTCCTTGCAACTGGAAGTCTGACATCTAACCCACTTGACTGTCCCACCCGTCAGAATAGGACACTGTTTTGCAAAAACGATTTTTTTTCTTTCTTTCTTCTTCTTCTTCTTCTTCCTCTTCTTTTCTTCTTCTTTCTTCTTCTTCTTCTTCTTCTTCTTCTTCTTCTTCTTCTTCTTCTTCTTCATCTTCTTTTTCCTCTTCTTCTTCTTCTTCTTCTTCTTCTTCTTCTTCTTCTTCTTCTTCTTCTTCTTCTTCTTCTTCTTCTTCTTTTCTTCTTCTTTCTTCTTCTTTCTTCTTCTTTCTTCTTCTTCTCTTCTTCTTCTTCTTCTTCTTCTTCTTCTTCTTCTTCTTCTTCTTCTTCTTCTTCTTCTCTTCTTCTTTCTTCTTCTTCTTCGCATTCTTCTTCTTCGCATTCTTCTTCTTCGCATTCTTCTTCTTCGCATTCTTCTTCGCATTCTTCGCATTCTTCTCTTTCTTCTTCTTCTTCTTCTTCTTCTTCGCAATTCTTCTTCTTTTTTCTTCTTCTTCTTCTTCTTCTTCTTCTTCTTCGCAATTCTTCTTCTTTTTCTTCTTCTTCTTCTTTTTCGCATTCTTCTTCTTCTTCTTCTTCTTCGCATTCTTCTTCTTCGCATTCTTCTTCTTCGCAATTCTTCTTCGCAATTCTTCTTCGCGTTCTTCTTCTTCGCAATTCTTCTTCGCAATTCTCTTCTCCTTTCTTCTCCTTTCTTCTCCTTCTTTCCTTTCTCCTTTCTTCTCTCTTCTTTCTTTTTTCTTCTGCTTCTTCTCTTCTTCTTCTTCTGAAGAGTGCCACGTCCATACTCTGTTACTTTTATTTTTCTTTAAAGCCCAGCCGACTGCGTAGATCCATATCAAAGCTATGACAAATTCAAATCATATGCAATACTTCAATAGGGAAAAACAGAAAAAGAAAATTAAGGACACATATCAATGCATTCGAGCACATAATCTAAGGACATGCCCCTGGTGTTGACCACTCTGTCCAATTTATCGCACAGGGGATTTAAAAATGTGCCTAAATACAAATTCAAACATAACTAAGGACACGAAAACAGACATACAAAACGGGCCTAAATTACCTAAAATTGATTCTATATATCTCATTTCCCTAGATCCAAAAGTGCACTTAATACATGTACCCAATTATCACTCTTAAGAGAAAAGTACATAAGACTTTATCGAACACATGCAGGTGAATGGACTAGCAAGGCAGAAAATATTAGGAAGAAAAGACAGAAAGCAAAGGAACGAGCAGAAAAAAAAGCGAGTGACAGAACAGAGGACATTTCTAGCACAGAATATCCAGAAGGTGTGGATACCATTTAAACTGAAAGTGCCCCTAGCATCCCCATGGGGGAATGTCTATAGCTGACATGCTTTATGTTCACCAAGAGTTACAAAAGAAACCAAGTCATTGTTATTGACAAATTCTAGCTGGCATGGTCCCCTATCAATGGTATTCTCGTTACAGTAGGGGCTGCAGAAATTCCTTCAGCTTCTTGGCATCTATATCAACCTTGGCATTCCAGACACCTGAGCGACGAGGATGTCTTTCATGCCAGCTTTGTTATTGACGACCGTTTGAATGTATGTAAAAGTCTGCAGTGTGCGTTCCCATAAACACTAGTAGATATGTAATTCTTGGGAATATCTATGGTTTTTTAAAGGTTTCCTATAAAACACTAGTAGATATGTAGATTCTTGGAATATCTATGGTTATTGTTAAAATATGGTTTCCTATAAAACACTAGTAGATATGTAGATTCTTGGAATATCTATGGTTATTGTTAAAATATGGTTCCATAAAACACTAGTAGATATGTAGATTCTTGGATATCTATGGTTATTGTTAAAATATGGTTTCCTATAAAACACTAGTAGATATGTAGATTCTTGGAATATCTATGGTTATTGTTAAAATATGGTTTCCCATAAAACACTAGTAGATATGTAGATTCTTGGAATATCTATGGTTATTGTTAAAATATGGTTTCCTATAAAACACTAGTAGATATGTAGATTCTTGGAATGCCTATGGTTATTGTTGAAATATATATGGTTATTGTTGAAATATGGTTTCCTGTAAAGCACTAGTGGATATGTACATTCTTGGAATACCTATGGTTATTGTTGAAATATACATGGTTATTGTTGAAATAGGGTTTCCTATAAAACACTAATAGATATGTAGAGTCGTGAAATATATATGGTTACTGTTGAAATATGGTTTCGTATAAAACACTAGTTGATGTATGGATTCTTGAAATATCTATTGTTATTGTTGAAATACGGTTTTCTATAAAACACTAGTAGATATGTTGATTCTTGGAATATCTATGGTTACTGTTGAAATATCTAGTTTATTGTTGAAATACCCGTGGTTATTGTTGAAATATGTTTTTTTATAAAACAGTAGCAAATATGCACATTCTTTGAAAATCTATCGTTATCCTTGAGATATGATTTCCTATAAAATGCTAGTAGATATGTAGATTCTTGGGATATCTATGGTTACTGTTGAAATATAGATATTTCAACAACAACCATAGATATTTCAACAATAGCCATAGATATTTCAACAATAGCCATAGATATTTCAACAATAATCTAGATATTTAATAATAATAATACTAATAATTATTATTATTAAATATCTAGATCATTGTTGAAATATCTATGGTTGTCGTTGAAATATCTACGGTTATTGTTGAAATATCTATGGTTGTTGTTGAAATGGGGTTTCCTATAAAACACTTATAGATATGTAGATTCTTGAAATATATCTGGTCATTGTTGATATATCAGTGGTTTTTGTTGATAAATGTATGGTTGATCTTCTTATTAAAACACGGAAATCCATTTCAAATTGGCTTGTCAAATCTTGCAATTTTGGTTTTTTCCTCGTGGTGTCTGTCAGAATTGTCAACACTTTTGAGTATGTGTGTGTGAGTATGTGTGTGTGTGTGTGTGAGTATGTGTGTGTGTGCGTGCATATGTGTGTGTGTGTGTGTTGTGTGTGTGTGTGTGTGTGTGTGTGTATGTCTGTGTCTGTGTCTGTGTGTGTCTCTGTGTCTGTGTTTCTCTCTCTGTTTCTCTCTCTCTCTCTCTCTCTCTCTCTCTCTCCTCTCTCTCTCTCTCCCTTCTCTCTCTCTCTCTCTCTCTGTGGTGGGTGGGTGGGTGTGTGGGTGTCTGGGTATTCGGTGCTCACAAAATACAAAATAAAGTATTATAATTAAAAGAATCCTTCAATCAGATGATCGTCATAAGGTGACGTGAGAGGACAGACCTTTGCACTCCACCGATTTTGAATGAACTCACTCGTAGGCGGACAGACAGCACTTAAGTCCACATAACTCGTAAACTACTTGTCATTATCTTTTATCCATAGCCGAGCCTTAGTCATACCAAGCAAACAAATGAAACAAAGAAATTGGAGTGACACACTCACAGTGTACTGAAAGAAAGAAAGAAAAAGAAAGAAAGAAAGAAAAATCGCACAGCAAGCTATTGCGAAATGGCAAGACTGCAAAGGTTTACATCAACAAACAAAACTGTGTCACTTAACCTTCAATGCAAGGGGAGAAAACTAGGTGACCATGTATTATCCTTCAGCAAAAATGACCCGGGTCCTACTCAGAAATAGTTGCACAGTATTCAGTTACGGGGCTGATTTCTTTGACGGAACACCTCCTAGAAGAAAGATACATGTAGGCTTGGTTCAAATGAGATTGCAACATGCAAATTCGTCTGGTTGGATATCTCGGATTTTTTGCTTTTTTTATATTTTTTTTCTTTTTTTAACCTTTTTTTTAATAGATTAAGTTGGATTTGTGGCCAAAAGGGATAGACCACCTCCCTGGGGAAGCGTGAGATCCAAGTTTGTATCTTGGTGGGACAGGGATTTTCTGTCTGCCTCCCCTCCCCATACCCCACCTTTCTCCACTTCAAGTGGGGCTGGGTGCTAGTCTTTGAATAGGGTGATAAACCGAAGTCTTGTTGCAGCATGTTTACAGCACACGTAAAAGATCCCAAGGAAACAGAGAAGTTATACCAGATGAAATAATGCAGGCATTCACTTTCGCAGGTAAGAAAAAAAAATAAATGCGTGCAGGGCAAAAACAAACAAACAAACGAACAAAAACCACAACAAACCAAATTCAAACAATTGTACAAAACAAAACAAACAAATGAACAATAATTTTTTTTATTAAAAACAGAATTCAGGGAAGAACAAACAAACAAACACAAAAACCACAATAAACCAAACAATTGAACAAAACAAAACAAACAAATGAACAACAAAAAACAGAATGCAGTGGAAACACAAACAAACATTCAAACAAACAAACAAACAAAACCACAATAAACCAACTAATCAAACGAAACAAAACAAACAAATGGACAACAAACAAAAAACAAACAAACCAAAGCAGAGCAAACCAAAGTATAACAAACCAAACAATCAAAATAAAAAATCAAACACACAAGCAACAAACAAAAGTAAAAAGGTGACATCCGTATTATAATGACCTGTTTTCCCGCAATCCATGAGGAAAATGTCCATTTTGACCACACACAAAAACAATAAACAAACAAAACAAAAAGAAAACGACAATAATAATAAAAAGAAACAAACGAAACAGAGAGAGACAGAGACAGACAGAAAGAGAGACAGAGACAGAGGGAGACAGAGACAGAGGGAGACAGAGAGAGAGACAGAGACAGAGGGAGACAGACAGACAGACAGAGACAGAAACAGGAAGAAACAGAGACAGACAG
>CM060305.1:92724250-92729250 GCA_030674185.1 Monoplex corrugatus | reverse complement strand
CGCGTTGATATTCTGAAACCTGTTCAGTAAAATGGGGTTACGAGATAAAACTGGTGGAGGCAGTTTGTGTTGGGTCGGGTGGTGACAATCATGTTGTTGTTGTTTTTTTCTCAGGATTTAATGTCTGGGCATCAATTAGAAACACCAAGCAGACTTTTCTGCAATTTATGACTGATGTGACTGACATTAGCTCCATCAATACCCCTGTGGGGATGCCGGGGGCTCTTTCAGTATAAACAGTATCCCCACCTTCTAGAAATTCTGTTCTAGAAATTTCCTCTTTCCTGTCACTCTCTTTGCTTCTTTCTTCATCCTTTGGTTTCTGTCATTTCTATCTATCATTTTCTGCCTTGCTGGTCCATTTACCTGTATGTGTTCGATAAAGTCTTACGTACTTTCTGTTAGGATTGATAGTTGGGTACATGTATAAAATGCATTTTTGACTCAAGGGAAGTGAGATACGCGGAAGCAATTTTAGGTAAATTTAGGCCCGTTTTCAAACATGTTTTAGTGTCCTTACTTATGTTTGAATTTGTAGTCAGGTATGTTTTTTAAATCCCCTGTGCGATAAATTGGACGAAGTGGTCAACGCCAGGGGCATCTGCTTAGATTATAAGCGCAACTGCATTGATATGTATACTTAATTTTCTTTTTCCTTTTTTTTTCCAGTTGAAGTATTGTGACTGTTTTGAAACGGTTATAGCCCTGATATGGCTCTACGCAGTCGGATGGGCTTTAAACAAAAAATCGCGATAACAAAACTATATATATCAATAAGCTCCATCAATATAAAGAGTTGGTATCATCAATTAAAGTATCACACGTCTCATCAGGAGATGAAACACGTAATGCCAAATCGTTGATAAAATTGTTAAAGAGTAAAGGGCCTAGTACAGGTCCTTGTGGGGTACCTACTTTTCTAATATTAGACCAGTAAGCTTTGAGCAGTTCTTATCAACGAATGCCTAACATCAGGAAGAGAGTTCTTGAGTGTTAATAGAACCAATACTGTTGTACGGTTGTGAGGCGTGGACAGTCAACACGCAAAGCCCGAACAAGATTGAGGCAACTGAAATGTGGTTTCTGGGTAGAATGTTGAGAGTTCCATGAACAGCAAAGAAAACAAGACAGTCTTGAAAGAGGCAGACACGGGAAGAACATTGATGAAGAAGATTAGGAAAAAACAAGCTACATTTATAGGACATTTTATGGGGCAAGAAAAATTAGAGCACCTGGTCACAACACGAAAGCTGGAGGGAAAGAGAGCACCAGGTAGACTCAGGGAGAAAATATTGGACGGACTTGCTGAGTGGCCGAAGACAGAGATGGTGGGAGATGTACTTGCAGCGACAATGGTAGATTCGTATGGAGGGCCATGATCGTCAAAGCCATGCAGCAGAGCACATGATGATGATGATGAAGCTTTTAATTGTTAATAGATGACAATATTTCAGTGACATAAGTGAGCACTGTTGTACACAAAGGGTTTAGGAAGAAATCCTCTTTGTTTTGAATAGTGGTTCAGATATTCAATAGACCTGTATGTACATGCTTTTCTAAAGGCTTAGAACGTTACGATAGTAGACAAGCTAGTCTGTAATCGTTAATATTCAATGCAAATAACTTTAGGAAATGGAATGACTTTAGTTATTTATAGCACTGAAGGAGAACAACCTTTCTAAATGGTGAGATTGTAGATGTAGGCAAGATGGGACAATATATGGTAAAGATAATTTCATGATTTTGTTGCTAAGTCCGTCCTATCTTGTTTCCGAAATGGGACGTATGTTTACCAACTTCATATACGGTCATTTCAGAAATACCAAATGTGTCTTGATACGAGAGAGAGAGAGAGAGAGAGAGAGAGAGAGAAAGAGAGAGAGAGAGAAACAGACAGACAGACAGAACGACAGACCGACAGACAGACAGAGACAAGGACAGAGACAGGGAGACAGAGAGTCAGAGACAAGCGCAGAGACAGACAGACAGACAGACAGATAGACAGACAGACAGACCGACAGACAGACAGGCAGGCAGGCAGGCAGACAGACATACAGTCAGAGAAATAGAGACAGACAGACAGACACAGACACTGACACTGACCCTCGTTTAACGTCAAGGCCACCAACGTATACACAAACCGTGAAATGGGAACTGGAAAAGAGAGAGAGAGAGAGACACAGAGAGAGAGAGAGACAGAGACAGAGACAGACAGACAGACGGAGACAGACAGACAGAGAGCCAAAGAGACAGACAGACAGAACAAGACACAGAGACAGAGAAACTGACTCACTGAGAGACCGACCAACTGACGAACTGATTTATGCTAATCCTAGATAAAGCTATTAATCAGACTTAAAGTCCTACAAAATATGCATCGCACTCAATCATTCTTGCCTTCTACAGTCTGTGTAAGTCGTTGTATTGGACAACGTAGGAATGCGGGCCTCGGTAGCTCAGCTGATTGAGCGTCGGATTCACATTAAAACTGGCCTTCTCTTTATCCCATCTTAACATCATTGATGTTCTGGTGGTGTCAGCATAGGATTAGATAAGTCCCCCTTCCCCCAGTTCCCTGGGATGGTTACCCCCGTCGGCGATATCACCTGATGTGGGTGTCAACGTAAAAACTGAACCAAATCTATCAATGAAACGCAGGAATGCGGGCCTCGGTAGCTTAGTTGGTTGAGCGTCGAATTCACATGCTAAATGTTGTGTATGTGAATCCCGTGGTGGGCTACATTAAAACTGATCTTCTCAATGTCCCATCTGAACATTATTGTTGTTCTGGTGGTGTCAGTATAGGATTATAAGTCCCCCTTCGCCCACTTCCCTGGGATGGTATCCCCGTCGGCCATATCACCTGAAGCTGGTGCTGACCTTAAAACTAAACCAAACCAAACGTAGGAACAAGGATTGTGACTGAACACCGCAACACCGCCCTTTCCCCAGACAAATCGATATCCATATCTCTATAATGTTAATGTAATCTTAGTAACCCAGTTTTTTTTTTCTGACTTCGTTTATGTAAATGTGATAACATTATAAACGTCTCAGAGAGCAATCGCTTAGTTTCTATTTTTGTGAACTTAAAAAAGATTTAACACACACACACACACACACACACACACACACACACACACACACACACACACACAACACACCACACACACACGAACACACACACACATACGCGCACACACATACACACACACACACCACACACACACACACACACACACACACACACACACACACACACACGCACGCACGCACGCACATGATACCGTCTAATATCACTCATAGTGAACAGACGTTAAATCAAAGAACGAACGAACGAACGCACATGCGCGTACGTGCATTTAGATATGTATATTCAATTTTATGTATTCACCATTAAATATCTTATTTGTGTGCTGTTTGTTTCTTCTGTGGTCTAACTTGTTTAGCTTTTAATTCATTTGCAGTATCCTATTTTCTGTTGTTTGACCCGTTGTCTCCCGCACCCTGTCTACCAGTATCTTGCATTGTCAACTATGTTAGCAAAGCAAAAACTCAACCCCTTGATTCCCTCAACCTATCCACCAGCTGGCAGTGTAAATATATCATCAACAGTGGACTATCTCCGATGGAAACAAGCCTGATGCTCTCCAAAAATATCGTAGAGTGGGAAGTGAACCGTAAAAGGTCAAGCAGTTTCATGATTCCTAGACTGTGATTAGATGGTAATATTTTGTTATTCTACTAGCTGTTGGTGTTGCTATTGTTGTTTAAAGCCCAGCCGACCGCGTAAAGCCACATCAGGGCTATAACCGCTTCAAAACATACAAAACTTCAACAGGAAAAAAGAAAAGAAAAGAAAATTAAGTACACTTATCATTGCATTCGCGCACATAATCTAAGGACATGCTCCTGGCGTTGATCACTCCGTCCAATTTATCGCACATGGGATTTAAAACACACCTGAATACAAATATAAGCATACCAAAGAATACCAAAACATATAAAAACAGGCCTAAATTGCTTCCGCATATCTCACTTCCCTAGAGCCAAAAATACACTTAATACATGTACCTAATTATCAATCCTAAGAGAAAGTACATAAGACTTTATCGAACACATACAGATGAATGGACCAGCAAGGTAGAAAATAATAGGAAGAAAAGACAGAAAGCAAGGAATAATAAAGAAACAAAGAGATTGACAGAGAAGAAGAAATTTCTAGCACAGAATTTCCAGAAGGTGGGGATGTTATTTATACTGAAAGAGCCCCCGGCATTCCCACGGTGGGAGGGGGGATTCTGCTAGCTGAACACAACGTACAGAATGATTTAAAAAGTATAAAAGGTATGTCAGCGTGACTGAGTAATATTCCCCAGCTGAAATATTTAGGGTGTCAGTTAACACAGATACATACATACTCATTGACTGAAAAACACACACACACAAAACCTGCCATGGCTAAGAAACCCTGCTCAAGGAAATGTCGCCAGAAATATTGTAAAATCAAACGGGATGACGTCACCAAGCTTGTGGATCCAGAACGCCTCACCAGGCACCCCTTTCCTCGTTCCGTTAAAGGGAGACAATATAGGCCCAAAAGGGTTGCACGAAGAGCAGTTATCTCCCCGAAACCACCAGCCGCCGCCGTGCTGCCGCGCGCAGTGCACGTTGTTGCTGTCATCTTGATCTCTGTCATAGGTGCTAAATTTAGCTCCCAGCAACTCGGTCAGACAGTCGCCAAGGCCATACGATACATTCGGCGTGACGAACGTTAAAGCATAGCCGTTGGTTTCGCAGTCCACGGAAACGTTCTGGTAGAACTGGTATTTGTGATCAGTAGCTGTTAACTCCACGCGGAACCTCAACTCGTACTGCCTGCTGTTTGTGAGGTGATGGATCTTCTCCAGCCCCATCCAGTAGGTGTTGGAGTTGAGGTCACCAAAACCTTGTCGATACTCTTGCCAGCTGAGGTTGAAATTGGACGTTACGTCTAAGCG
>CM060305.1:92704250-92719250 GCA_030674185.1 Monoplex corrugatus | reverse complement strand
CACACACACACACACACACACACACACACACACACACACACACACACACGCACGCACGCACGCACACACACACACACACTCGCGCACGCACGCACGCACACACACACACACACACACCCCAAATCTGATCTGTTCTCTGCCCATCCTAATGCTTCCATCTTTCTGGTGGTGTCATCTTAGTGTTTTATCAATCATTTCTCTCTCTCACCGACCCCCCCCCCCCCTCCCTAAATCTCCCATCCCCTTTTCAAGACATTGCCATAGCATAGGGTTTTGCGCAGGCTCAGGGAGTCTCTCAGATAATTGATAGCAGATTTGGGTGGAGCGCATATAGCATTGTCTGAGCGCGAAAGTTCCTTCTTGCACAAACTACGGATTCCAAACAAGCTCACTAAAACCAGCCCATCACAAAAGTTTACCTATCTTTTCACTATTTCAAAAATTTCTGAAAACAAGATATAAAATTGAAAAATACATTGCTGCTATCAATTTATGAGTTTGGTAAGATTTCAATGAATTGGCTTTTTTTTTTCAGTAAAGACTTAATGGAAACGTGAAATGTTTAAAAAGAGAGAGAGAACAGGAAAGTAAGTGTATGCAAAAATACGTGTACCTTAGTGTGAGATCAGACGGGGATCAAGATGTATTCTGGTTGGAAAATATGATAGGCTCCATATTTTCGTGATGAAAGTTATCAACTTGTATTAGTCAGTGTACAGTTTGATATTGCTGAGGGTGATCAGGGAAAAATTCTGTGGAACGAATGTCTCTAATGTATGTGAGATACTTGTTATGCTTGTCTTCATGGATTGAAATAACGGAGTTGGCGTTTGTATGTCAATATGTTTGTATATGTACATATGTGTAAAATGAATAAAAATATGTTTTAAAAAAAACAGCCCATCAAGAACAGCCATCTCGTTTTGCTTACACAGCCAACGACATTCGCCTGACGAGCCTTTCTTGCACAAGATGAAACCGACGTGTTTCAGTGTTAAAAAAAATAAATAAATAAAAAACTTCACGTTTGAGAAAAGAACTAAAGAGAACTGCAGAGTGATAGAGAGGTGCGCAGCTGAGGGAGAGAGAGGGACGGAGACAGACAGACAGACAGAGACAGAGACAGACAAAGAGAGGCAGAGACAGACAGACAGACACACACACACACACACACACACACACACACACACACACACACACACACACACACACACACACACACACACAAACATATCCACAGAGAGAGACAGACAGACAGACAGAGACACAGAGAGACAGAGACACACACTCAAGCATACACATATCCACAGAGAAAGACAGAGAGAGAGAGAGAGAGAAAGCGAGAAACAGACACAGAGACAGAGAGAGACAAAGAGTGACAGAGAGAGACACAAACAGAGACACACACACAAACATACACATATCCACACACATACAGAGAGACAGACAGACAGACACAGACAGACAGACACAGACAGACAGACAGACAGACAGGGGTGCTGGAGGCAGTAAAGTGGTAGGAAATATGACGACACATCAGAGGAGACTGAAGACATGAAAACATGTTAGTTTGCTTTTAGTGCCGGATCAGTTTTATAGACCTTTGCTTTTGGTTTGGATCACTGCCATATAAGAGAGAGAGAGAGACAGAGACAGAGAGAGAGAGGGAGGGAGAGAGGGGTGTTCGTCTGTCGTCGTCGACAATGACCACGGCTTCATGAAGTTGCTTTGAGTCAGTGTGCGTCCGGAGGTGACTGATCAATCTGATCCGGGCACAGAAGTAACGTCCACAGGTTGGACATCTATGGTCGGTTACTGTGGTTGAAGGGTTTGCAGCCCTAGCTTTCCGTGCAGCTCGTTTTTCTTGTGCAGATTGGATACGAGACACTTCTGAAGTGGTTCATCCGGTTTTGATTCTTCTACGCCAGACTGTACGGTCGAGGGCAATGTTTTCCCAATTCTCCCAGTCTATGTTGAGGGACTTTAGCGATGCCTTCAAGCTGTCTTTAAACCGTTTTCTCTGGCCTCCAACTGTTCTCTTGCCAGACGCTAGTTCCCCGTAGAGGAGTTGTTTCGGAATTCTGGTGTCAGACATCTGGTACACATGGCCAGCCCAGCGAACTTGACTCTTTTGAAGTAAAGTGTAGATGGAGGGGAGATTGGCTCTCTCAAGTACTTCTGTATCAGGGATCTTCTCTTGCCATCGGATATTGAGAATCTTTCTGAGGCTTTTGGTGTGAAAATGATTCAATTTCCTTGCGTGTCTACTGTAAACAGTCCAGGTCTCACTGCCGTAGAGGAGAGTGGTGAGGACCACCGCTTTGTACACTTTGAGTTTAGTTGTGGCCGAGATACCTCTTCTGTCCTATACAGTAGGACGCAGCCTCCCAAATGCAGTGCTGGCCTTAGCTATGCGTTTGTTGACTTCGTCGTCGATATGCACACAACGTGATAGGGAACTGCCGAGATATGTGAAGTTGTCGACTGCATGTAGTTTTGTGCCCTTGACCTCGATATTTGGATCAGTATATGGAACACCTGGAGGAGGCTGATACATGACTTCGGTTTTCTTGGTGCTTATTGTAAGACCGAAGTTGTCGCAAGCAGTTGAAAATTTGTCCATGCATTGTTGCATCTGTTCACCACTGTAAGCATTTAACGCACAATCGTCTGCGAAAAGGAGGTCACGAAGAGTGCTGTAACCGCATTTAGTGGTCGCCTTGAGGCGTCTTGTGTTGTACAACTTGCCGTCTGTGCGGTAGCGTATATCTATGCCAGGGTCTTCTGGAGAGAATGCATCTGATAACATTGCCGAGAATACCATAGAGAATAGTGTAGGCGCAAGGACGCATCCTTGTTTCACGCCATTACTGACTGGAAAGTCTCTGGACATTTCTCCGTCATTAAGGACCCGTGCCATCATACCATCGTGGAATTGTCGCACCATATTTACGAAGGCTGGAGGGCAGCCGAACTTCGCCATTATCTTCCCCTCGCGACTCACCGTGTCAAACGCCTTTGTCAAGTCGACAAAGGTTGTGTACAGTGCTCGGTGTTGTTCCTGCGCCTTTTCTTGCAGTTGACGAGCAGCAAAGATCATGTCCACCGTACCTCTCCCAGCCTGAAATCCACATTGACTCTCTGGCAACAGACCCTGCTCAAGATGATTAGTGAGGCGGTTCAGCAGCACCCTTGCTAATATCTTGCCTGCAATGGACAGTAGTGATATTCCTCTGTGGTTGTCACATGATTGTTTGTTTCCCTTCCTCTTGTATAGGTGGACTGTTGAGGCATCCTTGAAGTCTTGAGGGAGTGATTGACTGTTCCAGAGTGTTACAAACATCTCAGTTAATCTTTGTGTGAGCATTGGACCTCCCGCTTTGTAGATCTCAACAGGTATGGCGTCAGCGCCAGGGGCCTTGCCACAGGAGAGTTGGCCAATGGCCTTTGTGACCTCTTGTATGTTAGGTGGTACATCAAGTTGGTTGTTCTTTTCTATTTGAGGGAGGCGATCAATGGCTGCTTCATTTATTGAGGAAGGGCAGTTCAAGACACTGTCGATGTGATCCGCCCACCTTTCAAGAATTTCTGACCGCTCGGTGATCAACATTTCCCCATCCGCAGATAGTAATGGAGAGGTGCCAGATGACGTTGGCCCATAGATAGCCTTCAGGGCGTCATAAAACCTTTTCGAGTCGTGACGGTCTGCATATAGCTGGATTTCATCAGCCTTGTCATTTAGCCACTTGTCTTGCATGTTCCTGAGTTTTGCCTGGACTTGTCGGCGACACTCCATGAATGCAGTTTTCTTTGAATCAGACTTTGCGTCACACTGGTAGGCAAGATGGCGTCTGTGCTTCTCATCCAGAAGGGTTTGGATATGCTGGTCGTTTTCATCAAACCAGTCTTGATGTTTTCGTGTGAAGGTCCTATTTTCTCTAGGGCTGATGTATAGACATGGTCCCTGAAGACTGCCCACTCTTCTTCGACACTAGCATTACCAAAATGAAGGTCAGCCAGCTTGACGTTCAGGTCACTAATGAGGTTCTCTACAGTGGTTTCCTCTTTTAGTTTTGAAGTGTTTAGTCTCTTTGGTGGGGGTTTCTTGCCTTGAGGCCTGAGTTTTGGTTTGATGCGGACGTTAAGCTTTGAGATGACTAGCCGGTGGTCTGTCCAGCATTCAGCGCCACACATGGCTTTAGTTACTCGTACATCATCTTTGTAGGCCTTTCTGGTAATGACATAGTCCAACATGTGCCAGTGCCTGGATCTAGGGTGCATCCATGTTGTCTTCTTTCTGGTTGCCAACTGAAATAGCATGTTAGTGACGACCAAGTTGTGTGAGCTGCATGTCCGAAGGAGGAGTTGTCCATTGCTGTTGCAATTCCCTATGCCATGTTTGCCAATGATGCCTTCCCATGCTTCATTGTCGGACCAAACTCTTGCATTGAAGTCCCCGAGGACCAGGAGTTTGTCAGCTCTGGGAAGGCTTGTTAGTAGAGAATCAAGATCTTCATAGAACTTCTCTTTGGTCTCTTCAGAATTTGTCATTGTTGGGGCGTAGGCACTAATCAGTGTGGCTTGCTTTTTGTCTGTGAGGGGCAAGTGCATCACCATGTGAGGGGCAAGTTCATCACCATGAGTCTGTCATTGTAACCTTTAGGCAGTCGTTCAAGGTTCTTAACTAGACTGGACTTGATCGCAAAGCCTACTCCAGCTTCACGGCGTTCTTCTTGTTTACGTCCACTCCAGAGGGAGAGTGGGAGAGAGAGACACACACACAGAGACATACAGACAGACAGAGAAAGAGAGACAGACAGACAGACAGAGAGAGAGAGAGAAAACAGAGAGATAGAGACAGACAGACAGACACACAGACACACAGAGACAGAGACAGAGAGTCCGAGAAACAGCGAGTAGGAGGTGGAGGCTGGGTAGTTTATTGCTGCCAGCACAGGTTAAAATGTGTGTCCCAGTTTGTCACTGGGTTGTGTCCCTGTCTTATTCCATCACAGGTTAAAATGCGTGTTCCAGTTTGTCACTGGGTTGTGTCCCTGTCCTATTCCAGCACAGGTTAAAACATGTGACCCTGTTTAAGTCACTGGGTTGTGTCCGTTTCTATTCCAGCACAGGTTAAAATGTGTGTTCCAGTTTGTCACTGGGTTGTGTCTTTTCCTATTCCATCACAGGTTATCAGAGCGGTCCTCTAACCAACTTCGCCAATGGGGACCACCAGTAAGCGGTAGGCAGTGTGCAAACACCTGTTGTCATCAAACAGGACTTACCTGCGAAGGAGATGTTACAGATGTCACCGTGGTAACCGTCAGGACAGGTACAACTGTTGTTTGCAGGATTGAACACGCCCCCGTTCTCACACGGCCCTTTCTGGAAATGACATCGACACAACATGATGTGACTGAAGGTGATGATGATAACAGCAGCGATGAGTTGAGATGACATGACATGAGATGGGGTCGGATCAGATGATCGGATCAGATCAGATCTCATGAGGTAATCTAGAGTAACGTAAGGTAAGGTAAGGTAAGGTAACAGAATGTAACGTAACATAAGCTTACGTAACACGATAAAATAGGATAAGATATGACAGGGAAGGAGATCTGAGAGGAGAAGAGACAATAGAATAGGATAGGACAGATAGTGAGTGAATTAAAATGTGTAATCCAAATGTCTAACTATCAAATCACACTACTTGTTCATAGTTTCAGTTTCAGTTTCTCAACATGTCTCTGCGATCGGAATGAATTCCGTATGCACTGGCGTCACAGGTGCCATTTGGTGAGGAAGAACCAAACTGATCATGGCAGAAGCATCAAGCCTGCACATAAACCCATGAGCTGGCCAGGTCCCTGAGGTCCTATCTACCGTGTGAATTTTGTATCTCATACAATGACCACGGCCCAAGCCTTAAACCTGTACACAAACCCATGAGCTAGCCAGGTCCTAAGGTTCTACCTCGTGTGTGGGTTATACTAGCTATACTGTGATGGCATGTGTATCTGTGAATCTCATCTTTTAAAAAACAAAAAGGACTGAATGAAAACACAACTAGCCATTAAGTATAAACTTTCGTCTCACATCACAAAACGTCCCTACCCTCTCCGAAACTAATACTAAATATAGCCCCCTTCGCCTATCAAAATGATGGAAATAATGTCTCCTTTATCATTTCTCCCCCAGTCTTTGGTCTACCTGCGAAAAAAAAGGAATAATGAAGATACATAAATAAATGATGAATAAGAAATAACAATAAACACACAAATACACACACACACACACACACACACACACACACACACACACACACACACACACACACACACACACACACACACACACACACACACACAAACACACACACACACATACGTTCACACCCACCCACATACATACCCACACATCATAATGCCAGAAAACGTACAATGATTTACACAAGTACACAAAACAAAACACAAATATCACTACAAACTAACATTGCCAAAATGTAAAAATATTCAATCGCAAAAGGTAAAATAGCACGTACAGCACATGATATCAATTTACGTTGTATTCTTAACTAAAAAGGAAAGAAAAAAATATGATGACAAATGGAAGGATAGGAGGAGGAGGGTACGGATAAAGAAAGTACATCATACAAATTTGACGTTTGAACTGTTAGACAGACAGATAGATAGATAGATAGACGGATAGACAGATAGACACATACATACATACATACATACATACATACATACATACATACATACATACATACATACATACATACATACAATATATATATACATACATACACACATACATAGAGAGGATAGACAGACAGATAGATAGATAGATAGATAAAATAGATAGACAGACAGACATACATACTATATACATACATATATGCATACATACATACGTACATACATACATAAAGTACATACAATGATAGATGAGATAGACAAGAAGATAGATAGATAGACAGACGGACAGACAGACAGATATACATACATACATACAACATACACAGACAGACATAGATAGATAGATAGATAGATAGATAGATAGTAGTAGATGAGGAGACAGAGAGACAGTGATATAGACAAAAAGAGACAGATAGATCGAGAGATAAACAGACGATAAACAGACACAGAGACAGATGGATTGATAGAGAGACGGACAGATGTATAAACATATTATGGTCCTTGTTCTAACAGAATTATAACTGTTTGAGAACGTGAAACGTGAGATATTTTTGAATTGTTTATTTTGGGAGGTTTGTTTATTTGTTTGTTCCTTTGTTCGTTTGTAGTGCTGCAAAGAATTGCACGTTTGGTGGAGGTTGCTGTAGAGTAGGCTACCTGATGATATTGACCATACGATAGTGGGCATGTCCCTGCTCCCACACTACCGGTAGAATCAGTTTCAAATTTTCTCAAAATAGCGTCTCCATGGTCAATGGAAAAAAAGCAATGGCGAAATGTACTGAGATCACAAATGTTACGTGATGGACATGATCCAAAATAATGGTGGAATAAACCATGAGCTTACACGTAAACCCTCTGTGCTAGCAAATTCTTGAGGCCTTACTTAACGTATGGTTTCTACCAAAGAAATAAGAGGGAAGCAGGGAGAATTTTTATAATATCAACCAAAGGACATGACTCTTGATAGTCATGTAGGAATTATCTCCCATGTTGTGAAACTTCTCAAATCTAGTATAGTTTGCGCTACCCATTCAGCTAGCATAGAAGCAGATGCAAAGCACAAAAACCGGAGGAGTGTTCTGAGCTTACGGTTTTTATGCTTTGCATCTGCTTCTATGCTAGCTGAATAGGTAGCACAAACTATGTTAGATTTGAGAAGTTCCACAACATGGGAGACAATTCCTACATGACTCTCAAGAGTTATGTCCTTTGGTTGGTATGGTTTCTACGTCTGTCTTTGTATCAGTCTGTTGCTAATTCATATTCATATTCATATCTATATTCGTATTCACATTCTTATTCATTTCTTTTGTCACAGTGGATTTACCATATGAAACTCTTGCTGCTCTCCCCTTTGTGAATGCGTCGCCGCAGTGCAGAACCACTTTTTTAAACAAGACTTCTGAAAGACAAGAATGCTAATTGGCCTTCAAGGGAAAGGACCTGGGAAATCAATCTATCTCTCCAATGTTTCATGCCAGGCCAGCTGGGCAAATGCTCTGCTATTCACGATTTTGAACTGTCGTGGGATCTATAGCATGCACAAGCCGGAAGGCATACGGCTCCGATTCTTTTTTTTTTTCGTCCCCTTCCGAAGGACTAGTCGTCCAGGTCAATTTTCCGGTCAAACTGAGGACAGAAGTAGAGGCCTCAACAGGAAACGAACTCTGGAACTTCGTGTTTAGTTATTAGCAGGCAAAAGTCTGAACCATTCTGCCACTCATAGAAACATAACTGCATTCATGATGAAATGTTGGGCTGTTTGGATTTTTTTTTCAAGAGGGATTCATCATATTCGGGCATTTCCATGTGCACTTCACCTAAATCTGCAAGCAGTTATCTCACATATTACTTGATCCTGCACAAAACCCTGTTTGCTGACATGTCTTGAAACAGAGAGTGGAAGAGGACCCATGAAACACTGACACTGCCAGAATGACTGAAGTATTAAGATGAGCAATAAACAAGCCAACTTGTTGCAGGATGAGATCAAACTCAAGACAATGGAAATCTGCAGTGATGATGGGATGTGGGTGTCCTCTGCTCTGGTAGAACGGTAATGGTGGAGATGCCGTGTTACCAGTCTGGAAACATTTCGATCTGGTTTGATTGTTGGTTGGTTGGTTGGTTGGTTGGTTGGTTGGTTGGTTGGTTGGTTGGTTGGTTGGTTGGTTGGTTGGTTGGTTGGGTTGGTTGGTTGGTTGGTTGGTTGGTTGGTTGGTTGGTTGGTTGGTTGGTTGGTTTTTGATGATGGGTGGAGGGGTGGGTGTTGATGCTTTGTGGTGAGGGTTGAGAGCATGGAGTCTGTGTGATACACAAGGACTTAGGACTTTGCGGGCATGTGGATAATACACAGATTCTTGTTTCTATTAAACTGACATTTTGGGGCTACGATGGAAGCTTTCATATTGTTTTCCATGGGATTCACAAGGCATTACAAAATAGCCGATGTTTGTTTGATAACAAATCGATACAAGCATAAACAATAATATACAGAATCTATAAGTTATAACCCCCAAACTTTACCAGCAAGTTGGGTTTATATGCAAGCTAATGGCTTATACTATGATCATTTGTGGATAGTTTTCCATCAGATGGCATATGAAACATCAACGCATATGGAATTTATTCGGAACTCGGAAACGCAATCATGAGAAAACAGAAAACAATCTGGAATATAACATTATCTCACCACTTCATAGTACTTGCAGCCGTCACAACTGGTAATAGTGTTGGAACAATTTTCAGCGATCGTGCTGTCACTCAGGTAACACAGACCGCTGCCAGCTTCAAACACAATAGCTACACAACGTACATCAGGCCGGCAAACAGACACACACTCCAGCACACTCCTGGCCTTGAAACTTTGATATCCTGAAGCCCAAGACGTCATCTGACCTGGGCAGTGAGACGGTCGACTAAAGTGAGCGTGTTCGTAAGACTTTGTCAGAATGCCTCCTTGATAAGCCAGAATCACCACCATCGTCAAACTTGACAAAGAAAACCACACTGAATGGTGTGACACTGGTGAAGCCATTGTGCGCCAGGCGTCTCTTCTGTCTGCTGATGATATTCGGTTACAACAGATGTGTCACTGTTTTCATGGAAGAATCTGGGAATGAAATATAATTTAATTTATATTATTTCACAGAAGAATCCTTGACTGAAATGCACTAAATGTGATACTGTTTTGCACACGAATGTTCTGAGCTCTGTTTGTGGAGTGACACCTAACAAATCGTCTTTGTTGTTATTGGTAGTAGTAGTAGTAGTAGTAGTAGTAGTAGTAGTAGTGGTGGTGGTGATGGTGGTGGTAGTAGTAGTAGTAGTATCATTATTATTATCATTTTTATTATTATTATTGTTGTTGTTTTATTATTGTTGTTATTATTATTGTTGTTCTTGTTCTTGTTATTATTATTATCATTATTGTTATTGTTATTGTTATTGTTTTATCATCATTACTATTACTGTTGTTGTTGTAATCATTATTATTGTTGTTTTGCTGTTGTTGTTAATGTTGTTATCATTGTTATCATTATTTTATCATCATTACTATTACTGTTGTTGTTGTAATCATTATTATTGTTGTTTTGCTGTTGTTGTTAATGTTGTTATCATTGTTATCATCATTAATGTTATTTTTATTAGCGTTTTAATTATTATGACTATTACAATTACCATCATCATTATTGTTACGTCAAAGTATCATATATATTATATTGATATTTGTACTTGTATGTTTTTTTCCATGATGTGATTGAAATCATATAACACTGAAATATTTTGTAGGTGACAGTCTTTTAAATCTACGCGACACTCAAATATGACTCAAACTAGTGAGTTTACAAAATGTATATTCTGAAAATGCTTTTTCGCTCAAATGAATAAACACATAAAAAGAGTGCTCTTTTTGCTCAAATAAATGAACACACGTGTATGTCCCCAAAACACTTTTGCTCAAATCGATAGGCACGAAAAACCTGCACTCCACAAATATTTTTTAACAAATTTATGAACATAAAACATGTATGTCTAATAGTCTTTATGTGAATTGATGTTATAAGAAATAACAAAACAAAACAAAACAAGAACAACAAAATATATACTTTGAATTTATGTGAACTGACACTACCAGAAACAACGTAAAAATGTATACTTTGCAAATAATTTTACTGTGAAATCAATAAATATACAGAATATACATCATGTAAATACTTTAGCTCAAACTATTTGACACACAAACTGAGTGTTCCAGAAATGCTTCTGCTTATATGAGTTAACTGAGAAAATCTGCACTCTGCCAATCGTTTTGCTCAAACCAGTAAACAGACAAAATTTGAGCTCTGTAAATACTTTTTCTCAAATGACTGAACACAGAAAATCTGTAATGCTTTTGATCAAATGAGGAAACACACAAATCCATATTGTGCGAATATTTTTGCTCAGATCAGTTAACACACAAAACACAAGTACTCTGCCAATATTTTTGTTCAAATCAGTTAACTCATAAAGAACAAATGCTCTGCGAATATTTTTGCTCAAATCAGTTAACTTACCAAACTCGTGCTCGGCGAATATTTTTGTTCAAATCAGTTAACTCACACAAAAAAACACGTGCTCTGCGATTATTTTTGCTCAAATCAGATAACTCACAAAAAATGCTCTGCGATTATTTTTGCTTAAATCAGATAACTCACAAAAAATGCTCTGCGATTATTTTTGCTCATATCAGTTAACTCAAAAAAAAAGTGTTCTGCATATTTTTTGTTCAAATTAATCAACTCACAAAACTCTTGCTATACGAATATCTTTGTTCAAATCAATTTACACGCAAAATCCATGCTCTGCGAATATCTTTTCTCAAATCGGTTAACACACATAATCCATGCTGTGCGAATATTTTTCTTGAATCAATAAACAGAGAAAATCTCTGTAAATAATTTTGCTCAACTCAATGAACAAAGTCTGTACTCTGCAAAGACTTTTGCTCAAATAATTTACACACAACATACGCACTCTCCAAATGTTTTTTTCCCTCTGGTCACCGATAGTACAAAATACACCCTGTACAAATTTTTCTGCATAAATAAAAAACACACAACATCTTTACTCCACAAAAAAATCCTTTTCGCTCAAATCGATGAACACGAGAAACCTGTCCTCTGCAAATACTTCTGCTCACATCGATGAACGGACAAAATGAATGGTCTGCGAGGATTTCGCTAAGGTTGAATGATCTGTTTGATGAAAAACAAAGGTCTGTCCTCAGGATCATATACTTGCTTCGCAGAACTGTGGCCGAGTGATGCAGTGCGCGTGCGCGTGTCTCGATGAAGGGGGAAGGAAGGCTTCAGTCATGCTCTTTTCATACCGTACACGTATGTTGACCGCACCGGAACTCGTGGGTAGCTTCTAGGTGTGTGTGGGTGTGTGTGGGTGTGGGTGTTTGTGTGTGTGTGTGTGTGTGTGTGTGTGGTGTGTGTGTGTGTGGTGTGTGTGTCTGTGTCTGTGTGTCTGTGTGTGTCTGTGTGTGTGTGTCTGTGTGGTGGTCTTTGAATTAATGTCTATTCACTAAAGTGATTTTAGACAACAACAATAAAAACAAAATTTTTAAATATTTTTAAACAAAAAAACTTGGAAATGGTTAATCTTCAGGAAAAAGAAATGAACCAGAAAAACAAGACAAGAAAGAAAAATTCACAAATGACGTTATCATAATTAACGATTGAAACAGTAAAATTAGCTAACCATAACACTGAACATGAGAAGTAACGGCGCGTTAAAGATAATTCGCTATAGGACTTTTTGACAGGCTAACAAAAAATTCATATGTTAAGGATGGTGAGGCAAATATGTCAGAAACTGTCTTCGTTGATAACGTAGGTATATGTCGTTTTACCCGAACGCATGAAAGAATATGACTATGTGTTATCTTCTTTCCACACAGGCACACTACATTCCTGGTGTATTTTGTTTTGAATGCATCAAGTTTCCACCTATACATAAGGGATTGTATACTTCTGCTGGCAGGGAACCGCTTAGGTGTTTTGCTAATTTCAAAATTCATGTAACATTTTTCATACTTTTTCTGTTTATCTTGAAACTGCTTCCATACGTAGGCGTCCACTAATGTATAACACTCATGCAATGAGAGGGAAAGTTGTATATGATTAGAATCTGGTGAGCTCTTTGCCCCCCGTTTGGCAAGCCCTATCAACCATATCATTGTAATGAAAAGAACTATGAGATGGTATCCAGCAGAAAGTAATATCAGTGCCTCTTAAGGATAAACTATTAATCAAGTGAGTAATTTCCAATATCATTTCAGATCTTGTTTGTAATTTTGATAATTCAAGAGCTTGAAGTACAGATTTTGAATCAACGCAAAAAAGTATCTGGGGAATTGTCCTAGGAAGATTTATCATAAAATTCAAAGCCTGTGTGTGTGTCTCTGTGTGTGTGTGTGTGTGTGTGTGTGTGTCTGTGTGTGTGTGTGTGTCTGTGTGTGTGTGTGTCTGTGTGTGTTTATGTGTGCTAAGCTATATACATCATTTTAATGATGACGTCCGAAAATTTGCTTCTTGGGCGATGTCATTTTATATTTAGTGCACTTTTAAAAGAGAAGTGGCTGGATTTTATTATGATGTGTATTTTATGCATGGACGAAAAAAAAACTCATTTTGCGATCCTTTCTGACAAAATAAGAATATGGTCCGTGGAAACTTTATATACCAAGTGAAGAGTGTGTGTGTCTGTGTGTGTACACCGGTGGGGATGCCAGAGACTCTTTCAGTATAAATAGTATCCCCACCTTCTAAAAATTCTGTGCTAGAAATTTCTTCTTTTCTGTCATTCTCTTTGTTTCTTTCTACCTCCTTTGCTTTCTGTCATTTCTTCTTAACATTTTCTGCCTTGCTGGTCCATTCACTTGTGTGTGTTCTAAAAATTCTTACACACTTTCTCTCAGGATTGATATTTGGTACATATATTAAGTGCATTTTTGGCTGTACGGAAGTGACGTATGCGAAAGCAATTTTAGGTTTAATTTTATATATGTGTTGGTGTTGTTAGTTATGTTTGAATTTGTATTCAGGTATGTTTTTTTTTATCCCCCTCTGCGATAAATTGGATGGAGTGGTCAACGCCAGGGGCATCTCCTGATTTTGTTTGCGTGAATGCATTGATATTGTTCTTTTTTTTTTTCCTGCTGAAATATTGTGTATGCTTTGAAGTGGTTATAGCCTTGATATGGCTCTGCACAGTCGGCTGGGATTTAAACAAAAATAACACTAACAGTGTGTGTGTGTGTGTGTGTGTGTGTGTGTGTGTGTGTGTGTGTGTGTGTGTGTGTGTGTGTGTGTGTGTGTGTGTGTGTGTGTGTGTGTGTGTGTGTGTGTGTGTGTGTGTGTGTGTGTGTGTTATGTGGTGTCCGTGATGTTGCCGGTACAATCTTACGTGCATTCGAAATGCATTTCATACTCGAAGTGAACAGTATAATAATATCTATGTTAACCAAAATCTTAGGACAAAACTTAAGCATCTTCTTGTCCCAAGCTCTCAACACCAGCACAGAAGCTGACTGCGTAGTACACATATTGTTACCTCGTCATAAGCATAGGCACACGACACTTTTTCTTCCTTCAAAGTCAACTTTGTCTTGTTACATCCAAAATCGGAAGTCCAATCTGACCTTTAAAAAACGGATTTTGGTCATTGATTATTATTTTAAAATTACTGTGTACATTAATCACCAATTGTCACTGAAACACCTACACTCAAAGCAAAATTCAGTCTTGCACACACACACACACACACACACACACACACACACACCACACACACACACACACACACACACCACACACACATTTGTGATAAGGCCACTGTGTGTAAATAAATTGACTGAAAAGGCTGTGTGTGAGTCGTGGGATTTATTCTTGTCCCAGGAGCGTCCGTTGACAACGACCTTCACCCTTTTCTATACGTCATATATTTGTCTTATTATACAAATCAAATAGACCACAATGAACTTCATATCAATAGGTACGTTCCCAAACAACCGTAAGACTGCTTTAATCATTTGCGGATGATAGCCTATCCCTTTCTCAGCTAGGGGGAGTCCCATAAACTCAGATTGTTCATTTTGTACATTCTTTTCTTTGTTCAGAGTTGGTTCGCATTTTTTCATTGTTGTCAACACTTTGTCCAGTCCTCTGTCATGTTCTTCTACAGAATTAATTTAGATTATCATGAACCAGAAAAACACGAAAATAGAATCAGAACGCATATTTAA
>CM060305.1:92691750-92699250 GCA_030674185.1 Monoplex corrugatus | reverse complement strand
CATTTATTTATCTATTTGTTTGTTTGTTGTTGTTTTTTGTTTTTGTTTTGTTTATGTATTTATTTATGTGTTTATTTCTCTCCCTTTCTCTCTCTCTCCCTCTCTCTTTCTCTCTTTCTTTCTTTCTTTCTCTCTCTCTCTTTCTTTCTTTCTCTCTCTCTTTCTTTCTCTCCCTTTCTCTCTCTCTGTTTCTCTCTCTTTATTTCTCTCTCTCTCTATCTCTCTCATTCTCTCTCTCTCTCCCCTTCTCTCCTTCTCTCTCTTTCTCTCCCTCTCTATATATTTTTTTTTCCAAGAGAAAAGAAATAAAGGAGTTTTGTCCATGATGAAGAAACTACAAAGTGGATGTGAAAGGAAGCGTGTGTTGGACGCTAATACCTGGGCTGAGTACCGTCACGCATGGCTGATGAGTATGGGAGGGATGAAGCTAGTAAACGTAACCCTTTCACTCTCACTCTAATCTTCAGGATTTTTTTTTAACCCTTGAACCTTCTCACCCTGTCTACCAAATTCCCTAGTCTTTACGCTCCCTTGCCCTGTCCATCAGCGTCGTAATCTGTCACATTCTCACGCTTCCTAATTCTCTCATTTTCTCATCACACCCACCAGCTTTCTTAACCCTTTGACTCCTGCACCCTATCCATCGACTGCGAAAACTTAACCTTTTGACTCCCTCACCATATCCACCACCTTTCTGAGAGAAGCTGGTGGATAGAGCGAGGGGGTTAAAGGGTTAATTTTTTGCTTTGCTAGCATGCTTGACAATGCATTATGGTGGTGGACAGGGTGTGGGAGTCAAAGGGTTAATATTCACACTCCCTCACACTATCCACCAGCTTCTTAAACCTTTTTACTTCTTCACCTTATCCACTAGCTTTCTCAATATTTTTCACTACCTCACCCTAACCACCAGTTTCCTTAACCCTTTCATTTCCACACCTTGTCTACTAGCTTTCTAACCTTTTCATTCCCTCACTCTATCCACCTCAGGAAGAGAGTTCTTGAATGTTATATAGAACCAATACTGTTGTACGGATGTGAGGCGTGGACAGTCAACAAACAAAGCCAGAACAAGAGCGAGGCAGCTGAGATGTGGTTTCTAAGAAGAATGTTGAGAGTTCCATGGACAGCAAAGAAAACAAACGAGACAGTCTTGATGGAGGCAAACACAAGTAGATCATTCATAAGGAAGATTAGGAAAAGACAGGCAACATTTATAGGCCATTTTATGAGGAAAGGAAATTTGGAGCAGCTGGTCACAATGGGAAAGCTGGAGGGAAAGAGAGCACCAGGTAGACCCAGGGAGAAAATGCTAGACGGACTTGCGGAGTGGCTGAAGACGAGGAGGATGGAGGAGATGCTTGGGGCAACAAGAGATAGAGACAGATGGAAGTCCATGATCGCCAACGCCATGCGGCAGGGCACCTGATGATGATGATGATGACTCCATCCACCAGCTTATTTACTTTTTCACTCCCTCACTCTATTCACCAGCTTCCTTAACTCTTTTGTTCCCTCACTCTATCCACGGCTTCTTAACTTTTTAACTCCCTCACCCTATCCACCAACTTCCTACCTCTTTCTCTCCCTCACCCTATCCACCAGCTTCGTTAATATTTTCACTCCTTCCCCTGTCCACCAGCTTGTAAGCTTTTCAATCCCTCATTCTGTCCTACGGCTTCCTTAACTGTTTCATCACCTCACTTTATCCATCAATGAGTACCCCACCTTGATCATAGTCGGTGAAGGTAAAGCAACGAGTGAGAAGAGACGAATACTGCCGTCCAAATGCTGACTCCGAGAAATGTTGAGGTCTGTAGCATCTCACGATTTTTTGGATGTCTTCACTTGTGATTAAAAGATCATTTTAAGTTTGATTTTTGACCCAGATTTTTTTTAATTCCATGTCTTTTGCTGTCTCGCATATTCTGTTACTTTAACGTAAGTAGATGAGCAACAGCAGATATGTATTTTCCTATGTGCTTGTGTCTACGTGTGTTTCATTTCAAAAAGCAGTTTAGGCATACCGAGGCTGGTCCAGTCTTTGACGTTCGTCATCCTGCTTTTCCTCTGTCGACATCATCAAGGGCCATCTTCCAAACTATCCTGAAGAATGATCTTCGGCTGTGTAATACATCTGATGACGTGACCACACTAAACAAGCTTCCTTCCATTTATGGTTGCCATCGTGGGCTGGATGTTTCATTTGATAAAGCCGTGGACACAAGATCTGATATCCCGAGTTCTATCCCAGCCCACAACATTGAACACTGACCTGTTCGCTGCCCATCTTAATGTTTCCATCATTCTGGTGGTGTCAGTGTTTCATAGATCTTTCCACCTCTCCATTTCAAGACCGTGCCAGCGCATAGGGTTTTGAACTAGCTCAGGGAGTCTGGTAAACAAATGTGGCCAGTTGCTTGGTAGAATGTATGGAATTGTCCAAGCGTGGTGCAATCCCTCTTGAACAAACTGCAAACTACACGTTCACAATAGACAGAAACAGTTCCAGTTTACATGTATACCGAGGTATTCACGTTGTTCTATATATACCAAACTATCTTCTGGGATTACTGTAGCTCTTGAGGCGTCCGTTTCAGTAATGGATTTCTTTGCCACTGGGGGTCCAGAAGCTTTTGACTAAAAGAGTGATTACGTCGCTGTGCACTGACCGTTTCACTGTAATCTCGTTCAGGCAAGGGTGCCTCAGTACAGCCACAATAAAGACAGAGGTCTTTTTCGTTCTCGAGAGTCACGTCATCGATTGGTCCAATGTTTGTGGCTGAAATACGAAGCGGTTTCCTCAGGCATTTAGAAACCGATCAAAACCCATAACGATTTTTGTCTTCTTTTTTCAGATTGCCATGAATATGCAGAAGAGGGGTTAATCGCAGAATATGACGGTGTCTTCATTATCAACCCTCCCCCTTTCCATGCCAACTCTCCCTTTCCCATCTTTGGTGTGTATCTGAGGAACATCTCATTTAGAATCCCAATCACAAAACAAATAATTGAAACAACGAGCTTCAACTTCTGCAGGCAGGAGTACCAGTGAGGTTTTGGTGATTTCTTTTTCAGATTCATCGCTCTCAGGGAGGTACCTGTGTGCTCACCTTTTTTTTTCGTCCCATTTTCTACGCCACCTTAATTAATGGCCACAGAAGCTGGCACAGTTTTCACATTGATATGATGTTGATGTTGATGTCGATGAGGATGATAATCATGATGCTATGGAGCTCCATCTAGGATTGAGACTGCGCGACAGGGCTGTACACTACGTTTGCTGTCATAACATATCCTGGCGTCAATTAGGCCCCTAGAGATACAGACATCTGCGGTGCTGGTCAGATGATCTGAGCAACACCCTCAATGATGCATCCCTGAAGTAGATGAGACTCGACTGTGTGGTCCCAGTCTTCCCACTGAGCCAACAGCACACCCAACTCGGGGTAGGAGCCGAGTAGAGCCGAAAAATCTCACAATGATTTTTGAGGGACTGATGGGGGATTCGAACACACAACCTTCCAGTCGGTAATCCGTTGCGCTAATAACTACACCACGGCGACTGGTATTGGTTTTGGTGACCTCAATTCATAAAACTTATTGGATAGGACTGGACGAGATCCATCACCACACCCAATCCAGCTCATACAAGCTGAGGTTCCAGGCCAACCTGCTTTCAGACTATTGACAAAGTTCTAGCTGTACCACATTTCCCTGGACAACGAGATCAACAGCTGCGCTCAGACATTTAGCCTTGGTGACTGTGTGACGAAGTTGCTGGGAGCTAAATTTAGCACCAATGACAGAGATCAAGATGACAGGAACAGCGTGCACTGCGCACTGCAGCACGGTGGCGGCTACTGGTACCGGGGAGACAACTACTCGTCTAGCAACTCTTTTGGGACTATCTTGTCTCCCTTGAACGGAACGCAGAAAGGAGTAACTTGAGAAGCATTCTGGATCAGCAAACTTTCGTGACGTCGTCACTGTTACTTTCAGAATGTACCTGATGGCTATTCCTTGAGCACTGATATTACAGTATTTAACCCTTTGACTCCCGCACCCTCTCGATAGCATCCTGCAATTGTCAACCATGCTAGTAAAGCAAAAACTTAACCCTTTGATCCCCTCACCCTAAGCTAGTGGATAGGATGAGGAAATCAAAGGGTTAAGTTTTTGCTGTTGGTGGATAGGGTGCGGGAGTCAAAGGGTTAAATTTTGTTGTCTGCAGATTTCTGTCACATACATTATGCTTATGTCAGTCACAAAGGAAGCACCACATCAGAGACTAAATAGCATTTCTTTTATTTGTAATTATTTCTTTTCTGTCACAGTGGATTAACATTGCATACGAAATTTGGACTCCTCTCTCAGGAAAGAGGACTTCGCCACGGACAGCGCCACATTTTTTTCTGAATATAGGTATTCTGTTTCCCCTCTGAAAGCGGGTTTTTTCCTCTACAGAATTTTGCCAAATAAAATCCTTTGATGTCGTGTAATCTTTAACGAGCGCTGAATATGTGCTGCACATGGAACCTCAGTGTATCATGTCATCTGAAAGACTAGCTGGTATCTAGACCACCTAGTTAAAGGCTAGTGGAGGTGGGGGAGAGACAAAATGTTCCGTACGATCTGTAATTCGAATTTGGTTTTCTTGCATTCTAGGCACATGCTTTAACCACTTGACCACAAGTTCCATACATCGGAGGACACAGTTAAAGAAGGGTTAATGTTAGGAGTATAAAAAAAAAGTTACACTTTTGAGAACCACTATGCAGAAACTTTTTTTAAGTCCCCACTGTGTACAAACTTTTGTTTTTAATTTCTATAAATTTCTGTTAAGAAAACAATATTTTGATACTTGGTATATATTTTTATTTCAAAGAGCATTACCTATAATGTTACCATTTTCGGAAGAATTGGCAGTAATATCAATAAAGCAATAGCGACTAAACTTTTTTTCTGTCTCATTTTCTTCGCCACACAAATGGCCACTAAATCTGGGACCATTTTCCGCAATGCTATGATAATGATTACGACGGGGATGATAACTATGATGCTGTGGAGTTCCATATCTTGGATCGACACTACGTGATCGCTGTACTCTGCTCTTACTAGCATGATATATCCGACTTCGACCAAAACGAGAGATACAGACACCTACAGTGCTGGTTAGGCGAATTGAGCAACATTACTCAATGACGCAATCTGTGATACCAGTTCTCCTAACGAGCCCATAGCACGTTCAACTCTGGGTAGGAGCCGGTTGGGGCCTAAAAAAAAAGTTCCACAATGATTTTGACAGACCTGATGGGAATCGAACTCACAGTCTTCCAGTCGGTAGTTCGTTGCGTTAACCACTACACCATGGCGACTGGTATATTGATGAACTTTAGGGAACGGTGTTATGCTATGTGGCCGCCTAAATTAAAAGAATATCTCCAGTTGACTGGCACTACTCTATACCTGGCGGACACAAAAATGTCACAATTCAGAATAGACTCGGTCAGTGATCAACGTTATTGATGTAATCCTATAGCCAAGTTTTATGAATAAGCTGCTTGGTTTGCTGCATACTCCTGTCTGTTTCACATGTTCTACCTGCATTCCTCCCGCCTTCTCTCTCTCACTCTCTCTCTCTCTCTCTCTCTCTCTATATATATATATATATATATATATATATATACATATATATATTATCCCTCTCTATCATTTTCTCTGTCATTGTCTCTGTCTTCTGTCTTTTCTCTCTCTCTCTCTCTCTCTTTTCTCTCTCTGTTCTCTCTCTCTCTCTCTCTCTCTCGTCTCTGTCTCCCTCTCACTCTCTCTCTTCTCTGTCTCTCTCTGTCTCTCTCAGACTCTCTGTCTCTCTGTTTCTCTCTCTTTTTTTCTTGTCTGTCTGGCTGTCTGGTTGTCTGTCTGTCGCTCTCTCTCTGTCTCTCTCTGTCTGTCTCTATCTCTGTCTCTCTCTGTCTCTGTCTGTCTGTCTGTCTTTCTTTCTCTCTCTCTCTCTCTCTCTCTCTCTCTCTCTCTCTCTCTCTCTCTCTCTCTTTCACTGTGTTTCTTACACAACAAATGCACAACACAAAGACACAGACAACACATTACACGCTTATATGCACACACACACTTACACGCACACACACACGCGCGCTCGCGCGCACACACACACGTGTGTGTGTGTGTATGTCTGGGTATATATGTCTGTGTGAGTGTGTGCATGTATATATATATATATATATATATATATTGTGTGTGTGTGTGTGTGTGTGTGTGGTGTGTGTGTGTGTGTGTGCGCGCGCGCGCGCAGGCACGCGTTTATAATATGTGCATGTGTGTGTGTGTGTCATGTGTGCGAGTGTGTGTGCGTGCGTGGGCGAGCGTGCGCTCGCATGCGTGTAAGTGTATTAATTACAATGTCTGTACCAACACGTACACACCTGTCCTACCTCACTCAAACGACAGTAAATGCTGTAACTCTTCGATCTCCTCAAGCACTATGCATTAATTTAAGTACTGATTTAGTGGTGCGTTCCTTTTTCAGTATTTTTATTTCTACTTAGATATGAAGATTATCAACGGCAAGTTTGAGAAAAAAGAAAAAAAACAAGAATGGCTTTTACGTAATAACTTGTATCGTCAGCCATGTTTCTTGTCACCCCACGTGATGAAGGTGACCTTGCTGCAAATTGTGATAATAATGATAATAAATCTTTCTTGTGTTACGCTGTTCTCCACACACATTTGGGCTTACTGCGCTAGTATTCATCTGCCTGGCATATGGCTGCACGAGAGATGATAAATTCGGAATATTTGTTTGTCTTGTTTTGTTTTGTTTTGTTTTGTTGATTTTTGTTGTTTCTTTGTTTGGGTTTTGTATGTATGTATGTATGTACGTTTGTTTGTTTGTTTGTTTGTTTGTTTGTTTGTTTGTTTGTTTGTTTGTTTGTTTGTTGTTGTTTGTTTGTTTTTGTTTGTTTGTTTGTTGGTTGGTTGGTTGGTTGGTTTTTTTTTGTTTTTGTTTTGTTTCGATGTTTGAGTTTTGTTTGTTTATTCCTTTCTTCCTTTCTGTCTGTCTGTCTGCCTGCCTGTCTTGTTGGTTGGTTGGTTGGTTAGTTGGTTGGTTGGTTGGTGGGTTGGTTGGTTGGTTGGTTGGTTGGTTGGTTGGTTGGTTGGTTTGGTTGGTTCGTTCGTTCGTTTCGTTCGTTCGTTCGTTCGTTCGTTCGTTCGTTCGTTCGTTTGTTCGTTCGTTGGTTCATTCGTTCGTTCGTTTGTTCGTTCGTTCGTTCGGTAGTTGCTTGGTTGATTGGTTGGTTGGTCGGTTGGTTCGTTCGTTCATTCGTTCGATCGTTAGTTGGATCATTTATTTGTTTGTTTGTGTTTGTTTGGTTGATTGTTTGTGAAGTGGATGAATCGACTGTGTGGTCCTGGTCTTCCCAATGAACTCACAGCACTCTGGGTAGCAGCCAGTTGGAGTCGAAATTTCCCAGAATGCTA
>CM060305.1:92664250-92686750 GCA_030674185.1 Monoplex corrugatus | reverse complement strand
AAAACCCTCCCCATCCGACAACATTTTCCTCTTCTGTTTTCGTTTTTGTCTTGTTTTGTTTTAATCCAATGACTTGGTCGTCTAAGTGCTCAATAAATCTTTGTTATGTGAAGACAAGTTAACAAAAACAACAGTGAACACAAAGAGACAGAAAGCCACATCTTCGTTGCTAACTACTCTAATGATGTACTTGAAATCTGTTTAGCTCCTCATAAAAAAATGAAATCATCTGAATGAATAGGCCATTTCATCGCAGGTAACATCAAACGCGCGTGCGTGAAAAAATGAACACACGTATATGGCCATTCATTGGAACCAGGACACACACATTCAATGGAAACGGCACACACAAACACACACACACACACACACACACACACACACACACACACACACACACACACACACACACACACATAGCCATTCAATTAGACGATTACACACATACGCGCGTACACGCGCACACACAACCACGCATGTACGCATACAAGCACGCACGAACACACGCACGCACTCACGCACACACGCAC
Source organism: Monoplex corrugatus (assembly GCA_030674185.1). Classification (NCBI taxonomy): domain Eukaryota; kingdom Metazoa; phylum Mollusca; class Gastropoda; order Littorinimorpha; family Ranellidae; genus Monoplex; species Monoplex corrugatus. Next base: position 92,686,220 of record CM060305.1, on the reverse strand, counting down.
GCACGCATGCACACACACAAGTATTTATATAAAAATGAGTTTCAGCATATAACCTGACAATCCACACATCTCAGCTAGTTCTTGCAAAAGCTTGGTACGAACGTCTCTGTTCTTTTTGCCAAAGTGGAGGTCTTTCTTGAATGAAAGCAATAAATTCCAACGTTTTGTCTTTTTCTGAAGAAGTAGAACACATTTTCACTTTTCCTGAGATTCTACAAACAGTGTCTGCTGCACTTTCTACTATGCCAGCCGCTGACCCCACTTTGCTTATCGCGCCAGTTCCATAAACATCCGGTCATGACCTGGGAAAACCACCGACAAAAACACCGCACGAGCGGCGAGCGACGATAAATGCCCGGGACATTATCGTCGCTCGCCGCCAGCACTATCCGCGCGGTTATCGCCCATGGTGTGGCCGCCTGTACAGTTATCAGTGTCATCTTTCTCGCTCGCGCCGCTACAGCGCAGCTCATAGCTCGTAGTGTGGCCGCACCCTAAGAGGGTTCACATTACAGTAAGGGGTTCACACCAAGAGGGTTCACACTTAGAGGGTTCACACTACAGTTAGAGGGTTCACACTACAGTTAGAGGGTTCACACCAAGAGGGTTCGCATTTAGAGGGTTCACACTAAGAGGGTTCACATTTAGAGGGTTCACACTAAGAGGGTTCACATTTAGAGGGTTCACGCTAAGAGGGTTCCACTAAGAGGGTTCACGTGAAGAGGGTTCACATTTAGAGGGTTCACACTAAGAGGGTTCACACTAAGAGGATTCACACTCAGAGGGTTCCCACTAAGAAGGTTCACATTTAGAGGGTTCACATTAAGAGGGTTCACACTAAGAGGGTTCACACCAAGAGGGTTCACACTCAGAGGGTTCACACCAAGAGGGTTTACTCTAAGAGGGTTCACTCTAAGAGGGTTTACACTGAGAGGGTTCACACCAAGAGGGTTCACACTAAGAGGGTTCACACTGAGAGGGTTCACACTCAGAGGTTTCACTTCAAGGGTTCACCTAGAGGGTTCACACTAAGAGGGTTCAGGTCTGCACTCATTGATCTGGGAGATATGGAAAGAAAATCACTTTTTGCCCACGGGAGCTGCCCAAACAGGGAATTTCTTCTTGTTGTTGTTTTTTGTTTTTGTTTGTTTTTGTTTTTGTGTTTTTGCTTTGTTTTGTTTTGTTTGTTTTTTGTTTGTTTGTTTGTTTGTTTGTTGTTTTTTACCGATTACCTTGCCTTCAGTCTTCTTGCTATTTAATTCCTGGCCCTTTATTTCTGATCTCCTTTTCTATAACATTTACAAGATTTTGTAGGTCCTTTTCATTTTCTGCAATTACCAATAGTGCTTATCATATATATCCTCCAACCTTTATTCCAGGCATTCTTCTAGGTTTCGCTGTAAAGTGAAAATAAATCCGTTGACAGAACACATCCCTGCCTAACTCTTGATATTTTGGGAAGAGCTTATACATTATTTTCTACTGTCATTACCTCATTGTTGCTATTTGTTCCCAATACAAATTCTTTATTATTCTTACATGTAGATCTTTTCCATCAGTATTGAGCTGTTTCAGTTGGTTGATCGATTTTCATGTCTTACCCAATGAAAAAAACAACTTTGATATAGTCAACAAAACATAAATACAAATCCTTATTCAACGCAATTGATCTTTCTATGAGAATTCCTAGGATGTATACGGCACCAATCGTTCATTTCCCTTCAACAAATCCATATTGTTCTTCTGCTATTTCTCTTTTGATTCTGTTCCTTGTCCTTATCATGATTATTCTTAATAGAATCTTTGTAACATGACTTATCAAGCTGATTGTACGATGGAGTTTCTCGTTCTATAGCCCCTGCTTTCTTTGGAAGTGCAATGAACATTTATTTTGATACATCCCCAGGGATTTTTCCGGTGTTATAAATTTCATTTAGGATGACTGCTATTTGTTTAATAACAAATTCGTCTAAAGCTTCAATCATACAGAACCGATATTGTTGCACGGTTGTGAGGCGTGAACAGTCAACGCTCAAAGTCAGAACAAAATTGAGGCAACTGAAATGTGGTTTCTAAGAATGTTGCGAGTTCAATGAACAGGAAAGAAAACAAACGAGACAGTCTTGAAGGAGGCGGACACAAGAAGATCATTAATAGAGAAGATTAGGAAAAGGCAAGCAACATTTTTAGGACATTTTATGAGGCAAGAGAAATGTCAGCACCTAGTCACAGCAGGAAAGCTGGAAAGAAAAAGAGCACCAGGTAGACCCAGGGGAAAAAATATTTGACGGACTTGCGGAGTTGATGAAGAAGACATGGTGGGAGATGTACTTTCAGTGACAAAGGATAGATTCGTATGAGGGGCCATGATCGCCAATGCCATGCGGTGGGGCACATGATGACGATGATGGGTGTTGGGATGCTTCAGGAATGGGACGAGTTGACTGCTGACATTGTTTGCTTTCTGGATACTGGTAATGATTTGGATTCTGTGTCTGATCTATAGAATGGCAGATATAACGTTTTATTCTTCGTGTGTGTGTGTGTGTGTGTGTGTGTGTGTGTGTGTGTGTGTGTGTGTGTGTGTGTGTGTGTGTGTGTGTGTGTGTGTGTGTGTGTGTGTGTGTGTGTTGTTTGTGTATGTGTGTATATATATATACAATTATGTGTGTGTGTGTGTCTGTGTGTGTGTGTGTGCGTTATGTGTAGAGCAGCAAGGATTAGCTGCAGGACACAGGTCAATGCTACTGTCTTTGAGTATTAAAGTGTTCGGATTGTAAAAAAAATCTCTTCTCTTCACCCCTTCACTCTCTCTCTCTCTCTCTCTCTCTCTCTCTCTCTCTCTCTCTCTCTCTCTCTCTCTCTCTCTCTCTCTCTCTCTCTCTCTCTCACTTAACTCCAAAAGAAGCCGCTTTATTATGGACTTTATTAAGAGTAGCTAATAATATGAAAATAATGGTATATTTGTAGAATATGTTAGAAGTGGATATTGAAAGGGTATATAGACACTTAAGGGTCTTCTATACATGTTAACAAAACAAAAACAAACAAAAACAAACCAAAAACAAATAAATAAAAGGCATAGTTATGTCACTTGTTAAAAGAGTATTATGGGGCAGTTATGTGAAGATTATATTATTATTACTAAATGTAAGGTTTGGGTGGTCGAGCCCAGATGTATCATCATAATACAGTTTTGATGTGTGTGTGTGTGTGTGCGCAGTGCGCGTGCATGCGCACGAGCGCGCGCCCGCGTGTGAGTGTGTATGGGTGCGTGTGTGTGTGTGTGGGTGTGGGTGTGTGAAAAAGATTTTGGTTTGCCTAAACCTAGACAAATTATTGGCCTGAATGTAGGAACACTGTTCTGATATTTTTTTGTTTGTTTGCATTATGTAAATCTGATAAAATGGGTGATTGTTCATTATATATATATAATTTGAATATGTTCGACTGTTCAAGGAATGGATGTTCGATTTTTTTTTTTTTTGATTATGCGTGAAGAATTTGCGACATACAAAGAATGGATTATATGTCGCACTACTGGAAAATTGTTATCCCCCTTGTCAAAAGACCTTTTCGGGTAATGATTATTATTATTTATTATTATTATTATTATTATTATTATAATGATAATAAACAGTTTCAGTTTCAGTTTCAGTTTTCAGTTTCTCTCTCTCTCGCTCGCTCGCTCGCTCGCTCGCTCTCGTCTCTCTTTATCGATCCACCATGTCGCTCAGTCCTTACAGCCTAATCAGACAGTGCCGTACCATTCTTGTTCCATGACAATAGTAATAAAATCAAGTCAGTCTTTGACACGATATCAATGCTTCAGTTAACCCCTTCACTCCCTCATCCTATCAACCTGATGCCCTCAGTTGACTGTTTCCATCCCTCACTCTACTTACCAGCTTCCCTCACTTAATGCTTTTATAACCTCACGCTATTTACCAGCTTTCTTCATTTTAACTCTTTCACTTCCTCCCCTATTTTACCAGCTTGCTCCAATTAACCCTTTTACTCCCTCTCCTGTTTATCAATTTCCTTACTTTCACTCCTTCACCCTATTTATCAGCATATTTCATTTAACCCTGTCACTCCCTCTTCCTATTTATCAGCGACTTTTCATTAACCCTTTCACCCCTCACCCTAATATCCACCTTCCTGCAATTAACCTTTTCACTCCCTTACCCTATCAACCAGCTTCCTGTGCCAATGACATTTATAATAATACTTTATTCCAACGATAGAAATTGTTGGCTGAAATCTTTTTTTTAACTTGTCATTATCATAATAATACATATATCTGCCTCGAAGCCGACCAACAACAAAAAACGTAAAAAATTCGTAACTTAAATCAGTAACATATACAGAAATTAAAGATTAACAGCATTTACTTGCGTTTGGAAAAGATGGAAGGAGAGAAGAAATTGATAAATAATGCCTGTGTACGTGCTCATGTAGTGTGTTCGTGTGTGTGTTGTGTGTGTGTGGTGTGTGTGTGTGTGTGTGTGTGTGTGTGTGTGTGTGTGTGTGTGTGTGTGTGTGTGTGTGTGTAGTGTGTGTAGGTGTGTGTGTGTGTGTGTGTGTTGTGTGTGTGTGTGTGTGTGTGTGTGTGTGTGTGTGTTGCCTGTGTGTGTCTGTGTGTGTCTGTGTCTGTGAAGTAAGCTGATGGATGGAGGGAGGGAGTAAAAAGGTTAAGACAGCTGGTGGATAGGGTGAGGGAGTAAAAGGGTTAAAAAAGCTGGTGGATAGGGTGAGAAAGAGAAATGATGTTTACAAGAAACTGGTGGATAGGATCAAGGAGAGAAAAAGGTTTAAAAAGCTGGTGATGAAGCTGATGATATGTTGAGGAGTGGAATTATTAGAAAGCTGATGGATAGGGTGAGGGAGTGAAACGATGAGGGAGGTTCATGGACAGAGTGAGGGCATGGAAGGGTCAGGGAAGCTGTTGGATAGGGTGATGGAATGAAAGTGTAAAGAAAGCTGGTAGATAGGGTTAGAGAAAGATCTAGGAATGAAAAGGTTAACAGGGTTATTTTATGAAGCTGGTTGTTAAGCTAACGATACGTTGAGGAGTTGAAGGGTTAGAAAGCTGATGGATAGGGTGAGGGCGTGAAAAGATTAGAGATGCTCATTGAAAGGGTGAAGGCATGAAAGGGTTAGGGAAGTTGATGAAAACGATGACAGAGTGCAAAAGCCAGGAAGCTGGTGGAAAGGGTGAGGCAGTGGTAGGGTTAAGCTCAATAGTACTCTCTCTCATATTCATCCCTGTGTGTTTTCACCAGACCCAGCCGTGTGTGACGGTACAAGCTCTGGTGCTAAGTGCCAACACTCGTGTCCTTATACAACGGCTTTGTGTTTTCTTCATCACGGACAAACCGCCTGTAGTTCATATCCTTTGATAAAAGACAAAGGAATACTGGATATTGACTAGAGGGATGTGTGTGTGAGAGAGAGAGAGAGAGAGAGGAGAGAGAGAGAGAGAGAGTGTGTGTGTGTGTGGTGTGTGTGTGTGTGTGTGTGTGTGTGTGTGTTGTGTGTGTGTGTGTGTGTGTGTGTGTCCGTGCGTTCACGCCTGTACATGTGTGTATGCGTGCACGCACATGCTTGTGTATGAGTTGTTCTCCAGAAATGGTGAATCCGCAGGGTGCATGCTTTATATGTCTCAACATATTTCTTCTGCACCTTTTGCACCGATGCCAATGGCATCTCATGCTTCAGTATACATTAAGGGATCAGCAAATCAGATTCAGACATGTAGGACATTGATCTTTTGAGCTGATGTTGCTGAAAATCGAAAACGAAACCTCAAAATGGCCGCCCGAATTTTGCGCAAGGCCACCCACTTCAGTTGAAATTATGTGTCATCATTATTAGATTACGTCTGTTGTTAATTTCCTGTTTCTGCATCGATTTGTGTCAATTAAACATTTAGTACAGTTATTTGTGTCAGTCCTTTTTTATTTTGCGTGATTCGAAGGTCTAAAAATACCCGTCCCGTGCTTACACATTTTGTCACACTTTCTGTGTGACTTTGCACTGGACTTGAATACAACCACGGCAACAAGTGAAGTTCTAACATATTTAGTCTGAAAGAGCATTAGATATATGTGAGAAATATCACCTCTTTCAGAGAAATGCACCTTGAATAAAAAAGGTATGATCAGCCTTTGTCAGCTGTGTCACGCCCGTAATGTACGTGACGGCCCGCGAACGAAGTCAAAATTTGACCAGAGGACTTTATACATTCACTAACCTGGATAGGCTGATGCAAGCTACATATAACAACAGATCATGTGATACTATTTATTTGGGTATACCCCTCGAGGGAATGACGCGGGATTTCACAAAATGTGCTTTGTCACACTCTCCCAACTATCGTAAACACGGGACGCTTATCGCGGGAAGCACCGAATCTGCCCAAACAACGGCAATTTCTTCTTTAACCTCAACTACCGTCGACTCAGGTGAGTAATATGACTTTTATGAATATATCATTCATCTTTTAAAGACATTTTAAATACATTTTTGTTTTATTTGATCTTAGTACGCAATCGAAAAAGAACCGAAGCGTCAGTCTTTTGGTTTGAAGCAAGCTTGTCGCAGGAAATGCACGGCACGGTCGGAATACGACTGTGGGCGATTGGGTGCTTGTTCAAACGTAAAATTGTAAAACAATTAATCCTGCACATATTTCTAAGTCTTCCCTTGATGGATATTTTCACTATTTCATTTCTTTCTGATCAGGAATTCAACATTTTCCTCACTGCCATCCCGCGTATTACTGTGACACTCGCCGTGTTGTGAATGTGTCAAGATGACTTCCAGTGGCTACATCACGTATAAAGCACAACACCTTACTGGCAGAATTTTAAAAGAAATCGTTCTTTTCAGTTCTTATCTCTCTCAAAAATTATTGGGTACTCATTATCAAGAAACGATAAAGGCAATTTTGTTGTGCGTAAAGTTCTGTGTAATTTAGATGTGACGATCGTCGCATACTTTACTTGTGACAAGCAGATTTTTCAGCTATTTTCAGCCACTCTTAATTGATATTTAATTTTTTTTTCTGGATCATTTTTTTCAAGTTAAATATCAGCTTAGTGAATAGATTTTGAAAGGAACTATTTATTTCATTGCTCAGCCAGACTTTTAAATAAACTGATAGGATATAAATATTTGGTATAAACTGATATGATCTAAATATCTGATATGGTGTAAAAATTTGAATTTGTATACTTTTGAAGATGAATATTTCAAACGTTTTAATAATGGCTTTGCTTTATTGCAGCATAACTAACGAAAATCATTATATGGAAATCATGATTTGGTTACGTTGACTCAGATGTAAATTTCCATATTCAATGATTTCAGGGCCGGGATGTATGTCATCGTAGCCTACATGTTCCAGTCAAACATGGACAGAAGACATCCTTAAAAGAATATGGAGGAGTGGTAAGTTTACTACTTTTACTGCAGACAATAGCGACAGTAAAAGAGTAAGTGCATACTTCTTTATAATGATGAATGTGTAAAACTAATTTTCTGCCATTGGTTCAGTTACAAAGCTAACATGCACAAGACAGACTTTATTGAAATATTATGGCCATCTATGGGATTAGTACACAGAGGAAACCGACCCACATTTTTGCACATCCACCCCCCCCCCACCCCCCTATTCTTCAGCTTGTCACATGACACCATATCACCATAGGTTAAGCAACTAGTAAGTAACTGTATGAGAATGAAAACATCTATTAATTCTTTGACAGATTGTCCCCATTACATGGCCAGTGTTTTACAGGCGTTATAGCTGTAACGAAGTAATACAAGGAATAAAAGCTTATATAGCTATTTCATATTATTACACTATGTTTCAGATCCTGTCCAAGGAGGAAGAAGACTTTGAAATCGGCTTCCTAAAGCAGTAAAGGAAACCAATGGTTCCTTCAACTGGTCCGAGAAGGAGGACATCACATCGGTTTCATCCATTGACATAGTCACCATGCTGGACCTAAGTAAACTGGGGCCTTGAGTCCTGTCATGATTTATCATCCAAATGGACCCTAATGTTATTAAAGAGATCCTAATGTGTTTTATAACACTGTTTATTAGAATAATAAACTTTTATGGAGTGAAAACTGCTATTTTCTGTGTTTTTCCTTTTATGTGCACTATTGTTGTCACACGTAATGCAGTGACGGTATTCACTGATCCTAACTTTCCTCTTAGCTGTTGAATGATGTGGCACTTTCTGATATGCACACTGTTTGAGCTTCTTTTCAGAAAGAACTATGTAGGCATTGCAAGAAAAGTCTGTTGATGGTTAACGTCCATGACAAAGTTACATTGGGGATGTCGCGTACATTACATTGTCACACTTTTAGAAGGGTCATATGTGATCCAAATTTGACATAAAAGCACTTTTTATTGCCTTGATTGCTTTCTTCCTTGCTATTTATTATATTTCCATAGCAATAGTGCATGCAGTATCTAAAATTGTGTGGCTTACATCTCAAATGTGTCACACCGTAATGTACGCGACACCCTGATGGACCCCTGTTTCAAGTCTCAAGAATATTAAAACACACTGCCTCACTGATTTTTTAAAGCACTAATTAAGAATTTAGATAACAGTCCCTTTCTAATCAGCACTAAATCCACAATCCCTGTTTTATTTTTCATTTTTGACCTGATGCAACCTCGTATTCACCATTTCTGGAGAACAACTCGTATACATTTAAGTGTGTGTGTGTTTTCTTAACCTGAAGGAACCTGGTGGATGAGGTGAGGAAGTGAAAGAGTTAGGAAGTGGTGGATAGGGTAACGGAATGAAAAACATGGAAGTTGGTGGATAGAATGAGGGAATGGAAATTTATGGAAGTTGATGGATAGAGTTGAGGGAATGGAAACTTTATGGAAGTGGTGGATAGAGTGAGGAATGGAAACTTTATGGAAGTTGGTGGATAGAGTGAGGAGTGAAAGTTTATGGAAGTTGGTGGATAGAATAGGAGATGAAATTTATGGAAGTTGATGGATAGAGTGAGAGAGTGAAAAGTTTATGGAAGTTGGTGGATAGAGTGAGAGAGTGAAAACTTTATGGAAGTTGGTGGATAGAGTGAGGGAATGGAAACTTTATGGAAGTTGGTGGATAGAGTGAGAGAGTGAAAAGTTTATGGAAGTTGGTGGATAGAGTGAGAGAGTGAAAAGTTTATGGAAGTTGGTGGATAGAGTGAGGAATGGAAACTTATGGAAGTTAGTGGATAGAGTGAGAGATGAAAGTTTGGAGTGATGGATAGAGTGAGAAGTGAAAATTTATGGAAGTTGGTGGATAGAGTGAGGAATGAAAAGTTTATGGAAGTTGTGGATAGAGTGAGAGAGTGAAAGTTTATGGAAGTTGGTGGATAGAGTGAGGGAATGGAAACTTTATGGAAGTTGGTGGATAGAGTGAGAGAGTGAAAAGTTTATGGAAGTTGGTGGATAGAGTGAGAGAGTGAAAAGATTTATGGAAGTTGATGGATAGAGTGAGGGAATGGAAACTTTATGGAAGTTGGTGGATAGAGTGAGAGAGTGAAAAGTTTATGGAAGTTGAGTGGATAGAGTGAGGAATGGAAACTTTATGGAAGTTGGTGGATAGAGTGAGAGAGTGAAAAGTTTATGGAAGTTGGTGGATAGAGTGAGGAATGGAAAAGTTTATGGAAGTTGGTGGATAGAGTGAGGAATGGAAATTTATGGAAGTTGGTGGATAGAGTGAGAGAAGTGGAAAATTTATGGAAGTTGGTGGATAGAGTGAGAGAGTGAAAAGTTTATGGAAGTGGTGGATAGAGTGAGAGAGTGAAAAGTTTATGGAAGTTGGTGGATAGAGTGAGAGAGTGAAATTTTATGGAAGTTGGTGGATAGAGTGAGAGAGTGAAAAGTTTATGGAAGTTGGTGGATAGAGTGAGAGAGTGAAAAGTTTATGGAAGTTGGTGGATAGAGTGAGGAGTGAAAGTTTATGGAAGTTGGTGGATAGAGTGAGAGAGTGAAAAGTTTATGGAAGTTGGTGGATAGAGTGAGAGAGTGAAAAGTTTATGGAAGTTGGTGGATAGAGTGAGAGAGTGAAAAGTTTATGGAAGTTGGTGGATAGAGTGAGGAATGGAAATTATGGAAGTTGGTGGATAGAGTGAGAGAGTGAAAAGTTTATGGAAGTTGGTGGATAGAGTGAGAGAGTGAAAATTTATGGAAGTTGGTGGATAGAGTGAAGAGTGAATAAAGTTTATGGAAGTTGGTGGATAGAGTGAGGTGAAGGAATTTATGGAAGTTGGTGGATAGAGTGAGGAGGAAATTTATGGAAGCTGGTGGATAGAGTGAGAGAATGAAAAGTTTATGGAAGTTGGTGGATAGAGTGACGGAAGGTGAAACTTTATGGAAGCTGGTGGATAGAGTGAGAGAGTGAAAAGTTTATGGAAGTTGGTGGATAGAGTGACGGAATGGAAACTTTATGGAAGTTGGTGGATAGAGTGAGAGAGTGAAAAGTTTATGGAAGTTGGTGAGAGTAGAATGAACTTTATGAGTGGTGATAGAGTGAGAGAGTGAAAAGTTTATGGAAGTTGGTGGATAGAGTGAGGAATGGAAATTTATGGAAGTTGGTGGATAGAGTGAGGAATAAAAATGAAGTTTGGATGGATAGAGTGACGGAATGGAAACTTTATGGAAGCTGGTGGATAGAGTGAGAAGTGAAAAGTTTATGGAAGTTGATGGATAGAGGTGACGGAATGGAAAGTTTATGGAAGTTGGTGGATAGAGTGACGGAATGAAAACTTTACGGAAGTTGGTGGATAGAGTGAGGAGAGTGAAAGTTTATGGAAGTTGGATGAAAATGGTGACAGATGGCAAACCACGGAAGCTGGTGGAAAGGGTGAGGAGTGACAAGGTTATCTCAATGATCTGCTATCGTCATGTCACTTGCTGTCTACTGTGGTGGTCTACTCTCTGTTTCTCTCATTCTCGTCCTCTCTCTCTCTCTGTCCTCTCTTTCTGCTCTCTCTCTTCTGTCTCTCTCTCTTTCTCTCTCTTTCTCTCTCTCTCTCCTTCTCTCTCTGTCTGTCTCTCTCTCTGTCTGCTCTCTCTTTTGTCTGTCTTCTCTCTCTGTCTGTCTCTCTCTTTTCTTTCTTCTCTCTCTCTTCTGCTCTCTTCTCGTCTTTCTCTCTCTCTGTCTCTCTGTGTCTCTCTCTGCTCTCTCTCTCTCTACTCTCTTTCTCTCTCTCTCTCTTTCTCTCTCTCCTCTGTCTGTCTCTCTCTAGCTCTCTCTCTCTTTTCTCTCTCTCTCTTCTCTCTCTCTCTCTCTCTCTCTCTCTCTCTCTCTCTTCCCCTTCTTTTCATATCATCCCTGTGTGTTTTCACCAGACCCAGCCGTGTGTGACGGTACAAGCTCTGGTGCTAAGTGCCAACACTCGTGTCCTTATACAACGGCTTTGTGTTTTCTTCATCACAGACAAACCGCCTGTAGTTCATATTCTTTGATAAAAGACAAAGGGATTATTTCATATTGACTAGAGGGATGTGTGTTTGTGTGTTTGAGTGTGTGTGTGTGTGTGTGTGTGTGTGTGTGTGTGTGTGTGTGTGTGTGTGTGTGTGGTACTTGTGTGTGTTGTGTGTGTGTGTGTGTATTGTGTGTGTATTGTGTGTGTGTGTGTATCTGCTGTGTGTGGGTGTATGTATGCAGCAATGTTTGTGTATTTCATTAGTGTGTGTGGTGTATTTTAAACACTGAAGGAAGTGGTTGAATGGGTGAGGCAGTGAACTAATTAAGAAAGCCATTGATGGGGTGGGAGTGAAAGGGTTAAGAAAGCCATTGATGGGGTGGGGAGTGAAAGGGTAAGAAAGCAATTGATGGGGTGGGGGAGTGAAAGGGTTAAGAAAGCCAATTGATGGGGTGGGGGAGTGAAAGGATTAAGAAAGCCAATTGATTGGGTGGGGGGGGTGAAAAGATTAAGAAAGCCAATTGATGGGTGGGGGGAGTGAAAAGATTAAGAAAGCCAATTGATGGGTGGGGGAGTGAAAAGGATTAGAAAACCAATTGATGGGGTGGGGAGTGAAAGGGTTAAGAAAGCCAATTGATGGGGTGGGTGAAAGGGTAGTAAGACAATGGGGGTATAAGGAAAAGCCAATTGATGGGGTGGGGAGTGAAAGGGTTAAGAAAGCCAATTGATGGGGTGGGGGTGAAAGGGTTAAGAAAGCCAATTGGGTGGGGTGGAGGAGTGAAAGGTTAGAAGAAGGGGGGAGTGAAAGGGTTAAGAAGCCATGATGGTGGGAGTGAAGGTTAGGAGTTATGGTGAGGAAATAAAGAGTTAGGAAGCTGTAGATAGGGTAGCGGAATGAAAAGATTATGGAAGTTGGTGGATAGAGTCTCTCTCTATGTCTCTCTGTCTCCTTCTCTCTGTCTCTTGTTCTCTCTGTCGTCTCTGTTCTCTCTCTTGCCCTTCGTTCCTCTCTCTCTTTCTTCTTTCTCTCTCTCTTTTCTCTCTCCCTCTTCTCTCTCTCTCTTCTCCCTTCTTTTTCTCTTTCTGCTCTCTCTCTCTCTCTGTCTGTCTGTCTCTCTCTCTCTTTCTCTCTTTTCTCTTCTCTCTCTTTCTCTCTCTCTCTCTCGTCTTCTCTCTCTCTGTCTCTCTCTCTTGTCTTCTATCTCTTTCTCTCTCTCTCTGTCTCTCTCTCTCTGTGTCTCTCTCTCTCTGTCTTCTGTCTCTCTCTCTATCTCTTGTCTCTCTGTCTCTCTCTCTCTGTCTTTCTCTCTGTCTGTCCTCTCTGTCTCTGTCTCTGCTCTGTCTCTGTCTCTCTCTCTCTCTCTTCTTCTCTCTCTCTTCACTCACACACAGTCCTGCCCAATGCGCATTTCACTCATCTCCACTCACTCCTTCAGATATGAACATCAATAACAGTCATCATCTCACCACCTACTTTTTTACACATCAACACCCAAGCAATGACAAGCATTAAGACACACCACTGAGACAACCTTGTTCCTTGTCAGATTGCTGATGTGGTAAATGTCTCATCTAACGCTGGTCAGACAGCACACAGGACAACGCGAAGGTCAGAGGGCTTGGCGAAGGGGTGTTAATTGTGTTAGAGGATTGATCGACTGTAAAAGCCCGTGCTACCCATATCAAACACATACACATGGGACACACGTCATATTCGACTTGACACACTAACATCAATGAGAGTAACACAAACACAGAGACACCATCACACAACAACACACACCACACAACACATATACACGTCATATTCCACACACACACACACAAAACACACACAACACAAACACAACACCACATCACACACACACAACACTAATCACACACACACACACACACACACACACACACACACACACACACACACACACACATACACGTCTATTCACACACAACACACACACACACACACACACACACAACATACACGTCATATTCACACACACACACCACACACACACACACACACACACACATACACGTCGTATTCACACACACACACCAACACACACACATACACGTCATATTCACACACACACACACACACACACATACACGTCATATTCACACACACACACACACACCACACACACACACACACACAACATCAGTCATTCACATACACACACACACACACACACACACACACATACACGTCATATTCACATACACACACACACACACACACATACACGTCGTATTCACACACACACACACACACATACACGTCATATTCACACACACACACACACACACAACACATACACACATACACACACACATACACTCATATTCACACACCAATCACACACACACATACACACACGCACAACACACATGTCCAGACACTTGTACACAGTGATGCACACACAGCACACCCAAGCAAACATGCAAATACAGGTACACATAACCACACATAAATGCACACACACAAACACACACACACACAACAACACACAAACACACACACACATACATACATACATACAAACACACACACACACACACACACACACACACTAAGAACAAACATGTAAACGCACAGACACATACACACATAGCCACACACCACACACACACACACACACACACACACACACACACACACACACACACACACACACACACACAACAGGATTTATTGGTATTGTCTTTGTTTTCGGTCTTCTGTTTTTCTTGAAAATGTAATTTTCTGGCTTTAATAACATGATGTAAGGTTAATAAGTATCGGCCAGACAGGATGAGGTAGCCTATGTTAGCATTATTCTGGCTTTCTCTTTTTTTTCTTCTATTTGTCTTTTCTTTTTCTTTTTTTCTTTTTTCTTTTCTTTTTCTTTTCTTTTTCTTTTTTTTCTTTTTTTTTTTTTTTTTTTTTTTTCCTTTCTTTTTTTTCTTTTTTTTTTTTTTTTCTTTTCTTTCTTTTTTTCTTTTTTTTTTTTTCACGCAGGATGTGGAAGAGCACGATATATTAGATACTGAGTTGACGGATTTCTCAAATGAGCCAGTCTGCCTGCCTATGTGGTAGCCTGACCCGCAAGATCAAGGGGATGCAAGTCTCAGTAGCTCAGTTGGTTGAGCGTCAGATTCACATGCTAATGGTTGTGGGTTCGAATCCTGGGGTGAGCTACATTAAAACTGGCCATCTCACTGCCCATTGTAACATCATTGTTGTTCTAGTGGTGTCAGAAAAGGATTAGATAAGTTCCACCCTTTCCCCATTTCCCTGAGATGGTTATCCCCGTCGACCACATCACCTGAGGTCGGTGTCAACGGAAAAACTGAACCAAACCAAATCAAGATCAAGGCAGACCTCTGACAAGTAATGGGAGGTCATAGGAACCCGTGCGTGATAGATTAACCATTTATGTGATAGATTAACCCTTTGACCACTACATCCTATCCACCAACTGCAAAAACTGAACCCTTTGACTCCCTCACCCTTTTCATCAGTTTCCTGCAGAAAGCTGATGGAAAGAGTGAGATAGTCAAAGGGTTCAGTTTTTGCTTTGTTAGCATGGTTGACAATGCAGGATGCTGGCGGACAGGGTGAGGGAGTCAAAGGGTTAAGTGTTTGCTTTGATAGTATGGTTGACAATGCAGGATGCTGGTGGACAATGTGCGGGAGTCAAAGGGTTAAAGCGAACGTGCCGTTGCACACAGAAACGGACTCACTCTCTCGTCCTTGGTAGTTGAACTTCCAGTGGTACGAAACGCTATCAAAGCCTGGATGCTATTTTTGCTGCAGTCGTGGGTATAGTAGAAACCTTTATGCTGGGTCGTGCTCTGGCAACAGGTAGTCATCATCAGTAGGTTACCACAATAATTATCAGGTCAGCAACGCGTATGAAACGAACCTCCAGCCCAAGTCATGGAAAAGCTTGGAAACTATTCATAGAGTGTTTCAAGTTCCTCCATCTTACTCCCCCTCCCCCTCCCCCGCCCCCTCCTCAGCCGCAGCTTATGCAGGAACAAGCAAATCACTTAAAATGGACTTTTTTGTTTTTTACACGGGTTGATTGGTTCAATCGTTAGAAACCAGTAAAAAAAAACACGAAAATAGAATCAGAACGCGTATTTAATACAACCAGACAACACAGGTGCAATTTTTTGGCCAAGTGACCTTTGTCAAGCGTAGACGTACGATCACAAACGAACAAATACCAAATAAAAAAATTAGGAGAAAATGACTAAAACTTCCCTGCTGCTTCGTCTAGTAAGAGAAATGGACTAAAAATGAAAGCAAACATGCCGTTACAGAATTTTTCTCCTACTGGACTTAAGACCCTCTTGAACAAACTGGAGCGAGCCTCCCCTGTCTCTTCGACAGTCATGTATTCTGTCTTCCTTCAAGTCCAGCTTAGGGAAATAGTAGTAAGAAACTATCCTATCAATTAGCGTCAAGAAGAGAGTTCTTGAATGTTATATAGAACCCATAATGTTATACGGTTGTGAGGCGTGGACAGCCAACAAGCAAAGCCAGAACAAGATTGAGGCAGCCGAGATGTGGTTTCTAAGAAGAATGTTGAGAGTTCCATGGACAGCTAAGAAAACAAACGAGACAGTCTTGATGGAGGCAGACACAAGAAGATCATTCATAAGGAAGATTAGGAAAAGACAGGCAACATTTATAGGCCATTTTATGAGGAAAGGGGAATTAGAGCATCTGGTCACAACAGGAAATCTGGAGGGAAAGAGAGCACCAGGTAGACCCAGGGAAAAAATATTGGACGGACTTGCAGATGGCTGAAGACAGAGAGGGTGAAAGATGTGCTTGCGGCAACAAGAGATAGATACATATGGAGGGCCATGATCGCCAATGCCATGTGATAGGGCACGTGATGATAATGATTATGATGATGATGAGTAAGAAACTCTGGGAAGAGACGACCAGCAGAAAGTCCTCTGAGGAGAAACCCCTGTCAAGCAAATGTTTCGGCCCTTAACTCCTGACACTCTGAGGGGCCGGGCCGCATCCAGGTCATGTCCCTTTGCTGTCGCCATTTTCATTTAAAAGAAATTTTTCCACCTCTGGGATTCGAACATGCGCATCCTAGGTGGTCAGGTTTCTCAAGACAAAGGCATCATTATGACGGATGTCTTTACCACTTGGCTATCGATCACCAACAACATATTTGGGGAAATTTTGTCCAGCATTGACTATAACACTCTTGACGTATCCACAAGCTCATTTCACTCCTTCTCTTTCCCAGTATACATATATATGCTTTGTGTGCCCTTTAGTTTTTGTCACTGTGAGTGAATGTATAGTGAATGATAAAAGTGTGTACTTTGATTGCGGTTTAGACATCAAGATTTACCACCTTGTAATTATTATTTTCATCATCATCGTTGTTGTTGTTGTTGTTGTTGTTGTTGTTGTTTTGTTGTTGTTGTTGTTGTTTGCTGCTGCTGTTGTTATTGTTGTTGCCGCTGCTGCTGTGTTGTTGTATTGTTGTTGTGTATTGAACAGACTCCAAACTGTAAGAATCGCTTTAGGCAGCGTTAGGTTAATTGGAGTCATTGGAGTTATTTCAAGAGCGAATCGTTGCACTACGACAGCTCCATATGCGCTCCACCCATGTTCGCCAGCAATTATCTGACAGATTTCCTGAGCCTGCACAAAATGCCTATGCGTTGTCAAGGTCTTGAAACGGGAAAAGTGTCAAAGGGACCTATCAAATACTAAGCTGACACCACCAGAATGATAGAAACAAAATGGGTAGCGAACATTGTGCCAGCGCCAGTTTTTAATGTTGCTGGCCAGGATTGAACTCAAGATATCAAATTTTGAGTCCGTGGCTCTTAACCAATTAGCCCGCGTAAGCAGAAGTGAAGAGACATGCTGTCTATGGCCGTCCTTCAGAATGTCCTGGAAGAAGGCCACCACTGAGGTCGATAGGGGAAGAAGTAGGTGATAAACTTTCGGACCACAACCAGCATATGTGAAGTCTGTTATTGTATAGAGAAAGTTCCCGTTTGCTGCCGCGTCCTGACAATTCTTTCCCTCCCCCCCCCCCCCCATCTTTATTCCTTCCAACGACTATATTAGTCATGGAATTGAATGAATGAATGAATGAATGAATGAAAGAATGAATGAATGAAAGAATGAAGAATGAACGAATGAATAATGAAATGAATAATGATGAAGAATGAATGAATGAATGAATGAATGAATGAATGAATGAATGAATGAATGAATGAATGGACGAGTGCTTCAATGAAAGAAGGAAGGAATGAGTGAATGAAACACTAAGCTGACACAACCTGAATAATTGGCTTATGAAACACTAAGCTGACACAACCTGAAAGATTGGTTCATGAAACACTAAGCTGACACAACTTGAACGATTGGCAGCAAACAGACCCTCCCCCTGCACACACACACCCCTCCTGTTTTCTTTTTCTTATCTTGCATACTGGGTTTGAACTCGAGATATCAGATCTTGAGTCCACAGCCCTGTCAACTGAACCAGCCAGTCTGCCTGGCCAGCTCTGATGAAGGGTATAATGTGAAGTCCTTTCAGAGTCCCAGTTCCTTTGTTTGCATTATTCCAGGATTGATGCCTGTGCGATAGTGGTACTATGCATTGTTAGCCACCGTCCACTGCAAGAATGAGACTGCATTGATGTTGGCTATGGAGCGAAGTACAAACACTTGTCCGCCCTCGTGTTAACACAACAGCTCATGTGGGAACACTTCGTTTATATTGACCACACACAGATGGAGACAGACAGACAGACAGACAGACAAAGAGGAGGCAGACCGACAGAGACAGATATATGTATGTATGTATATATATAATTATATTAATATATATATATATATGTACATATATATATATATATATATATTGTGTGTGTGTGTGTGTGTGTGTGTGGTGTGTGTGTGTGTTGTGTGTGTGGTGTGTATACAGAGAGAAAGAGAGGGAGAGAGACAGAGAGAGGGCGGAAGGGAGACAGAGAGACAGACAAAGACAGAGAAAGAGAAGGAAACAGACAGACAGCGACAGATATACATACAGAGATAGAGAAGGAGAGAGACAGAGAGAGGGAGGGAGAGAGACAGACAGACAGAGACAGAGAGAGACAGAGAAAGAGAAGGAAACAGTCAGAGACAGATATATATATACAGAGAGAGAAGAGACAGACAGATGAAGACCACTATGTGTACAGACAGACAGACAGAGACAGACAGAGACAAAGAGAGAGAGAGGAGACAAACAGACATATATATATACATATATGTAGATATAGATATAGATATATCGAGAGAGATATATATATATATACAGAGAGACATACAGACAGACACAGACAGACACAGACAGACGGAGAAAGAGACGGAGAGAGAGAGGAGACAGACATATATATATAGAGAGACAGTCAGACAGACAGATAGACACAGACAGACACAGAGACAGAGAGGGAGAGAAGGAGACACACAGACAGATATATATATATATGTGTGTGTGTGTGTGTGTGTGTGTGTGTGTGTGTGTGTGTGTGTGTGTGTGTGTGTGTGTGTGTGTGTGTGTGTGTGTGTGTGTTTGTATACATAAACATATACAGAGAAACACAGACAGACACAGAGAGAGAGAGAGAGCGACAGACAGACAGACAGCAAACAAGAACAAGAATAATTTTATGAGGGTGTGAAATAAGCAATGTATACGCTTTTTTTTTCACAACTAGCACTCGCCCAAAGAGGCTGTACACTACGCATAAATTATATATGAATCAACATGAATTTTTCAACAAGGCAAACATTAAACATCAGGTCGAACATACAGATTCCAAGTGTGTTCATATTAAGCAGCTCAACTCTATGAAAATACGTCAGTGATTGATCCGGATGCCAGAGTTGTGGAAGAGTAAATTAATCCATGAGATTGTGTTAAAAATCTGTTCTTAAATATTGTGAAACTGACACATTTTGCTTGTTTTCTGGTAGTGTGTTCCAGACAGTAGTTACTGAATACGTGGGGCTGGATGGGGACTTTTATTTTCCACCTGTTGCTGTTGAACTTTATAGAAGAGATATTTGTTATGCTATCAGAAGCATTCCTTTTATTATTTTGTGCATAAATATTCTTTTGATGTACTGAAATCTATGTTATTTTTTTGGTTTACTGACACCTATGCTTTTATGGTGCAATACTTAAGTCCTTGTAGTTTGAATCTATCATACTTGTGCTTTTCCATCGAATGAGTTTGTCTCTTATTCGTGTAGACTATAATGAGAGGTCTAGAAAACAGTATACGTTGGTTGAATCCCAAAAGGTAGATGCAGAGTCAGTGAATAATTGGGTATGTGCTTGGAGGAATATTTTCATTGATTCCCAGTTTAAAAAAAAGTTTATTTCCGACAGTTGAAATAGTTTCATTGAAAAGGTTTTATGTAGCCTGTTTATTTGATTCAAAGTGTGTGTATAAGAGAGACAGCGACAAAGAGACAGACAAAGACACAGAGAGACAGAGAGACAGAGAGAATGAGAGACAGTGAGAGAGAAAATGAGAGAGACAGAGACAGACAGACAGATAGTCAGATAGGCAGACAGACAGACAGACAGATATTTGATTCAATTTCACATCAACAACTTGGTTAGACTGGTTGGTTCTTTTGACAGAGCTGCGGACTCAAGATCTGACATCTTGAGTTCAATTCCAGCCCGCAACATTACAAACTGACCTGTTCAAAGACCATCTTAATGTTTCCATCATTCTGGTGGTGTCAGCTTAGAGCTTCAAAGGTCTGCCCTCCACACGTTTCCCTCCCGCTCTTCATTTCAAGACCTTGTCAACGCATAGGGCTTTGAGCAGGCTCAGGGGGTCTGCCAGATAATTGCTGGCAGATCTGGGTGGAGCGCATATGGAATTGTCCGAGTGCGATGAATCCCTCTTGAACAAACTCCGAACTCCCAAACTCAACAACCACCTCAGTGGATGTGGTCGACGGAGGTAACCATCCCAAGGATGTGGGGGATAGGGGGCTTATCGAATTTTACATTGAAGCCATCACAACAACAGTTATGTTAATTAAAACGGGCAGCAAGAAAGCCAGATTAATGCGGCGCACCCTATAACTAGTGAAGTGTGAATCCGACACTAAACCAACTGAGCTATTGAGACCCAAGAGAGAGAAGGAGAGAGAGAAAGAGAGGGAGGGAGGGAGACAGACAGACAGATAGACAGAGACAGAGAGAGACACCCACACACACATACACACACATACACAAACACACACACACACACTAACACACACACAAACACACACACACGTGCGCACGCGCGCGCACACACACATACACACACGCACAAAGACAGGCAGACATAAACAGAAACAGAGAGAGAGAGAGAGATAGAAACAGAAATAGAGAGAGGAGAAGACAGACAGACAGACAGACAGATACAGAGACAGAGAGAAAGAGAGAGATATGTGGAGAAAAGAGAGATGGAAAGAGAGACAGACAGACAAACAGAAACATGTAGACAGAGAGAAGGGGGAGAGAGATGGAGAGAGCTGATTAGGCTAATAAGAGGGACAAACAAAAATGACCCAACTGGTCGTGCGTATATCCACTCCAACCCCTACACACACACTATTCCCTGACCTCTCTCTGTGTGTACTCCGCACACAAATGTAATGGAACACTTGTGTCAAGTGTTCTCATTGCTTATTCATGTTATATCAATGCTTGCAATCTAATTCCCCATTAGTCATTGTTAATGGAGCAATCGAACTCCCTTATCACACACAAGTACACATGTGCTAGAAACTTAGCTTCTCTATCAGACACATAGGTACACATGTCCAAGAAGCTGAACTTCTCTATCAGACACATGGGTACACATGTCCAAGAAGCTGAACTTCTCTATCAGACACACAGGCACACATGTCCAAGAAACTGAGCTTTTCTATCTAACACATGGGTACACATGTCCAAGAAGCTGAACTTCTCTATCAGACACACAGGTACACATGTCCAAGAAGCTGAACTTCTCTATCAGACACATAGGTACACATGTCCAAGAAGCTGAACTTCTCTATCAGACACATAGGTACACATGCACGCAGACACAGACTGATCTGTACTTACTCGTTTTAGCATACTGGTTGGTATAAGAAAGCGAAAAGTGGCAGCATTTATTCTTTCATTTTCTGCCTGCATGGTCAGTCCACACGTGGTCACCACAGTGAACGTTTTCTTCTTGTTCCCGCTGGTTGCAATGGAGCTTAGTGGTCAACATAGCTAGCTGAAAGTAGAATCTCTTGAGACACATGACCGGACGGTGCTTCACCCCGACAAAAAGTAAAATAAAATAAAAAAGTGGGCAAGCGCCATTCATGTTTGATGCAGATGACTGTCTAGACATCTGTTTTATATTGCATGGTATTTTGACCATTCGTTATGCAGATGACACTGTGCTAATTGCAGAACATGAAAAAGACC
>CM060305.1:92639250-92641750 GCA_030674185.1 Monoplex corrugatus | reverse complement strand
CCCTTTTTCCTGGGATGGTTATCCCCGTCGGCCATATCACCTGAGGTGGGTGCTGACGTAAAACTCAATCAAATCAATCAATCAACTCGGCAACTTGGCGTTTTCTTTCCTATAATGTAGAAAATTTATACAATAAACTAAATGATGCCTTTTTTGTAAACTACATTAATTCTTTTGATTTTGTATGTTTATCAGAAACATTTATTGATGCATCATTTGATTTTTCTGGGATATTTATACAGTTTATAAAATTCACTGCTCCAGCCAAGAAACTATCATACTTCAGAAGGAACTCGGGAGGTGTGCTACTCATGAAAAAATGTTTACAACAATTTGTAAAAGAAATTAAATTATAATGCTGTGGCAGTAAAGCTAAATAAGAATGTCCTTAGTACTGACAAAGATGTTGTTTTAATTGGTTGTTATGTTGCACCTGAAGGTAGTCCTCTGTATAATAACACAGAATTGAAAGACGGAGTAGTGATGTTGGAAGAAAGTGTATTGTACGCTGTACGACAGGATGATGTGTATCTGATGATTTGTGGCGATTTAAATGCAAGAACCGGATTGTGTCAATCAAAAGGCGAAGAAATGACAAACTTTGAGTCAAATTTTAGTCTATATTGTGATGATCTTGATGAAAATTTTTCCAGGCATTCTAAAGATGAAACTGAAAATAACTTTGGAAATCCCTTGTTAAACTTGTGCTTTATGTTTGATCTTACATTATGAATGGGTTTTGTGATGGCGACAGGGAGGGAGAATACACTTTTGTATCACCGAATGGATGTAGTGTTATTGACTATTTTCTTGTCCTTGATAAATTTTCACACATAACTGTAACATGATTGTAAGTGATTGTCTTGATTCTTGGCATTTGCCGCTAGAAATGACATGGAATAATGGAATGCAAAAAAGTTCAGAAACTCAGGAATCATGCATGCAGGAAAAAATCATTTGGTCGGAAGAAAATGCATATATATTTAAAGCTGAACAAAATTCAGATGATTTTAACGATCGCCTTCATGAGGCTTATCAGTTAATGAATGTTGATGTAAATAGCTATGTAGATATTTTTGCTCAAGCAATGCATAGTGCAGCCGCATGTATGGTCAGAATGGTGGGCAAAAGAAAGAAATGTTTAGCTGACTGGTTTGACGATGAATGTGAGCAGAAAAAGAAACACGTAAAGAGGCTTCTTAAAAGCTTTCACAGGAACAGGTTAGGAAGTAAAAAAAAAGAACTGAAAGATCTTTATGTGAAAGAGCGATCTGAAGATATAAAATTGAAACGACAAAAGAAATGTGAATTTGAAGAAGCAAAAATAAATAAACTCAAAGACTCTATTAAAAACTCAAAATTATTCTGGTCACCAATCAGAACACTTAATAGAAAAGCCATAATCTATAACGAAATAAGCCTTAATCAGTGGCATGAACACTTTCACACAATATTTCAAAGTTCTGGATCTGGGGCAGAAATTGAAGATGATGACAATCTGGAAACAAATGAGTATGAAGAACCATTATTTAATGATGCAATATCAAGAAGAGAGATAATCGACAGTATCAAAAGACTGAAAAATGGTAAATGTGCTGGACCAGACAAAATTCTGGGAGAAATGTTAAAGCATTCCAGTGATTCAGTGTTAAACTTTATAGTCATTCTATTTAATCGGTTATTTGAAAATGGTATTTTCCCCACAGAATGGGCCAAATCTATTATTGTCCCCATACATAAGAAAGGAGATGTAAACAACCCAGACAACTACTGAGGGGTTGCACTCACAAGTGTTTTAGGCAAAGTTTATACAACTATGTTAAATAAACGACTAACGAAATGGGTAGAGAGGGAAGAAAAAATAATAGAAGTCCAAGCAGGATTTCGATCTGGATACGGTACAATCGATCACATTTTCACACTGTATGCTTTAGTCCAAAAATACCTTCTTAATCACACTAAACTATGCGTAGCATTTGTAGATTTTCGCAAAGCATTTGACTCAGTTAATAGAAATTTACTTTGGGGTATTCTGCGCAAGAATGGAGTAAATGGTAAATTATATATGTCTCTAAAAAGTATATATAATTCTGTGTTAGCATGTGTTCGTAACAAAGATATGTACTCCAACTTTTTCGAATGTCCACGAGGAGTGAAACAAGGATGTCTCCTCAGCCCCTTACTATTTTCATTTTTCATCAATGAGTTAGCGTTAGAAATGGCCAAAAAAGGGAGACATGGTGTACAGTTATTGCCTGGTGCTGTTGAAATCTTTTTACTGCCATTTGCTGATGATGTGGTGCTTTTGTCAGACACTGTCATAGGGTTACAAAATCAACTAAATGCTTTAAAACATGAATGTATAGGTTGTTACTGTCTGTGAACCTAGAAAAGACGAATGTGATGATTTTCCGTAAGAGAGACATCTTTCGGCTCGAGAAAAAATGGTTTTATGGTGACTCTGAAGTTAAAGTAACAAACTCATATAAATATCTAGGTA
>CM060305.1:92599250-92634250 GCA_030674185.1 Monoplex corrugatus | reverse complement strand
ACACCAGGGACATTGCTAAAGACTGAGAAATGGATAGCTCGGTCTTGATTCGGTGACTGATGATGTATGACCGTTCTTAGTGGGGCGATTACTCGGTTTTGGCCTTTGCAAGACGTTTGTGGTGTATTGTGTGTGCGTGTGTTAAAAATACACCAGCCAAATAAATATGTGATCAATGTGTTTGCACATTTTCTGATATGTTAAGCTTTGTTTGTTTCTTTCTTTGTTTCTTACTTTCTTACTTTGTTGTTTGTTTGTTTGTTTATTATTTTGTTTGTTTTTGTTTGTTTGTTTTTGTTTGTTTGTTTGTTTGTTTGTTTGTTTGTTTGTCCGTGTGTGTGTGTGTGTGTGTGGTGTGTGTGTGTGTGTGTGTGTGTGTGTGTGTGTGTGTGTGTGTGTGTGTGGTGTGTGTGTGTTGTGTGTGTGTGCCTGTTTGTTTCTTTCCTTCTTTCGTTCTTTCTTTCTTTCTTTCTTTGTCTGTCCATCTGTCTGTCCGTCTGTCTGTTTGTTTTTTTCTTTCTTGCTCGCTTTCTTTGACACTCCAACTTATCCATCAGCTTCTTTGAATTATCAGCCATGGTAATAAACCAAAAACCTACACCTTACAATCCTTCATCCTATCCACCAGCTTCCAGAATTTTCACCCATGTTAATAAACATAAAAATAAACTTTACTGTCTCACCCTATCCACCAGCTTCCTGAATTATCAACCACATAGCAAGCAAAGCCTCTCTCATCCTGTCCAACAGCTTCCCGAATTATCAATCATGGATGGGGTGGCAAGCCAAAGCCTCTCTCAACCTGTGCATCAATTTCCTGAAATGTCAACCATAGTAAAAAAGCCAAAAGCTTAATTGTTTCACTCCGTCAACCTATCCATCAAGCTTCGTGTCGGGTAATGGTGCAGTTTGGATCTTCCCTGTAACAAACGTGATATTCTGATATTTTTCCAGTTTGTGTGTGTGTGTGTGTGTGTGTGTGTGTGTGTGTGTGTGTGTGTGTGTGTGTGTGTATGTGTGATTTTTGTGTTTGTGTGTCTGTGTATATGTATGTATGTGTGTGCGCGTGCGTGCGTACGTGCGTGTGTGTGTGTGTGTGTGTGTGTCGTGCGTGCGTGGTGGTGGTGTGCGTGTCGTGTGTGTGTGTGTGTGTGTGTGTGTGTGTGTGTGTGTGTGTGTCTTTGCTGTTTGCTTAATTTCTGTCAAAAAGAAAATGACTGCCAGAGGATGTGTTGCTAAGTAGAGTAAATATAGGTGCGTCGCTGCAGTCCAAAGAAAGGGTAAGCAGAGTAGTCCCCTTACAATGGCGAGAAGGAAATAAACAGAAAGACAAATTGGAGAAACAGGTTAATTTACCAGGTCCCTCAAAAAACAAAAAAGCAGAAAAAGATGAAATATGTATGTGTAACAGAAACGATGACAGCTTGTATCGAGGGTCGTTCATCGAGCAGGTTTGAGTGTACCCTAGCTCAGCATCCTCTGTGTGTGTGTGTGTGTGTGTGTGTGTGTGTGTGTGTGTGTGTGTGTGTGTGTGTGTGTGTGTGTGTGTGTGTGTGTGTGTGTGTGTGTGTGTGTGTGTGAGATGGACGGGGGATGATGGCTTCGGTCAGGGGGTCGCACGCCTTACTCCCCTCCTGTCTTCCTCCTCCCGGTCTGCAGGTACCTTGTGCCCTACAGATTTGGTCGTTATCAGGTGGTTGCTTTGGTGAGTGATGAGAGTGCGTGCTTTGGTTCGATTCTTGAATCAAGGTTTGACGCCTTGCAAATGTTGTTGTTGTTGCTGTTGTTGTTGTTGTTGTTATTATTATTATTATTATTATTAATATTATTATTATTATCATTATTATTACTATTATCATTATTATCATTATTATTTTCAGTCATTATCATCATGATCATCATTGTCGCCGTCGTTACTAGTATTCTTCTTCTTCTTCTTCTTCTTCTTCTTCTTCTTCTTCTTCTTTCTTCTTTCTTCTTCTTCTTCTTCTTCTTCTGCTCCTCTCCTCCTCCTCCTCCTCCTCTTTTTTTTTTTTCATTCTCATTCTTTTTATTATTATCATCATCATATTCATCTTCATCATTATCATCATCATCATTATTACTAGTACCATTCTTCTTCTTCTTCGTTGTCTTCTTCTTCTCATTCTTCTTCTTCTATCATCATCATCATCATCATCATCATCATTGTTAATATTATTCTTTTCAATTTGTCTCTTTGTGTTGTCAGACTGTTCAGAGGGCAACGCCAGCGGCCTGTTCACGACACACGGTGTGTACTTCATCCAGCCCACTCTTTCCCCTGCTCCTTTCCGCGTGTACTGTCAGGTGGGCGACAAAGCCCGCACATACGTCCTTCACCGTGATGACCCGACCTTCACCTTCAACCGTACCATGAACGACTTCCGCCACGGTTTCGGTGACGTCAACGGCAACTTCTGGCTGGGATTGGACAAGCTGTATCAGCTGACCAACAGCAAGACGTATGATTTGAGGATCCGAGTCAAACCCAACAACACTGCCTACTACAGCTTCTTCGAAGACTTTGTTCTCAACGACCAAACCAGTGGATATATGTTCACAGTCGGCACTTACATATCGAACAACCTTGTAGATTGTCTAACCGACTTACAAGGAGCGAGTTTCAGCACGTATGATGCTGACAGTGACGGCAATGCTGGCAGCAACTGCGCTGCTCTTTTCGGTGCGGGATGGTGGTACAAGGGAAGCAACTGCTCTTTGTGTAATATATTAGGGCCGGTGTTGTCTCCCTTGGCCGAAGGGAGGCAGGGTGTTTTGAGCGAGATGTTTTGGCCAGGGTTTGGTCTTGTTTATCCTTTTCCTTTAACAGTTTTTCTCGTTGTTTAGAATGTATTTGGAGTAAGGGTTCAGACGTGGGGAAGGTGTGAGTTAATCATGATTAAAACTGTACACTGAAAGATATGCGAAAGTGTCGCACTAATGCACCAATCAAAAATATGTAACTTAACAAGCTGATGCTATGCTCGTGGTATGTGTTTCATTTTGTGTCAAAACACAGGCATACTGTCAGATTTGTTTTTCTTCTTGTTCTTAGTCCCTTAAACTAAAAGTCGTGGATCATGATATGAATTTCTTGACATATTGGTAGGCCTATTAGTTAATCAAAACAGATTTTGACAATGCTGGTTCAAAACCGCTTGTTGTTACCTTCTTTCGCAGGCTTGTGGGCTCAAAATTCAAAACTCCGAAACACTTTATCACCCAAGAATAATAGCACTTGGTCCCACTGAACCTGTTTTACAGTATTCCTGGCTACTCTACGCATATAGGCCAACATAAGCATAAAAAATAAGAACAAAGTAACACCTCATCTCATCTCATCTGTGATCCTTCGCTGGGATTGGCGGTAGGAGCCACGCTCGACGTCAGAAGTCTTCTCCGGGTTACACGACTGAGACATCTGTGAGCGACTTCCAGGATCCCCAGGCATCAGTGATGTTGTTGAAATAGGAGGTGTGCGGTCGTCCCTTTCTTCTCTTCGTGAAGAAAGTCAAGGGAGCATTAAAAACAAACAAGGGAGGAATGAAAAATGGTAACTGCATCGCTATGATGAAGACTGATGTACCATAATATGCACAATGTCAAAGAAGCTGAAACAATAAATTATAATCAGATATTGATTTCTGTATGTCAGCTGGTCAGACGCTTCACTAAAGCATGAGAGACAAAGCAGAAACATGTAAAGCAAATACATGTCAACACCTGACAACAGCAACAGCAACAAATACAACAATGATATTGATATTACAGTAGCACACACAAATATTTAGAGAGAGAGAGAGAGAGAGAGAGAGAGAGAGAGATGATAGATAGATAGATAGAGATAAATAGATGATAGATAATTAGATAGATAGATAGATAGATAGATAGATAGATAGATAGATAGATAGTAGATAGATAGATAGATAAATAAATAGATTAGATAGATAGATAGATGGATTCACGACACTGAAAACACCAATAGTAGGGCAGAAAGCAACAATAATAGACATAGACGCAAAAAAAAAAAAAAAAAAGTAATGGAAGCATTAAAAACCAGCAACTGACTGGGGAAGAGGACGGTAGAGACAAGTAAGTTGACAGAGCCCTGGACTCAAAATATGATGCTTAGTCAAGTAAACGTTATCAGAGAATTCAGTCTAATCTACAACAGTGAAAAGCTGGCTTTTAGGAGCTGCAGTCAATCGTCCAACCATTCTGGTGGATATCAAGTTTTCACAGGTCCTGTTGTCTCCTTCCCTTCCCTATTTCAAGACCTTGTCAGGACATAGAGTTTTGCACGGGTTAAAGAAGTTTGTCAGATGATTACTGGAAGATTGGATGGAGCGCATATGGTATTGTTCGAGTGGAGTGAATTCTTTATTAAGCCAACTCCAAACTGGACAAAAGGTAAATGAAAGTTTGAAAGTTAGTTCCTGGCAAGAACAAAGTGTCCTCATAATCATCTGACTTTGTCATGGAGCATTTGAGACAGGTAGATACATGGGCATGGAAAATCTGTGATACAGAATATAGACACTACTATAGAAATAGAAACAGTACTATAGGAATAGAAATTGTGGAGAGAACCGGGCCTCAATGGAGCCTCGCTCACCCACCACCCACCCTCTCCATCAAGCAAGTGTTACAGGTGTTTTTGTCCTAAACTTCTTACAGTTTAAGGGGGCCGAGCGGCATCCAGGTCATGACTTCTGCTGTCACTATTTCCACCTTCACCTTCGTTCGAACCTGTGCCATCAGGGTGGTCAGGCATCTCAAGGCCAAGTCACTTTTGTGATGGATGTCTTAACCACTTAGCCATGTGACACCTGTGTACATAGGGGAATTTTAACCCTTTGACTCCCGCACCCTGTCCACCAGCATCCTGCATTATCAACCATCATAGAAAGCAGAAACCTTAACCCTGGTTGATAGGGTGAGGGAATCAGAGGGTTAAGTTTTTGCAGTTGGTGGATAGGATGTGGGAGTCAAAGGGTTAATTAAGCCTTATGAAGTTTTTTCTTCCTAGACCAGATAAGCTGGAACTGTATTCAGCTGCCTTTGTCTTTGCCTGCAGGGCTCTGGTCCTCTCCTCCCCTAAAATCGAAAACTGCTTCATGAGGTCGTAGGCAGATGAAAACAGAATACGAAGACCTGGTTGGAAACTATAATTCCCGCCTTCCAATTTGACTGCACAGGTAATGTGCAGATGTGAATCTCGACCACAAAAAAATCTCTCTGACTCTGGTTTCCAATCCACCAGCTGTCAATGATACCTGACCCTGTTTATTGCTGAACAGAGGTCATTTGGCCGAAAATGTGCACTCTGTCTTTTCTGGTTGTATTAATTACGCGTTCCGATCCTTTCTTCTTGTTTTTCTGGTTCCTCCTTACATCAGTCTGTTATTCAAACGAATGTAGGCTGGCTTTAGCGCCCTGTGAAGTCTGTCAAATCGTCATGGACGTCTCTAAGTTTACTTTACACCATAAAACTTTAGAAAAACAACAATTGCCGTACATACTCTGGGTCGTCATCGTCGTCGTCGGTGTTGTCGTTGTTGTTGTTGTTGTTGCTCTTGTTGTTGCTGCTGCTGTTACTACTGCTGCTTCTGCCGGTGTTGTTGTTTCTATAGATAAGTGAAGTCATATTACATGTTGTTTGTGAATATACTTTTCTTATACATACCTTTACTGCATTTCGTTCATTTGCTTGTTCCTTCGTTCATCTGCTTTTTTCTTTTTGTTTCTTTCTTTCTTTCTTTCTTTCGACCTGTTTATCTACTATCTACTATCTACTATCTACTATCTATCTATCCAGCTAGCTAGCTATCTGTCTGTCTATATATCTATCTACATATCTATGTCTATCTGTCTGTATGTATGTCTGTCTGTTTGTCTGTCTGTCTCTCTCTCGTTCGTTTCCTTTCTTTCTTTCTTTCTTTCATTCTTTGTGTTAGTAATGATTACAGCAAAAGTTTTATTTTCATAATTTTAATGTTTGGTAATAATAATAATGATGATGGTAATAATAGAATAATAATGATAACAACATTAACAGTAATGATGATAATAATAATGATAATAACAATAATAATAATAATAATATAATAAATCAATCTCGTATAATGCTATTCTCCAGACTTTTAGTATTTGTACATACTGTCGAAAGTAACATACTGAAACCAAATAATTTGTTTCTGTCTTTCTGTCTGTCTTTCTTTCTTTCTTTCTTTCTTTCGTTGTTTGTTCGTTCATTTGTTTGTTTGTTTGTTTGTTTGTTTGTTTGTTTGTTTGTTTTGTTTGTTTGTTTTGTTCGTTTGTTCGTTTGTTTTGTGTGCGTATTGTTGATGTTCGTTATTTTGTTTGTTTGTTGTTTGGGTTTTTATCGTCTTTTTTTTTTTTTTTTTGGTCTGTTTTTTGTTTTTGCTGTTGTTTTTGTCTTCATGTTGTTTGTTTGTTTGTTTGTTTGTTTGTTTGTTGGTTGGTTGTTTGTTTCTTTGTTTGTTTGTTTATAATTGTGGTGAGTTTGTCTCTATACTGTCTATCTGTCTCTCTGTCTGTTTCTCTCTCTCTCTGCTCTCTCTCTCTCTCTCTCTCTCTCTCTCTCTTGTCTGTCTGTCTGTCTGTGTGTCCCTCTCTCTCTATGTGTCTGTCTGTCCCTCTCTCTCTCTCTCTCTCTCTCTCTCTCTCTCTTCAAATTCTCTGAGTGTGTATGTGTATGTGTGTGGTGTGAGAGAGAGAGAGAGAGAGAGAGAATGAACTATGCTAACCAAATTTTTTCAGCTGTTTTTCTAGATGGAGCTTTACCAGATACTGATCCCCGTTGCTGATCTTTCAGGAGGCACACACACGGGCCAAAAATAGTGCCTAAAATCAGCACTGTTGCGCCAAGGCATCTGAAGATCACTGACAATAATTTGAAATCTGTTTTCACTGTTTGTGAAATCTGCTATGATAGTCGCTTTACGCTAAGTTTTATTTGCTTATTTATTTATTTTTATTTTTATATCTGTTTATCTCTTTACCTATTTATTTATTTATTTATTTACTTACTTACTTACTTATTCATTTCTATTTACTGATTTATGTATTTATGTATTTATTCATTTATTATCTTTTCGTTTTTGAATTTATTTTTTCATTTACTGATTCATTTATTTATTAATTTATTTATTCATTTATTTATTTATTCATTTATTTATTTATTTATTTATTTATTTATTTATTTATTTATTTTTATTTGAAGCGTCTTCGAGATCACAGAGACTTTTACGAAGGACATGATTTGAATGTTCTAGCACACCCATGCACACGCATACACATACACATAGACACACACAGACACACACACACACGCGCGCACACGCGCACATACACACACATGCACACACATACACACATGCACACACACACACACACAATCACGCTCATACACATGCACATATACAGCCATATATACGTACACACAACACTCACACATACATACACACACACACACACACACACATATATATATATATATATATATATATATATATATATATATATATATATATACATACACTACATATATACATACACACATACACACACACACACCCCCCACATACATACACACACATACACACATGTACACACACACACGCGCACACACACACACACACACACACACACACACACACACACACACACACACACACACACACACACACACACATACATACACACAGACGTTAAATTAAAGAACGAACGAACACACATACACACATGCACACAACACACACAGAATGTCTGGAACATATCACTAAATACAGCGACACTATCCAACATTTATCACGACAGTGCGTCAGTCTCATGAATAATCAGAATCGCTCTGACGACGCCGTCTTGGGATAACAACAACAGAAGCATCAGGATCTTAATCACCCCCACGATGTCTCCAACATCAGACGTTTCTTGCCAAGTAAAGATGGATCTCTGAATGAAAACATGAAGACTCCAAAAGCGGATTGTCTTAGCCACTCTGTAAGACCATGAACTCAAATGGCCTGTGGTGAAAGATCTGTAAAACACCTTGTTAAAAATCTCCAATGATCTAAAACGTCAAAGGTTTATTGCCTACAGTGCGGACACTTTGATGATCGGACGACTGTGTGAATTGGACAGTGCAGTCTAAAAGAGAACGTGAATGATTTAATAACACCTGTCTTAGCCACGTAGTAAAATCCTGAGGGCATGTGACCATCTTCATCTCAGTCTTCGTCTTTATTGTTGAAAGATCTGCGTATCCTAGTTCAAACATGTGAACATATCCATAAGTTCAGACATGTGAACACTTCCTTAAGTTCAGACATGTGAACATATCCATAGCTTGCCTGTGTATGGTGAATGGCATAACTTGGATGTTCCACTATTGAGTGATTCCCATATCCTGTTTCAGAGAAGTAGCGATTGTCCAACGCTCCCCATTTAGACAAATGGCCATTGTTGAAAGACGTCCATGACTTGCTAGTTTCAGACAGGCATTCGTTGTTGAAAAACGTCCATCGAGAAGAGGCCATCGTCTGTGTTTTGCCTCTTTCATTCTTCAAAGATATTTATACCTAGGCTGCTTGATTGTTGAAAAATGTCTAAAACCTTGACTGTTTCAAAATAATCCGCTACTAGGCAGGACGTGGCAAAACATCGGTAATATCTGTAACTTACATCACAACAACAACCACTGAAGTACGCTGAAAGTTAGAAGTGACATTGATAAGTTTTTTTACATTGACTTCAGAACTCTAATTCTGGAAGAATATAAGGCATCTGCAGTGTCACGAAAAAATCGTATATATTGGCTGTTGTTTAAAGCTCTCAAAGCACTGACCAAATTAAAGAGATTTCAAAAACACATTGTACACAGAATCTGAAACGTAGTACTTTTCAAAAGAACTAACTGTGATTATTTTAAAAATTTGCGTATTCAGGCAAAAAGTACGTACTGACCATGTTAGAAAGAACTGGCCATTCTTGAAGAAGAGAAAACAAGCTTCGGAATAATTGGCAGGGCTGTGCACTTATAAAGAAAACAAAGTTTAACCACACGAGTAAGCCACTGATGTATTCCTCAGGCAAGTGTCCTTCACACGATTTTCAAGACAGCCAACCAGAGAGCGATTCACTTGACTCGCTGCCTGTGTCCTTGACTTGCGGTGAGTGTTCTCCCTTGTCCTGTGGCTCCACGTCATCTGACGAAGATCTAACATCCTGGGACATCGTTTTCTACCGACGTTGTAGCTGCTCACACACCTTGGTTACAGGATCGTGGTCTGAATCTCTCGACAACATGTTTGAAGTGAATATGATTTACAGATAAATTCTGTTTTGAGTGGTTCTCTTTACCTGAAGTGTTTCTGCCAACTGGGTCCTAAAATCGTTCAGATTAGGTTAAGAACGGACATCTTTTTTTTTACCTTTGGTTGCTTGTTTGATTGGTTGGTTGGTTTATCTTTGTTTTGGATATTGTTTGGTTTTGCTTTGTTCTTTTTCTTTGCGCTTTGGGTTTGGGGTTGTTGTTGGTTTTTTGTTGTTGTTGTTGTTGTTGCTGCTGTTGTGTGTGTGATATTTTTTTGGGGGGGGGTTGTTTTTGTTTTCATTCTGAAGACTGCTGTCTTGTATTTGTGTATGTACATTGTTTGGTCCACACAGTGCAATCTGCGTACTCAGTCTTCTGTAAGCATGCATGCTGGGTGTTTTCGTGGTTTCGTTCATACAACCGGACACTGATAGGATCTTTAACGTGTATATTTGATATTTCGCAAACATGGACAAACGAAGGGGGTTCAAGTAGTAGCAGGTCTGTTGCATTCATGTTGACCTGAGAAATCAGAAAACCCCCCCCCTATCTACCAGGCGGTACCAAGCAAGATCAAACCCAAACTATCGAAATGAAAGTCAGACATCCTAACCACTTGGCTATTGTGCGTGTCGTGCTTTTTTCTTTCTTTTTTGTTTGTTTTGTTTTGTTTTGTTTTTTGTTTTTTCACTCTTGTGATATTTTACAGCTCTGAAATAGCCTGACTAGTTGGCAGTATTGTACTTCATGTAAATGTTTTTCTTCTTGTATTTTCTTGTTCTTGTTTTTCTTCTTGTTTTTGTTCTTGTTCTTGTTCTTGTTCTTGTTCTTTTCTTCTTCTTCTTCTTCTTCTTCTTCTTCTTCTTCTTCTTCTTTCTTCTTCTCTTCTTCTTCTTCTTCTTCTTCTTCTTCTTCTTCTTCTTCTTCTTCTTCTTTCACTTTCTTCTCTTTCCTCTTGTCTTCATCTTCTATATTTTCTTCTTTTTCTTCTTTTTCTTCTCTGCTTTTCTTCTTTCTATTCTTCTTCTTCTTCTTCACCTTCTTCTTCTCTTTCTTCTTCGTCTTCATCTTCTTCTTCTTTTTCTTCTTTTTCGTCGTCTGATTGATTGATTGGTTCATTGATTGATTGATTGAGTGAGTGAGTGAGTGAGTGAGTGAGTGAGTGAGTGAGTGATTGAGTGAGTGAGAGGCAAATCGACTAACAGACAAAAGCATGTTTTTGCAGTATTACAACAGCAGCCAGTGGTTGCATATTTCGCTGAACGTGCGGCATTTTCAAGTAGAGGAGCTGAGTGTGAGCGTGGAGAACAACGTGCTGATCATGCAGGGTCATCACCCTAAACATCTGGAGGATGGCTATACCGCTACCAGACACTTCACATGCCAATATGTACTGCCACAGGTAACACTACCACACACTTCACATGCCAATATGTACTGCTACAGGTAACACTACAAGACACCTCACATGCCAGTATGTACTACCACAGGTAACATTATAAGACGCCTCACATGCCGATATGTACTACCACAGGTAACACTACAAGACACCTCACATGCCAATGTGTACTACCACAGGTAACATACCACACACTTCACATGTCAATACGTACTACCACAGGTAACACTACCACACACTTCACATGCCAATATGTACTGCCACAGGTAACACTACCACACAATACACATGCCAATATGTACTACCACAGGTAACACCTCACATGTCAACATGTACTACCACTGGTAACACTACACATGTCAACATGTACTACCACAAGTAACACTACACATGTCAACATGTACTACCACAGGTAACACCTCACATGTCAACATGTACTACCACAGGTAACACCTCACATGTCAACATGTACTACCACAGGAACACTACACATGTCACATGTACTACCACTGGTAACACTACACATGTCAACATGTACTACCACAGGTAACATCTCACATGTCAACATGTACTACCACAGGTAACACCTCACATGTCAACATGTACTACCACAGGTAACACCTTACATGTCAACATGTACTACCACAGGTAACACCTCACATGTCAACATGTACTACCACAGGTAACACCTCACATGTCAACATGTACTACCACTGGTAACACTACACATGTCAACATGTACTACCACGGTAACACCTCACATGTCAACATGTACTACCACAGGTAACACTACACATGTCAACATGTACTACCACAGGTAACACTACACATGTCCACATGTACTACCACAGGTAACACTACACATGTCAACATGTACTACCACAGGTAACACTACACATGTCAACATGTACTACCACAAGTAACGCTAACATGTCAACATGTACTACCACAGGTAACACTACACATGTCAACATGTACTACCACTGGTAAACACCTCAATGTCAATATGTACTACCACTGGTAACACTATACATGTCAACATGTACTACCACTGGTAACACCTACACATGTCAATATGTACTACCACAGGTAACACTACACATGTCAACATGTACTACCACAGGTAACACTACACATGTCAACATGTACTACCACAGGTAACACTACACATGTCAACATGTACTACCACTGGTAACACTATACATGTCAACATGTACTACCACAGGTAACACTACACATGTCAACATGTACTACCACAGGTAACACGTCACATGTCAACATGTACTACCACAGGTAACACTACACATGTCAACATGTACTACCACAGGTAACACTACACATATCAACATGTACTACCACAGGTAACTCTACCGAACACTTCACGTGCCAATATGTTCTGCCACAGGTAAGACTACCGTACACTTCACATGTCAATACGTACTACCACAGGTAACACCACAAGACACCTCATATGTTGATATGTACTACCACAGGTAACACTACCAGACACTTCACATGTCAATATGTACCACCACAAGTAACACTACCAGACATTTCACATGTCAATATGTACCACCACAAGTAAGACTACCGAACACTTCACATGTCAATATGTGCTACCACAGGTAGCGCTACCAGACCAATTACATGTCAATATGTACCACCACAGGTAACACCATCAGGCACATAATCAGTTCCACCAGTGTCTGGTAACCTTGGGGACAGTCTGAGCGTCTACCGGTGACATC
The DNA here is from genome assembly GCA_030674185.1 of Monoplex corrugatus. Lineage (NCBI taxonomy): Eukaryota > Metazoa > Mollusca > Gastropoda > Littorinimorpha > Ranellidae > Monoplex > Monoplex corrugatus. Next base: position 92,621,745 of record CM060305.1, on the reverse strand, counting down.
TGCGTAACGAAGATTGTTTAGTTTTACCTCTGACTTTTATCCCAGAGCATTCGTCTAGGGATCTCATAATGATTTTACTATAAAGCGAAAACAAATCTTGTGCCAGAACACATCCTTGTTTCACCTCTCTTTTGATATTTTGAAAAGAGCTTATATCATTTTCTCCTTTCGTTGCTGCTGTTTGTTCCTAATACATATTTCTTATTGTTGTTAGATCTTTTGCCATTAATATCCAGCTTTTCCAGTTGATTGTGCACATTTTTGTCTTACCTGATCAAAAGATTTTATATAATCAACAAAATTAAATATGCATCCTTATTCAGCTCAACTGATCTTTCTGTGACAGTTCTTAGGATATAAAAATTATATGGCATGAACAGTTCCTTTCCCTTCAATAAAACCCACATTCTTCTTCTGATATTTCTTGCTCCAGTGGAGCCCCTATTTATGTCGTCTACGTTATTTTACGTGTTTTGAAGCATGATTTTTCTAGGGAAGATGCGATGATGGTTTCCCGTTGCCTTCCATCGGATTTTCTGTCAGAGTTTACTCCCTTAGCCTTGGTCTCTTCAAAGACACCCACAAAGCAGTTGTGCTATTTACCCATATCTGTGGGTCTGGTTCGTGGGCATGTCCACACGTCAATGGACCTGCGTGCCGCACTTCTGGGGGCCAGACCTCTTCAGAGTACCTTGAAGGTTTACCTTGAGTCGCCCAACATCTACCTACACATATTCACAACATTACTTAAATTTGTTCTGTTTCGCTGACAAGCAACCAGGCCAACACACAAAAGGAACTGTTGATATAGAAGGAATAAAACTGTGAAACGATACACACATGATATGGGGCTGAACATTAAAGTATTTAAGTTTGCCTATAAAGTAAATTTGTGACCTGCATCTCTTGTGAATACAATCAGTGTTTGCACTAACGTTTAGACTATTGTCTAAGACTGTGCCTTTATATTTAATTTAGTCCCACGTTCAATCTTCTGCCCATCAATGAAAAAACTGGGGACAGTGCTTCTCCCGTTTCTTTTTGTTCTTTCCAGAATCTATTACCAGTTCCTTCTTCTTTCCTTCCCACGACAATTAGATCAAGGTTGCTTTCTTTGCACTCAGCCCTGAACCTGTCAACATCTTTGAAATACGTTTTCTGTCTGCAGAATATAGATCCAGACGACCTTACCTGTGTCCTCACAGACGGCCAACTTTTCGTCAGCGCTAGAAAGAGAACGTCCAACACTACTCTACATTATCAACGTCTTGAAGGGCCACAGAGAGCAGCGACCCACAATCAGCAGATCAGGCATCACCGCCAGCTGTTGTAAGGATGTTGCCTATCATAGTGAAGAACACATAGTCATTCGATAAGACTCCAGAAACTTCAAAGGATAGCGATCAATCATCAGTACAGAAATAGAGAAATAAAAATGACAGAATATTTTTCAACATTCAAAAAATACAGAAACAAAAACGATAAGTAAGAACGCAAAACAACAACCAAAAACTATCAAAAGTAACAAATATCGTAAGAAGCGAAAAAAAAGTCTCTGGAGCCAGGAAACGTCACAGAATAGCTAAGAAAGCAAAGAAAGCAATCGATGAAAAGCTCTACAGAAGAGTTAGGATAGCAGCAACAACAAAAACAGGAAAAAAACGAAAATAAGAAAACGTCACAGGATACCTCAGAAATGTCAGTGAAAAAGCGCTAGAGGATAATTAAATTAAGAAACGTCATAGAAAAACAAAGAAACGTCACAGAACAGATATGAAACGACCAGAAAAAAGGCAGACCAACATTTGAAATACGCACAGAAACAATAATATAAAAAAAGAGCAGCAAAACACCGGTTGGAGAAGGGGAATGAGGAGGTGTCAGGGGAAACAAAGAAACGGTGAGTAAAAGAAAATAAAATTGTCAGAGTATATCAAAGACAAATTACAGGAGCCTTAAAAAATATCAGAGTAAAGTGAAAATTAAAATGTATTCAAAAACAAAGAAACTTCAAAAGAAAGCAACAACAAAAAAAGAAAGAAAAAGAAAAAAGAGAAAGATAAGAACCCTTATAGGAGAACTAAGAAACTGTACAGAAATGCAAAGAAACATTATCACAAACCGAAGAAACGCCCCAACAAACTAGAAAAACGTCATTACAGTTCAAAGAAACGTCACAACAGACCAAAGAAATGTCTCCACAGCGCAAATAAATGTCACAACAGAACAGAGAAAAACGTCACCACAGGGTGAAGCAACGTCACAACATAGCAGATAAGCATCATAAAAAACTAGAACATAATATCACCGTAAAAACGCCAAAATAGATCAAAGAAACACAACAACAGACCACAGAAAGGTGACAACAAAGCAGAGAAACATCAGTACAGATCATCGAAACGTTACAACAGATCAGAGAAACGTCACCACAGATCAGAGAAACGCCACCACAGACCAGAGAAACGTCACCACAGACCAGATAAATGTCACCACGGACCAGAGAAACGTCACCACAGACCAGAGAAACGTCGCCACAGACCAGAGAAACGTCGCCACAGACCAGAGAAACGTCACCACAGACCAGAGAAACGTCGCCACAGACCAGAGAAACGTCGCCACATACCAGAAAAACGTCACCACAGACCAGAGAAACGTCACCACAGACCAGAGAAACGTCGCCACAGACCAGAGAAAACCCCGTAAACCCACAGACCAGAGAAACGTCGCCACAGACCAGAGAAACGTCACCACAGGCCAGAGAAACGTCACCACAGACCAGATAAATGTCACCACAGACCAAATAAATGTCACCACAGACCAGAGACACATTCACATCAACTCCTGAGAATCGTCATCGCAAACCAGAGAAACATCACAGAAAAGGTAATCACAAAAATAAAAAAACAGCCAAGAAACGTCAAGAAGAACAAAATGAAAAGAAAATAAGAAAACAAATAATAACAAGAAAACAAATAAACAGCATTGTAGAAAAACCAGAACGGTCTCAGGGGAATTTAAAAAAAGGAGGGGAGTGTCATGGCGGGTGTCCCTTTGTCCTTCATGTCCTTTCAGGTCCTTTTAATTGTCCTTTTCCTTTCCTAGTCTATTTTCCGTCTCGATCTTTTCCTTTCCTTTTCATTTCTAGTCTTTTTAGCGTTTGGTAATCCACTACCGGTTATTTCAACCTGTATGGCTTCACCAAAGCCCTGTTAGCCAGACTGGGTCTGATTCTGCCTTCTACAGCCAATACAAGAGTGTGAACCGGGGTTTTCATCTGCATTCTGGTGTCAGGCCTGGAGCCTGATCAACCCCCTGGAGCACAATAGCACCGCTGTGTGTTGTTTGAGATGAGATGGCAACAAAACCAATGGTGACATGATCAGTAACATCCAGGTCAGAGTTAATGGTGGGAGCAACACCAGTCCACCATCATATCATATTCATCACCTGTGAACTAAGTTGTTTGGTCGTCTGACCGTAATAATGATAATACTAGTAATAACAGTAACAAAAATAATAATAATAATAATAGTAATGATAATAATGATAATAATAGTACTAAGAAGAAGAAGAAGAGGGAGAAGAAGATGATGAGATTGATGAAGAAAATAATAATGATGATGATAATCATTATCATCCTCATCATTATCATCTTAACAGTAATTATGAAAATGATGATCATCATCATGATCATCATCATCATCATCACCATCATCATAATCATAGCAATAACAATTGTAATAATAAGTAGTAATGACAACAAAATTAATGATAATAGTACTAAAACAACGATGATGATGATGATGATGATGATGATATGATGATGATGATGATGATGATGATGGTGATGTGATGTGATGGTGATGATGATGATGATGATGATGATGATGATGACAAGAAGAAAAACTACTTGTACAGGGCCTCATCTCACAAGTGCCCTAAGGATTTCAGAAAATCGTGTCAGAGGCAAACACACGGAAAGTAAATAAAATTTTGCAATCCCCACCAGCTAGTTCAACAAGAAATTTAACAAAATCATACCCGTATGTAAAGTAAGATGCAGACCAAGGAAAATCTGGATCGATGATGGGAAAGATACGCGGGATAACTGGTTCATTTAATACGTCCGTGGACTGAAGATATGATATCTCGAGTTCAATCCCAGCCCGCAACACTAAAACCTGGCCTGTATTCCGGTTAGACGTTAAAGGACCCATGGCCACGAAGGAATTTCCAAGAAAAATTCTGGACAAAAATCTACTTTTGCAGATAAATATAAAACACAGGCAGACAGGCGAAAGAGGGAGTTATTTTGTTATTACATACTTTTGTTATTTTGTTATTACATACTTTTGTTATATACATCTTTTGAATGTGGCATCAACATAACAAAGGTCAGTGTGCCAGTAAACTGTAATCAACTGATGATGATGATGATGATGATGATGATGATGATGATGATGATGATGATGATGATGATGATGATGATGATGATGATGATGATGATCGTGATGACGTTGGTGGTGACGGTGATGGTGATGATCATGGTGATAATGATTATGGTGATGGTACTTGGTATACCACATGACGAGCCAAAGGAAAATAAAGCCTCTATTATCAAAAACAAGCCATAACTACTTGTTATGTGTTTGTGTATGGGTTTCTGTCGATTTCTGTGCTAAGCTCTTTACCCTTGGAAGTTGAGAGTGCGCGCTTTGAATGAGCGTGGCACACACTTACTGCATATCGCACTCTCACTCTCTTCTTCTCTCATGTCTTCGTGCTCACACATATACACATATGTACACACAAAGATACACGCACGTACACGCATGCAAACACACATACACACACGCACACACACATACACACACACACACACACACACAATACACAAACACACACACGCTTATGAAAAAAAGACACATTTACAAGCTGTGCAACACAACACACCCACACACACACGCACACACACACACACGCGCGCGCGCACACGCACACACACACGCACACACACAAACACACACACGCACGCACACACACACACGCACACACACACACACACACGCACACACACACATACACACACGCACATACACACACATACACACACACACACACACACCACACACAAACATGCAAACACACACACATACAAACATGCACATACGCACACACACACACTCTCTCTCTCTGTGTATCTCTCTCTGTTTATCTCTCTCTCTTTCTGTCTATCTCTCTATCTCTCTCTCTCTGTCTATCTCTCTCTATCTATCTCTATCTATCTATCTCTATCTCTCTGTCTCTCTATCTATCTATCTCTCTCTGTCTCTATCTCTATCTCTGTCTCTATCTCTCTCTGTCTCACTCTCTATATGTATATATCTCTCTTTATCTCTCTCTTCTCTCTCTCTCTCTATCTATCTATCTATCTCTATCTATCTTTCTATCTATCTATCTATCTCTATCTATCTATCTATCTCTATCTATCTATCTATCTATCTATCTATCTCTATCTCAACCCATCCTACCAAACTCAACCCCGCACACACGTACAGAATGTAAATACAAAGAGCAGCAAAAGCCCCTGACGAGGCTTTACACCAACCATGCGTTGCATGACCGATTCGGACCCAGTCATAAGTTACCTTGTTTAAAAACCGAATGGTAAGGTGGGGAGATAACATACCCCGGGACATAGCCACACACAACGCGCACCAGACTGGTGTTGTTGCAGCCATGGTATCTTTGTCAAGTGGAGAAACAGGAGACATGTTCAAGTTCATATTGCAGATAGCTCAGCTGACCACAAGAGCCAAATCATATTTAACACCGCTTTAAAATATAACTCACAAGTTTAATTTTTTTTTTAAAACACAACAGTTAAAAACCAAGGCTCAGACCACATGGGCTGACTGTATTTCCTCTGCTCACCAAGCAAGAACTGAAGAAAGGAGCACATTCATCGCCACATGTGCCTTGACCATGTAGAAAGCGAACGAAAGAAGAAGAAGAAAGACGAAGAAGAAGAAGAAGAAAGACGAAGAAGAAGAAGAGGGAGAAAAAGAACAAGAACAAGACAAAAACAAGAACAACAAGGAGAAAAACAGAAAGATGGAAAGAACAAGAAAAAGAACAATAACAAGGAGAACAGAAAAAAAAAGAAGAGAACATGAAAAACAGGCGTAAGAAGAAGGAGAAGACAAAAAGAAGAAGAAGAGCCAGAAAAACAGAAACAAGAAGAAAAACAACAAGAACAAGATGATGATGATGGATGATGATGATGATGATGATGATGATGATGATGATAAAAATGAAGAAGAAAAAGAAGAGGAAGAAGAAGAATACAGAAAACAAAACAACAGCGTGACAAAGCCCATCAGAAGTTTGCCACAAAGGAAAAACAAAGAAAAAAACCTTCTCTTTTGCCATGCAAGCAGAATCCACAACACACGCCTCGATACGTCCTTACAAAAGAAGGCTAATCGAAAACTGACAGCATAAAGACACTGAAAATTGCTCCATTCAATTCTGATGTTCCCCGTCTACATGTCTAGCACTGAGGAACGAATTGAAACTTAGAGGCAACAAAGGCGGTCAAAAATAAGTTCCATTTATTTCCCATGCATACCGCGTGCAGAACTGACAAGGACAAGCAAATTGAAACCTGAGGCGGTGAAATCAATTTCAATCATTTCTGATGCATATTGCACATAGGAATAATGACCTGTGTGTTAGCGCTAAACCAGAAACGTTTAACAAGACGTCAAGCCTCGTATTTCAATCTTATCGATGCATAACTCTTTCACACTCTCACGTTATCTACTAGCCGTTACTGTTGTTGTTATTTTTGTTTAAAGCCCGGCCGACTGCGTAGAGCCATATCAGGGCTATAATTATTTCGAAACATACACAATACTGCAACAGAAAAGAAAGGAAAAGAAAAAGAAGCACACGTATCAATGCATTAACGCACATAATCTAAGGAAATGCCCCTGCGCTGACCTCTCCGTCCAATTTATCACACAGGGGATTAAAAAAAACATATCTGAGTCCAAATTGAAACAAAACTAAGGACTCTAAAGCATACATAAAAACAGGCCTAGATTGCCGAAAATTGCTCCCTAGAGCCGAAAAAATGCACTTAAAACATGTACCCAATTTTCAGTCCTAGGAGAAAGTACATCAGATTTTATCAAATACATACAGGTGAATGGACCAGCAAGGCAGAAATTGATAGGAAGAAATGACAGAAAACAAAGGAACAAGACAGAAACAAAGAGAGTGACAGAAAAGAGGAAATGTCTAGCACAGTATTTCCAGAAGGTGGGGATACTATTTATACTGAAAGAGCCCCCCGGCATCCTCACGGGGGTAATCCGCTAGTCGTTTAAAAGGCACAGCAAAACAAATCGCCAGCAATCGTTTCGTTTTAACTTCAGAATATTTCATCAGTCAAGACGAGAGACAAACGAAAGAGGGCAGGTGGGGGCGGGGGACGAGGGGCGGGAGAGAGCATGAAACACACCAAAAAGCATCTGCCATGCACAAAGACAGGAACGTATGAGGGGAGGGGTGTGTGTGTGTGTGTGTGTGTGTGTGTGTGTGTGTGTGTGTGTGTGTGTGGTGTGTGTGTGTGTGTATGTATGTGTTGTGTGTGTGTGTGTGTGTGTGTGAGTGTATGTGTTTGTGTGTGTGTGTGTGTGTGTGTGTGTGTGTGTATGTGTTTGTGTGTGTGTGTGTGTGTGTGTGTGTGTATGTGTTTGTGTGTGTGTGTTTGTGTGTGTGTGTATTTGTGTGTGTGTGTGGTGTGTGTGTGTGTGGTGTGTGTGTGCGTGTATGCGTGTGTGTGTGTGTGCGTGTGTGTGTGTGTGTTTGTTTGTTTGTGTGTGTGCATGTGAGAGAGAGAGAGAGAGACAGGTATAAACAAGTCTAGTTTTGAAACGAGATAGGAGTGAAGGAGGGGGTATGATATGGAGAAAATCCAAGCCTAGCCATTTATACAACAGGCCTGCAGTCCACACAACCCCCCGTAGGGATGCCGGGGTTTCTTTCAGTATAAATAATATCCCCACCTTCCCACCTTCTGGAGATTCTGCTCTAGAAATTTCCTCTTTTCTGTCACTGTCTTTGTTTCCGCCTTCTTCTTTTGCTTTCCGTCATTTATTCCTATCATTTTCTGCCTTGCTGGTCCATTCACCTGGATAAAGTCATATATACTTTCTCTCAGGACTGATAATTGGGAACATGTATTGAGTGCATTTTAGCTCTGGGAACATGAGATATGCGTAAGCAATTTGAGGTAAAATGGGTCATCGTAAGAAACCGGTGGATAGCGGAAGGGGGGGGGGGGGAGTAGTCAAAGGGTTCAGTCACAAAACGTTTTCTTTGTTGCTAGGTAGTTTTTGGCTCTAGTGATTTACCTTCGCGACTTTTGTTCCCAATGTAATTACTAATCCCGCTTCTTATAAAAGGGGGCGTTATTTTTTAATCAACCGAAAGTATGACTGTGTCTGTATGTCTGTGAACAAAATGTATTAGCGAAGACTTCCCTGTTGCTTGTGTATGGGTTTTTACCAAAGTGATTACGGTTATAGTTTCCCTTCGATGTGTAGGCGCGAATGTTTAAGTATGGAACTTGACTGTCGGATATTTAAATCATGCTGGGCTAAACTGAATACAACAAAGATGCTTTGATTGTTTGAGACAAATTTCGTCTCAATTCGAAATGAAATTGTGGTTCTGAAAAAAAAACCATAATAATCGTGCAAGTTTTCACCAAAAAAGAAAAAATCAAAAGTCAAAGTTCACAATGAAATGGAACGTGTTTATGAACATCAGTAAGGATTTCACGAAAGTTTCCCTCCCCCCGCAGATATGGGGATCATACCGTTATCATTTTGAATCTTGTCCATCACATGATTACAAGATATCTGTGGCGTCAGCGCATATGGAATTGATTTCGAGCACGAAGACGTCATTTTGAGAAAGTGAAAATGAAAATGAAACTCATCAAGTGGTTTTTACCCAATCATCATCATCATCATCATCATCATCATCAAGTGCCCTGCCGAATGGCGTTGGCGATTATGGCCCTCCATAATTATGCATCTATCCCTTGTCGCCGTAAGCCCATCTTCCACCCTCTCTGTTCTCAGCCACCCTGCAAGTCCGTCCAATATTTTCTCCCTGGGTTTACCTGGTTTCTCTTTGCCTTTAGCTTTCCTGTTGTGACCAGATGCTCTAATTCCGCTTTCGTTTTATCTAATGTGAATAGTTTATACATCGTTGTGCATAAGATCTGAATATGCATTTTCCATTATGCTGACCGCTATGATTAAACTATTTTTATCTACTTTTACACTGGCTTTTATTTTTCATAACAGATCGAAATCGTTGTGTGTCATATTCACATGTCATCGGAAAGATCGATCATCGCTGGGAAAAATCCATTGACTGGCAGTTGTTTGTGGCAAATATTACACAAAAGATTTTTTGAAGTTTAGAGTTTGTTGAAAAGTGATTCACCGCACTTGGACAACTCAATATGCTGTCCACACAACCAGTCGCTGTGGTGTAGTGTTTAACGCAACGGACTACAGACTGGAAGGTTGTGGGTTCGAATCCCCATCAGTCCCTTCAAAAATATATATCATTGTGGGATTTTTCGGCTCTAACCGGCTCCTACACACAGTTGGGTGTGCTATGGGCTCAGTGATCAGACTGGGACAGCACAGTCGAGTCTCATCCACTTCACGGATGCGTCATTGAGAGCGTTGCTTAAATCTTCTCACTAGCACAGCAGGTGTCTGTATCTGTCGGACCTGGTTGACGCCAGGATATATTGTGAGTCGGTTCGTAAACAAGGGAACTGATGGCTTGGTCTGAATAAGTCACACAGCGCATGGTGAGTAAACACTGAAATCTTAGCGAGCCACGCTTCTTGAGAATTTAAAGGTTCATCATCATCATGTGTCCTGCTGCACTGCGTTGAAGATGATGGCCCTCCATACGAATCTATCCTTTGTCGCTTCAAGTACATCTCTTTCTGTCATCGCCCTCTCTGCAAGTCCGTCCAGTATTTTCTCCCTGCGTCTACCCGGTGTTCTTTTTCTTTGCAGCTTTCCTGTTGTGACTAGATGTTCTTGCCTCATAAAATATTCTATAAACATTGCTTGTCTTTTTCGACTCTTCTTCATAAATGTCCTTTTTGTGTTTGCCTCTTTCAAGACTGTCTCGTTTGTTTTCTTTGCTGTTCATGGAAGTCTTAATATTCTTCTTGGAAACCACATTCCAGCTGCCTCGATCTTGTTCTGGCTTTGCGTGTTGACTGTCCACGCTTCGTGTGGCGTCAGAGCATATGGAATTTGTTCCAAACGTAGACACGCTATCTCGCGAAATTGAAACTGAAACTGAAACTACAACTACAACTACAACTATGGATGTAAGGGAAGCTGTATTGAGTCTGGAGTCTGCTTGGAGTTTCTTAGTTCAAGAGGAATTCATCGTAAATGGACAATTTCATATACGCTCCGCCCAAACCTGCCAACAATTATGTGCAGACTCCTTGAGCCTGCACAAAACCCTATTCGCTGGGCAAGGTTTTAAAATGGGGAATGGGAGGAGGAAAAGAGAAGAGTGCTATGAAACACCAGCTAACTGAGCTGACACCACTAGAATGATGGACACATTACGATGGACATTGAACAGGCCAGTTTTTAGTGTCACAGGATGGGACTGAATTCGTGACATGTGATTTCGAGTCCACGCTCTATTAAAGAAAGAAGGAAGGAAGGAAGGAAAGAAAGAAAGAAACAAGGAAGGAAAGAAAGAAAGAAAGAAAAAAGACAGAAAGAAAGAAAAAAAGAAAGAAGGAAGGAAGGAAAGAAAGAAGATAGTAAAGAAAGAAAGAAAGAAAAAAGGTAGGAAGGAAGGAAGGAAGAAAGAAAGAAAGGAAGGAAGGAAGGAAGGAAGAAAGAAAGAAAGAAAGAAAGGAAGAAAGGAAGAAGAAAGAAAGAAAGAAAGAAAGAAAAAAGAAAGAAAGAAAGAAAGAAAGGAAAGAGAGAAAATTAGTCTGCTGTATAGAAAGTGCTACCCGTGTCACAGGGGAAGCAACTGCTCTGTGTTCAAGTTGTTACATCTGTATTGTCTCCCTTGACGGTCCACGCTTGGGTGTTGAGGAAGAGATGTTTTGGTCCGGGTGCGGAGCAGTTTTCCACTGTCGACTTATCTGATTCTGTAGACATTTAGTATCGAGTCACAGTCAAAGAAGCTCGACGTTTCCTTCAAATTGCATAGTTTTGGTCCAAGTGTACAAGTACCAGTACCAAGAGTCAAGCTTTACCACAAACAGCACAGACATGAAACAAAAACCGTTGAAGAAATACAAGAAATGAACTTTTAAAACTTCCGGAACATACTACATTCTTCAACACAGGTTCAGTATGTTCACGTCGCAGGCTAGGATTAAACTCGAGCCATTAGAGCTTGAGTTCATGGCTCTGTCAACGGAGCGACCACTGCGCTACATTCCTCATGAATAAATCAACCATGTCCGTCTGGATTTTAATTATGACCTCGCGAACTCGGAATGAAAAGTCCAGCGCCCTTTCCAGTGCGCTATAGGGGACTCCATTCATGAGCCGTGGAGAACCGTGACAGTACATACTGGTGAACAACGAGATAGTACATGTACTAGTCCCACAGTACTGGTGTAGGTGGCTACTTTATGGTCACTTTGGTGGCTGGCTGCATATAAATTGAAGTAAGAATCGATAGTTTGGTTGGTTGGTTGGTTGGTTGGTTGGTTGGCTGGTTGGTGGGTTGGTGGGTTGGTCGGTCGGTTGGTTGGTGGGTTGGTGGGTTGGTGGGTTGGTCGGTCGGTCGTGTTGGTTGGTTGGTTGGTTGGTTGGTTGGTTGGTGGGTTGGTGGGTTGGTCGGTCTGGTTGGTTGGTGTGGTTGGTGGGTGGTGGGATGGGTGGGTGGGTTGGTGGGTTGGTCGGTCGGTTGGTTGGTGGGTTGGTGGATTGGTTGGTTGGTTGGTGGGTGGGTAGGCTGGTTAGTTGGTTGGTTGTTGCTTGCTTGTGTTGGTTGGATGGTTGGTTGGTTGGTTGGTTGGTTTGCTTGCTTCTTTCTTTATCTTCTTTTCATTGTTTGTCTTTTGTTTTTGTTTTGTTTTGTTTGGTTTGGTTTGGTTTGGTTTTGGTTTGGTTTGGTTTGGTTTGGTTTGGTTTGGTTTGGTTTGGTTTGTTTGTTGTTGTTTGGTTGTTGTTTTTTGTTTTGTTTGTTGTTGTTGTTGTTGTTGTTGTTGTTGTTTTTTGTTGTTGTTTTTTTAAGTTTTCGTTTTTTGCTCAAGTATGTGGTTATTCATTAAGTCTTCTTTTATGCCCCAGAGCTGATCTTCTAGTGTTGCTCCATTTGGCGATTTTTTTTTTTTTGTCTGAACAATGAGTAAAATGTAAAACGTGCTCATGAGATTGTGGTCTGGTCCTGACATGAACGCTCATACCGTGTGAGACAGCCCCATTCAGCTCATGGTGTTTGCGTATGTGGTAGTGTCCACTCCTTAGGCGGATGAGTGTGGCTTGTTGGTGCTGCTCAAGGCACTGGATGGTATTCTTTTTGTTGTGCTGAGGATAGAAGCTTCTTTTTTCTCATTACTTGTCAATGTAAAATTTCCCACGCATTTTGCCAGGGACAATCTCTTTGTTGCGTCCGATTTATTCATGTTCGCCAAATGTGAACAAGATTCTAATTCCAAGTTTTAATGAACAAAGTTCCAGGTTCCAAATTTTGATTGCTGTTTGTGTCAATAAGTACTTTAAGAGAGAAATCGACATAAAGCTTAATTATGCAGATACTCTTGTTATGTACTTTTAGCCTAATGTTTCCATCCATGGAAATCTAGTCATTTCTTCAAAGCGTTTCTTTTTTTTTTTTTTTTTTGTTTGCTTTGTTTGTTTGTTTGTTTGTTTGTTTGTTTGTTTTGTTTTGTTTTTCAGAAACACACCAAAAATGAATGAAAACGCGTGTTTAATTCACAAAAAAGTCAGGAGCCAATTATTGGCCAACTGGCCTTTGTCGAGCATACACAAACAACAGTGAAGAAACGAACATACAAAACTTCGGGGTGGGGAACAGCAAAACTTCCCCGATGTTACACTAAGCAAGACAAAATGTTTTTTGTTCGTTTATTTGTTTGTTTGTCCTGTCTTCCTCTTCCCTATTTCAATACCTTGCCAGCACATAGTGTTTTGCGCTGGCTCAAAGAGTCTGTCAGATCATGGTTGACAGATCTGGATGGAGCGTATACGGAATTATCTTTGCGCCGTAAATCCTTTTTGAGCAAATCCAATTAGAAATTCCAATCCGAATCTGACCAACACCACAGGTGTCTCTATCTCTCGGGCCTGCTTGACGGCGCAATATACTATGATAGTAAGGGTAGAGTACACGTATAGTCTTGTCACGCAATTTCTATCCTAGATGGAACTCCATAGCATCACAATTATCATCCTCATCGTCATCGTCATCATCATCTTAGCCTTGTAGAAACTGTGCCACCTTCTGTGGTCATTCGGGTGGCGTGGAAAATGGGACAAAAATATAAAAGTGAACACAGAGGAAATCTCCCTAAAGGACGATGATCATAAAAAATCCAATCTGCTTTCATCAGAACTTGCACATTACGAGTTTTGAGTTTGGAATTCGACACTTTTTTTTTGAGTGGATTGCATTGTGCTCTGACAATTCCATATGTGCTCTACTAATAGTCGTCTGTGCTCTGCCAGACCTATCAAGCCTGCGCGAAACATTATGGCTGGCAAGATCAATTTAATCAATTCAATGCAGTAACTATTTATATTTATATAGCGCTGTTCTTCAAAATATTTGGACTCACAGCGCATTACGCATGTTCTTACACAGCGCTATTCCAAAAGCGTAAATGATTGAGGAGAACAGCGCTGCATAAAACGATTGTTGTTAATAATGTTTAAAGCCCAGCCGACTGCATAGAGCCATATAAGTGCTATAACCGCTTCAAAACATACAAAGCTTCAACAACAGGAAAATATAATAAAAAGAAAATTAAGTACACATATCAATGCATTCGTGCACATAATCTAAGGACATGCCCCTGGCGTTGACCACTCCGTCCAATTTATCGCACAGGGGATTTCAAAAACCTACCTGTATACAAATTTAAACATACCTAAGGACATCAAAACATACAAAAACGGATGTAAAGTAACTAAAATTGATTTCGCACATCTCACCTCCATAGAGCCAAAACAATGCACTTAATACATGTACCCAATTATCAATCCTAAGAGAAAATACGTCAGATTTTATCGAATACATACAGATGAATGGACCAGCAAGGCAAAAAAATTACGGGAAGAAATGACAGAAAGCAAAGGAACAAGGCAGAAACAAAACAGAGTGATAGAAAAGAGGAAATTTGTACCATAGAATTTCCAGAAGGTGGGGATACTGTTTATACTGAGAGACTCCCCTGCATTCCTACGGAAAGATGTATTTTCAACAACAAATTCCAGCACGTTCGGGTGTTTCTTGTTAAAATTATCAATCGCTCTTATATTGTGCTGTTCCTTAAACTCGTTTACACTCACTGCATATTACATAAAATTAAATATTTTAGCGGAGCACAGAGAGCTCAAACCTTTCTTGTTAAATTAACTTAAGTTGCACTGACACGAATATTAACAAGATAATTCATGATAACGAAAGATAACTGATAATTCATGATAACTGAAAGATAGCTGATAATTCATGATAACTGAAAGATAGCTGATAATTCATGATAACTGAAAGATAACTGATAATTCATGATTACTGAAAGGTAACTGATAATTCATGATAACTGAAAGATGGCTGATAATTCATGATAACAGAAAGGTAGCTGATAATTCATGATAACTGAAAGATAGCTGATAATTCATGATAACTGAAAGATAGCTGATAATTCATGATAACTGAAAGATAGCTGATAATTCATGATAACTGAAAGATAGCTGATAATTCATGATAACTGAAAGATAGACTGATAATTCATGATAACTGAAAGATAGCTGATAATTCATGATAACTGAAAGAAGCTGATATTCATGATAACAGAAAGATAGCTGATAATTCCATGATAACTGAAAGATAGCTGATAATTCATGATAACAGAAAGATAGCTGATAATTCATGATAACTGAAAGATAGCTGATAATTCATGATAACTGAAAGATAGCTGATAATTCATGATAACAGAAAGATAGCTGATAATTCATGATAACAGAAAGATAGCTGATAATTCATGATAACTGAAAGATAGCTGATAATTCATGATAACTGAAAGATAGCTGATAATTCATGATAACAGAAAGATAGCTGATAATTCATGATAACTGAAAGATAGCTGATAATTCATGATAACTGAAAGATAGCTGATAATTCATGATAACTGAAAGATAGCTGATAATTCATGATAACAGAAAGATAGCTGATAATTCATGATAACTGAAAGATAGCTGATAATTCATGATAACTGAAAGATAGCTGATAATTCATGATAACTGAAAGATAGCTGATAATTCATGATAACAGAAAGATACCTGGCTAACTCTGAAAACAGATGGAGTAAGTGGGATGTAACAATACCTATGAAACAATAATCTGACACCACCAGAATGATTGCAGTGTTGAAAGGGCCAATGACCAGGTCAATCTGTATGTTCAGTGCTAGGAATAAACTTAAGACATGGCATGTAGAGGCCAGAGCTGTATTTCAAGAGCTAGCCAGCCATTTAAACTGTAAGTATTCAGGGTTTTCCTCGGCTTGTCAAAAATTTTCAACAAGTAATACAAACAAAAGCAAAACAAAATAATAAAACATAATTGCAGTCACATGGTAACAAAAATTTTAGTTCATGCAATATACCCACATGCTTAAGCTACAAGTGTAAACACATGTGCGTGAAGCAGAATTAACAATAGGAAAATACATAACATGAAGACAAAAGAGCAAACAAGAGAAATTTGTCAACATACAAAGGTAGATTGTTAAGAATTCAAATTGCCTGTCATATTTCATTACATACATTGACAAACTTGCAAGCTTACAGGGAGATCAGAAAATTCTCTACCCTTCAGCCATCAGGCGGACTGAACCCAAAACATTCCAACCCAAAGTCTGATGTTCACCCACTTGACTGCCGTGCACGTATATTTGGCGACTATTTGATAAAAGTATTCAACGTTTGATGAAACTAACGATTTTAGTGAACCCATGATGACAGGTGATGAAGAAAGAGACAGACAGATAGACAGACATAGAGAAAGAGGAGGGGAGAGAGAGAGACTGACAGACAGACAGAAACAGAGACAAACAGACAGAGACAAAGAGTAGGGAGGACAGACAGAGACATAGAGAAGAGTATGGAAGAGAGAAGAGAGAGAGAGAGAGAGAGAGAGAATGGCATTGACACTGACAATGATAAAGACAATGACAATGACAATGATATGACAATAATGCTTTATTTTCCAACTGTAAATGTTATTATTAACTACAGGCCTTTTGTCAGACTTGTCGCTGCTAATGCACACAATTCATCTGCCTGGAACTTAAAATGCTGAACAATAAATACACAAGAAACCAAAAATACAACACAATGTGCTCTACTTAAGAAAATCAGACAGACAATAGACAGAGACAGACAGCAGAGACAAAGAGCGACAGACAGATAGAAAGACAGACAGGTGGGGAGAAGAGAGAGAGACAGGTGTAGCATTTCACACAATTAAAATGACAAAACGCACACGGACATCAGGCAGACAGAGAAAGAGAGAAAGACACGCACAGGAAAAGACAGAGACTAGACCAAAGCAAAAGATACACTCATGTCAACTCTTTTATCAATTACAACATTTCTCAGTCTCAATCAAAGCGTCAGCCAGAATTCAAGAAAAAGACAAACAAGCCAGAAACACATCACACTAGGATGAGAATTCCTACTTCATCGACGGAACAGGACAGGCGCCGATTTGTCGTCTCCAGTTCCACAAACCGAATGCAATTATCACGGAAATGTTACGGAAATAATCTGATCTGGAGATTTTTTGTGGTTAGTTGGTTGGTTGGTTAGCTTTTTGTTTGTTGTTTGTTTGTTTTGTTTGTTCGTTCGTTCGTCTTCGTTCGTTCGTTCGTTTCGTTCGTTCGTTCGTTTGTTCGGTGTTGGTTGGTTTGGTTGGTGTTGGTTGGTTGTTGGTTGGCTGGGTTGGTTGGTTGGTTGGTTGGTTGGTTGGTTGGTTGGTTGATTGGTTTGGTTGGTTGGATTGGTTGTGGGTGGTTGGTGTGGTTGGTTGTTGGTTGGTTGGTTGTTGGTTGGGTTGGTTAATGGGTTGTGGTTGGTGGTTGGTTGGTTCGTTGATTGATTGCTTGTTTGTTTGTTAGATTTGATTTTATCAAGATTTTGCGCTATATAAAATATTGTATATTATTTTTTTTGTTGTTCTATTTTCTACGTCATCTTAATGGCCGCAGAAGCTGGCACATTTTTTACAATGACATAATGATGAAACGATGAGGATGATTATCATGGGTGCTATCGAGTTCCATCTAGAATTGAGACTGCGTGTCAGGGCTGTACTCTGTGCTTGCTGTCATAATATATCCTGGAGTCAACCAGGATAATTCTTCAGACACTTGCTATATTGGTCAGAAGATTTGAGCAACAGCCTCAATGACAATCCATGAAGTAGATGAGACTCAACTGCGTTGTCACAATCTTTCGACGAGCCAATAGTACTTTCTACTCTCGGTAGGACCTGGTTGAAGCCGAAAATTCCCACAATGATTTTTGAAGGGACTGATGGAGATTCGAACCCACAACCTTCAGTCTGTAGTCCTTTACGCTAACCACTACACCACGGCGACTGGTCTTATTTCTTCTTTTTTATGTTTTCCGAAAGCTTATGAATTTGGTTTGATCCTGTCTTTTGTACACACTTGACAAAGGTCATTTGGCAAATATGTATATGATATTGAGAAATATATCTCAAGAATGAACTTGGAGCATAGTAAATTTCAAATTGACTGGGTTTTCTGCGAACTATGAATAGTTAATGTACAGTTTCATGACTCGGTAGGAACCATTGGTTTTGTTTCAGAGATCTGCCATTTGTACATTATTGAGTAAAGTATTGAGTAAAATATCTAAGTTCTGAAATAGTATACAAATTAAACAGATTCAAAAAGGCCATTTGAGAGAAATTTGCATCTGTCTTGTTCGTCAAAAACATTTCTCAAACTGAACAAATCAACACAACTTACAAATGACTGTAAATCTTTCTGCCATTTTTTATTGCACTTCGGTACCTAAGCGCATACATCTCCAAATGATATAAGATGATAAAGAGCAAAGCAAGAAATGTAGCAAAATATAGACAAAACTTAAGCAAAATACGATTTACAGACTATTCCCGCACAGACAAGCAATGTCTGTCTGTCTGTCTATCTGTCTATCTGTCTGTCTGTCTGTCTATCTATCTGTCTGTCTATCTATCTGTCTATCTGTCTATCTATCTATCTGTCTGTCTATCTATCTGTCTATCTATCTATCTGTCTGTCTGTCTGTCTATCTATCTGTCTGTCTGTCTGTCGATATGTCTATCTATCTATCTGTCTGTCTATCTATCTATCTGTCTATCTATCTGACTATCTATATGTCTGTCTATCTATCCGTCTATCTATCTATCTATCTATTATCCCTCTCTCTATCTATTTATCTGCCTATCTATCTATCTATCTGCCTGTCTATCTCTCTATCTATCTGTCCATCTATCTGTCTGTCTATCTGTCTATCTCTCTGTCTGTCTATCTATCTATCCATCCATCCACCTGTCTATCTATCTATCCATCCATCCATTTATCTATCTATCTATCTATTATTTATCTATCTATACATCTATCTATACATATATCTATCTATCTGTCTGTCTGTCTATCTATCCATCCGTCTATCTATCTATCTGTCTGTCTATCTATCTATCTATCCATCTATCTATCTATCCATCTATCTGTCTATCCATCTATCTATCTATCCATCTATCTATCTGTCTATCTATCTATCCATCCACCTACCTATCTATTATGTATCTGTCTATACATCTATCTATACATCTATCTCTCTGTCTGTTTCTCTATCTGTGAAGATCGGCATGTTTGCACATTTTCACAGTCTGTCAAACAACATATACTTGATCGTGTGGTGAAATAACTACCACATGGCATCGGGAGCTGGGAGGTGATTGTCCGGTCGATGGTCAGGCATTGCTGCGCTGGATCCCATCCAGTACCATCGGGTGTTTCTTGTTACCTTTGACCTGCATCTTGGCTGCTGCCGTTAGGGAATCATACTGCGTGACTGTTACTGTTGTTATTTTTGTTTAAAGCCCAGCCGACTGCGTAGAGCCACATCAGGACTATAGCCGTTTCAAAACATACACAATACTTCAACAGGAAAAAAGAAAAGAAAATGAAGTACACAAATCAATACATTTGCGCGCACAATCCAAGGAGATACCCCTGGCGTTGATTACTCTGTCCGACCCACCGCACAGGGGATCCAAAAAAACACACCTGAATACAAATTTAAACGTAATCAAGGACACCAAAACATATATGAAAACGAGCCCAAACCACCCAAAACCGCCTCCGCGTATCTCATTTCCAAGATCCTAAAATGCACCCAACACATGTACCCTAATTATCAATCCTAAGAGAGAACACGCAAAAAGTTATCGAACACATACTGCTGAACGGACCAGCAAGGCAGAAAATGATAAGGAACAAAAGACAGAAAGCAAAGGAACAAGGCAGAAACAAAGAGAGCGACAGAAAAGAGAAAATTTCCAACACAGAATTTCCTGATGGGGATACTGTTTATACTGAAAGAGCCCCCGACATCCTCATGGGGGAGGGAGGCTTGGTGACTGCAGGGAAAGTCCTGATGACAGATTGGAAAGACGGCAAACTTGAGATCTGTTTTGGGGCATATCATCATCATCATCATCATCATCAGTCCCGTAGTCTGGTTGACCGTTGGGGCACCACTGAAGATTTTGCAACCAACTTCCTCCACTCCTCACGGTCCTCAGCTTTCCGCAGAATGATATTCCATTCAAGGCCAGTCCACTCTCTGATATTGTCTTCCCATCTTTTTCTCTGTCTGCCTCTTCGTCTCCCTCCCTGAACTGTTCCCTGCAAGACGGTCTTGGCCAGTCCAGATGATCGTGTGACGTGCCCGTACCACCTCAGTTTGCGTCTTTTCACTGAGGTCAGTAGGTCTTCATACGGCCCGATGGCGTTTTCGATTCGGGTTTTCACTTCCTTATTGGTTATATGATCTTTGTACGAGATACCAAGGAGTTTGCGGAAGCATCTCATCTCCATTGCCTGTATCCTTCTTTCAATGTCTGCTGTTATGGTCCATGTTTCGCATGCATACAAAAATATTGACATGACCAGGGAACGCATCAGTCTGATCTTGGAGTCGATTGCGATATTCTTGTCGTTCCAGATGACTTTTAGCTTGGTCATTGCAGCTGTGGTCTGGGCAATCCTGGAAAGTACCTCGGGCTTTGATCCTTCATCTGATACTATATCTCCCAGATATTTAAATCTATGGACGGTCTCAAGTTTCTTGTTGTCTATGGTAATGTCAGTGCTGATGCCATTGGTATTATTTGTCATCAACTGGGTTTTCTCTGCACTGATCTGCATGCCATATGCTGTGGAGGCCTCATCAAGATGTTTTATCAAGCTGACTAGCTCTTGCTCTTGCCCAGCTAGTCCGTCAATGTCGTCGGCAAAACGCAAGTTTGTGATTGTTCTACCTCCGATGCTGACTGTTCCCTCGTGGTCTTCAAGTGCGTCAGCCATTATTCTCTCTAAGAAGATGTTAAAGAGAGTGGGGGAGAGCAGGCATCCTTGGCGTACTCAAACTGTGGTTCGGAACCAGGGGCATATCATGTTTAGCTAAAAACCAAAATAGATTGCGTCTCGAGTATCATGCCTGTCGACTTTTGTGATCGTATGAATATCTCCTGTTTCTCTCTTGGTCCGGTAACTTAACTGGATGTCCAGACCTGGTAGGTGCACGTTGTGTGGCTATGTCCCGGGTTTGTCATCTTCCCACCTTGCCATTCGGTTTGTAACAAGGTAGTTGATGACCAGTCCAAATGGGTTATGAAGCCTATGGACAGCTTCCTTCGCTTAGCGAGATGACTATCGTGTAACGTCGGGAGCTTGGAGGTGATTGTCCAGTCAGTGTAAGGCATTGTTGTTCTATAATAATAATAATAATTACAATATTTATATAGCGCAAAATCTTGATAAAATCAAATCTAAGCGCTGAAGCAGACACACACGCAAGCACGCACGCACGCACGCACACACACGCACGCACACACACACACACACACACACACACACACACGCATGGCTATAAATGGGGAGAAAGAATAAAAGCAATAAAAGCAAGAATAAAACCAATGGAAAATTATAGAGAGCATAGCATATACAATTATATATTATAACCATGTGATTCCCTCCGAGCGGAGACAGGCTGCAGAGGGGGGGGGGGGGTTGAGTGAGGTTAGGATTTTATGCGGAGGAGAAAAGGTGAGTTTTGAGAGCGGACTTGAAGGAGACAAAAGTAGGTTGCTGACGGACTGAGAGAGGAAGTTTGTTCCAGGAGAGTGGACCAGAAACAGAGAAGGCTCGTGGACCATAGGTATTGAGCTTAGTGCGTGGAAAGCGAAAAGTCAGAGGATCGGAGGCAGAGCGGAGGGTACGTGAGGGAACATAGATCTCAAGTAGGCTTGACAGGTAATCGGGGGCTGCGTTATTGAGGCTTTTGTAGCACATGGTGTCTAGTTTATACTGTATGCGCTTTGATACAGGGAGCCAGTGAAGTTGTGCCAGGAGAGGAGATATGTGGTCAGCTTTTTTCTTTTTGAGTACAAGGCCTACAGCATTGTTTTGAATGCGCTGTAGGATGTGAATGGTGGAGGCAGGAAGACCAGACAGGAGTGAATTGCAATAGTCAATGCGAGACATTATGAAGGAGAGAACGAGTTTTGCAGTTGTTTCGACAGAGAGATACTTCCTGATCAGCCTTATACGATGGAGATGATAGTAGCAGGATCTGGCAGTTTGAGTAACAAAGTTGTTCATGGACAGGGTAGAGTCAATGCAGACACCAAGGTTTTTAGCTGAATCAGAAATTGGGACTGATGTGTTACATAATGGGAGAGAAAGAGGAGGCAGCTGAGAAAGTTTCTGACGGGTGCCAATGAGGATAGCTTCTGTTTTGTCGTCATTAAGCTGAAGTCTATTGTGTGTCATCCAGTTCTTAATGTCCGAGTAACACTCAGTGGTGCGAGTCAACAGGCGCTGTATATTATCAGGTGAGTCACTGTCTTG
>CM060305.1:92581750-92586750 GCA_030674185.1 Monoplex corrugatus | reverse complement strand
AAAGCGCTGGTGAGCATTTTTTTATATAGAATATGCGTTATACAAATAAACATTATTATTATTATTATTATTATTATATTTAAAATCTGTTTTGACTGTTGTGATGGTCTGCAACTGTCCTCGGTGATGTCAGGTTTTGTTTTAAGCGAAGCTTCTTTGAAATTACAGTCACCTTGAGAATCACAATATACTTTAATTGATGAAAGCAAGGATTGCTGAAAATGAAAGGCATCCGTTTTTTTTCCACATACACTTACGAACAAAATTTGTTAAATGCGACCACTCAGATACACACACAGACACAGACACACACACACACAAACACAATAACACATACATACACACACACGCACACATACACATACACACATACACACACACACACATACACATACACACATACACAGACACAGAGGATGCTGAGTTAGGGTACACTCAGCCTCTTAGGAGTATGACCCTTGATCCTTATCTACAGAGACAGACAGACAGAGGGAGACAGACAGACAGACAGACAGAAACAGACAGAGACACAGAGAGAGACACAGAGAGAGAGACAGAGAGAAAGGAGAGACAGGGAGAGAGAGTGGATGTTGAGTTAGAGTACACTACTACGTAATGAAAGCCCACAAAGAGGTACGTAATGCAACAGGGAGAAAAACCAGAATTAAGCAATGAAATTCTGCAAGGACGTAAAGAAGTAAGCAATGAACTCCCATGACCAGGTGCTTAATAAGAAATCACTTTTAAAAAAGAGAAAGCCAAGACTAACCTGCTGGAAGAAGACCACACTGTGTTCACTCTGCCCCAAGCTCTGCATGTTGGAACAATTCTCGAAAGCCTTGGAGTCTGCCAGCTGACACAGGTACCTGTCCCTGTCGTACAATACTGACACGCATCTGTCATCCTCCCGACACAGCATTGCACACTCCACCCTGCTTCTTACGGGTAACTGGTGATACCTGTGTTCCTCTTCTACTACCTGGTTCTGGCAGTAGAGAGCTTGCGTCAGGTGTTGGGTTTCGATTCTTCCAGCGTCACTAATGGTCTGTTTTTTGCCTGAGAGTGCTAGTCCTGCTATGAGTAATAATGTTAGAACTTGTGCTAACTGCGAGGCCAGCATTATTGTTGGTGAGTTTTGTGTTGTTGTTGTTGTTGTTGTTGTTGCTGCTGCTGCTGCTGCTCTGCTGCTGCTACTACTACTGATGCTGCTGCTGTTGCTGCTGCTGTTCTTGTTGTTACTGCTGCTGCTGTTATTGTTGTTGTTATTATTGCTGCTGTTGCTGATGCTTTTGTTCTTCTTCTTCTTCTTCTTCTTCTTCTTCTTCTTCTTCTTCTTTCTTCTTCTTCTTCTCCTCCTCCTTCTCTTTCTTCTTGTCCTCCTCCTCCTTCTTTTTCTTCTTTCTTTCTTTCTATCTATATATTCTCTTGTTGTTTTTTTCTTCTTCTTCTTCTTCTTCTTCTTCTTCTTCTTCTTCTTCTTCTTTCTTCTTCTTCTTCTTCTTCTTCTTCTTCTTCTTCTTCTTCTTCTTCTGTTAGTTTCCCTCCTCTTCCTCTTTTTTCTTTGATTTTTCTTCGTTCCTTCTTGTTTTCTTTCTTTTGTTATGTTCGGGTGCTGGTCTTCTTCTTCTTTAGATTATTCTTTTTCTTCTTCCTCCTCCACGTCTTCTTTCTTCTTCCTCTCTCCTGCTGTTTTTGTTGTTACTGTTGTTGTTGCTATGCTATTGTTGTTGTTGTTCTTCTTCTTCTTCCTCTTCCTCCTGTCCTTTTTTCTTCTTTCTGTTTGGTTTCCGAGATCACATCTGAGGACTCTAGCTTCTTCTTCTCTCTGTCCGGTGATTTTTCTGTCTTCTTCTTTCTCCTCTTTCTCTTTCTCTTTCTCTTTCTCTGTCCCAAACAAACTGTACAGTCCTTGGCGAGTCAGAGATGAGCTGTCCTTCTCTCATTAAAGGGCAGACAACTGCTAACTACACTCTGGTGTCCGCTAGAGGGCGTGATATAGCTTTCGTGTCCGACGTCATGTCTGCTGGTAGTTAAAGTCCACTGACTCCAAAACATGCCACGTGCTTGATTAGTCTGATTCAAAGAACCTGCAGACTTGTGCTCATACATCCAGCATGCAGCTGTGTCTGAACTGCACTGATGAATAGAATACAGCTGTCAGAAGCTGCATTGTCAGGGAGAACTGAATGCATGTGTTTTGTTTGTTTCTTTCTTACTATCTACTTTCTTTCTTTCTTTCTTTCTTTCTTTCTTTCTGTCTATCTGTCTGTCTGCCTGTCTGTCTATCTATCTATCTGTCTGTCTGTCTGTCGATCTATCTATCTGTCTGTCTGTCTGTCGATCTATCTATCTGTCTGTCTGTCCATCTTTAAGTCTGTGTATCTATCTGTCGACATATCTATATATCTGTCTGTCTGTCTATATATTTGTCTATCGATCTGTCTATCTATTTGTCTGGCTGTCTGTCTATCTATCTGTCTATCTATCTATCTATCTATCTATCTAATTATCTGTCTGTTTGTCTGTCTGTCTGTCTGTCTGTCTATCTATCTATTTATCTATCGTTATTTCTTTCTTTGCTTGCTTGCTTGTGCTCTTTTTTTTTTCTTTTTTTGGTTCGTTGGTTTTTGTTTGTATTTTTAATTTGTTTTTGCTTTTGTTTGTTTGTTTCAGTGTTTGTTTATGGTTCGCTTGTTTTTTTCTTGTTTTTGTTTATTTTTGTTTTGCTTTGTTTCCTTTTTCATTTTTCATGCTTGCTTTCTTTTTTCTTGTTTTGGTCGTTTATTTGTTTGTTTGTTTGTTTGTTTGTTTGTTTGTTTGTTTGTTTGTTTGTTTGTTTGTTTGTTTGTTGTTTGTTGTTTGTTGTTTGTTTGTTGTTTGTGTTTGTTTGTTTGTTCTTTGTGTTTGTTTGTTTGTCTGTTTGTTTGTTTGGTTGGTTGGTTGGTTGGTTGGTTGGTTGGTTGGTTGGTTGGTTGGTTGGTTTGGTTGGTTGTGGTTGGTTGTTTGTTTGTTTGTTTGTTTGTGTGCTTTTTTCTGTGCAGGCTTAAAGCTCGTGCTATGATCTCCATACACACCATACACACGGCACCTGTGACGTTAGTGCATATGGAATTCATTCTGAGCACGGCGACGTCGTCTCGAGAAACTCAAACTGAAACCGAAGATGCTGTGTGGGACCCAGTGCAACCATGCATCACCAAAGGCCACACAGTCATCTCTCGACCCACAACACCTCACGCCACAACGTAGCCATTTCGATAAGCAAATAAAAAAAAAGAGGGGGGAATGGGAGGGGCATGCATGCGCTACAAGACTCACTCGGTCCCAGTTACCTTGCTTATAAGTCAAATGGTAAGATGATAATGTGGGGAGATGACAAACTCCTGGATATAACCACACATCGCACACCAGCCCCAATAGCTCAGTTGGTCTGAGCGTCGGATTCACATACTAATAGTTGTGGGTTCGACTCCCGGTGTCCGCCACATTAAAACTGGACTTCTCACCCTCCCATCTTAACATCATTGTTGTTCTGGTGGTGTCAGTATAGGGTTAGATATGTCACCCTTCCCCCCATTCCCTGGGATGGTTATCCCCGTCGGCCATATCACCTGAGGTGGGTGTAGACGTAAAAACTGAACCAAATCAATCAATCAATCAGCTAGGTCCAGCCCAGCAGTCGACCAAAAGAGAAGATAATGACCTTCTTTGCTTTACTTCGGTCCTTCCTGTCTCTACTGAATTACTCGCCCTGTCACCAGCTCAAATCCCTTAACTACAGTCGAAACACGACCGAGTTGGAAGCTTTTTAGATCGACTGCTGGGCTGGACCTGGCATCTTTGTTCAGCTGGTCAAATATAATGCTCCAAACACAGCTTATCCTACTTTTTCAGTCAGGTCTCACTGCTCCTAAAGGGATCCTAAGTTTGCCGTCTTTCCGAGATTTCACATCTCCACTGGCTTCTGCCAGCTTTGACTCATCTGTACGCTGCGTGTGTTGGGGTTAGGGTTAAAGTTATTTTCATGTTCCCTTCTTTGTTTCCCTTGAGCTTCAGTAACAAAAACAGTCATGCCCTACTGACAAGCCATTTTCCTGATATGTTCTATACTTTTTGAATGAGCGTGACCTTGAAACTGTTTCGTGTCTGACCAGTAAGGTGTCTCTTCGGTAGATGTATGGTTACAGTTTGGTCAGTATTTTTACTCATAACATAACCATGGGACCTTCAAGCGAGCTTTGGTCTGGGTGGAAATTGTACGCAGGGCTACTGTGGAGAGGAAATAGGTAACGCTATTTTTGTGCTCTCCTTTTTTCTTCTCCCTTAACTCCGTGAAAAATCTGTGGGCACCCCAAAAAAAAAGCAGGCTGTTCACCCGATTTTCCAGCTCTGTCAGTTGTGAGCCACAGCCTGGGTCTAAAACCTGGGCATTAAAAACACAACAGCAAAACATTTCTTAACGATCAACAATGATAACTAAATCCTACATGGCTGAGATGTCGTTGTTGACACATTCTATGTTTCCTTACTGTGGCCTCCAGTATAGGTTATAAGATTTATTCAACTTACATACTTGTCTTTCTTCTGAATTGGAAAAATAAACCTGATTTAGAAAAGATCCGTTCATAAATACCCAAGAGGTTTTTGTACATCGTACATACAGCTCACGTTTTGCTTATGAAAATACAGACGAAAATGGTGACATACCTTCCACGTATCAACTGAAATCATTCTCCCACACACAGACTTTTCTTAAAGGAAAACAAAGACAATGCAGACACAGGCAGGCACTGGATCGACGTACCAATCATAAACAATCTATCCTCCCATTTCTTAGGGCCACCTCCTCAGCACCACCCATCCCACACACCAACCATTGTTTTCTGCCTGTACTGATTTCGTGGGTCTTACTCCTGGTATGGCTTAGTGAACGTGTGTGTTTGGAAGGAGGGAGAGAGTTGGAGCTGGGAAGGATATTAAGTCTCTCTGTCTGTCTGTGT
>CM060305.1:92574250-92576750 GCA_030674185.1 Monoplex corrugatus | reverse complement strand
TGTTGTCGTTGTTAATGTTGTTGTTAATGATGTTGTTGTTGTTGTTGTCTGCTGCTGTTGTCGTTGTTAATGTTGTTGTTATGATGTTGTTGTTGTTGTTGTTGTTGCTGTTGTCTGCTGCATGTTGTTTGTTGTTAATGTTGTTGTTGATGATGTTGTTGTTGTTGTTGTTGTCTGCTGCTGTTGTCGTTGTTAATGTTGTTGTTGAATGATGTTGTTGTTGTTGTTGTTGTCTGCTGCTGTTGTCGTTGTTTTAATGTTGTTGTTAAATGTTGTTGTTGTTGTTTTGCTGCTGTTGTCGTTTTTATGTTTTTGTTTGTTGTTGTTGTTGTTGCTGCTGTTGTCGTTTTGTTTTGTTGTTGTTGTTTGTTTGAGTGTGCTTTGCTGTTGCTTATTGTTTTTTGTTTGTGTTATTTTTAAGGTTGAAAATGTTTCTTCATATTATCTGTCTAGTGTATTTTACGGAAAGAAAAGTAGAGTAGAAAATAATTGACTACAAAGGAATTAAGATCGATTTCCTTTTTATGTTCATTTTTATAATGTGCTTTCTTCTTGTTCGATTTGTAATCGCATTTTTTATTTTCGGCGCGAGTGTGTTGAAACCATGTATTTTAAATGCACTAAGATATATTTAATTACTTAGATGTCAGCTTAGAAAGCTACACCTGTTTCTACAAAATTTCCATCTGTATTTTCTATATAAACGTTTCGTTTTTAGCTTTTGACTACTAGATTCCTAACAGCTTGAAAATACGCAGTATGCGTACCCACCGAAGACGGAGTATGCAGACTGTGGCTTAAGATAATGTCTGCGCAGTGTAAGCAAAGCAACACGCATCTGAAAAAATTTGGAATCTAAGGGGAAAAATAGACGGAAAAGAGAGCTTGGCATTCTACCGTATCTTGTCTTTAACAAGTAGTCTTTAACGTGTCCTGTTTTTAACAAGTCTTTATGCGTTGCTCTAATGTCTGTTTATATAACACGATGATCACTCTCCATTTACTAGCATTAATTCATTTATGGTCGCCTTTTCTTTCTCTGGCTTTATGAAGTCCAAATAAGGACTTGACTAGCAGGTCT
Source organism: Monoplex corrugatus (assembly GCA_030674185.1). NCBI lineage: Eukaryota > Metazoa > Mollusca > Gastropoda > Littorinimorpha > Ranellidae > Monoplex > Monoplex corrugatus. The sequence continues at coordinate 92,575,669 of CM060305.1, read as the reverse complement.
CTTGTTGTGGAGAGCCTCATGTTAGTAACCCAGCTAATAAAGACAGCGCTTATAGACGATGGCTGACAGAGGAATCTGCTTCCGTCTCTATCTGACTTCCTTGGACATGTTATTCGTAAATTGTAATTTGTTGTTTTTTTACGAAGGATTGATCACACTCCGATTATTCCATAGGCATTCCACCCAAATCTGCAAGCAACCATCTGGCAGACTTCCCGAACCTGCACAAAATCCTGTGAACTGGCAGGATTTTGAAATGGGAATGGAGGGAGAGGGATCTCACCTGTCTCACCTGTAGGCGTCACTGGATTCAGTGTTGGCTGCTGCACTCTGTGACACAGACACCCTTTTCCGAATGGCTCTGTCTCGATATTGTGGACGACTTCTTGAATATTTAGGCCACTGGTGTTGGTTATCTTCTCGATGTATGAAATTGGAGGTCTGCCTTTCTTCCGTTTTGCCTCTGTTTTTCCTTAAAAAATCGGAGAGGGATCTATGAAACATAAAGCTGACATAACCAGAATAATAGAAACATTAAGATGAGCAGAAAACAGGTCAGTGTTTAATGCTGCAGGCTGGGATTGAACTCGAGACATCAGATCTTGAGGCCACAACTCTGCTAAAAGAACCAACCAGCCCACGTAAAATTAAAAAAACTTGGCCAGTTCGAGAATTGAGCCCACAACCCCTGTGTTTGAGCAAGACGCTCTAACAGCTGAGCTAATGGTTCACTGTTTGCCATGTTTGACATATAAGCGCCCCTTAAGATGCCAAATGTATTTTGTAGGTATCTAGTGTCAAAGGCATCAAGCAACGTTTTCTCTTGCCTCATCTCTATTTACCAAGCTTCCTAGCTATAGAAGAAACAAGGCGGACTTGCGCAGTGGATGAAGACAGAGAGGGTGGAAGATGTACTTGCAGCGACAGGGGATAGATTCGTGTGGAGGGCCATGATCGCCAACCCCATGGGGCAAGGCACATCATGATGATGATAATGATGATGATGATGATGATGATGATGATGATGATGATGATGATGATGATGATGATGATGATGATGATGATGATGATGATGATTTATGATGATGATGATGATGATGATGATAAGAAACAAGACACCAGCAATAAGCTGGAACACAAAAGAACAACTCTTGCAATTCCAAGGATGGAAATGTTTTATTTCAGTCTGCTGAATCCCACAGCTATCGTTCGTGACAGAGTGACATAAAATGAAAAGAAACAAAACTGTTTTGTCGACGGTCTAGCTGTCAACATATACACAGATTTACATACCTGCTGTCGCAGATCTACCTGCATTACAACACCAGCAAATAGAATTAAATATTAAACAAATTAGACCACACAAAAAGAAGCGTGTGGTGTCAAAAGGCAATGATATGTTAAAGTATCTTCTACATC
>CM060305.1:92544250-92569250 GCA_030674185.1 Monoplex corrugatus | reverse complement strand
AATAATCATGATGAGGACAAGGAACAAAATCAAAAGAGAAATAGCAGAATAACAGTGTGGATTTGTCGAAGGGAAAGGAATTATTAATGCCGTACACATCCTAAGAACTATCATAGAGAGGTCAATAGAGTTGAATATGGATTTCTATTTATGCTTTGTTGATTATACCTAGGCTTTCGATCGGGTAAGACAAAGAATTGATCAACCAACTAAAAAGGCTCAATGTTGATGGAAAAGATCAAAGAATTATGAGAAATATGCATTGGGAAAAAACAGGAACAATAAGAATAGAAAACGATGTAAGCTCTTTCCTAAATATCAAAAGAGGGCTCAGACAGGATTGTGTTCTGTCACCAGATTTGTTTTCACTTTACAGCGAAACCATCATGAGAAACCTAGAAAAATGCCCTTGAATAAAGGTTGGAGGAAAAATGATAAACAGCATTCGTTACGCAGATGAAACCATGCTAATCGTTGACAATGAAAACAAATACTGTTATCATCATCATCATCATAAAATATTATCATCATCGTCGTCGTCGTTATCGTTATCATCATCATCATCATCATCATTATCATAATCAAATGAGCAGACCTGTGATGAGAGAGTTGTTGAAGTACAGCTTGTACCCTGATGCCTCGTCTGTCACACGGAAGTCCATGTAGCTGGTGAAGTTGTTCTTGTTGTTGTGGATCTTCAGGTTCACCCGCAGTTCCTGGGGTTTCTCTGCCGTGATGGCGTAAATCTGGGTCAGACATTATGTGACAGAGAATCAGACACAGTCACTTTTTCTGTATCTCCCTTTTTTATGAAGAAAAAGAAAAACAAATTCATGTTACCTGCAGAAATGTGTATGGTCGTGGTCATTGATTTATTGTCTATTTATTTAAGTGATTTTAGACCAAAAAAAACTCTGTGTGTATGTGTGTGTGTGTGTGTGTGTGTGTGTGCTTGTGTGTGTGCGTGCTTGTGTGTGCGCGCTTGTGTGTTCGTGTATGAGAAGCCGGCGAGAAGTCCAGCCTTTGACTATTTTAATCATTTTAAAAGTATATGTATACATAGAGATACAGATACATATACATACACACACACACATACACATATACCTCATATATATATATATATATAGAGAGAGAGAGAGAGAGAGAGGTAGGGAGCTAGACAGACAGACTGACAGATAGAAGGATGGAAGGATAGATAGAGAGAGAGAGAGAGAGATAGACAGATAGATAGATAGATAGATAGATAGATAGATAGATAGATAGATAGATAGATAGATAGATAGATAGATAGATAGATAGATAGATAGATAAATAGATAGATATAGATAGATAGATAGATAGATATAGATAGATAGATAGATAGACACAAACCTGCACCCACCTTTTCCAAACCCAGCCAATGATCGCCTGTTGGGTCACCAAAACCGTTGCGATAGTCATTCCAGGGTCTGTTGAAATTCTCTGTATTCTTTCTACGAACGGCGATGTAGGTTCGGGTGGACGAGATGTATCGACAGTACACCCGGAAGGGACTGGGGGAGTCCTTGGGGTGGATGAAGTGCACGGCGTCGTTGTCCCACACTGACTTGTTGTAGACTTTGATATCGTCACAGTCTGTGAATTTGTTATTAATCATGTCAGTCATGTATTATGATTCTGAGTAGGGTTAGAATTAGGGTAGGATGATGATTATGATGATGATGATGACAATGATGATTGTTATTATTATTATTATTATTATGAATAGTAGTAGTAGTAGTAGTGGTGGTGGTGTGATGGTAGTAGTAGTGGTGGTGGTGGTGGTGGTGGTGGTGGTGGGGGTGAGGTGGAGGTGGTGGTGGTGGTAATAGTAGTACATTATAGTAGTGATTATGGTAGTGGTGGTGGTAGAATTAGTAGTAGTATTGGTGGTGGTGGTGGTGGTAGTAGGAGGAGAGGGGATAGAAGTAGGAGTAGGAGTAGTGGTGGTGGTAGTAGTAGGAGTAGTAGAAGTGGTAGTACATCATCATTACCATTATTGATATTTCTATCGTCATCATCATCATCAACAACAACAACATCATCTTCGTCCTTAGTAGTAGTAGTAGTAGTAGTAGTAATAGTAGTAGTAGTAGTAGTGGTGGTGGTGGTGTTAGTAGTAGTGGTAGTAGTAGTAGTAGAAGTAGTAGTAGTAATAGTAGTAGTAGTAGTGGTAGTGGTATTATTATTATTATCAATTATTATTATCAATTGTTATTATCATCATCATTGTTGTTGTTGTTATCATTATCATTATTATCATCATTATTGTTATTATTATCATCATTATTATTATTACATGCAAAGAATACTTCAAATAAGTTTTTAATGCATGTTTTCTTAACATGAGAAACGTTCCAAGGTCAGTCAGTGAAAAGCTGTTTCGTGACGTTACAAAAAACTCTTCTTGCAGAAAGCGATCAATTAGCAACCCTGTGGCAGATGCCCTGTGTAAACATTTCCTTTAGGCCAACACACACACACACACACACACACACACACACACACACACACACACACACACACACACACACACACACACACACACACACACACACACACAGAACAGAGAGAAAAAATAGTTGCTTTGCTGCCGAGTCTGACATCTTTCTGTTATGACAAATTTTCTGCACGCTATCATGACAAAATCCACGTCACAGATCAGATTTTTGTCAGTCACTGTAGCGAAGTGGTTTAGCTCAATAGACGTATAACTAGGTTATGGATTCGAATCCTGCGTAGTCCTATTCCACCTTTGATGAATAGAAGGATTACTGGAAGCAGAGCCAAAGACTGCAGGACTCCTTGCAGTGTGTGCAGAAGAATATGTACCTCGATCACTGAAAACAGAAACTGATTGATCCAACTCAGTAACATCTGCAAAAACAGAAGCATACCGCCCACCTGTCTCACCTGTCGGCGTCACCGGATTCAATGTTGGCCGCTGCATTCTGACACAGCTACTTGCTTCTAAATGGCTCTGTCTTGACTTTTGTGGACAATTTCTTGAATACTTAGACCACTGATGTTAGCTATGTTCTCGACGTATGAGACTGGAGGTTTGCCTTTCTTCCTTTTTGCCTCTGTTTTTCCTTGAAAAAATGCTGCCATGAGGTCTGTGTTCTTGCTACATGACACATGGCCAATGTATTGTAGTCTTCTCATATTGATGTTTGCTAGTAATTTTCTGGTGGTATCAAGCTCCTTCGGGACATTTTCACTAGTAATTCTATCTCTCCATTTGACACGTAGTAGTCTCTTATAAAACCACAGCTCTGCTGCCTCAATTCTTTTGCTGTCAACTTTTCTGAAAGTCCAGGCTTCGCAGCCACAAATCATGACTGGCCAGATCAGAATACCAACAGCCCTTAAAATCAAAATTCTTCGATGTCTGATCTGGCAAGTAATGCTACATAACTTTGAAGCCTAGACACACAGAAAAGCAGGTGAAAATAAGATCGAAGCTGCAGGGGTGTGGTTGTACAGGTAGCTTCTTATAGTTAAATGGACAGATAAACGGAGAAATGAAAGCATTTTGAACGAACTCACAGTCCAACGTCAACAGCTGGCAGAAATCAACAAAAGAAAAACAAACACATCGGCCATACAGTCTGCAACACCAACACAGCCCCAATGACAACAGTTTTACAAGGAAAAGTTGAGGCCAAAAGAAATTCAAGCAGACTACCCACCTCCTATATGAATAACATCGCCAACATCAGCTGTTTGAAGGTCTATGAAGTAGCACAGAAAAATCAAGACCGAAGTTAATGGAGCTAAGTTGTTGTAACGTCTGCTGCGGCGGCTTCTATGCTAACGGATGACGGATGATGTGTGAGAAGATCATTAAAAAGACATGGAACACACCGTCGAGTCTCATCGACTTTACGGATGCGTCAGTGAAGATGTTGCTCAAATTTCCTGGTCAACGCTGCAGGTGTCTGCATCTCTCGGGCCTGGTTGACGCCATAGTATATTAAAAGGTAAGCATAGAGTACAGTATAGGCCTGTCATAGAGTCTGTGTACATGTACTATGTGGAACTCTTTTTACATCATCACTACCATCTCCATTCTGATTACAACAGACTTGTGAAAACTTGTCAGATTCTATTGCACTTCATGTCGTGGTGGCCTTAGTTTGATGGGTGTGGAGGTGTTTTGTACAGCCAAATGAGCGGCATGGTGACAGTGACACATAGACGGAGCAGAAGAGGGAATAGCAAGAATATAAGATTTTTGAAGATAGCAAGTCGCCTTGATGTAGTAATCAGCGCAAGGGACTGCTGACTGGGAGGTTGTGGGTTCGAATCCCCATCAGTCTTTTCAAAGTCATTGTTTTTCGGCCCCCAATCGGCTCCTTCCCAGAACTGAGCGTGCTATGGGCTCTAATGGAAGGCTATGACCACACAGTCCAGTTCATCAACTTAAAAGAAGCGTCATTGAGGTTGTTGCTCAAATCTTCTGACCAACACCGCATGTTGTGTCTGTGTCTCTCGGACCTGGTTAACAGCAGAATATATCATGACAGTGAACGTAGAGTACAGCCCTGTCACGCAGTCTCAATCACAGATGGAACACAATAGCATCACGATAATCATCCTCATCGTTATCATCATCATCGTATTGTGAAAACTGTCGCAGCTTCTGTGGTTATTAAGACGGTGTCAAAAATGGGACCCCCCCCCCCCCCAAAAAAAAAAAAAAAGATGAGCACAAGAAAAATATCTTAGGTGCGATGATCTTAAAACATGATAATAATAATAATAATAATAATATTAATAATAATAATAATAATGCTAATAATATAATAATAATAATAAATAATAATATAATAATAATAATAAAATAAAAACAGATAGATAAATGAATAAGAGTTTTGATGATAAGTTAAAACAAAAGATGGATCTTGAGAAGAAACAACTTGTCACTCGTTAACTAATTGAGGAAGTTGATCTTGAAACTTCAGACGCATTACTTATTTTACAGAGGTATGATAGCGATCGTGACATCGACAATCAATATGACAATAAAGATGACAGAGATGCTGAAAACGACAATGATGATAATATAAACGATTTCAAGGAAAAACTTTGATGAAGATGGCAGTGGTGACGAAATAACCGGAAGATTGTAGACGATGATGAAGATGACAACGACAGTGAATATAATGACGATGACAAATCAGATGATAGCAATGACTGACCACGAAAGTAGCGAGTGCAGGGCCTTCCCTTAAAGCCTGCAGCACAGATGCACAGTCCCATAGGTCCCATCACCTCTGACTCCCCACATGGCGGTGGCTGTGAACACAAAACCTGAAGTAGCAATGATGATAATGTACATTCATGACGCGCCTGATCTTCATTAGCCTTAAGCGTTCGCAGTGATCTTGAAATACATATATACATTGACCAAAAATAAACTTTAAAAAATATATAACCCATTATGTTATAAATATAAGTACACACACGCGTCCGAAAACAATCATGCACACACATACGTATTCACGCACACGCGCGCACACACATACACGCACACGCGCTCACACACACACGCACACGAACACACACACACACACAAACACACACACACATTCATACATACATACACACACTCACACACACTCTCACACACACATACACACATACGTACACATACACCCATAAAAAGTCACACGCACGTACGCACGCATATACACACACACACAAACACATCATTGTAGCTATACACACACATACACACACATTTTCAAAACTACACACGCACGCATACAAGCAAGCAAGCGCACACATATACACACCACGCACAGCATACGCGCGTGCCAGCGCGCGCGCACGTACACGCACACGCATACAAATATAAAATATACTTTATTGTGAGAATGTATGATAAAAAGTTGGCTGGTTAGTTGGTTGGCTGGTTGATTCGTTGTTCGTTCGTTAGATTGGTAGGTAGGTAGGTATAGGTAGGTAGGTAGGTAGGCAGGTAGAGAGGTAGGTAGGTATGTAGGGAGGGATGGAGGGAGGTAGTAGTAGGTAGGTAGGTAGGTAGGTAGGTAGGTAGGTAAGTAGGTAGGTAGGCAGGTAGGTAGGTAGATAGGAGGGTATAGGTAGGTAGTTTGGTGGTCGATCGGTTCATCGGTCAGCCAGTCAGTCAGTTATTTAACTGATTTGTTAGTTCGTTCGTTTGTTTGTTCATTCGCCTGCAAGTTAATTAGTTTGTTAGATAATTTGTTGATTTGTTGGATGAGTGGGTGGGCGTTCATTTCCTTATTTGAATGTGTCTATAAACTTGAATTTATTTATCAATCTATTTATTCATTCATTTACTAAAAACATGATAATAAACAGCACAATATCTTTTGGACACAACATCTGTACAATATTAGTCTGTCTAGTCATTCAAGCATATGACAACAATGAACAATTAACACAATCGACGACAAAGAACACAGTACCTCTGGGAAAAAGGAGAGACTAGAGGAAGCAGGGCGCTCCATATTGGTACACATCACGCACACACAGATACACACATGTATCACACACACACACACACACACATACACACACACACACACACACACACACACACACACACACATACACACACACACACACTACACACACACACACACACACACACACACACACACACACACACACACACTAAAACACTAAAACGCTACCTCTTGGAAAAAGGAGAGACTATAGGAAGCAGGGCGCTCCATATTGGTACACATCACACACACACAGATACACACATGCATCACATACACACACACTACACACACACACACACACACACACACACACACACACACACACTACACACACACACACTACACACACACACACACACACACACACACACACACACACACACACACAAACACAACACACTAAAACACTAAAACGCTACCTCTTGGAAAAAGGAGAGACTATAGGAAGCAGGGCGCTCCATATTGGTACACATCACACACACACAGATACACACATGCATCACACACACACACTACACACACACACACACACACACACACACACACACACACACACACCACACACACACACACACACACACACACACACACACACACACACACACACACATACACACAACACACACAACACTACAACACACTACCTCTTGGAAAAAGGAGAGACTAGAGGAAGCAGGGCGCTCCATATTGGTACACATCATGCACACACAGATACACACATGCATCACATACAGACACCACACACATACACACACACACACACACACACACACACACACACACACACACAACACACACACGCACACAAACAAACACACACAAACACAAACACACACACCACACACACACACACACACACACACACACACAAACATACTACAACACACTACCTCTTGGAAAAAGGAGAGACTACAGGAAGCAGGGCGCTCCATATTGGTACACATCACACACACAGATGCACACATGTTCACACACACACACACACACACACACACACACACACACACACACACACACACACACACACACACACACACACACACACACACACACACACTACAACATCACAGTACCTCTTGGAAAAAGGAGAGACTAGAGGAAGCAGGGCGCTCCATATTGGTACAGTCGTCATCGGCTTTAGTGTCACCCAGCTGGCACTGTCTGCTGTCCTCATTGAACACGATGGACTTGCAGTTCTCGTCCTGTCGGCACTGACCCACACATTCCAGCTTGCTCCGGGCCCGGGAGGAACGGTACCTGTAGCGTTGGGCCAGAACTTTGTTGGGACAATAGGGGGCATACGTAAGACGCAGACCACTGAGAACACTGACGCTGCGTTTAGCTCTGCTGGCGGCATCCGGAGCAGAATTGTGAAACACGTTGTTATGACCGTTGGGAGATATCGTCGGAACCCCATCGCAAAAAAATTTAGGTCAATAAACTAACTATTTTTGTTTATCAACGCAGTTGTCGACTTATTGAAAATTTTATTACTGAAAGCTATTTTCTCATAATCGTTACTATAATTTTCTTTAAAGTTGGTGCGTAAAAGAAAAGAGCAGACTTATTTCGGAAAACGTTCATGTAATCTACAAGTCATTCAAATATTTTGTCATATTCGCTAATTGTTTGGGGAGACTTCTACACGCGGCAAAACCCAAGACTGCAGTAACCACTGTCCTCAATGGACACTTTCTGCAGGGGAAAGTCTCTCTCGGGCACTCAGCCGAGCGTAAAAGCCAGATCATTATGTCTTGATGTGGGAAAGGTTTCATGTTTATAGCTTAGCGAGGGAGAAACGTGATCAGGCTGAAACAACATGGAGTAAAATGTCAGATGGTCAAACCGTATCGAATGTTTTATTTTTCTTAACGTCTAGGTGCTTTAGATGTAACTCTGACTTAAGAGTGACGAAGTAATACAATGGGGTTGAAACAGCAAGGAGAAAATAGCAAAGATGATCAAACTACATCAGTTTTCTGTAATGTATAGACGCTCTTGGTGTACTTTTGATTTGAGTATGTCGGTTTTGTTGTTGTTGTTGTTGTTGTTGTTGTTGTTGTTGTTGTTGTTGTTGTTGTTGTTGTTGTTGTTGTTGTTGTTGTAGATGTTGTTGTTGTTGTTTGTTTGTTGTTTGTTTGTTTGTTTGTTTGTTTGTTTGTTTGTTTGTTTTGTTTGTTTGTTTGTTTGTTTGTTTGTTTGTTTGTTTGTTTGTTTGTTTGTTTGTTTGTTTGTTTGTTTTGTTTGTTTGTTTGTTTGTTTGTTTGTTTGTTTTCGGTGCATGCTGAAAGTGTGCACAATTTTGCGACTTCCAAATTTAAACTATCTCATTCAGGCTTACAAAACCATGCGTCCTTCCTAGGCAAAATATACGACGCTGTTTCCTGTCAACAATTCTTGCTAAAATCTCGATGATTTTGGGCCTCTGTGCCCCAATCACAGAGCAAGTAAAGTTGAATTTATATGTCCGTTATTTCTTAACAGATGGGCCTACGCATAAAATTAATGATTCAAAAGCAGTCCAATAATAACATCTGAAACACTCTGACTCCCGCATCCTATCCACAAACAGCAAAATCTTAACTCTTTGACTCCCTCACTTCTTCCAGGAAGCTGGTGGATAGTGTGAGGATGTCAAAGGGTTGTTTTTTTTTTCTTTGCAAGTATGCAGGATGCTGGTGGGCAGGGTCTGAGAGTCAAAGAATTCAGACTGACAGCCAGTAAGCCATCAGCCAGAAAAACAAAACAAAGAATTCCTCAATCATATCGATTAAAAGTATGCTCCCCTTTTCTTTCAACGGCACATTTGAAAAATGATTTTTTGTCAATAAACCTACATTGAAGAATGAAGGATCGTTGTCATTGTCATTGTCGTCGTTATCACCGTCATTTACGGATTTTTTTTTTTTAAAAAGGAATTAATTGTGCTATTGACCTCATCGTTCTAACATCATTTGACAAATTCCATATGACTGGAATCGTGAATTTGACACTTGACTGTTTGTTGTGCTGAGGTGTTATGATCACTGGAATCTGCTAAAGACCTGTGCAAAATTTGCTTGATGATCGACCAGTTTTCATGCTTCTACATAATGTGCCGCAAACAACAGGCCATGTCTTGATAAAAAATATAATAAAATAAGAAATTATCACCAAAAAAACACACAGGTCTTACAATATCATTCCAGGCAAGTCTTTTGATGAAAGGTTATGAAAATCCACACAAAACATCAAAACAAAATGTTCGTTGCTTTACATTTACTTCTACAGTGACTTCTTTCCTTCAAATCAAAAAGAAGAAAGAAAGAAGAAACAAAAACACAGCCTTGCTCATTCCACTGTAGGTATAAACGTTTCTGCTGTTAGCATAGACCGATGATTTTTTTCTTTTTGATCCTCCTATAAACAGCTCAGAAATCTTTACATCGTTTGTTCTGACAAATGCCATAGGTTGATCTGAAATTTGGCATCCTTTCGGATAATGGGAAAGACAGAAAGAAGGAACGAAATAGAAAAAGAAGAGAAAGGAGAACCAATAGATTAGCCAGACATCCGGACTTACAGACTTCATGAGTCAAAATGAACTTATCTCCCCTTTTTTGAACGAGAGAGAAAAACAAAACAGAAACGAAATAAGGAGAAAAAAAAGTGAGGAGGAAAAAAACTTGTGAGTTGGTGTTAGCACGTAAGAAGGTACTTTACCTTTGCAGGAGTTGATGTTGATTGCAAGACTCTCTTTCAGACAGCGGGAGGGCACAAAGAATGATTGCTTCACTACCACCACCAAACACACGCCAGTCTGGCAGCGACAGATGTCTGACCACAGATATTGATAGATAGACCGGCAACTCAGTCAGTTCACATGCCAGAAGCTGTGAGTTCAAACCTTGCATGTGCTACAGATTTCTTGGCAACCCATTGAGTTCACACGTCAGTAGTTGTGAGTTCAAACCTTCGGTTCATCACCATCATGTGCCCTGCCGCATGGCGTTGGCGATCACGGCCCTCCACATGAATCTACCCTCAGTCGTTGCAAGTACATCTTCCACCCTCTCTGTCTTCAGCCACCCTGCAAGTCCGTCCAATATTTTCTCCCTGGTTCTACCGGGTGTTCTCTTTCCCTCCAGCTTTCCCGTTGTGACCAGGTGTTCTAATTCCCCTTTCCTCATAATATGTCCTATAAATGTTGCTTGTCTTTTCCTAATCTTCTTTACTAATGATCTTCTTGTGTCTGCTTCCTTCAGGATTTTCTCGTTTGTTTTCTTTGCTGTCCATGGAACTCTCAACATTCTTCTTAGAAACCATATTTCAGTTGCCTCAATTTGATCTGACTTTGCGTGTTGACTGTCCACACCTCACAACCGTACAAAAGTATCGGTTCTACATAACATTCAGGAACTCTCTTCCTAATGTTAATTGATAGACATTTGTTGGTAAGAATGCTTTTCATCTTCTTGAATGCTGTTGTAGCTTGGCCGATTTTGCTGGCTATTTCTAATGTGCATCTACGTCTGATGAGATGACCGTTCAAAGATATTTAAACTTATCAACCTGTCTCACACTTGTGCCATTTGCTGTTATTTCGCATGAGGGGATTTCTTGTTTTTCATTGATTAGCATGACCTCAGTCTTCTTGCTATTTAGCTCGTATCCTTTATTTTTGCTGCCTATTTATGTTATATTCACAAGGTTTTGTAGGTATATGTATTTTTCATTTTCTGCAATTAGCACGGTATCACCTGCGTAACTAACGTTGCATATCATTTTTCCTCCAACCTTTATCCCAAGGCATTCTTCTAGGTTTCTCATGATGGTTTTGCTATAAAGTGAAAACAAATCTGGTGATAGAACACAACCCTGTCTGACCCCTCTTTTGATGTTTTGGAAAGAGTTTATATCGTTTTCTATTCCCATTGCTGCCTTTTGTTCCCAATATATACTTCCGATCTTTTCCATCAACATTGAGCCTTTCTAATTGGTTGATCAATTCTTCGTGTCTTACCCGATTAAAAGCCTTGGTTTAATCAACGAAGCATAAAAATAAATCCTTATTCAACTCGATTGACTTCTCTATGATAGTTCTTAGGATGCAGATGGCATTAATAGTTTCCTTTCCCTTGACAAATCCACACTGTCTTCTGCTATTTCCCTTTTGATTCTGTACCTTGTCCTCATCATGATTATTCTTAATAGGATTTTTGTTAGAACCTTCGGTTGCTACAGCCATTAATGGATACCTTGGCAACCCATTCGGTTCATGTGCCAGTGAATGACAGTTCAAACTTTTGAGTGTGCTACTGAAAAGAATAGTTGCCTTAGCAACTCACTGAGTTGACACGCCAGTGGTTTTGAGTTCAAACCTGGGGTTGCTACAGATATTAATAGATACTTTGGCAACCCACGTGGTTTACATGCCAGTGATTGTGAGTTCAAAGCTTAGGTGTGCTACAGATATTAATGGATGCCTTAGCAAGTCATCCTGGTCATATGCTAGTGGTTGTGAGTTCAAAGCTCAGGTGTGCTACAGATATTAATGGATGCCTTAGCAAGTCGTCCTGGTCATATGCTAGTGTTTGTGAGTTCAAAGCAGGTGTGATAAAGATATTGATAGATACCTTGGCAAATCGTCCTGTTCACGTACTAGTGGTTGTGGGCTCAAATATTGCAGGTGCTACAGAAGATAATGGGTACCTTGGCAAGTCATTGAGCTGACATGCCAATGGTTGTGAGCTCAAACCTTGAGTTGCTGCATATATCAACAGATACCTTGACAACTCGTCCGATTCACGTGCAACTGATCGCGACTTCAAGCTTTTGGGTGTCCATTCAGAACAATTTTCAAAATTCGTTGCTTATGGACATCTGCTTTTTGTTTTTGTTTGTTTGTTTTTGGTTGGATTTTTTTTTTCATTTTTGTTTGTTTGGTTGGTTGGTTGGTTGGTTGGTTGGTTGGTTGGTTGGTTGGTTGGCTGGTTGGTTGGTTGGCTGGTTGGCTGGCTGGCTGGTTGGTTGGTTGGTTGGTTGGCTGGCTGGCTGGCTGGTTGGTTGGTTGGTTGGTTGGTTGGTTGGTTGGTTGGTTGGTTGGTTAATTGGTTAGTTGGTTGGTTAATTGGTTGGTTGGTTGGTTGGTTGGTTGGTTGGTTGGTTGGTTGGTTGGTTGGTTGGTTGGTTGGTTGGTTGGTTGGTTGGTTGGTTGGTTAGTTTTGTTTTGTTTTGTTTGTTTTTGTTTTAACTGAATTTTGCCACAAATTGAACTGGAGCAATCTGAATGAAACAGCAATATCATTTAGCTTTATATGCCCCGAGGAACAGGGGAGGCGATCATATCACAGAGTGTGACAGAGCCAGTTGCATGTCTCCCTGTTCATGTCTGTGGCGTGACTAATTATCAAAGCAGGGGATGTTATAGAAATCCTACCATGACCGCTTCATTGACAGACGTCAAAGGGTAAGAGAAATGAGGCAGGCCAAGAGAGAGAGAGAGAGAGAGAGGCAGGCCAAGAGAGAGAGGGAGAGAGGAGAGAGAGAGAGAGAGAAAGATTTCAGACTGCAGACTTCAGAATACTTTATTAATCAAGGATAGTAGCATAAAGTTCCATTAGACCTGCCTTACAATGGTTCTTGCTACTCTGCACAGAAATATGAGCATAAGAAATGAACCATGACATAAAATGTGAAACCAAAAATGAATTGTGACAATATACAATGTACATACATAGATACAGATATAGATACAGATTTAGATATAGATACAGATATAGATAAAGAGATATAGAGATAGAGATAGAGATACACATACAGATACAGGTACAGGCACAGATACATATATATATTAGATATGAATATAGACAGAATTGAAACATAAAGACATGGGAGTTTATTCTGAGTCCATTTATCAGATGGATTGATAGCACTCTGACAACTCCATACACCCCCCCCCCCCACCAATCTACTATCCTTTACCTGATCTGGAAGGCCCTATGTGATGGCAACGTCCAAAATAAAAGGGAAGCGGGAAGGTAGGTCTGGGAGTGAGGTGGGGGGAAAACAAGACCTATGAAGCGCTAAGCTGACACCACTATAATGATAAAAACATTCAGATGGGCAGCGAACACAGGCCAGTTTTGATATTTGCAGGCAAGGATGGAACTCGAGACATCAGATCTTCAGTCCACGGTTCTGTTACAAGAGCTAGCCAGACAGCCCGCTAAAATAATGAAAAAAACATTGTCCTTCTTGAGGGCTATACCCATGACCTCTATGACATCAGTATAACGCTCTGACCAGTTGAGTTTGTCTTTTTCTTGCTATTGTTGTTTAAAACCCAGGCGACTGTGTAGAGCCATATCAGAGCTATAACCGCTTCAAAACATATAAAACTTCAACAGGAAAAAAAAGAAAAGAAAATTAAATACACATACCAATGCTTTCACGCACATAATCTAAGGACATGCCCCTGGGGTCGACCTCTCCGTCCAATTTATCGCATAGGGGATTTAAAAAAACACACCTGAATACAAATAGAAGCATACCTAAGGACACCAAAACATATATAAAAACAGGCATAAATCAACAAAAATTGCTTCTGCATATCTCAGCTCCCTAGAGCCAAAAATGCACTTAATACATGTACCCAATTATCAATCCTAAGAAAAAGTACGTAAGACTTTATCGAACACACACAGGTGGATGGACCATTAAGGCAGAAAATGATAGGTAGAAATGACAGAAAGCAAAGGAGCAAGGCAGAAACAAAGGGAGTGACAGAAAAGAGAAAATTTCTAGCACAGAATTTCCAGACGGTGGGAATACTATTCATACTGAAAGAGCCCCCGGCATCCCCACGGGGGTACCAATTGGGCTAACAGGGCCACTGAAACTTGAAAACACTTTATTACTCAAGGACTGTAGCATGAACCTATCTTAAAGCTAGTCCTTGCTATTCCACACATACAATATACAATACCTTTTAAAAATACACCTACAATATGGGCATACACACATAAATAAAGAAAATGTCTCACCTGTCTCACCTGTCAGCGTCACTGGGTTCAGTGTTGGCCGCTGCACATTTTGACACCACCATCTCCCTCCAGGCTGCTCTGTCTTGACTTTTGGGGACAATTTCTTAAATAATCAGGTCACAAAAATATGTATTCACTGAAAATAAAGAAACAAAATAAACAATGAATACGAAAAAAAAAATTTAAATGTCAACAACAACAAACAAAAAACAAAGAAAGGAGCAAGTGGTTTTTCATAGTGAAGTGGGTGCCTGTGTAACTATGTGATACAAATTTAGGAACAGGAACAGGCTTGTGAGTTCAAACCTTGTATGTGTCACAGATGTAAATAGATACTTGGCAACTCATCCAGTTCACATGCTATGTGAGTTCAAAAAATGTATGCTCTTGTACAAATGAGACTTAGAAAATGTGAAAATGATGAGAAGAGAGAGAGAGAGAGAGAGAGAGAGAAATTGGAGACAGAAAGAAATGAGAGAGAGAGAAAGAGAAATGGGAGAATGAGGGAGAGAGAGAGTGAGAGAGAGAGTGCGTAAGAGATGGGAGAGACAGAGATAAATGGGAGAGAGTGAGAGAGAGAGAACCCAGAACTCAAAAATGGGAGAGAGTCAGATGGACAGAAAGAGACAGAGAGAGAGAGAGAGAGAGACAGTGAGAGAGAGAGAGAGAGAGACAGTGAGAGAGAGAGAGAGAGAGCAAGTGACATAGAACAACATGGAGAAAGAGAGTGAAATAAAAAGTATTTTCCATTTCTGCATACTCCATCATAGGCGTTTCGTGGACAGTCCTCAAAGGAGCAAGAAAAGAAAGAAGAAAGCTGGGCCCTGGCCAACCAGTCACACCACCATCACCACCCTCAACCTGTTTTGGGAAAGAACGGCGAACATTTCAGCAAATGTATAATCGATTCTCTTTCTAATCTGGTTCTTGCAGCGTAAAGATGAAAGGCGGTTAGGCCTGCCAAGACATAAGTAGTGACAATGGGTGAGTGAACACTTGGGACAATGTCTGAGTTACGAGATGTCTTAGTGTTCAGGGGTTTAATGACTGATTCAACACTTGGGAATTGACTGCGAAGTCTGAAAGGTGTAATAGTCAGCTGAATAAGACGTCAGATTTCAATTTGAGGGTCTGGGGTTTGATCCTGCTGGGGTGCCTTCTGCTTATTGGATGCAGGGTGGAGATTTTTTGATTTTCCAGACCAACATGTGTGGAGATCTGTTGGTGTCTAAGCCCCGTTTGTGTGTGTGTGTCTGCAAGAAGAACATCAAGTATGCACGTTACGTCATGTCATTGTCTGGTCATTTATGGTAATATGAAAACATCCATTATATGTGCCTTCTTTGTAGCTGTTGGGTTTTGTCTATTTCTTTGTTTGTTTGCTTGCTTGCCTGCTTGCTTGCATGCATGCTTGCTTGCTCGCTTATTTGGTCGCTCACTTGCTTGCTTGCTCGCTTGGTGTTTGTTGCTATCTAGCTGTATTTTTTATTGGTTTGTTCATTTATCTATTTGTGTTTGTATTGGTTTAATTTTTTATTTGTTTGTTTGTTTGTTTGCTTGTTTTGCTTGTTTGTTTGTTTGTTTGTTTGTTTGTTTGTTTGTTTGTTGTTTGCTTGTTTCTGTGTTTGTTTGATTGCTTGCTTGTTTGCTTGCTTCTTTGCTTCTTTGCTTCTTTGTTTGTTTGTTTTGTTTCGTTGTTTTCAATCACTTGGTTTTTTTGCTTGCATCTTTTTAAAGGCTTTGTGACATAAGCAAAATAAGGGGTATTTTTACGTCCAGTACCCATTCATGGAAGGTCTACAGTTTTTCTCGTTGTATTACATGATCAGGCCACATCTAGTGATATATGTGAATGGCTTTTTTTTCCAGTTCCTGAATGATGCCATGGGACTTGCTGATCAGAGGAGTTGTAGTTTTTCTCCTGCATCTCCAAGAGCGACAAGATGGACGGGAGGGATCTCCAGGAACTGAAGGTGGATCCTGCCGAGGCCCATGACCCAAAGTTGCTCCGCCTTGACGGGACCAAGATGGGCGTTCGCAGCTCTTGTCTCCTGTAGATGACTGTGTACACATTTGCATTATATTGCGTTGTACCATGTTTTTTTCAAAAACTCCTACTGACCTGGCACCTCTGACTTCGTCCACTAACACAAATAATATATGTATATCTATATATACATAGAGAGAAAGAAGGGCAGAAAGAGAGAAAGAAAGGGAGGGAGAGAGGGATGGCGAGAAAGAGGGTATTTTCTATTTCAGCCTACTCTGTCATGACCGTTTCGTGGACAGTCCTCAAAGGGGTAAGAAAAGAAACAAGAAAGCTGGGCCCTGGCCACCAGTCACGCCACCGTCACCACCCTCGACCTGTTTTGGAAAGAACGGCGAACATTTCAGCAAATGTATAATCGATTCTCTTTCTAATCTGGTTCTTGCGGTGTAAAGATGAAAGGTGGTTAGGCCTGCCAAGACATAAATAGTTACAATGGATGAGTGAACACTTGGGACAATGTCTAAGTTACGAGATGTCTTAGTGTTCAGGGGTTTAATGACTGATTCAACACTTGGGAATTGACTGCGAAGTCTGAAAGGTGTGATAGTCAGCTGAATAAGACGTCAGATTTCAATTTGAGGGTCTGGGGTTTGATCCTGCTGGGGTGCCTTCTGCTTATTGGATGCAGGGTGGAGATTTTTTTATCTTCCAGACCAACATGTGCGCAGATCTGTTGGTGTCTAAGCCATGTTTGTGTGTGTGTGTGTGTGTGTCTGCAAGAAGAACATCAAGTATGCACGTTACGTCATGTCATTGTCTGGTCATTTATGGTAATATGAAAACATCCATTATATGTGCCTACTTTGTAGCTGTTGGGTTTTGTTTATTTCTTTGTTTGTTTGCTTGCTTGCCTGCTTGCTTGCATGCATGCTTGCTTGCTCGCTTATTTGGTCGCTCACTTGCTTGCTTGCTCGCTTGGTGTTTGTTGCTATTTAGCCATATTGTTTATTGGTTTGTTCATTTATTTGTGTTTGTGTTGGTTTGATTTTTTATTTGTTTTCTTCTTCTTTCTTTCTTTCTTTCTTTGTGTGTTTGTGTGTTTGTGTGTTTTTGTTTGTTTTGTTTTTTTGTTTGTTTGTTTGCTTGCTTGCTTTTTTGCTTGTTTGTTTTTTGTTTGTTTGTTTGCTTGCTTGCTTTTTTGCTTGTTTGTTTTTGTTTGTTTGTTTGCTTGCTTGCTTTTTTGCTTGTTTGTTTTTTGTTTGTTTGAATATTTGTTTCTGTGTTTGCTTGCCTGCCTGCTTGCTTGCTTGCTTGCTTGCTTGCTTGCTTGCTTCTTTGCTTGTTTGTTTGGTTGGTTGTTGGTTGGTTGGTTGGTTGGTTGGTTGGTTGGTTGGTTGGTTGGTTGGTTGGTTGGTTGGTTGGTTGGTTGGTTGGTTGGTTGGTTTGGGTTTGGGTTTGGTTGGTGTTGGTTGGTTGGTTGGTTGGTTGGTTGGTTGGTTTGGTTGTTTTCATTCGCTTGGTTTTTTTGCTTGCATCTTTTTAAAGGCTTTGTGACATAAGCAAAATAAGGGGTATTTTTACGTCCAGTACCCATTCATGGAAGATCTACAGCTTTTCTCGTTGTTACATGATCAGGCCACATCTAGTGATATATGTGAATGGCTTTTTTTTCCAGTTCCTGAATGATGTCATGGGACTTGCTGATCAGAGGAGTTGTAGTTTTTCTTCTGCATCTCCAAGAGCGACAAGATAGACGGGAGGGATCTCCAGGAACTGAAGGTGGATCCTGCCGAGGCCCATGACCCAAAGTTGCTCCGCCTTGACGGGACCAAGATGGGCGTTTGCGACTTTCGTCTCCTGTAGATGAATGTGTAGACATTTGTATTATATTGCGTTGAACCATGTTTTTTTTCAAAACATTCCTACAGGCCTGGCACCTCTGACTTCGTACATTAACACAAATAGTATATGTATATCTATATATACAAAGAGAGAAAGAAGGGCAGAAAGAGAGAGAGAAAGGGAGGGAGAGAGGGATGGAGAGAAAGAGGGTATTTTCTATTTCACCTACTCTGTCATGACCGTTTCGTGGACAGTCCTCAAAGGAGCAAGAAAAGAAAGAAGAAAGCTGGGCCCTGGCCACCAGTCACGCCACCATCACCACCCTCAACCTGTTTTGGAAAGAACGGCGAAGCATTTCAGCAAATGCATAATCGATTCTATTTCTAATCTGGCTCTTGCCACGTAAAGATGAAAGGGGGTAGGCCTACCAAGACATAAGTAGTGACAATGGGTGAATGAACACTTGGGACAATGTCTGAGTTACGAGATGTCTTAGTGTCAGGGGTTTAATGACTGATTCAACACTTGGGAATTGACTGCAAAGTCTGATGGGTGTGATAGTTGGGTGAATAAGATGACAGACTTCCATTCAGAAGGTCTAGAGTTCGATCTTGCTGAGGTGCCTCTTGGCTGATGGGTAAGGGATGGAGATTTTTATGTCTTCTAGGCCAACTTGTGTGCAGATCTGTTGGTGTCTGAGCCCCTTTTGTGTGTGTGTATGCACGTCGAACATAAAGTATGCACGTTAAGTCAGTGTCCAGTGGCTTATGGAAAATAAGAAAACATCCAGTATGCACGCCTACTTTGTTGTTGTTGGGTTGTATTATTTTGTCTGTCTATCTGTCTGCTTGTTTGTTTGTTTGTTTGTTTGTTTGTTTGTTTGTTTGTTGTTTGTTTGTTTGTTACTTGCTTGTTTGGTTGCTTACTATGAAACACTGACCCCACCAGAATGCGATAGGCAAGCTCCTGAGATGGATGTAGTATCCATGTAGATCTAGATTCGACATGATAGTATTTACTATGACGTAGATAATCCAAGGGACACTACTCTCACTCTTAAAGACATTCTTGGTTAGCAACGAGGAAGAACGATTAATGAGAGACTTGGGGACACTACATTGTGGCAGCGGCGGGATGCGAACCCACACCTCCGAAGAGCTGTGAGGGGAGAAGGATACATGTGAATGTTATTATGTTTAACAATGTGTTTGATGACAATTAATTTTCCTTTATGAAATATTCGTGTTTGTTTGGAACTACTGCTTGCTTGAAAACTGTAAAAAAGTCTTCAGTAGTTCTTGACTTCAAATTCAAGTGTACAAGTACTAGACATAAAAAAAAAATGACACTCAGAACATTTCACTTGCCTTTTAAAAGCACACAGACTTATTTCATTAATATAAGTTTTATTTTAAAGTTGAATTGAGCTCGGAAGGGAGGTGTAGTATCCGTGTAGATCTAGATCCGACATGATGGTATTTACTATGACTTAGACAATCCAAGGGACACTACTCTCACTCTTAGAGACATTCTTGGTTGGTCTTAGCATCGAGGAAGAACAGTTAACGAGAGACTTGGGGACACTGCAATGGAGGGGGTGGGATTGGACAGGAGCTGTGAAACAGTGACCCCCCAGAATGATTGAAACATTAAGGGGGGCAGCGTTTTTGAACGGATCTGTTTTTATGTTGCGGGCTGGTACTGAAATCGAGACAACAGATCTTGTGTTTATAAAAGAGAAAGAGCGATGACGTAGCGTCTCTAGGCAACGAGGTCCGTTTGGAAGGACATTTAATTTTCTAGTCTTCATTTAAATGTGCACAGTGCGTTTGACTGCGGGGAGTGTCGTGTCGCTAACAGTAACCAGGTCACTAATGGGCACAAGACGTTTAAATACGTAAAATCTAACGTCAGATTAATTAGGAATTCATCTATAAATTACTGGCATGTTTTCTTGTTTGTTTGTTTTTTTTTTTGTTTGTTGTTTGTTGTTTGTTTGTTTGTTTGTTTGTTTGTTATTTTAACATCAGATTGGATGTAAACGCGACAAAACAGGCATAAATAGATAAACTTTTATAAAGTAAAAGTTCAGTCGAGAATTCGAACATAAAACAATCAATTCTTATAAACATACCTCTGTATTACAGGCATCTCAGATTCACAGGACGATGTCATAATCTTTGCTGACAGCAAAGAACGTCTAAGCCAAATGCTTGTAGAACTGAACGAGACCAGCTTAAAATTGGATTGAGCATGAACATGAAGAAAACTAAAATCATGTGCAACGATCGTAATTGACAACTACACAATAGAAGAGGTCGATCACTATGTCTACCATGGTCAGTATAATAAAAATGGACTCAGCCCCTAACGAACAAGAAATCAGACGTCGCATTACGCTCGGATGGCAAGCATTCGGTAAAGCAAGTGCCATCTTTAGAAATAAAGATATGCCAATTGTATTAAAACGCCGAGTGTACGACGCATGCATAACGCCGACTGTGACATATGGAGCCGAAATATGGAACCTACGAAACGTCAGCTCCTAAAACTGCGAACCATGTGAAGGCCCACGAATAGATCATGATGGGAGTCACCTGGAAGGACGGGAAACGGCAGCATGGGTAAGAGGAAAAACGAAGGTCCAAGACATAATAGACACAATTTGAGAAAGAAAGTGGAACTGGACTGGTAATGTTATTAGGAGATCTGACAACAGATAGACCACCAAAGTGACGCACTGGATCCCTCGAAGCCAAAAAAGGAACAGAGATTGCCAGAGAACCAGATGGCGAGACGATCTAGAAAAGTTCGACAAACAATGGACCAGAACAGCAGTTAACTGGCAACAGTGGCGTGCGATGAGGAAGGCTTATGTCCAACAACGGACCCAAACAGCTGAAGTGAAGTATTATAGGCACCGCAAGGCGCTAAGCTCCGCACCTATAGGAAAACCTGGCAAGCGAAGGGGAAAATGCCGCTATGAACAACACTGACTGGAACTCGTTACAGAAGGTCTTTCGGTCGCATGTTTTGGTAAGATCAAGATATTATAGTATGTGACTGAAGCAAGGAGTATATTCCAATCAAATAAAGTTAATATTCAGTACCCCACGCTGCTCACTTTAGCTTTCCACCATGCTTTCAAATCCATTGAAATTGAAATCGACCATGAAAGCAAGTTATAAGAACCATATATGACCTATCATAATTGTTCACAATATTATGATGACGAGAATAGAAATAAGAATGATGACGCTTTAGATCCATTTTGGAGTGAGACTGTGTAACAGGGCTGTACTCTGTACTTTCTGTCGTGATATTTCCATGTGATAACCAGGCTGGAGAGATACAGATGTATGCAGTGATGATCAGGATATTTGAACACCTTCATTGACGCTGCCGTGAAGTGAATGAGAGAGTCAATTGTGTGATCATAAGTCCTCCAAACGAACGCAAAGCACGCGCAACTGTGGATATGTACTGGTTCATCATCATCATCACCTTTCCTCTATGTACTGGTTAGGGCCGAAAATCCCACATTGATTCGTCGTCGTCGTCGTCGTCGTCGTCGTCGTCGTCGTCGTCGTCGTCGTCGTTGTCGTTGTTGTTGTTGTTGTTGTTGTTGTTGTTGTTGTTGGTTGTTGTTGTTGGTTGTTGGTTGTGGTTGGTTGGTTGTTGGTTGGTTGGTTGGTTGGTTGGTTGTTGGTTTGGTTGGTTGGTTGGTTGGTGTTGGTTGGTTGGTTGGTTGGTTGGTTGGTTTTGGTTTTGTTTTTTGTTGTTTGTGTTTTTTGTTTGTTTGTTTTTTGTGAATGTTAAGGTTTCACACTCACGACCTCCCAGTCAATTGCGTTAATTATTTTGCCACTCTGATTTGTCGAAAAGAAATTAAGTTGATGCTCAGCACAGAAACCGATGCTCCATCTTCTGAAACGACCACAGAGGGACACTCAGAGTGGTGATGTACCCACAGAGGGACACCCAGAGTGGTGATGTACCCACAGAGGGACACCCAGAGTGGTGATGTACCCACAGAGGGACACTCAGAGTGGTGATGTACCCACAGAGGGACACTCAGTGTGGTGATGTACCCACAGAGGAACACCCAGAGTGGTGATGTACCCACAGAGGGACACCAAGAGTGGTGATGTACCCACAGAGGGACACTCAGAGTGGTGATGTACCCACAGAGGGCACCAAGAGTGTGATGTACCCACAGAGGGACACCCAGAGTGGTGATGTACCCACAGAGGGACACTCAGAGTGGTGATGTACCCACAGAGGGACACTCAGAGTGGTGATGTACCCACAGAGGGACACCCAGAGTGGTGATGTACCCACAGAGGGACACTCAGAGTGGTGATGTACCCACAGAGGGACACTCAGAGTGGTGATGTACCCACAGAGGGACACCCAGAGAGGTGATGTACCCACAGAGGGACACTCAGAGTGGTGATGTACCCACAGAGGGACACTCAGAGTGGTGATGTACCCACAGAGGGACACCAGATGGTGATGTACCCACAGAGGGACACCCAGAGTGGTGATGTACCCACAGAGGGACACTCAGAGTGGTGATGTACCCACAGAGGGACACTCAGAGTGGTGATGTACCCACAGAGGGACACTCAGAATGGTGATGTACCCACAGAGGGACACCCAGAGTGGTGATATACCCACAGAGGGACACTCAGAGTGGTGATATACCCACAGAGCAGTGCAGGCGACAACGTGTATGTACCTGAACCTTTGACTCCTTCACCCTATCCATGACGTTAAGATTCCTGTGACACTAGTAAAGCATAGTACATAACCTTTCATCCCCTCACCCTATCCATCAGCTTTCTGCATTATTAGCCGTGACAACAAAAGCCAACGTATAACTCTGTTCACTCTCTCACCCTATCCACCAGCTTCTTGCATTATCAACCTTAAAGCTGAGACATAACGCTTTCACTCCTTCACCCTATCCACCAGCTTTCTCCATTATCAACCTTAAAGCTGAGACATATCCCTTTCACTCCCTCACCCTATCCACCAGCTTTCTCCATTATCAACCTTGAAGCAGAGACATAACGCTTTCACAGTCTCACCCTATCCACCAGCTTTCTGCATTATCAACCATAAAGCAGACATATCCTTTTCATTCCCTCACCCTATTCGCCAGCTTTCTGCATTATCAACCATGGAGCAGATATAACACTATCACTCCCTCACCCTTTCCACCAGCTTTTGCATTACCAACCTTAAAGCAGACATAATCCTTTCATTGCCTCACCCTATCCACCAGCTTTCTGCATTAACAACCGTAAGGCAGAGACATAACGCTTCCACTGCCTTACCCTAACAACCAGCTTTATGTATTATCAACCATAAAGCAGAGACATAAGGCTTCACAGCCTTACCCTATCCACCAGCTTCCTGCATTATTAACCATGATAGCAAAACAAGAACATGATCCCTTTTCATTTCTTCATCCTTTCAACCAGCTTTCAAGATTTTCAGCGATAACAACGAAGCAAAAACATCATCCTTTCATTCCCTCACCCTGCTCACACTTCTTGTGTTATCAACCACGATAACAAGACATAACCCCTTTACTCCTTGACCCTATCCACCAGCTTTCTGCATTGGAAGGAGGAGAGGAAGCTTTATATTTCTGCAGCTGGTAGTTAGAGTGAGGTAATTAAAGGGTAAATTTCTCTGTTCATTCTGACCATTTTCACTGTTCCATCAATCACACTCTCAAAGGAACTCTCTCTCTCTCTCTCTCTCTTCTCTCTCTTTTCTCTCTCTCTCTCTATCTCCTTCTCTTTCTCTCTCTGTTTTCTCTCTCTCTCTCTCTGTTTCTCTCTCTCTCTCTCTCTCTCTCTCTCTGTTACCTCTGTGTCTCTCTCTTATCCCTCTCTCTCTTTCTCTCTCTTTCGCTTCTGTCTCTCTCCCTCTCTCTCTCCCTCTCTCGCTCTCTCTTTGTATCTTTCTCTTTATCTCTCTCTTTCTCTCTCTCTCTGTCTCTCTTTCTCCCTGCACCTCTCTCTTCCTCTCTCTCTGCCCTACTCTCTCTCTCTCTCTCTCCCTCTCTCTCTCTCTCTCATTCTCTGCCTCTCTATCTCTGTCTGCCTCTGTCTCTCTCTCTTCCTCTCTCTCTCTCTCTCCTCTCTCTCTCTGTCTCTCTCTACTCTCTCTCTCTCTGTCTCCCTGTCTCGGTCCCTCTCTCTTCTCTCTTTCTCTCTTCTCTGTCTCCTGTCTCTGTCTCCTCTCTCTGTCTCTCTCTCTCTCTGTCTCCTCTCTCTGTTCTCGTCTCTCTGTCTCTCTCTCTCTCTCTCTGTCTTTCTCTCGCTCTCTCTGTCTCTCTCGTCTGTCTGTCTCTCCTCTCTCTGTCTCTCTCTCTCCTCTCTCTCTCTCTCTCTCTCTCTCTCTCTCTCTCTCTCTCTCTCTCTCTCTCTGTTACTGGAGAGCAGAACTTGCATGTTCGAGATATAGAGGCTGTGTCTTTGTGTGGGACATGTGGAATGGGATTAGTGTGTGGAGGTGGTTCTGGGGGGGGGTATAGTATGCGTGGTGGTGGGTACTCTGAGAGGGGTATGTAATAGTATGTGTAGTGTGGGGGGGGGGGAATATGT
>CM060305.1:92519250-92539250 GCA_030674185.1 Monoplex corrugatus | reverse complement strand
CTGGTTGAACAGGTACCCTAAGTCGTCAGCTGTGACTTGCAGTGCGAAAGGATGGGCAGATACCTCAGGTCATCCAGCAGTATTTTGTCAGCTATATGACAGCAACCTGTGCAAAATGGTGCAGTCAGAACGGAAGATCTACATGTACTAGTCACCGTAGACCGAGTGGTCACACAACGTACTAATGGCTCTGAGGTCGTGAGTTCAAAAATAATTTGTGCGGAATTTTTTGTTTTTACTCTGATTGGCTCTTGTCAGACCAACACTGCAGGTGTCTGTAGCTCTCAAGCCTGGTTAACGCCAGCTTAAATTATAGAGGTAAGTATTAAGTACAGCCAACAAGTAAAATCAGAACAAGATTGAGGCAGCTAAAATGTGGTTTCTGAAAAGAATGTTAAAGTTCCACGGACAGCGAAGGAAACAAACCAGATAGTCTTGAAAGAAGCAAACACAAAAAGAATATTATAAAGAAGATTCGGAAGAGACAAGCAACATTTACGGAATATGTTATGAGGCAAGACAAATTTGAGCACTTAGTCACAACAGGAAAGCTAGAGGGGAAAAGAGCACAGGGTAAAGCCATGGAGAAAACCTTAGTTTTGCAAACCGGGTGAGGACAAAAAGAATAGGAGATATACTTGCAGCTACAATACTCAGATTCGTGTTGAGTACCATGATCGCCAACGTCATGCGTCAGGGCACATGGTGATGGTGATGAGATGATGATGATGATGATGATGATGATGATGATGCCAGCCCTGTCACGCAGTCTAAATCCTAGATACAGCGCCATAACGTCATGATTATCAACCCCATCATATCACCACTATCATCGCAATCATCATCAAGATGGCATTATGATAATTGTCCCAAATTCTGTGACCAATTATTGAGGCAGAAGGAAAATAAGAAGAAAAAACACATACAGACAAACAGCAACCCAACCAACAGCAACCCAACCAACAGATTGAAAAACACGGCGCACCGACCAACTGTTAGGCAAATGACGAAAACCCAGAAAACAGCGAAAAATATTCATGGCAAATTTAGCGCTGTGGCGCCCACAGCAGCTGACATGCAATTGAAGGGACAGAACTCATGCAGAAATTTAATTCTTTCACTCCCTCGCTCCATCAACGATCTGCAGGTTGCCTGGCTTTGTTGACAGAGCCTTCGACTCCAAATTTGATTTTTCGAGTTCAATCTCCGCCTGCACAAATAAACATTGACCTGTTCCCTCACCTGTCTCACCTCACCTGTCTCACCTGTCGGCGTCACCGGGTTCAGTGTTGGCCGCTACACTTTATGACAGAGCTACCCGCCTCCAAATGGCTCTGTCTTGATTTTTGTGGACAACTTCTTCAATATTTAGGCCACTAATGTTGATTGTGTTCTTGAGGTATAAAATTGGAGGTCTGCCTTTCTTCCTTTTTTGCCTCTGTTTTTTCCTTGAAAGATGGTTGCCACGAGGTCCGTGTTCTTACTACATGACACATGGCCATTGTGTTTTAGTCTTCTCTTGTTGATGTCTGCTAATAGTTTTCTGGCGGTATCAAGTTCTTCCAGGACACTTTTAACCTGTTCCCTACTCGGCTAAATGCTGCGATCATTCCAATGGTATAGTTCTGAGGCTCCTTTTCCCTTCTTCCACCACCACCTCTCCCCATTTCAAAACTTTGCCAGCACATAGGGGTTTTGCACAGGCTCAAGGAGTCTGCCAGTTGATTATTGGCAGATTTTGGAGAAGCGCATATGGATTTTATCCCATTTTTCCATGCCATATTGATGGCCACAGAAGCTGGGACAATTTTACAATGCGATGATGATGATGATGATGATGATGATGATGATGATGATGATGATGATGATGATGATGATGATGACGACGATGATGATGATGATGATGGTGGTGGTGGCGGTGGTGGAGGTGGTGGTGGTGGTAATAATGACGACGACGAAACGACGACGCCGACGATGACGATCATGGTGGTGGTGATGATGATGATGATGATGATGATGATGATGATGATGATGATGATGATGACGACGACGACGACGATGGAGACGACGACGACGACGACAATGGTGGTGGTGGTGGTGGTAATGACGACGACGAAGACGACGACGAAGACAACGAAGACGAAGATGACGAAGACGACGACGACGACGACGGCGGCGATGATGATGATGATGATGATGATGATGATGATGATGATGATTGAATGATGGATGATGATGTATGATATGGTGATATGATGGTGATGATGACAATGATGATGATGACGACGACGAAGACGATGATGAGTAATGAAGTTCATTACAGATTGAGACTGCGTGACAGGCTGTGCTTGAAATGAAAACTCCAAACAGGTGGATAGGGTGAGGAATCGAAAGGTTAAACACCAAAGGGAGGGAAAAGTTTAAAATCAAAGGGAGGGAAAAGGTTAAACATCAAAGGGAGGGAAAGGTTAAACATCAAAGGAGGGAAAAGGTTAAACATCAAAGGGAGGGAAAAGGTTAAACACGGGGAGGGAAAAGGTTAAAGCCGAGGGAGGAAAAGGTTAAACGTCAAAGGGAAGGAAAAGGTTAAACACCAAAAGGGGGGGGGGGTTTAAACATCAAAGGGAGGGAAAAGGTTAAACACCAGGGAGGGAAAAGGTTAAACACCAAAGGGAGGGAAATGGTTAAACACCAAAGGGAGGGAAAAGGTTAAAAGTCAAAGGGAGGGAAAAGGTTAAACACCAAAGGGAGGGGGAAAAGGTTAAAGACCAAAGGGAGGGAAAAGGTTAAACACCAAATGGAAAAGGTTAAACATCAAATGGAGGGAAAAGGTTAAACACCGAGGGAGGGAAAAGGTTTAAACACCGAGGGAGGGAAAAGGTTAAACATCAAAGGGAGGGAAAAAGGTTAAACATCAAAGGGAGGGTAAAGGTTTAAAACACCAAAGGGAGGGAAAAGGTTAAACACAAAGGGAGGGAAAAGGTTAAACACCAAAGGGAAAAAAATGTTAAACGTCAAAGGGAGGGAAAAGGTTAAACGCCGAGGGAGGGAAAAGGTTAAACATCAAAGGTAAAGAAAAGGTTAAACACCGAGGGAGGGAAAAGCTTAAACACCAAGGGAGGGAAAAGGTTAAACACCGAGGGAGCGAAAGAGGTTAAACATCAAAGGTAAAGAAAAGGTTAAACACCGAGGGAGGGAAAAGGTTAACACCGAGGGAGGGAAAAGGTTAAACACCAAAGGGAGGAAAAAGGTTTAAACACCAAAGGGAGGGAAAAGGTTAAACATCAAAGGGAGGGAAAAGGTTTAAACACCAAAGGGAGGGAAAGGTTAAACACCAAAGGGAGGAAAAGGTTAAACATCAAAGGGAAGGAAAAGGTTAAACATTAAAGGGAGGAAAAGGTTAAACATCAAAGGGAGGGACACGGTTAAACACCAAAGGGAGGAAAAAGGTTAAACACCAAAGGGAGGGAAAAGGTTAAACGTCAAAGGGAGGGAAAAGATTAAACATCAAAGTGAGGGAAAAGATTAAACGTCAAAGGGAGCGAAAAGGTTAAACACCAAAGGGAGGGAAAAGGTTAAACGTCAAAGGGAGGGAAAAGGTTAAACAACAAAGGGAGGGAAAAGGTTAAACGTCAAAGGGAGGGAAAAGATTAAACACCAAAGGGAGGGAAAAGGTTAAACGTCAAAGGGAGGGAAAAGGTTAAACACCAAAGGGAGGGAAAAGGTTAAACACCAAAGGGAGGGAAAAGGTTAAACACCAAAGGGAGGGAAAAGGTAAATCCCAAAGAGGGAAAAGGTTAAACACCAAAGGGAGGGAAAAGGTTAAGCATCAAAGGGAGGGAAAAGGTTAAACAACAAAGGGAGGGAAAAGGTTAAACATCAAAGGGAGGGAAAAGGTTAAACATCAAAGGGAGGGGGGAAAGGTTAAACACCAAAGGGAGGGAAAAGGTTAAACGTCAAAGGGAGGGAAAAGGTTAAACGTCAAAGGGAAGGAAAGGTTAAACACCAAAGGGAGGGAAAAGGTTAAACAACAAAGGGAGGGAAAAGGTTAAACATCAAAGGGAGGGGTGGAAAGGTTCAACACCAAAGGGAGGGAAAAGGTTAAACGTCAAAGGGAGGGAAAAGGTTAAACACCAAAGGGAGGGAAAAGGTTAAACACCAAAGGGAGGGAAAAGGTTAAACGTCAAAGGGAGGGAAAAGTTAAACGTCAAAGGGAGGAAAAAGGTTAACGTCAAAGGGAGGGAAAAGGTTTAACACAAAGGAAGAGTAAAGGTTAACACCAAAGGGAGGGAAAAGGTTAAACATCAAAGGAAGAGTTAAGGTTAAACGTCAAAGGGAGGGAAAAGGTTAAACGTCAAAGGGAGGAAAAAGGTTAAACGTCAAAGGGAGGGAAAAGGTTTAACACCAAAGGAAGAGTAAAGGTTAAACACCAAAGGGAGGGAAAAGGTTAAACATCAAAGGAGAGTTAAGGTTAAACATCAAAGGAGGGAAAAGGTTAAACATCAAAGGGAGGGGGGGAAAGGTTAAACACAAAGGGAGTGAAAAGGTTAAACGTCAAAGGAAGGGAAAAGGTTAAACGTCAAAGGGAAGGAAAAGGTTAAACACCAAAGGGAGGGAAAATGTTAAACATCAAAGGGAGGGAAAAGGTTAAACATCAAAGGGAGGGAAAAGGTTCAACACCAAAGGGAGGGAAAAGGTTAAACACCAAAGGGAGGGAAAAGGTTAAAACACCGAATTACATGTAGGCTTGTACCGTTAAAATTGAAAACGCCACGAGTGAAATTTAAATCGATGTCGTTTTTATCTCTCCACAAATTGTCGCCAAGCTTTCAATTTGATTGCAAATTCACTTAATCAACCTCGGCGAACATTTGCATAACGGTGACGGTGATGACGTGCTGTGGGGGATAGGATCTGTTTACCTTAGGTTCAATTCTATTGTTGCTATGTTGCTGGAATGAGAATAACTCTTGTTGCTGACGTGCAAACCAGGTTTTATGTGTATGAGCAGTACAGAACAGATTTGTTTGCCGTTGGACCAGAAATAGGGCTATGAAACGTAGATTGTGTGTGAGAGAGAGAGGGGGGGGGGGGCAAAGAGCGATAGAGAGGGAGAGACAGAGAGAGAAAGAGAGAGAGATGGGAGAGAGAGAGAGAGAGAAAGAATGACTGAGAGAGAATGAGAGACAAAGAGAGAGAGAGAGAGAGAGAAAGAGAAAGAGAGAGAGGGGAGTGAGAGAAAGAGAGGGACAGACAGAGAGAAAAGAGAGAGACGGAAAGAGACAGATAGAGAAAGAGAGACAGAGACAGAGAGACGGAGCGAGAGAGGGAGAGGAGAGAAAAGAGAGAGAGAAAGAGGAATAGAGGAGAGAGAGATAGAGAGAGGAGAAAGAGACAGAGACAGAGAGACAGAGACAGAGAGAAAGGGACAATGACGGCTTGGGTCAGGGATCACGAGATCACACACCCTACTCCCCTACTCCCAGTTTGCGTGTGCTTTGTGCCTGGAGATTTGGGTGTTGTTGGGTCAGTGACTGCGTTGGTGAATGATGAGAGTGCGTACCTTGGTTTGATTCTTGTATCAAGATTTGGAGCCTTATAAATGTCATTATTATTATTGCTGTTGTTGTTGTTGTTGCTGTTGGTGGTGGTGGTCGTGGTAGTAGTAGTAATAGTAGCGGTAGTAGTAGTAGTAGAAGTATCATCATCATTAGCCCTGATATGGCTCTACGCAGTCGGCTGTGCTTTAAACAATAACAATAACAATCATCACCATCAACGTCGTCATTATTATTATTACTATTCTTCTTCTTCGTCTCTTTCTTCTTCTTCTTTTTCTTCTTCTTCTTCTTAATATCATTATTGTTATTATCATATTATTATTATTATATTATTACTATTATTGTTCTTGTTCTTGTTCTTGTTCTTGTTATTGTTGTTGTTCTTGTTGTTATGATTATTATGATTATGATTGTGATTATTATTATTATTATTATCAGTCATTATATTGTGTTACAACAAAACGCTGCCCGAAAATGACTAGACTAAATTACACACTTTATATCAAGACAGTTTTGAGAAAGGTTATGTTCCTGAACACTAGACACAGCGTTTTAAACGCTTTATCCAAACCAGGAAAAGATCATCGCAGACTAAATGGATGTGGCCTCGCTGATTATGGAAAAGGTAATTTGGAAACCGATGGAAATCAATATAGAAAAGAAACTAGTTAATGATCTACAAGACAAAAAGATACTCACACCCAATCAAGGTGGCTTTAGAACAAGAAAAAGGACATCGAAAAAAGAGCTGATTTTTCTCACGAAGTTAATGAAAGTTTTCAGAACAAAGAAGAAACCCTTTCTGCAATTATTGAACTAGAAGATGCGTACGATAAAGTCCAGTTCACACTATTCGTGGAGATATAAGTGATATGGTGTCAGCATGACAATCATTAGATGGATTGCTGCTATACTCCAAGAAAGAATAATAATCCTACGACTTGAAAACTGGTATTCAGAACCACAAAAACTCCATAGGACTCCCTCAAGGATCACCACTTTCTCAAGTCTTCTATAACGTATATACAATTGGAGGTGCTGATTTAAATATAAGTGGACTAGTCTGTATATTCATCTTTATTGAAGATGGACTCCTCTACAAGACAGGTAAATATGCACTAGAAAGAAACAGAGCAGTCCAAGAACAATTAATGTACATCAGTGGTGCTAAGAAACTGGATCCGCAATTAGCCCACCAAAACACAGGTACTGTTCTGCATCTTTGAGAACAAAGCGGCTAGTCAAAACATTCCACCACTTACGTTCAGAAGAGCAAATATTGAACCAACAACCTGCATTACTTTGGCATCAGTTTTGATAGAATGCCAGCCTTCAGAACATATGGAAACCACTACACTCGAGTGTGAATGGGGCCTTTCAATCTTGAAAGCAATGGACACTAAAGACAGTGTCGTTTTTTCCGGCTGCACCAAGTTGTGATATGAGTGTAATCGATTGTGGACTTGGCTTCACAACGTTGTCACAGACAATGTTTTGAAACTAGACTGCAAAATGAAGCAATAAAAGTGATCCCCGGAACCACAAAAGACACACCCATGGAGACTGTGCGGTGCTTCTTTGACATTCCTTCAATACCATCAAGACATGAAATAGAACAAGTGAAGGCATATTTCAAAGCATTCTAAAATCCGGAAAATCCACTTCACGAGATGATCAAAATAGTAAAAAGGAATAGATTCCAACGTGGAAAATCGTGACAGGATCGGCAGAAGACTCCACTTAGCACGTATTTCAACTGACACAGCTCAAAGGGATAAAATTGAAATTGGAAAAATTATATCCAAACCGTTTCAAAAACCAATAAAAATCATCATACCGAAAAATCTAGGGGTAAGGGGGGGGGGGGGGGGGGACTGTCGCAAATGAGCAAATAAGCTGCAACCGCAGACATGTGATCATGTCACGGATTGTTCAGTCACCACTATCCAATCCGGATGGACCTTTACTGTCAAACAGAACAGAAACACCATACATGAAGCTAAGGCTACACGTAATGTCACAGCCTCCTGTCTAACAATACAAATTGAGGCAGTCACGCAAGCTCTAAAATCGCTAAAGATATTGAAGGAAGAAATAATAGACAGTCAAGCCTTCATTCTGACTGGCTGGATTAACCTACTTCAGAAAGTGCAAAGTAGAGTAGGAACCCCAGACTGGCACAATGCAGTGAGCAATATCGATCTTCAAAATCTCGCGTGGATCTACAGCCCTGGACAAGCTGGTCTTAAAAAAACGAATGTGACAACAAACTTTCAGGTAAAGACATTACAACAAAAATGCAGCATCTTGGAAAGTCCGAAGTTCTCAGACGTTTAAAATCATACCTTCGCCAAAAAAAATGAGCCATCATACTATTAATTGTCTCACTCAAATAGGAATAGCTAGAGGAAGAGGCTTAAAATCTACCATGAAAGGCAGACTCCTACCGGGTGAAACGGAAATAAAGTGTATGGGGTTTTGTTGGTGAAAACACTTCGTCCATACGGCCCCCATTCTATCCCGCTGTTCTTTCTTTGTTGTTCTACATGATCAGGTGACATTTGGCGATGAATGTGGCTGTTTTATTCCACATACTACCTTGCCGCCATGGAGCTTAGTGGTCAGAGGAATCGCAATCAGCCATGTCTCCTGTCTGTCATCTTCACAGAAGCAATATCACTTCGATAGACACTGTATGTTTAACCCTTTGACTCCCACACGCTTCCTTGCAGGATGGGTGAGAGAGTCAAAGGATTAAGTTTCTGCTTCGCTGTCATGGTGGACAGTGCAGGATGCTAATGGACAGGGTGCGGGAGTCAAGGGGTTAACTGTTCGGTCCTCTTGACCACAGGGGTAGGCTGGTGAGGACGTCATTATGAACCTGCAGTCCATATGGGTGTGAGGGAATCGGCTGTGAAAAAATGAGTACCTGGCTATTCTGGGCTTGTGTGCACCATCTGTTAGTTCTGGAATACGGCTGTTGGCTGTAGTGGTTATTGTTCTCCTAGATCACAGAACCCCGCCTTTCATTCTGCGTCCCATTGTTGGAACAGTGTTTGCAATTGTGGAGAAGTCTTGAATTACATCTGGTTTGATCACAGGTCATATATATCAGTCGGAGGGTTCGACATGGGAGGACTCTGGAACCGTACCCCACAATACATCGACCTGCCTCTTAGATTGTTTCAGCAGAAAATAGTCTGAATCAAATGGATTGGTGTGGTCACGGAGTTTGGACTTCGGAGTTTGGAGAAGAAGAAGAAGAAGAAGAAGAAGAAAGAAGAGAAGAAGAAGAAGAAGGAAGAAGGAAGAAGAAGAAGAAAAGAAGAAGAAGAGAAGAAGAAGAAGAAGAAGAGAGAAGAAGAAGAGAGATGATGATGATGATGATGATGATGATGATGATGATGATGATGAGACGACGACGACCGGGCGGGCCGAGACTACGACGACGATGTTGATAATAATAACAACACAAATAATAACAATAATAATAGCAATAACTGTCAATAACGATTCCATTTGTATAGTGCAAATAGTCCATGTCAAAGCATGCTTGCTACATGTACACAGCAACAGATCATAACCTCAACAACAACAAGAACTATAATTCATTGTACATGTACATACATATGTGTTCAGTACACGGCTGCAAATAATCGTCTGATAGACTCCATGACCCTGCGCAATATCCTACACTCTGGCAAGGTCTTACAATGGAGGGGTGGGGAGGGGTGAGAAGGGACCTTTGAAACATTAAGCTGACACCACCAGAATGATGGAAACATTCAGATGGGCAGAGAGCAGGCCAGTTTTTAATGCTGCGGGCGGGGATTGAACTCAAGACATCAAATCTCTAGTCCACAGCCCCATCAAACGTGTATGTATGATATGAGAACTGTCGTTATCGTATGTGTATGATTTGAGAACTGTATCTATCATATGTGTATAATATGAAAACTGTATCTATCATAATTATGTGTATGATATGAAAACTGTATCTATCATAATTATGTGTATGATATGAAAACTGTATTTATCATAATTATGTGTATGATATGAGAACTGTACCTATCATGTGTGTATGATATGAGAACTATCTTTCATATGAAATCATAGAACACATATAACCAATCACACACACACACACACACCACACACACACACACACACACCCCTCTCTCTCTCTCTCTCTCTCTCACACGCGCGCGCGCACCACATACACACATACACACAACACACACACATACACACATACACACACACACACACACACACAACACTACACACACATACGCGGGCATGCATATATTCATGTAAACATACAAGCACCTACGCAGGAGAACGCACATACACTAAGGCAGACTTCCAACCAAATCAGTGAAAACCTACAATAAACACCATTATCTCACACGTACTCATACGAGTACGGTACAGACACTAGAGCCGAGAGAG
Source organism: Monoplex corrugatus (assembly GCA_030674185.1). NCBI lineage: Eukaryota > Metazoa > Mollusca > Gastropoda > Littorinimorpha > Ranellidae > Monoplex > Monoplex corrugatus. The sequence continues at coordinate 92,529,237 of CM060305.1, read as the reverse complement.
AGAGAAAAAGAGATTAGTTCCAGTTTCAGTTTCTCAAGATAAAGTCTCGGCGCTGGTAATAAATTCCATATGCGCTGACGCCATAGATGTCATATGTTGGAAAAGATCCGAAATGATCATGGCAGAAGCCAATGCCCGCACACAAACCTAATGTACTAATAAGGTCTTGGGGACTGTGGCCCACATGAGGTTTGACCCCGCGACTCCTGTGTTATGAGCATTGCTTACAAACGGGGCTTAGATGGTGACACGATGATATGATTATCTGAAATGGACAGCGAACAAGCCAAGTAGCGTTCGATCGTAATTTCTTTTAACGTCTTATCACATAATAATGTGCTTTTAGACGAACAAACCAAGATATGAGATCTGAAGTCCAAGGTTCTGTCATGTAGATTATTGGTTAGTTCTTTTCATAGATACATGGACCCAAGATCTGATCAACAGCTCGAGTTCAATCCCAGCGTGTAACATTAAAAAAAACTGGGCTGTTTGATGCTCCTCTTAATGTTTCTATCATTCTGGTATCAGCATAATGTTTCATAAGTGCATTATCCCCCCCCCCCCTTCCACTCAAGACCTTGCAGGGTTTGCGCAGGCTCATGGAGTCTGCCAGATAGTTATTGGCAGATTTGGGTGGAGGTATACGGAATTGTCTCAGTGCCTTGAATCCCTTTTGAACAAACTCCAAGCTTGAATCCCCCTTGAACAAACTCCAAGCATGAATCCCCCTGGAACAAATTCCAAGCTCGAATCCCCCTGTAACAAATTCCAAGCTCGAAGGTTCTATATCAAATGAGTCAGGCAACCTGCGTGTGTTCATGAGTCCCTAAGTTCCACAGCAAGTCACAGCGAGACGACGGTAGAACAGTGCGCAACGCAACTATTTGCCTGTCTCTATGTCTATGTCTATGGAAACAGCCCCTGTAACCCTTTGACTCCCACACCCTATCCACCAACTGCAAAAACTTAACCCTTTGATTCCCGCACCCTATCCACTAACTGCAAAAACTTAACCCTTTGATTCCCTCACACTATCCACTAACTGCAAAAACTTAACCCTTTGACTCCCTCACCCTATCTACTAACTGCAAAAACTTAACCCTTTGACTCCCTCTCCCTATCCACCAGCTTCCTGAACTTAACCCTTTGACTCCCTCTCCCTATTCATCAGTATCCGTAGCCTGCAGGAAGCTGGTGGATAGGGAGAGGGAGTCAAAGGGTTAAGTTTCTGCAGGCTGATGAATAGGGAAAGGGAGTCAAAGGGTTAAGTTTTTGCTTTGGTAGCATGGTTGACAATGCGGGATGCTGGTGGACAGGGTACAGGAGTGGAAAGGTTAGACATCAACAACGCACACAAACAGCGGTAACTGCCCGCTTAATTAAGTTTTTGCTTTGGTTGCGTGGTTGACAGTGCAGGATACTGGTGGACAGGGTGCGGGAGTCAAAGGGTTAAACATTGACAACGCACACGAATAGCGGTAACTGCCCGATTAACGGGTGGCCGATACTCAGATGGATCGGGAGAACAAAATCCTGATCAATAGATCGGGCCTCGAAATCAAGCGTCGTTTTGCCATCTGCAGAATACGCTGAACTAGCGGTAGGAAGCTGGCTAAACACCCGCTGGTGCTCTGTCCTACCAAGACTGTCTGTTGAGTGTTTCTGTGTTTTTGTGTCAGTGAAGGGTGAGTTTGTGATCTGTTCTCTTTTTCATTCCGTCTTGCTGCCAGTGCGTACCTTTGAAGACGAGTTATTTGTTTATCTTATTCATTCATTTATTTGTTTATTTATTCATTTATTTATGTATTTATTTGTTCATTAAGGTGTTTATTTATTTATTTGTTTGTTTTTTATGTTTGCTTGTTTGTGTCGCTGGTTGGTTGGTTGGTTGGTTGGTTGGTTGGTTGGTTGGTTGGTTGGTTGGTTGGTTGGCTGGTTGACTGGCTGGCTGGCTGGCTGGTTGGTTAATTGGTTAATTGGTTAATTGGTTGGTTGGTTGGTTGGTTGAATGAGTGAGGGAGTGAGAGATTGATTGATTGATTGATTGGTTGGTTGTTGGTTGGTTGGTTGGTTGGTTGGTTGGTTGGTTGGTTGGTTGGTTGGTTGTTGATTGATTGATTGATTGATTGATTGATTGATTGATTGATTGATTGATTGATTGATTGATTGATTGATTGATTGATTGATTGATTGATTGATTGATTGATTGATTGATTGATTGATTGATTGATTGATGATTGATTGATTGATTGATGATGGATGGATGGATGGATGGATGGATGGATGGATGGATGGATGGATGATGGATTGATGGATTGATCGATTGGATTGATTGACTGAGTGACTGAGTGACTGACTGAGTGACTGACTGAATGAGTGATTTGTTCATTTATTTATTTATTTATTCATCTATCCATTTATTTATTTATCTATTTGATTTTTTAATTTATCTATTAATTTATTTATCTATTTTAACTACAATGGCAGCAGTCAATATTCATGGGGGAAAAAACATACTCGCATATACTTTTCACAACATTCGCACATACATACCTACATGCACGCTTATCACAGCCAAACACACCACACATGTGCATGAGCACATACTGTTTAAATACACATACTGAAATCAGACCAATTGCTGTGAGAATACGTCTTTTTTTTAACATTAACACTCGTATTCGTTAACTTTTTCCTTACTTAGTTTATTCTTTGTCAAGAAAATATCTTTTTAAACGATTCAGTGCGATGGACACTTTTGTTGACCCTTTGAATTCTGCACCTTATTCACGATCTGCAAAAAACTTAACTCTTTGAGTCCCTCACCCTATCCACCAGCTTCCTGCAGGAAGCTGGTGGGTACGTTGAGGGCGTCAAAAGGTTTTAAGTTTTTGCTTTTCTAGCACAGTAGACAATGCAGGATGCTGGTGGACGGAATGCAGGAGTCAAAGGGTTTAGAGACTTCAGTTGCATGCAGATACATGGAGCACCTCCTTTCCTCCGTGTGTATATACTTTGTCTTCTCTATTTATTAGCTGCCTTTTTCATAAAAGTACCCAGGACAATAAACTGTGAGAATATAATACTTAACCTGTTGGACTCCCACACCCTATCCACTGACTGCAAAAACTGAATTCTTTGTCTACCTCACCCTATCCATCAGCTTAACTTAACCCTTTGACTTCCTCACCCTATCCACCAGCTTCCTGTAAGAAGCTGGTGGATCGGGAGAGGGAATCAAATGGTTCCGTTTTTGCTTTGCTAGCATGATTGACAACACAGGACGCTGGTGGACAGGGTGCAGGAGTCAAAGGGTTAAAACTTTTAAGGCCAGATTTTAAAGAGGTGAGGGGACTCAAAGAGTATCGGAGATTGTCAGGAAGCCTGTCCCACTGTCTCTGTCTTCAGGCACCGAGGCACCACAATGTCGCAGACCGCAGACAACAGAACACGATGGCTGGCACTATGGCTAGTCGTCCAGTGTATCGTCTGCCTTCATAACGGTTCCAGAGCTGTCAGCACCAATTCCTCCGCCGTCCACAAACGTCTCAGATCACCCACCCGGTGTCCGCGAGGAACGATAGCACCGGCCAATACGTATCGCACCCTCAAGGTCCGGAGCGTTCTGGAATGCCTGGCTCTTTGCAGACCTGACGATAAGTGTTTGTCCATCGTCTTTGACGCTGACAACCGACAGTGTTACCATAGCAACAATGTTTCCAGGCTGGATTGTTCCAACATGGCTTTGAAGTTGCCAGGCGTGAAATATTATGAAACGGTAAATATTTGTGATGATACAACGTTCCAATATTCAATAGTTGGGACATTGACTAGTGGGGGTGGGGGGGGGTGGGGGTGTTGGGCTTTCTGTCAAGTGAGACGAGTTTATAGAGTAGCTAGTTGTGTTGTGATTCAGACCTTTAATTTTTTATATATTTACATCTATATATTTGTTCCCTTTTTGAAGAAAAGATACACAGATACATATGTCATTTACATGTAACCAAGACTGATCCAGTGATAGGCTGATACAATACTAGTATAAAAAATATAGACAAAGTAAAACATATGCTAGGTAGGACCTCAGGACCTGGTCAGCTCATGGATTTATGTGCAGGCTTAAGGCTTCGTTAGTGCATATGGAATTCGTTCCGAGCGCGGAGACGTCGTCTTGAGAAACTGAAACTGAAATCGGACAATGTAATAATAATAATTATTATAATAGTAATAATAATAATGATGATGACAATGATGATGACGATGATGATAATTACACTGGTAGCCTAATCGTAATAGTAATGACGATTGTAATGATGATGATGATGATGATGATGATGATTGGACACTCAGATGCGTTGTTTATCAAGCACAAAGTGCTTCACAATTTACGACTTTTTATGAATTATACACAGATTTACACGCATACATGTATACCCGCACACAGGCGTGTGCACACGCACGCGCACGCAGACACATAGACGTACACATGGACACACACGCGCACGCACGCACACAACACACCCAATTCCACAACTCAATACCACAACACAATCTATAAAAATACGTCCGCAATGAATATATGAATCAGTAAAACTAAATTTTTCGAGGATCATTCTGTCAATCTGTGGGATACAAACTTCAGTTCCAGACATTTCAAGACAGTGTTACCTTGCTCTGAATAAATTCTGCATGCACCAACACCATGTGGATGCTGTGAAATTAATCTCGTATGACTGATGGTAGACTAGTTACCAGCAAAACACACGATTAGATAATAGCCCAGCGCACGGTCGGTGTCGGGATGCAAACTGAATGGTAGTGTCAAAACGAGATCGCCGCAAGTGAACAGTGCTCATTTTTTCTGGTCAAACCAAATAGGGACTTGCCAAGTGCGTACATTACATCCCCCTTTCTTTTACAAAACAGAACATTAAACAAACAACTTTTTAAAGTCTGTAAATCTTCAGAATATTGCCTCTAGGTGGAAGTTTCTTACAACAATTTAACCCTTTGACTCCCGCACCCTGTTCACAAGCATCCTGCATTGTCAACCATGCTGGCAAAGCAAAAACTTAACCCTTCGAATCCCTAACCCTATCCACTAGCTTCCTGCAGGAAGCTAGTGGAAAGGGTGAAGGAATCACATGGTTAAGTTTTTGCAGTTGATGGATAGGGTGCGGGAGTCAAAGGGTTAATAAGGTCAAGTTTCAGCAAGAGGTTCTTCATAAACCCAGCCTCTGTGGCTTCTTCACAATTTTACCATTTCTGTCTAGGAGGATCAGCAACATCCTAAACATCAGAAACGGGGTCAGGTCGAGAATCAGGGACATCGCTGATGGGTCTCGGCAGAAGGAGTATTCCCTGGGGCAGGGGCCTAGTGGGGCTGTGGGGCTGTGGGGCTGTAGATCTCGCAGTATCAGGTGTCAGCGGTTTCGATTCTGGGGACCAGCTGGTGTGCTAACTTCATGGGACCTGTTGGCCAGAGGTTTGATCACAGTTCCTGGAGAAGAGTGCCAGAATGGTTCAGACATTCGCCTGCCAATAACTCAACTCGAGGTTCCAAGGTTCGCTCCCCGTAGAGGCCTCAATTTTTCTCCCCAATTTGACCGGGAAATCGAACTGAACGTCTAGTCCTTCGGAACGGGACGAAAAACGAGTCGGACCCGTGTGCATTCTGGCTGCGCACGCTAAAGATCCCACGGCAGTTGAAAATCGTGACGAGCAGGGCATTGCCCAGCTGCCTCGGCAAAAAACATTGGAGAGATAGGTTGATTTCCCAGGTCCACCCCTTGAAGACCAATTAGCCTTCTTGCCTTTCTGAAGTCTTGGTTAAAAAGGAAAATGACTATGAATATGAATTTGAAGCGAGGGACGGGGGATGGGCTCTGCCCTCGTGGTGCAGGCTCCGGGAAAAGTTGAAGTCTCTACCACCTCAGTCCCCTATGACCCCAGGGTTATGGAGGTATCAGACCTCAGGACCTGGCCAGCTCATGGGTTTATGTGCAGGCTTAAGGCTTGTACCGTGATCATTCTGGATCTTCTCCGTCACATGGCGCCTGTGACGTTAGTGCATATGGAATTCATTCCGAGCGCGGAGACGTCATTTTGAGTTCTGTTTTTGTTTGAGTTTCACTGTTGCATCCATCGTCTTGAAGTGATCATGTTCTGTCTTGGGGTGTTACTTTGAAGGCAGCACGGGGAGTGTTGTCCTGATTCTCCGTCCCAGCAGGATCCCGGCGGGACTCATGCCTTGCTGGTTGCTGCATGAACATATTGACATGGCGATCCTCCATCCCCTTTGTATTAAAGTGCAACGAGCATTCTCTGACATGCATTGCTTCCACTAATGGAATTATTATGAGTAGCAATAGTATTATCATCATCATCATTATCATACATATTAGTGTTATGATTATTAACATTATTATTATTATTATCATCATCGTCGTCGTCATTGTTATCATCATCATCATCATCATTATTGTTGTTGTTGTTGTTGTTGTTGTTATTATTATCATTATTATTATCATTATCATCATCATTATTTTTATTTTTTTTATTTTTTTTATTATTATTATTATTATTATTATTATTGTTGTTGTTGTTGTTGTTGTTATTGTTATTGTTATTGTTATTGTTATTGTTATGTTATTGTTATTGTTATTGTTATTGTTATTATTATTATTATTATTATTATTATCATTATTATTATTATTATTATTATTATTATATGAATCAGTAAACAAGTTTTTCGAGGATCATTTTGTGGGATATACGCTTCAGTTCCCGATATTTCAGATATATTATTATTATTCCAGACAGATGATGTGATGATGATGATGATGATGATGATGATGATGAGATTGATGATGATCATTATCATTATCATTATCATTATCATTATTGTTGTTGTTTGTTCTTGGTAGTAGTAGAAGTAGTAGTAGTGGTGGTGGTGATAGTAGTAGTAGTAGTAGTAGTAGTAGTAGTAGTAGGATGAGGAGTAGGAGGAGTAGTAGGAGTGGTGTTATTATTATTATCATTATTATTATTATTATTATTATTATTGTTATTATCATTATCATTATTATTATTGTTGTTATTATTGTTATCATTATTATCACTACTACTACTACTGTTGTTGGTGGTGGTGGCGGCGGCGGTGGTGGTGGTGGTGGTGGTGGTGGTGTTTAAGGACATAGCTGTAGTGTCTCAGCTTGGTGTTGATGCTGTACCGGATGTAAACACCAGTGGACAGATAAATGACTAAAGCAGCGTTCACATACAGTCTGACTAAAGCAGCGCTCACATACAGTCTGAAAAGCAGCGCTCACATACAGTCTGACTAAAACAGCGCTCACATACACTCTGACTAAAGCAGCGCTCACATACAGTCTTTGTTGTCGTGTTACAGGAGGTGGTGTGTGACAACGAATACGAGGAACTGGGACCTGATGGGGTCTGTGTGTGTGTTGACGGTTACAGAGGAAAGCCCTGTGCTCCCTATATTGCAGGTCTGTCTGTCTGTCTGTCTGTCTGTCTATTTATCTGGTCTGTCTTGTCTTGTCTTGTCTTGTCTTGTCTTGTCTTGTCTCGTCTGTTTATCGGTCTCTCTGTCTGTCCGTCTATCTGTCTGTCTGTCTGTTTGTTAGTTTTGTCTGTCTGTTTCGACGGTTGGCTTTTTAATCTCCATTTTAAGAAAAAAGAAATTGTTATATATCGACCGGAGAGGTGTGTCTGTCTATATGTATATATGTGTGCATGTATGTGTGTATGTATGTATGTACGTACGTGCGTGCGTATCTACGTACGTACGTACGTATGTACGTATGTATGTATATATAATAAAAAATAAATTATATATGTATGTATGTATATATGTATGTTTGTATATATGTATGTCCACCATCTGTGACAAAAATGTGTGGACACGAGTTTTCAGCTTCTCATGGATGAATATTTACCAACTTTTTCGCGAGAGGGTAAGCTGGAAAGGTAAGAAACCAAACACAAATTCACACAGAGCAAACCAAGTACCTAATACCATCAGCACTTTTGAGGAAATATGTGAGCAACACTTTCTCCAGGAATTTTGGACTACTGTCTAAAATCCATTTTCGCTGTTTTTCATATAAAGTTTTTTTCGAGGTCACAGTGACTGATGTGCTACACCATGATGACTCTGTCTGAAACAAGACTTAAAATTTAAGAATTGGCTGTCTGCTTAAGATTAGAGACAAAAGTAGTTTTCTATATTTACATTTAATTTTCTTCTTCTGTATGTGTGTATTGATGTGCGATGAAGTTTGGCTTCAGTGGCGAAGAAAATATTTCCACAGAACAGCAAAGGTGTAGTTTTGGGTAGGTTCCGTTTCCGACAAAAGTTAATAAGAAATGGATGAACATATATTTCTACCATATCTAGCCATATCCTATCATATCGCATCATGAAGTTCTAGAATAGTGAATCATATTGTATTGAATTATACATATATAATATAATATATATATATATATAATATAATATAATAAATATAATTAATATAATATAATATAAATATAATAATATAATAATATAATATAATATAATATAATATAATATAATATAAATAATATATATAATATAATATAATATAATAAAATATAATATAATATAATATAATATAATATAATATAATATAATAATATATATAATATAATATATGATATGATATGATATGATATGATATATGATATATGATATAGGTAAAAAGAAACTCTAGGAGAGCTAGACAACAGAAGGTCTTCAGAGAAGTAACCCCCTTTAGACAGGTCCTGAACTCCTTACACTCTCGGGGGGCCGGGCCACATCCAGGTCATGACTCCTGGATGCCTTTCTGCTGTTGTCTATTTTTTTTTTTTTTTTTTTTCCCACGCCGGGGAGCGAACCTGGGCGATTCTGCGCTTCAAAACCGCGGTACGCGGTTTTACCAATGTGCTAACGGGGCACACATCATCTGTAGGGAATTTAATCCTTATGAAGTTCACTTTTGGTTCCTCCTTGCCCAGATCCAGCTTGAGCTCCTTTCTGCTGTCTCTGCCATCGCTTTAAGGGCTCTAGTCCTCTTCTTCCCTGAAATGGCGAGTTGTTTCGTGAGATCATAAGCGGAGGTGCCCACAAACCCTCTTGCCCCGACCTCTATGGCGAAGATTTTGACCCGCAGACCTGCTTTTTTCAGGGTGCTGGCAAGACCGGCGTATTTTTCGGTCTTGTAGATATGTGCTTCTTCCATTCTGGTTTTGTATGGCACAGTGAGTTCTATCAGAATCACTTGTTTCGAGGAGTCAGAGTGGAGAGCGATGTCTGGTCTCATGCCTGTCTTGCTGATGACATCTGGGTAATTTCTCCAGTCTGGGAGGTCTGCTGTACACTCCCAGTCGACTGTTCCATCCAGAAGACCCTTTGGCAATGTGCTGGTTGTCATAGCAATTTCGGGCCAGACCTGTTTCCCTCCTGCTTTGTAGAACGTTGTCATAGCAATTGGTGCGTTTGGGGTCATGGTTTTTTCGCTAACCACGTATGTGATCACTTTCAGAACTTGGTTGTGCCTCCATGTATACCTTCCTTGGGCTAGCGCTACTTTGCAAGAGCTTAGGACATGTTCCACCGTTTGTTTCTTCTGACAGAGCGGACATGCTGGGTCATCTGATTTCCCCATTTCACTAAGTTTGCATTCGAGGGGAGCAGGTCATATACAGATCTGAGGAGGAAGCTTATCCTTAGAGGAGCCATGTGCCACATATCGTTCCAGCTGAGACTTCTTTGGAGTGCACTGTCCCATGTTGTCCATTGCCCCTGTTGACCTTGCTGGACTGCCTTCTGCACTCTTTTGACATCTTCTTCTTTCTTCAACTCCTGTATGATCATGTCTCTTTTTTCCTTCCCTTTGGCTTTGGACCACCACTGCATTTTTGTTGCTCCCAGTCCCTGTCTGTTGGTTTGCGTGT
>CM060305.1:92454250-92514250 GCA_030674185.1 Monoplex corrugatus | reverse complement strand
TTGCCTTTACAGAAGCTTGCTTTCGCGCCTGACTCCTTTTTCCTTGGCTAAGGTCTGGATCTTCTGTTCCCCCGATCTGAGTTGTTTCTGGAACACACTGCGCCAACTGTCGCGGTCAGCTGGTGTGTCTTCCCAGCTCCCTGTATTGATGTCCAGAGCTTTTTATCTCACTTGCAGACGTCTGTGTATCTTAGCCGGGAGCGGCTAACTGATCTCTTGCTGGAGTCTAGTTCACCGTAAAGGATATCCTTTGGGATACATCCATCTTCCATCCAGCGTGTGTGTGTGTGTGTGTGTGTGTGTTGTGTGTGTGTGTGTGTGTGTATGTATGTGTGTGTGGGGGGGGGGGGGGCAGGTGTGGGTGTGTGTAAACACGTATATATGTCAAACCTCTCTCTCTTCTCTCTCTCTCTCTCTCTCTCTTTCTCACACACACACCACACACACACACACACACACACACACACACACACACACACACACAATACACGCGCACACACATACACACAAACAGACACAAAATGTAATATTAATTTAATCAAATCATACTTAACAAAGTAAACAACCCAATGCAAATCTACACTAAAGTTTCTTCACATAGGAGTGAATTCTTTGTTGATAATACTAGTACAGACGTATGGCTAATTACTATTTATTTTATCATTCATATAACAGTAGATATAATCAATAACAGATAACTTTCAGGTCAAAAGCAGTTATACCTTGTTAATTTAGTAACAAAGTGAATAAGCCACTATGAATGACATAAAGCCTTTAAGCCCCATTCCAAAATGAAAACTTAATCCTTTCACTTCCTCATAACCACCTGGAAAATTTAACCTTATCACTCCCTCACCATATCTACCACTTTGCTGGAAAATTCAACCCTTTCACTTCCACACCATATCCATTAGTTTCCTGGAAAATTTAACCCTTTTGCTCCCTCACCATGTCCATCAGCTTCCTGGAAATTTTAACCCTTTTGCTCCCTCACCATATCCATCAGCTTTCCAGAAATTTAACCCTTTTGCTTCCTCACCATATCCATCAGCTTCCTGGAGAATTTATTCTTTCGTTTCAGGAAAATTTAACTTTTTCACTCCCCCACTATATCTACAAGCTTCATCGAAAATTTAACCCTTTCACTCCCTCACCATAACCACCAATTTCATGGAAAATTGAACCCTCTCACTTCCTCACTACAACCACCAGCTAGGGGAGTAAAAGGCTTAAATTTTTCATTATGATCATTCTACATGTAACACACTTATATTTTGCCAACAACCAAATGGGGGAACCTCACTTATATCACAGTCCACAGCTATTTGTTTTTCTTTCTTGCTGTACAGAAATCATATCACTACCACAGTATAGTCTTTCAGTGTAAATTCAATAACTGACTCTGTAGTATAATGTTTTTCGATTCCACTGATGCAAAAAAAACAACAATTTGCAAATATCTGACCTGTTAAATTAACCACCATGCAGAAACTAATTATTCAATTAACAACCACACAGAAACTTTACTTAATGGAACACAGCACAATTATAAATGACAAATAAAGAACACTGCGTAGAACGCTACCAGTTGACAATAAAGCAACGTGCACAAACACAGCATGAAACTCCAGATGGAAACCGAATATTCATGTAATGCATCAAGAAGTTCACACCATTTGGAAACTGAATATTCATGTAATGCCTCAAAAAGTTCACACCATATGGAACTTATATTTATTAATGCGTCAAAACGTGCACTCCATATGAAACTGATATTCATGTAATGCTCAAAAGTTACACATATGGAAACTTAATATTATGTGATGCATCAAGAGTTCACACATATGGAAACTAAATATTCATGTAATGCTCAAAAGTCACACATATGGAAACTTAATATTATGTAATACATCAAAAGTGCATTCCATATGAAAAATGAATATTCATGTAATGTTCAAAAGTTCACTCCATATGGTCACCTAATATTCATGAGATACAGCAAAAAGTTTACTCCACATGGTGACTGAATATTCATGTGATGCATCCAAAGGCTCATTCATTTGGTGACGATATTCGTGTAATACATCAAAAAGTGCACTCCATATGGTGACAATATTCAAGACATATGGTGACTCAATATTCATGTGATGCATCAAAAGGCTCATTCGTTTGGTGACTGAATATTCATGTAATACACCAAAAAGTGCACTCCATGGTCATTGAATATTCATGAGATGCATCAAAAAGTTCACGCCATATGGAGACTGAATATTCATTTGATGCATCAAAATGGTCACACTGAATATTTGTGTGACGCACCATAAAGCTAACTCACTCCATACAGAACTAAATGTTATACTGAATGTCTGTGCAATACATCAATTTGTGTAACGACTGATTAACAACAAGAATTTCCTTTTCAAGGGATAGGCTAGTGATCAGAAATGGCTGCAGGTCACCCATCTTTACTTACAACATGAACTTCATTTTCAAAAGGAGTGTGGTCTACAAACTAGTGATCAGAAATGGTTGGAGGCCATTCACAAAGGATTTGCAAAATGTTAACAGTTACAATGGTAGTTAGTAGTAGTAGTAGTTGCAGTTAGTAGCAGTGGTTGTGGTAATCAGAAATAGTAGTAGTACCACTCGTAGTAGTAGCAGACATAACTAGTAGTAGGGCTTACGGTAGTGGTGTTGGTGGTGGCCCCTGTGGAAGAATGTTCCTCCATGATAAGTCTCCTATCCTACATGAACACTCATACCAGCAGTGTATTTTTCCATCCATCAGATCGACAGACAAGTCCACCATCATCATCATCATCATCATCATCATCATCATCATCAGTAGTAGTGGTGGAGGCGTTAGCAGAAATATACAAAACTACTACTTGTGATGGTATAGTAAAAATAGCATAGTAGTAGTAATAATAATGTTACCAGTCATAGCAATATTAGCCATAGCAGCACACCGAGATCATCTAACCAGAGTACGCCTTTTACAGAGTTATCTGACTTGATGAAATGCCTTTGAAGAATGTCTGACTCAAGTGGGTAATTATCATTACAAAAAATAATGTAACATGCGTAACACATAATACGTTTAAACAGAACATGTGCGCCCAACCATCGTGATTCCATCACCTTTACTTAGTATACATGTTAGCATAACACTGCACAAATGCAGACACGCAAAAGGTCAAGGCTTTCACATATCCTGGGGTCATAGGGGAGTGAGGGGACAGACAGACCTTGACTTTTCTCAAAGCCAGCATTACGAGGGTGGTGCACACCACGCTTTTCTTGCTGGTGTACTTATGTGTAACTGGGTGCTCTTATGATGCACACCACAAAGGCATTTCCTCCGTGTATCAACAAAAGTACAAAAACTCAGGTAGCCAAACGCAAATACTTAACTACAAACTGTGGAGCAAAACTAATTTTCCGTAAAATTCACAGCTTATCAAAAGACAACATAAACAAAATGAGAACATTTAACCCTCTGACTCCCACACCCTGTCCACCATACCAGCATCTTCATTTTCAACCGTGCCAGCAAAGCAAAAACTTAACCCTTTGACTCCCTCACCCTATCCACCAGCTTCCTGCAGGAAGCTGGTGGATAGGGTGAGGGAGTTAAAGGGTTAAGTTTTTGCAGTTGGTGGACAGGGTGCGGGATCCAAAGGGCTAAATCGGTAAGATATGAAAAAACGAATCCCAACAAATGCAATTCTATGATCACTCATACACATAAGTAGAGAACAATCATCACACCTTACCACAAGTGTCAGATCATTTTCGTTGTCTAAAAAGAGATGCAAAGTTTGTAGTCTGCTCATGAGGGGTTCATCACACTCAGACAATTCCCAATTTGCCACCAAAATCTACACAAAGAAACACTAACACCCTGGTGACCCAAGGGGTTAAAACACCTACCTGGGATGATGGGGAAAGGTGTTCCACCTGAACAAACAGTATGAATGTTTTGAAACAATTGTTTAACCCTTTGACTCCCGCACCCTGTCCACCAGCATCCGGTATTATCAACCGTGCTAGCAAAGCAAAAATTTAACCCTTTGACTCCCTCACCCTATCCAGCAGGGTTAAGTTTCTGCAGTTGGTGGATAGGGAGTGAAAGTCAAAAGGTTAACTATGAATTCAATGAATTTATTGATGACAGCTTCAAAAACACCCAATAATAGTTCCATTTCCTTCAAAAACTGAGACCATTCATTTAATCTAAATCAAAATGACTGCCAGTGTTTAAGCAAATAAGAACCAGAAAAACACAAAAATAGAATCATAACTAATATCAGCACTAACATCAGAATTATCCTTTATTAAACATTTTATTCTAAACGCTTGACAAAGGCCAGGTGGCAAAAATTCATGCCTATCACGTTTTGTTATATTAACCCTTTGACTCCTGCACCCTGTCCACCAGCATCCTGCATTGTTAACAATGTTAGCAAAGCAAATGCAGCAAGCTGGTGGATAAGGTGAGGGAGTCAAAGGGTTCGTTTTTTTGCAGTTGTTTGACAGGGTGCAGGAGTCAAATGCTTATTTACATGTTTTATTTTTTCTGGTTCATTCATTAAATGTCAAAAACTCAGGAACCGTTCTTCAGAGCAATAGATCGTTGATGTTATACTCACTTTGTGTTGTGTTTATGGGTCTGGAAACTTTGGTTGCTCTGATGACAGCAGTCAATTTAAAATCATACAGCAAGATAAATCACAGCTGGCATCTTTTTGTGATAAACTGGTTTGATGCCAAGTCAAAAAATATTTTACAAGATTCATTTTCGTACAGTATAATATGCTTTCTGGCTCATAAAATGCACCATGTAGTCTTCAATCTTGTTTGAAAATAATGTTTGGTGAAAAACAAGAAACTTTCTTTTCCAAAAACCGTTTGACATAAAAATCAGCTAAATTCATGTGGAGTTAATCATGGTAACAAATAAAACTTTCCCTAGAACAACTAAAACTTCTCCCAGTCTAAAAGACATAGGAACAATATTTCCAAGTCAATTCAAATTAGTTTATCCACTCTAAAAAGAAAAAAAATGAAACACAACTTCTGAAATCTCCAACATATGAACATAACTGGTCACACATAATAAAAACAGAATAACGAATATCTGTTCAAAGAACCCAACACACTGCTGGTGCGTCTTGTGAGCCTGCAAGCTAAAATTTCGTACGGATGTTCACATGTACCTGGCCTTCTGAGAACTACAAACTGTACTCCGTGTACTCTATACTGCGGAAAAAAATAATCACAGGTGTCTTTCAGCATGGTAAAAATCGTCGCACACTGCAGCACTGAATTTGGAAACAAAGCGTCTAAAATTAATTAAAATTATACCAATCACAATTGCAGCAAGCACTGAATTTAGAAACAAAGCATCTAAATAAACCAAAATCAGACAACAAGGTATGCTGTAATAAACTATCATTTTATAGGTTGTCAAGCCTCAAAATGTTAAGTAAATACGAGAAATAAATCAAAATTAGACTAACAAGGTATGCTGTAATAATAAATATAATTTTATAGGTTGTCAAGCCTCAAAATAAATTTTAAGTAAATAAGAGCAATAAATCAAATTTACACTATCATTTTATAGGTTGTCAAGCCTCAAAACGTTAAATAAACAAGATTCTTCTTTAATGTGCGATTACCCCCCCATCCCCCCCAACTGCCACCAGTCTTCCCACCTGGCATCTGGATAAGTACACACATCCTTCAGAAGGTGTACTACACATGCATAGACCCTCACACCTTAAAAGCAGTATTTTCTTCCCAGCTTAATACTAAACAATTAAGCCACGAACAAAAGTATATGATTATGTTGTAAACATTAAAACAGCTAACAAACTGAAGCCGCAAACAAAGGTATATAAATTCTAACAAACAAAGCCACGAACAAAGGTATATAAATTATGTTGTAAAAATTACAACAGCTAAATAATAGTAATAAAAATGAGTTTTCATGTATATGCTGTATAAGAATATTCTACTAAATAATGGCAAGTTTAAAACTCATGGGGTGCCCATCTTATTCTATCATCACGTACAAACATATGCCTGGAATTCACATGAAGGAACACAGCAACAGAACTCAGGTTATAGAACATAAATACACCAACACTTTCAAAAACTATCTTGTTCTCCAAAAACCAATGGTGCAAGAAATCTGAGAAAATTACGTAACCTCTTCACTCCCTTACACTGTCCATCAACAGGGCATCTGGTGGACAGGGTGAGAGAGTGAAAAGGATAACAGTCACAGAGCTAGCAGTGCTGGAAATCTGACAGCAACTCTTTAACACTGACAAATATGCTGATGCAGAAAAGCAAAAACACAAACAAACTAAACCACCAGCAACAAAATTCATTATCTGACCAGTCAACATGGTGAAATGGTTAGCACAATGTATTACAGACTGGGATATCATGGGGTCAAACCCCATCTGTCCAAAACACTATTGTTGGATTTTTCAGCCTTGAAAAACTCTAACCCAAACTTAAATGTATTACAGGCTTGACTGGAAGACTGGGACCAAACAGTCGTTGCTTGTCCACTTTAAAAATGTGTCAGAGGCTTCTTCCAAATTTCTTTACCCAACACCACAGGTGCCTGTATCTCTCGGGCCTATTGACACCAGACTATATTATGAAAGTAAGTGTGGAGTAACAAACCTATCTCACAGTCTTGGTTCTGAAACACAATTCCACAGCATCATCACCATCATCCCCATTCTCATCATCATAGCATTGTGGAAAACTGTTTGAGATTCTGTGGCCCTTCATGCTTTAATGTCATGGTGATTTCAGTTTCGGTGGGGTTGAAGGTATGTCAGAAAGCCCTAATGAGCAGCATAAGGGTAGTGAAACCACACAGCAAAAAAATAAATAAATATATAAATAAAAATGTTTTTAAATGTTCATGAAATGAAATCATACTAACCAGTACATCATGTAAGTTCTTCAGGCATTAATACCAAAGGGTAAAGCACAAAGCATAATTCAAATGGCAGATGTGCAATAAATACAACTGATACGCACAAATAATGTGCACACAAAACCTGGTTATAGATCAAAACAAGCCAACAAGGAAGCACATAAGCAAGGAAGCACACAACATTACATAATAATATAATAGCGCAGCACCCAAAACTTGTAATGAACAGCAACACAGATTGTTGTGTGAATTCTTCTTCCTTGTACTCAATCCCCAACGCCCCAAAAACAAACAAAATCAGACAAAACCAGCAAAGTCAAGTCTTATCTTCAAAGGAAAAAATAATCAAGATGGGCAAGCCATTCTAATAATCTTCCGTTTTAAACAAAATAAATTATTACAGAAGATCCATTTGCTGTGTTATGTAAACTATGTCTGCTTATGGGAGCACAAGCCAGGTGGGTGAGACATCAGGTTTCCAATCGGAAGGACTGGGGTTCGATTATGCCCGAGTACCACCCTCCTGGTAGGCAAAGGTGGAGATTTTTCCAATCTTTCAAGTCCTCATGTGTGCAGACCTGCCAGCACTAAACCTCTTTCACATGTATATACGCAGAAAAAGTATGTATGCACATTAAATATCCTGTATGTGACGTCAATGTCTAGTGGCTTATGAAAATATGAAAACACCCAGCATGCACACCCACCAAAGACAGAATATGCAGACTATGCAGCCACACACTACCTGCACAGTGTGAGCAAAACACTGTGCATACCTCACCTGTCTGACCTGTCAGCATCCACCAGCCCATAAGGTTCTATTCCACACTCTCTCTCCTCATTTTCACCCACTTTGGCATTCATGTCTCTCCCATTATTATGCAAACTCCTCTTTTCAATATTTTATCCTTGGCAGTTTGTAGACAATACAGAATTGTTCTATCTAGAGCTGGTGGATGTTGGGGCATTTGCTTGAATGATGTTTAAGGCAACTGGCTTTGTACTGTGCGTACATGCATCCAAAAAAGAAAAAAAATCCTAAAACTTAAACAACAAAACAAAGTGTTTTAAAAACACTCAAAGAGACCCTTTCCTTACTTACTGACCATCCTGGTCACGCCAGAGGTTGAAACTGGAAAAGAACAAGAGGGGAGATAAGCGTACTATGCTTTCCTTAAAAAAAAAAATTCTGTACAGTATACTACTAACACAGATGACCAAGACACACAGTTAGGCAAGCGTACAAACAACACAGATTACAAATGAAGAATTCTATACGGTTTTAACCCTTTGACTCCCGCACCCCATCCACAAGCATTCTGCATTGTCAACAATTCTAGTGTCAACAATTCTAGCGAAGCAAAAACTGAACCCTTTGCAGGAAGCTGGTGGATAGGGTGAGGGAGTCAAAGGGTTCAGTTTTTGCAGTTGGTGGGTAAGGTGCGGGAGTCAAAGGGTTAACAATTCTTTCCCATAATCCCTGAGAAATCTGACAAAGCCCCGAACACCACTTAAACACTACATGAACCAATTTCACCTGCTAAGATTAAAAGTCATAACACAGATGTCACGTTCCTAACTTTAATCATGATAATGATAAAAAGTATGAATTTTTTTATATTTCTGCCACTGATCAAAACATAATAATGTAAAATCACAACAGATGCTATGTTCCTAATTTTAATCACAATTACATAAAAAGTATAATATGTGAGAGGTGTGTGTGTGTGTGTGTGTGTCTGTGTGTGCGCGCACGTGTGTGTGTGCACGCGCGCGTGTGTGTGTGTGTGTGGTGTGTGGTGTGTGTGTGTGTGTGTGTGTCTGTGTGTGTCTGTGTGTGCGCGCACGTGTGTGTGTGCACGGTGTGTGTGTGTGTGTGTGTGTGTGTGTGTGTGTGTGTGTGTGTGTGTGTGTGTGTGTGTGTCTGTGTGTGCGCGCACGTTGTGTGTGTGTGTGTGTGTGTGTGTTGTGTGTGTGTGTGTGTGTGTGTGTGTGTGTGTGTCTGTGTGTGTCTGTGTGTCGACGTGTGTGTGTGTGTGTGTGTGTGTGTGTGTGTGTGTGTGTGTGTTGTGTGTGTGTGTGTGTGTGTGTGTGTGTGTGTGTGTGTGTATGTATGTGTGTGTGTCTGTGTGTGCGTGCATGTGTATGCACACACGCACGCTTGTGTGTGTGTGTACCACTAATCAAAATATATTAATATAAAATTAATGACAGAAGCAATGTTCCCAAATTTAATCATAATACAAAAAAAACAAACTTTTGTTTCTTATATCTATACCAGTGATCAACATATAACAATGTTCCCTTTATTTCTCTTTTATCATCTCCCCATAAGTTTCCTACCTTCCTAAGCCTTCTCAATTTTACCTTTATGAAATGAAACTTTATTTCACAGCAGTATGGATATTAACATCAGCACACAAGCTAACTTACATATCCGCAGATGCTCATACAGAAAAATGAGACAACAGATGAAAAATGACCGACATCTTTGGTACCATCAATTGAAAACAGCACATTGTACAGTGAGTTTCCTTAAAAACAGATCGATGAGTACACAAAAGCAAGTTCAAAACTGTTTATAAACTAATTACAAAAAATCCCAAACCAATAGCACATATAACGTCAGAGAGAGGTATAATGTAAAACAAAAAAGATGAGACCATCAAGATGGAAAAAAAATGAATATCATGTAAAGCGCTGCTAAATCAAACTTGAAATGAACAAATAAAACAAAAAATTCCCAAACCAACAGCACCTACACAGCAACAGAGAAAAAGATGTGTAACAAAAAATATCAGACAATGAAGAACAAAAGATGTAACAAAAACTATGAAGAATTACATGTAAGGACTCATATATTCAAATAAGCATCAATGAATAAACAAAACCTACAAAAACGTTTCCAAAACCAGTGACATTCACACACAGAAAAGGGACATATATGCAAACAAAACAAGATGATACTATCAAACAAAAGAAAACGCTATTTCACCAACTTAATAAATAAATAAATACATAAATACATCTGGGCAAGACCACAGCACATACTACCCTGCTATTACACAACTACGGCAATACAAAAGGACAGCATATCTACCACAAAAGAAACACACCAACCCCAGCACAAAGAAACATGCTCAGTTCCGTAAATCAAAGACAATTTGCTCCATCAATAAAAACAATTTAGAATCAATCCCCAACAATATAAGTATTCATCCATTCAAAAGGTGAAGCTGCTTGTAAGTTTAAGTGCTAAACTTTCACACAGAAATGAACTGTGTTAAACGACCATATCAGGTGTCAAACATCTCAATTCAAAGTATGCAAAAATGAAAATGTGATATGCTCTTCCAAAGATGACATTCAGTATCTTTCAAAGACTTCGAGTTATTGGTATTGCTACAAACAAGAAGAAATAAGCTTAGAAACAGTGTAAGAAGGTTTGTTGTTGGATACTCAAAATGCAAGTACTAATAGTTTGAAATGGCTATTGCCAAGCGGCTATTTTTTTGGAGAAACAAACATGTGGAAGTGAGTGAAGATATTTTCAATTTCAGTGAAGTTGTATTGAATGGTACACTGGACATACTGACTAATTCAAACAAGCCTAGGCATTGTGAGATGTGATTAAGCAAAAACTTGAAGCAGAAAATGAAAAAAAAAAAAAAAATGAAAATGAATCAAAGAAGGCCAAAACAGATTCAAATGCCTGAAGAGGCTAAGGCATCCAGTGACTTTACGTACACTTGGGTGGAAGCATGTTACATATGGTTGAAAGGTTTTGCATTGAACTTTCAAAGAAGATACAAAAGTGCCAAAGTGCCACATTACCATACCAAGTGCAAAAGTACACAACAAAGGTTTACTGCTGACCTTCAAGCAAAAAACTGAAAGTGCCAAATTACTATATCAAACACTCAATAGGCTGAGGGAAGCAACTATTTCAATGCCATAACAAAGTACCCTGCTGGCAGCACAGTTCGTGAGATTGAGAAAATAAATATAAATACCTATTAAGTAAACTATGCTCACATGCACATGCAAGCACAGGCATGCATGCACACACACACATGCATGTACACCTCACCAAAGGGACTATGTGTTACCAAAGAAAACATGCACGCACGCACGCACACACACACACACACACACACACACACACACACCACACAAAAAGGGACCATGCATTACCACCAGTGAACATTGTACTCTTTTGAAAAAAAAAAACCACAAGATATGTAAATCTGAAGCCAAAATGTGACACAGACACTTACGTAATACGAGGATGCCCCACAACAACTATGGTGACAATCATATATAATGATAATATGCCAAATGAAAAAATAAAACCCAAACTGACTATATTTCATTTCTTATTAAGAAAAATACGAGTGACTACAGGTGAGATGAGAAATAGTTAACGAAAAGGAAATGTACTTAGGATGTGAACACAGCTCACACAAATGCAAAAATGAACAGAACACCTACCAGGTTTCCAATTGAGTCTTCTACTGGGAACGCTTACGAGAAAAATTATTGTTATTTTTGTTCAAAGCCCAGCTGACTGCGTAGAGCCATATCAGGGCTATAACCGTTTCAAAACATACATAACACTTGCACAAAGGGAAAAAAAAGAAAAAAACATTAAGTACACATATCAATGCATTTGTGCATATGTGACTTCCCACCACGAAATCAGTCTTAACTAGCATTTTTGGCATTTTGAGATACACATATCACTGGAAAGTGTACATTCTGCTGATTATGTTGGTACTTGAATAAAGCTTGTACTCAAAAAAATGTAGAAGTTATGTATGTTTAAAGTCATGAAGTTGTGACTCCCATTTTGAGAAAACGGCCTCTAAAGATTTTGTGTGCTCTCCTACACATTTTCCTTAAATATCTTTATTTGGTGGCTTTGATCCAGTTTGTTTCTAATTTTCGCTGTCATTATCTGAAAGGTGCACCAAAGAGCTTTCCATCAATATATTACATGTGCGGGTACTGTACAGGTTACGGTTCATAATAAGAGATAAAAATAGGTACTTTTGGTAAGAAATTGAGTTCTTTCTGCTGCGATCAGTGCATTAAAATACCGATTTAAATTGATTAATAATATTTTTTCAAGAAAAAAATTTCTGTGGGGGATAGATTATAGTCTACAGAAATCAATTTTGAGAAAAAGTCAAAACACCCCAGATAGACCCTCAGTCACATTTTCAGCTCCTAGTGCTGTTGGACTGACTGCGAGTTAAGACTGATTTCGTGGTGGGAGGTCACATATAATCTAAGGAGATGTCCTTGGCACTGACCACTCCATCCAATTTATCACACAGGGGATTAACAAAGATAACCTGAATACAAATTTAAACATAATTAAGGACACTAAAACATACATAAAAACAGGCCTAAATTACCAAAAATTGCTTCCTTAGAGCCAAAAATGCACCCAATACATGTACCCATTTATCAATCCTAAGAGAAAGTACATAAGACTTTATCGAACACATAAAGGTGAATGGACCAGCAAGGCAGAAAATGATAGGAAAAAATTACAGAAAGCAAAGGAACAAGACAGAAACAAACAGAGTGACAGAAAAGAGGAAATTTCTAGCACAGAATTTCCAGAAGGTGGGGGATACTACTTATACTGAAAGAGCCCCCAGCATTCCCAGGGGAGGGGCACACTTACAAAATAAATGGGAAAAAAGAAAATGTAATAATAACAATAATGATAATAATAATAACAATATTCATATGGTGCCAGATCTTGACAATTCAAATCAAAGCGCACCCATGCACCAGACATACAATTAACACAGACCAACTTACAACACACACAAAAAATAAAAAATAGAAATAAAAATAAAACAAACAAGCATTACCTTCCCTTCACTTTGTGTTCTTATCATATGTACCCAGTGTGTGTGTCCTGATATAGTGTTTACCTTTTTTCCTGTTTTCATAAGTGTTCCCTGTAGAAAACCCAAAGTTTGAAGACCCAGTAGGTGTTTTGTTTGTGTTTGTGTTTGTGTGAACTATGTTGAAGTCCTAAGGTACTAGCGTACAGTCATTTCCTTTTTCATCAATCATTTCTCATTGCTTCATATCTTCCTAGTTCTTTCAAAAATACAGAAATTAAATAAATAAAAACAAAAAATTAGATAAACAGAAAAACAACCCTCTAACTTTGCCTCTTCATCTTCTCCTGTGTTTCCCGGCTACAACTCCTAAACATACTCTTTCTATATGGTATACATAAACATACACATACACATATACATATACATCCACAAGAGGGTCTCTTTTTATTTAGCTTTTTGTGTGTGGCCGTTTTGTTTACTCCATCATGCAGGCAGTCCATAATATGTTTTCTGGCATTTATTTTGCCTCAAGAAGTACAACCACAACTTACAACCTCATGATTCACATGATTTAATATGTACACCTTCCGAGGAACTGCTTTATGTACTAATAAATCTGTTATTTACAAAGGATAAATATATATAATTATCATTGCTATTACTATTGCTCATCAGTACTTGGGCCCAGTAAGGTTCAAGGATTACTGCTTCAGCAAAAGACTCTATTTGAAAATTTATACACTAAGAGAAATACTGAATGAACAAAATAAAACTGTTAATAAGTACTGGCACCTTTGCATTAACCTTATGCTCTATATGTACATTTGTGCTTTTAATCGCAATATGATACTCTACATTGTACAACGGAAATAAATTATTCTGTACAATCATAAGCAGCAGATTAAGTTAATCACATGTCTTCTGTGAAGATATTTCAACATAACGCTGCGCATTTATCGCTACGCATTGAATTAGCTGTACAATCTGCACTGAAGATAAATAAATGAAGCTAACTGTAAAAATGACAACTGGAATGGTTACAACTCGGTCTATGTTTGCTATGCGACAACATTACGTAGGTTTGTGTGACTCCTTTCACAAGAGCTGCAGTTTCAAGATTCTGATATCTCCAGTTCAGTCTCAAATAGCATCACAAAAACTCGTCTGTTCACTTAATGCTCCAATCATTCTGGTGGAATTAGCTAAACCTTTCAAAGGTCTCCCTCCCCAAATGCTCGCTTCCATTTTTTTCATTATCATTACTGGTTAAAGCCCAGCTGTCTGCACAGAGCCATGTCTGGGCTACAACCATTTCAACACCTCTTTGAACCTAAAAAACATAAACTGCAAAAGAAAATTAGGTACCACATCAATGCATTTGCGCAAATAATCTAAGGATAATGCCCCTAATGTTAACCACTCTGTCCAATTCATCACCAGGAGGGGAAAAGAACCCAAACCTGAATACAAATGTATGACCATAAATAAGTACACTAAAACACATATATAAAAACTGGCCTGATTACCTAAATTACTCTGATTACCTAAATTATCTAAATTACTTCCATGCATCATTTTTTTCTTGGAGCCAAAAATGCACGTAATACATGTGCCATATTCTCAAAGCAGAAAATTATAGCAAGAGACCACAGAAAGCAAAGAAACAAGGCAGAAACAGAGTCACTCACACAAAAAGAGAACATTTCTAGCACAGAATTTCCGGAAGGTGGGGATACTTTTTACACTGAAAGAGACCCCAGCATTCCTAGGGGAGGGGCACACTTACAAAATGAGAAAAAAGAAAATGTAATAATTATAATGATAATAATAATAATAACAATAAGAAGAATTATAGTATGATAATAATAATAATAATAACAACAATAATAAGAATTATAGTATTTACTGGTGCCAAATCTTGACAATTCAAATCCAGAATTTCCAGATATACTTTTTATACTGAAAGAGCCCTCAGCATCCCTAGGGGGGTCCGTTTTCATTTTCAACTCGACTTTGCCAGTGCACAAGATTTTGCATGGGCTTCAGAAATCTGTCGCACTATCACTGCCAGATTTAAACAGAGCACATATGGAAATGTCCAAGTGTGATGAATCCCTCTTGAAAATACACGATTTTACTACAATGCCGTTTTGTGGGAAGTGACACTCAGTTCACAGATGTCAGTGGAAAGCACATTACAAATAAAACCAGATTATCAGCAGCAAACATGTTGTGACCAATAACAGACAAAAATTATCACTTGCAGATTACCAAATTTTTTGTATTTACACTAGAACCATTTCGTTTCGTATTCACAGACACCTTTCAGAATCATAGCAACAGCTGAATTTTACAGCAATTTCCTTTTACAGGGGTTGTTCAAAATCTTCATTTTCAACCACATATGATCTAAGGGGTCTGGCTGTACGCACAGTCAAAAGGTGAGCTGATAACCTTACAAATTCAAAGCATATGATGGCCTGCTTTGTAGAGCATCTAATGTGATAACTATGCGTCATTCATACTGGACTGTGACAGGGGTTAAAGCACATGCTTAGGACATAAAAAACAAATTTGAATCACGGATTGGACAGGGATTTTTCTCCCTCTTCATGTGATAGCAATGCGTCATACTGGAGTGTGGCAGTAATTAAACCCCTGCTTAGGACACAAGAAACATGGATTTGAATCATGGGCTGGACAGGGATTTTTCTCCCCCTCCACTACACCCCAGTCCTTAAATGATGGTCTATGTACTAGTCTTTCAGATGAGGTCCTGCGTGCAGCACACACTCAGCTCATGCTAAAGATGCCTGGCAACAAAGCAGTTGTCCCTGGCAATATTCTGTAGAAAAATCCACTATCATATATAACAAAAAAAAACACATCCACAGAAAAACAAATACAAAAAAGGGTGGGTGTGAGTGGAGTGGCACTGCACAGCGGTGATGTAACCTACTCTCCCCAGACAGAATTTCACATAGCAAATCTACTATGACAAAAACGACAACAAAAGAAATACAGTTTCACAAGTTCAGTACCATCTGAAGCCCTACTTTAAAAACACAAACAAAAACAGCTTCACATGCTCAGAATATGTGTATCCAGCTCTGTATCGTGGTCATCAACTGAAAGAACTATGTACCAAACCAATTTAAAAAAACAGACTTTCACATCAGGCCTACTACAGGCTACACTACAACCAACAGGCATAAACAACCTCCCACCAGCAGTTTATCCACTCTGCCAATCGTACTGTGTTCCAGGTGTGTTATTCAAGTATCACTGTTATTATCATTATCATGATGATCAGTCTTTAAAGCCCAACCAACTGCTCAAAGCCATGTCAGGGCTACAACCATTTCAAACAAAACGTACACAACACATCAGTTACCCTCGGGAAAAAAAAACACTCGGAAACGAAAATTAAGTACACAAGTCATTGCATTCAAGTAAATGGTCTGAGAATGCGTTCCCGGCATTGGCCATTTTGCCCAATTTATCACCAAGGGAATTAAAAATACAAAACAGAATACAAGTGCACTTAAACACAACTAGCAGATCATGACCACAAACACAACAAACAAATCCCCAAACCTACCCATAAACAGACACATCCAACATGGTACGTTCCAACTGGTCAATGAACTGGCTGTAAAGGAATGAAGCTTTGTGACAGCATCATTAAACAACTTGACATATTCATACACTAATATAAACTTCTTAAAATTGTTAATTGTCATGTAATTTACAGGAAAACATTTTGTGCAAAACTGCAAAATAAAAGCATGTGCTGTTTCATATAATAACCCCTCCCCCCCCCCCAAAAAAAACACCTTCAGCTGTTGCAAAGTCTACATGCAACACATGCACGCCCTTCCTTTCAGAAACACAACCAAAAGCCACATTACCATTAAGCACCATTTCTACATATCAAACACAGCATTCCATTCACAGAGCTTCAACTCTGGACTCAAAGAAATCTTAAAAATCACAAGAAATAAATCTTAAAACTTCATAAACCACAGAAGCAGGCCAAGAAAAACACAAAAAGATTAAAACAACAACAGCAACAACGACAATAATGTCAAACCAATAACGGTATTAAACAGCAAACGCAACAACAACACCACTAATAATGATAATCGTAATTATTGGAAAAGGTGGATCAGTAGTTTCCACCAAACTGAACACAGTTCATGTTACTGAAGATTGTCATCCACAAGTGAAATCCCTGCCCAACGTGGAGAAAGGAGAGTACGATGTTCAGCAGTCACACATGGCACTACGGGTTACAATTCATTCCTTTGTGATGCGTCACTGCTGCGTCATAACTCATCATGTGCCTGTACCAAGATACAAGACCATTACCATTATTTACTGTCCAAAGTTAAAAGAAATGATTAAA
Source organism: Monoplex corrugatus (assembly GCA_030674185.1). Classification (NCBI taxonomy): domain Eukaryota; kingdom Metazoa; phylum Mollusca; class Gastropoda; order Littorinimorpha; family Ranellidae; genus Monoplex; species Monoplex corrugatus. The sequence goes on along the minus strand of CM060305.1, from coordinate 92,497,011 downwards.
TTTGGCATGTGCTAGCTAGAAAGACTCTCTCCCAATACACACACACACACACACACACACACACACACACACACACACACACACACACACACACACACACACACAGGCACACACACAGGCACACACAAAAGCCCGCACATACACACACATACACAAAAATGCACACACACACACAGAAACACAAGAACACACACACAGAAACACAAGAACACACACACACACACACACACACACACACACACACACACACACACACAAACATACACAACAACAACAAAAACAACACACACACACACACACACACACACACACAACACACACACACACACACACACACACACACACACACACACACACGTACACACACACACACACACACACACACGCACAGAGAAACATACACAACAACAATAACAGCACACACACACATACACACACACACACACACACACACACACACAACACACACACGCACACACACAACACACACACACACACACAGAAACACAACACACACAACACACACAGAAACACACACACACACACAGAACACACACACACACAGAAACACACACAACAATAACAACACACACACACACACACACACACACACACACACACACACACAGAAGACACACACACAACACACCACACACACACACACACACACACACACACACACACACAAACAAAACAAAACAACACACACACACACAACACAAAACAACACACACTTTCACTGACAACAACAAGAAAAACAGAAACAGGAAAACAAATGAGTACACATCTTCACACAAAAGAATACAAATATCATCATTTTCAAGCAACTCAAGACATCATTCATCAATCATTTTTAAACTCTAAACTGTTGACTCTGGGACTGGCAATTTTCTCCTCATTCCACCACACCTTCAAAGTAGTCTGGGCTCTAGTTTTCCAACATAACAAGATGTAACCGTGTATCAATGTTTGGTGACATACAATACAAATTTAAGAAACCTTTATCAGCTCACCTTTTTCTTGATATATCTGTTGACCAATGACACAATTTCATCTACATCTTGACTGTGAATGTCAAAGCCATATGGATGCTGCAAAAATAAACATGTGGAACATTTTATCAACCTTTCTACACTTGCATAGTCAACTGTTTAACATTCCCTAGTAATACAGATTTTTTCAACATTTTCACACTACATACAGTCAAGCTGATAAAAAGACTACCATTCACTTGTCTAAAAACTACATAAGATATTTTTTCAACACACCAACAAAGCCATAGATTAACCAGTGTGGTCATTGGGAAAAGGGTCACACTTAGTTTCACATACATGTCTCACAAACAGCACAATGCAAAGTGTACATGCAAAGTATGGTTCACTTGGTGTTGAGTTCTACCGTATCTCATAACGCTCGTAATGTTTAAAAAAAACTCTTCACCCAGTTGACCACGACTCTGACTTTAAGGTTATGAGAGGAAAATTCAGCCTGTGATGAAAATTACTGGGTGAACTAGGGCAATACCCGACATTGCAAACAGATGTTTCCATTCTACTACCATCATCATTATCGTTATCAATATCATTATTGTTTAAAGCCCAGCAAACTGCACAGAGCAATATCTGGGCTTAACCATCTCAACACTTCTGAACCTGAACAAAAAAAAAACTGAAAAAGAAAATTAGGTACACATATCAATGCACTTGCGCACGTAACCTAATGATGTGCCCTAAGCGCTCTGACCACTCCATCCAAATTATCACCAAGTGGGGTAAAAAAAAAACAAGCCAGAATACAAGAATATAAACATCACCAAATACGCTAAAACTTATATATAAAAACTGGCCTAAATCACCTAAATTGCTTCTGGATGTCACATTTCCTTAGAGCCAAATATGCAGTTACTACCTGACATGTGCCCAATCATCAACCCTGAGAGAAAGTATGGAAAGTTTTATAGAAAGCATGCAGGTGGTAAAGAAACAAGGGAGAAACAAAGAGAATGACAGAAACGAGGACACTTCCAGCACAGAACTTCCTGAAGGTGGGGATACTATTTAAAACGAAAGAGCTTCCAGCATCCCCATGGGGGATTCCATTCCACTGTTAGCTGATGCAAGGTATCATGAAAGGATCAAAACAACAACAAAAGCAGCAATAAATATAAACACAGATACACTGCCAACTGACTTCAACTAACCTATATGGACTTTTGATTATGTAAATAATCTTGGAAAGGAGTCTAAATGTCATTTTCATTCACTGTCTCTGATGACTGAGGAAGTGTAGACAGAGAACAAGGGACATCAACAGAGACACAAGGAACACCAACAGAGACAAAAGGACAGACAGAAGGGCCACCAACAGACAGAATGACAGTTAGAAGGAACACCAACACAGACAGAAGGGACACCAACACAGACAGAAGGACAGACAAAAGGGACACCCACAGAGACAGGACAGACAGAGGGGACACCAACACAGACAGAAGGACAGACAAAAGGAACACCAACACAGGACAGACAAAAGGAACACCAACAGAGACAGAAGGACAGACAGAAGGGACACCAACAGACAGAAGGACAGACAGAAGGAACACCAACAGAGACAGAAGGACAGACAAAAGGGACCCCAACAGAGACAGAAGGACAGACAGAAGGGACCCCAACACAGACAGAAGGACAGACAAAAGGGACCCCAACACAGACAGGACAGACAGAGGGACACCAACACAGACAGAAGGACAGACAAAAGGAACACCAACACAGAAGGACAGACAAAAGGGACCCCAACAGAGACAGAAGGACAGACAAAAGGGACACCAACAGACAGAAGGACAGACAGAAGGGACCCCAACACACACAGAAGGACAGACAAAAGGGACACCAACAGACAGAAGGACAGACAAAAGGGACCCCAACAGAGACAGGACAGACAGAAGGGACACCAACAGACAGAAGGACAGACAGAAGGAACACCAACAGAGACAGAAGGACAGACAGAAGGGACACCAACAGACAGAAGGACAGACAAAAGGGACTCCAACAGAGACAGAAGGACAGACAGAAGGGACACCAACAAAGACAGAAGGGACCCCAACAGAGACAGAAGGACAGACAGAAGGGACACCAACAGAGACAGAAGGACAGACAGGAGGGACACCAACAGAGACAGAAGGACAGACAGAAGGGACACCAACAAAGACACAAGGGACACCAACAGAGACAGAAGGACAGACAGAAAGGACACCAACAGACAGAAGGACAGACAAAAGGGACACCAACAAAGACAGAAGGGACCCCAACAGAGACAGAAGGACAGACAGAAGGGACACCAACAGAGACAGAAGGACAGACAGGAGGGACACCAACAGAGACAGAAGGACAGACAGAAGGGACACCAACAAAGACACAAGGGACACCAACAGAGACAGAAGGACAGACAGAAGGGACACCAACAGACAGAAGGACAGACAAAAGGGACACCAACAGAGACAGAAGGACAGACACAAGGGACACCAACAGACAGAAGGACAGACAGAAGGGACACCAACAGACAGAAGGACAGACAGAAGGGACACCAACAAAGACAGAAGGGACCCCAACAGAGACAGAAGGACAGACAGAAGGGACACCAACAGACAGAAGGACAGACAGAAGGGACACCAACAAAGACACAAGGGACACCAACAGAGACAGAAGGACAGACAGAAGGGACACCAACAAAGACACAAGGGACACCAACAGACAGAAGGACAGACAAAAGGAACACCAACACAGACAGAAGGACAGACAGAAGGGGCACCAACACAGACAGAAGGACAGACAAAAGGAACACCAACAGACAGAAGGACAGACAGAAGGAACACCAACAGAGACAGAAGGACAGACACAAGGGACACCAACAGAGACAGAAAGACAGACAGGAGGGACACCAACAGAGACAGGACAGACAGGAGGGACACCAACAGAGACAGAAGGACAGACAGAAGGGACACCAACAGACAGAAGGACAGACAGGAGGGACACCAACAGAGACAGAAGGACAGACACAAGGGACACCAACACAGACAGAAGGACAGACAGGAGGGACACCAACAGAGACAGAAGGACAGACACAAGGGACACCAACAGACAGAAGGACAGGAGGGACACCAACAGAGACAGGACAGACACAAGGGACACCAACAGAGACAGAAGGACAGACACAAGGGACACCAACAGAGACAGAAGGACAGACACAAGGGACACCAACACAGACAGAAGGACAGACAGAAGGGGCACCAACACAGACAGGACAGACAAAAGGAACACCAACAGACAGAAGGACAGACAGAAGGAACACCACAGAGACAGAAGGACAGACACAAGGGACACCAACAGAGACAGAAGGACAGACACAAGGGACACCAACACAGACAGGACAGACAGAAGGGGCACCAACACAGACAGAAGGACAGACAAAAGGAACACCAACAGACAGAAGGACAGACACAAGGGACACCAACAGAGACAGAAGGACAGACAGGAGGGACACCAACAGAGACAGAAGGACAGACAGGAGGGACACCAACAGAGACAGAAGGACAGACAGAAGGGACACCAACAGACAGAAGGACAGACAGGAGGGACACCAACAGAGACAGAAGGACAGACACAAGGGACACCAACACAGACAGGACAGAAAAGAGGGACACCAACAGAGACAGAAGGACAGACACAAGGGACACCAACAGACAGAAGGATAGACAGGAGGGACACCAACAGAGACAGAAGGACAGACACAAGGGACACCAACAGAGACAGAAGGACAGACACAAGGGACACCAACAGAGACAGAAGGACAGACACAAGGGACACCAACAGAGACAGAAGGACAGACACAAGGGACACCAATAGAGACAGGACAGACACAAGGGACATCAACAGAGACAGAAGGACAGACACAAGGAACACCAACAGAGACAGGACAGACACAAGGGACACCAACAGAGACAGGACAGACACAAGGGACACCAACAGAGACAGGAAGACAGACAGAGAGGACAAGACAAACTATACAAGACAGTATGGTCCAGGCCTTGCTAGGGAAAGAGGAATGAAAGGAGAGACAAAGACTGACACCTACAAACCAAAGAATTAATCCTCCCCAACTTTACACATTTTACCAATACTCTGTTATTTTTACAGGCTGGCCAAGTTTCCTTTGACAATCCAAAAGCCAACATTATTTTATCCAGTATCCATCCATCCATCCATATCTAGCCACCAGTGCGCACTGTTTTCTTCCCTACCCATCCATATATGTATCTGTCCAGCAGCAATCCTACTCATCCATATATCTATACATCTGTCAGCAGTAATCAGTACTTTCTCCACAATCCATTCGTCTTTATATCTTCCCACCAGTAGTCAATTCTTCTTTATGCAATAGTAATAATTCTATTTGTATAGTGCTGACTACCTATGCCAAGATGTTCATTGGACTTTACATAGCAACAGATCATCACTGCATTTCACATAATGACAAAGGTAAACAGAATAATAATCTAGAGTGAAGGCTGGATGAGAAAAAAAATGTGTTGCTTACTCAGGGTTGCCTACCCCTAAAATTGTTTTCAGGGACATCCCTTGCCAAAATCAGGGACACAGCAGATTTTCAGGGACACACCGGTGATCTTCTTGTTCTTTTGCTGTTTTTCAACTAGCTCCTGGTTTCTTTTGTGTTGTCAGTATGCACATACCGCCTACAGTCATCTTTGCCACCAGACTTGATCGAGAACTCGCAGGCACACACTCACAGAACGCGAAAGTACTTCCCTTTTCGCCACTTTTAAGAAACTTCCACGTGTCAGTATAATCCTCTCGAAAATTCTGGCTACGCCTGATTTTCTTAGCCGCAGACTGTGCTGATGACTCAGAAGTCGTGGGAGCTTCCCACTTAGACGCCATTTTGATAGTATGCCTATCGAGCAGGCTAAGCGATGCGCATGCGTCATTATCAGCATTTAAGCATAAGGTCAATTCTGATTGGTCCGGCTTCATACTAGATGCACTTGGTACTCTTGCACCTCAGCACTCTCGCACTTTTGTACTGAAAAGCTGCTTGTGGAAAAAACATTTAATTTTCCGGACGCACGACCAAAAACTGGATTTCCGGGACACCTAGCCATTTTCTCGATTTTCTGGGACAAATACAGACACACCGGGACGGTAGCCAACCCTGCTTACTCTACAACCTTCATAAAAATCTGTCTATTGTTGGGTGAGGCAAACAGGATAGGCATTCCATCCAGAACACAGTCTTTACAATCCATCTGTACATCCAACGGTACTTAGCCACCAGTAGTTATCAGTTTCTTCACTGTAATCCACACACACATCAAGTTATCTGCTGTCGTTACCTGTCTGTCATGGGGTCCGTTAGCACCAGAATAGAGGCGGACTGAAGGATAGGCGTTCACTCCCGCCTGGGAACATAGTCTCTGGAACTGGTCACAGTCCACTTTCCCCGCACGTACTCTGCCCTCCAGTTTCTGAAACAGAAATGGTGTTGATACCATGTTTGTTATTGTTATTTCTCGCAACACTAGTACTGGGTACTGGTGGAAGCAGAGTCAGTGATAAGCAGCAGTAGCAGTAACTGTTGTAGCAGAAGTAAAAGTAATAGTAATTTATTATCATTGGTGTTTAACCTGCTCACGGCTTCCGACCCAATATTCGGTCAGAAGAAACATACACCTCCAGTGCCACCTACCAAATATTCGGTCGGCGACCTTTCCCTATGTTTAGCCAGAAAACCCCGACACTTTCAGTGACGTGTGAGATATCAACGGAAACTTCAGGACCTCTATAAATAGATGCTAATTATGTATGCGTGACGGTGAACAGTCTTTTCCGCGCGTGTGATTGAAAAGATGACCCCCTACTATTCAAGACTGTAAACAATGGCGGTCGAACTCGCTTCAACACAGAGTGTCACTCGGGCCCAAAAAACAACTTAAACAGCAAAAGAAGTTGCAGAAATCATTACTTGTGGAGCTGATTCTGATTTGCAGTCAGTTGATTCACTCGATAAGAGTGAAAATGATGATAATCTGGCACATGCAGGCGAATATTCGATGTTGATGTCCAAAGTCGGACTTGACCCAGATAACAGTCGGAGTGACATTACTAGCATTGGCGGTCGTAAAAATGAAAGTACTGCTGCTCCTGGTGTGTTGTAAAGTATACTGAACAAAAAAGTTTATAGTGTTGTGGGGTTTTCTGGGCTGGATGAAGAGATACGAATTTTATTTCATTTTAAGTCAAAACGTTTATAAATTCCTTGCACAGGCGATTCACCTTTTTATTTACACTTTGGCACTGAAAGAGTTAAAGCCGAGCCAACAAACTAAGAGCCATATCAGGACTATAACCATCTCAAATGAAACACACAAATTTAACTCATCTATGACCCTGGAAAAAAAAGGAAACCTGGAATGAAATTAAGTGTACAAATCAATGCATTCACAGCAAAGTAGCAAGAGCCAGAAAGCAGGTCCTCAGAGGAGAAACACCTATCAAGCAAGTGTTTCATCCCTTATCTCCTTACATTCTCCGGGGACCGGACCATATCTAGGTCATGATTCATGGACCCCGTTCTGTTGTCGCCATTTCTATTTTAAGCAGAAATTTGTCCACTATCCTGGGTCTGACCACAGACATCCAAGACACTATGTCACCTTCACGATGATATCTTAACCACTTAGCTATTGAACACTGGCAACATACATAAGGAAGCCTTATGAAGTCCACTTTTCTTCCTCCTTGACCAGATCCAGCTGGAACTTTTTCAGCTGATTCTGCCATTGTCGTTAGGGCTCTGGTTCTCTCTGCCAGATATCGAGAGCTGCTTTATGAGGTCATAAGAGTGATGTGCCTATCAACCCTCCTGCTCCAACCCTCTGGCTTGATAGCTGTATTTCCTCATGATGCTGGCTAGACTGGCATATTTTTCGATTGGCACATTTTTCAGTTTTGTAGATATGGACTTCATCCATTCTACTTTCAAATGGTACATCATCATGAGGGCAATACCAACATCCTTTCTTTCGCCGCTTTACCTTCCCTTACCTGAACATGGTCAGGAATCCACCCACAGGTTGGTGGACTGGAGGCCACAAGCACAAAATATCCCCCCTCCCACCCCAGAGTAACATAAAGCCCCCTGCACCCCATCCCCCTGATCAGTATCAAATTTGTGCAGGATCAAACTCGTGCATTCAGACTGGAAAGCGGAAGCTCTATCTCTACACCAACCAGCCTCATTTTGTTGTATTATGTATTGTTTTTACATTTGTATTCATTCCTATTTTGTCACAATGGACTTACCATGGGAAAATCAGGTTGATCTCCCCAGGAAAAGCACATCACCACAGTGCAGCGTCAACCTCTTTTTTCTTTTTTTGTAGTTGTTGTTGTTGCTGTATACACGTGTTTCTATTTACCTACGGAAGTGGCATTTTTGATAGAATTTTGCCAGGAATGACTCCTTTGTTGCAATGGGATCTTTAACACGTGCCAAGTGTATGATGTACACAAAACCTCAGTTTATCATCTCATCCAAAAAACATAACACCTAAATCACACTCTATGATCTAGCTGAGGACAGAAAAAAAATTCCCTGTTGAATCTGTGATTCGAACCCAGGTATCCTTGAGTCAGACTGGTGTTCTAACCACTAAGCCCCACACTCCACAGCATGTTTCCATGTCTGTTTCCATTTTACTTTTTTATGTTATTTTTCTCTTCATTATTTCTGACAATGAACAATGTCTTTTACAATACAACATCAAACACATTTCAATCCAAGGGAAAAATCAAAATCTGCAATACAAGGAACAAAAAGATACCAAGCGAAACATAATGTAGGGACAAAACACAGTAACCAGTCAATTCCAACATTTCCAAAGCCAACAACATACTAAGCCCAAGCTGTCAGTGAGACATACAGAACAAACAGAAACCTTACATCATCACTGTCACCAACAAATTTGACAGAACACACAACGAAAAGTCACAACTGATTAACTTGCAAATGGAGGAATCAATAATCGAAGAATAAAACAACCAGTCTGCCTGAATTGTTTTACATTTCTGTAACTCCAACTCTCACCTCAGCCACTTTTTCAAACTCAGGCTTGAAGACCTGACAGTGTCCACACCAGGGGGCGTAGAAGTCCACAATCCAGGGCTCCTCACTGCTGAGCACGAGGGCACCAAAGACATTCCAGGTCAAGGTCTCCACCTTGCTGGGCATGTATTCGTACACCCAGGCCTGCAGCGACTGGGCGTCACGGTGCCATCCGTTGTACATGCTGGTAAATTGTAAAGACTGATAGAATATTTGTTGAATTATGATGTGTTTTGATTTGAAATATGTAAAACTGATTAAATGGAACAAATAAAAAAAAAAAGAACCACATAAAATTAGGCCTAAATGAAGCAAAATAAACTACAACAAAATGATAATAACAACAACAAATATAATTAAATGAAGTAAACTAAACTACAACCAAATCATAATAACAATAATGAATACAATTAAATGAAGCAAAATAAACTACCACAAAATACTAACAACAATAACAACTATAATTAAATGATGCAAAATAAACTACAGCCAAATCATAATAACAATAATGAATACAATTAAATGAAGTAAAATAAACTACCACAAAATAATAATAACAACCAAAATTAAATGAAGTAAACTAAACTGCAGCCAAATCATAATAAAAATAACAAATACAATTAAATGGAGTAAAACAAACTACAACCAAATCACAATGACAATAACAAATACAATTAAATGGAGTGAAATAAACTAAAACAACATAATAACAACAATATGATTAAATAAAGTAAAATAAACTACAACAAAATAATAACAAATACAATTAAATGAAGTAAAATAAACTACAACAAAATAATAACAATAACAATCACAACCACTTGTACAGCACTGCATCTCAAACAAGCCTTAGCTATTTCACAAAAGCATGAGTAACAGAGGCAGACACACGCAAAGCAAATACATGTCAACCCTACTGCTGTGTTGAAAAAGATGAACTATAAGACAAACACACCACAACACACACACACACACACACATACATACTCACACACACACACAGAGTCACAGTCTTACTGATAGGATGTGGATCCTCGATAGCCCACAGGGTAAAGCCTGATGGTGGGGTAGGAATCAACACCTTCCTGACGACACAAGCTCTGCTGAGATGTGCAGTCTACTTGGGCCACACGGATATAAGGGTGCCCTTCATCATCTGAAATACAAACACCACACCATCACCTGTCTGACCTCAAAAGCTTCCATTAATGGTGTTTACAGTCAACAAGCAGTCCATTTAGGCCACACAGATATAAGGGGTGCCCTTCATCATCTGACAAAAGAACAAATGACGGTGTGTTAAAGGAACTGATGGTCAGGCGCCAGCTGCTGACAGATCAACAAAAGCTGAAATACGTAGGCCATGCGACATCAACAACAAGAAAAAACAATCAACATTAACAACAATAACATCATCATCAACGACACCAACAATCAACATCATCATCAACAACACCAATAATCAACATCATCATCATCAATCAACAACACCAACAATCAACAACATCATCATCAACAACACCAACAATCAACAACATCATCATCATCAACACCAACAATCAACAACATCATCATCAACAACACCAACAATCAACAACATCATCATCAACAACACCAATAATCAACAACATCATCATCACCAACACCAACAATCAACAACATCATCATCAACAACACCAACAATCAACAACATCATCACCAACAACACCAATAATCAACAACATCATCATCATCAACACCAACAATCAACAACAACAACAACAACAGCAACAACAACAACCACAACTACAACAACCATCATCATCAACAACACCAACAATAACAACAATACTATCAACATCACCAACAACAACGACAATACCATCAGCATCAACAACACCAACAATAACAACAACATCATCAACAACACCAACAATAACAATAATATCATCATCATCAACAACAGCAGCAATAACAACAACACCATCATCATCAACAACACCAACAGCAACAACAATATCATCATCACCAACAACACCAACAATCAACAACATCATCATCATCAACACCAACAATAACAACAACACCATAATCATCAACAACACCAACAGTAACAACAATGACATCATCATCAACAACACCAACAATAACAATACCATCATCATCAACAACACCAACAATAACAATAACATCATCAACAACACCAACAATAACAACAATAACATCACCAACAACACCAACAAACCTTAGCCAGTATATCAACAACAAAAACAATAGCATTATGATGATCATCATCAACAACACCAGCAATTATAACAAACCATCATCATCAACAACACCAACAATAACAACAACAACATCAACAACACCAACAAACCTTAGCCAGTAGTCTCCACTCAGGAGCAAGCTGTCGACACGGTCCGCACCAGGGAGCGAAGAAGTCCACCAGCCACAACTGGTCATCATCACGATTTCTCACATGCTGATGGAAGCTATCGGTGTTCAGGCTCAGCACTGGGGGATTCAGGGTATCCTGGAGAACAGTAGCAGACTGGTTAAGACATTTGCCTGCCAATAGCCAACAGGGTACTCTGGAGAACAGTGGCAGAATGGTTAAGACATTTGCCTGCCAATAATCAACAAGGTAATCTGGAGAACAGTGGCAGAATGGTTAAGACGTTTGCCTACCAATAACCAAAGTATAGGTTTTCCAGGGTTTGTTTTGGAAGGGGGATGAAAAATGAGTCGGACCCATGTGCTTTCTGGTCTGCGCATACTTAAGATCCCACTGCAGCTGAGCTGAAAATCGTGAAGAGCAGGGCTTTTGCCCAGCTGTCTTGACATTAAATATTGGAGAAACAGTTTGATTTCCAAGGTCACTCCCTTTGAAGGCCAATTAACCTTCTTGCCTTTCTTAACTCTTCGGAGACGTAACAGTGGATATTCCGCTGCAGCTGGCCAAACCATTAGAGACGTAACAGCGGACATTCCGCTGCAGCTGGCCAAACCATTAGAGACGTGATAGCGGATATTCCGCTGCGGTTTTTAAAAATAGATGCAAGCCGGTCGCTGGTCTAAGGGAACTAACTACACATAGAGGAACACTCTTTGGTATCTTCTGAAGTGTTTGTTACTTCCCTTGCATCGATTTTATCCCGATTAGTCAGTTTCTTGCCTTTATCCAAACCAACCAGAGTGACCGTCCTTGCACCAAAATTGCGACATTTAGGCCTTCTTCTTCTTCTTCTTCTTCTTCTTCAAAGGATCGTCATAATCATTTTGCTGCTTCACCTGTGTGAAAACAAAGCTGTGTTTGTTCTTTTATATCTTCTGGTCATACCAAGGACTTGTGATTACCTGGATTTCTGGATTACCTGGTCAAGAATGGGTGTTTCACTGACTTTATGTGTTGGATTATTGTCAATCAAAAACTTCTTTCCCAGAGCCAAAACCCTACCCCATTTCACCTTCTAGGAAGGTAAGTAGAATAGATGTATTGTCCTTGTATGTAGCTTCTGCTCAAAGAGCGTAAACTGAATTTTATTTTGATATAAAATATGTTCTTGTGCTGTAAAATCTGTATTTTTGAGAATTTTTTGAAAACCCCCCGAAATCATGCATCACCAAGGGTTGTGGCAGGTCCCGTTGATCGCGTCCACAGTGGTTGTGCAAGGCAACTATATTACTTCTTCAAAGAGTTAAGTCTTAGCAAAAAAAAAAAGCAGGTGGCGCTGCACTGTGGCAAAGTGCTCTCTAAGGGAGAGAAGCCAAAGTTTCACATGGTAAAACTATTGTGAAAAAAGAAATTAATATAAATGAATGAACGAATAAAACACAAAAACACTCTTTATAACATGTGCACTTACACACTGTCAACAGTGGATACCCCCACACAACCCCATCCCAAATTCTCCCTCCCCCCAACCCCCATCTTCTGCACTTCTTCCTTGTCACCTTCAAACCCACAAAACACCTCACCATGACAGCAAGCCATGAAAGGCCCTAGAACCAGGAACAATTTTTCACTATGCTGTGACAATGAGAAAGGGGGTGAGAGTGAGCATGTAACATTGTCAGTTCCACTTAATTTTACAAAAATTTATATCCTGGCAATGACCTTGCCCAAGAAATACAGACAAGTGTGGTTTTGGTAAAGATATTAAAGCAACATCCTCAATAATGCATCCATAAAGTGGATCAGACTTAAGAGTGTGTGGTGGTTCTAGTCTTCCCAACAAATTCACAGCAAGCTCGACTTTGGATAGGAACCACTTGGAGACCCAAAAGAAACGCTTGGACTGATGAGGGTTCAGACCTACAACATCCCTTTGCCGGATGAAATGACTATCAAGTGGCATTGGGAGCTTGGGAGGTGACTGTCCAGAGAGTGGCGGGCCATTGATGCTCTGGGTCCCATCTGCTACCTAGTGGTTTTTCTTGCTGACTTGTTAACACTACACATGCATGACTCCTCCTCCTTCCTCCCAAATATTAACCAAATATTAATTTATTAACCATTTACCACATGAACGCAGTTTCTTCTCTCCCTAAATATTACCTATTTAACTATTTACCACATGAACACCATTTCCTGACCAAACTAATTCACACTTAAACTCCTGCCCGTCCATCCCCTCTGAAGTTGTCTGGTTCTCAGTGGGCCTGTGACTTGGTTTGTGGACTTCAAGATGATATGAGTGGGGCTTTCTCCTGCATGTGCCCACATGAGAGCCACTGGGGTTTAGACCCTGGGCCCCTAGCAGGGCTACTTTTAGTTCGTTTCAATATTAGCTGCTAAAATTGGCTGAGACAGGGCGACCACTTATTAGGTGCCATAAAGCTTATAATCCAACTTGGAAAGTCATCATCATCAGGTGCCTTGCCACATGGCGTTGGTGATCATGGACTTCCATCTGTCTCTATCTCTTGTTGCCTCAAGCATCTCTTCCACCCTCTTTGTCCCCAGCCACTCCGCAAATCCGTCCAATATCTTCTCCCTGGGTCTACCTGGTGCTCTCTTTCCCTTCAGCTTTCCCATTGTGACTAGGTGCTCCAATTCCCCTTTCCTCATACAATGGCCTATAAATGTTGCATGTCTTTTCCTAATCTTCCTTATGAATGTTCTACTTGTGTCTGCCTCCATCAAGACTGTCTCGTTTGTTTTCTTTGCTATCCATGGAACTCTCAACATTCTTCTGAGAAACCACATCTCGGCTGCCTCAATCTTGTTCTGCCTTTGCTTGTTGACTGTCCACGCCTCACAACCGTACAAAAGTATCGGTTCTAGATAACATTCAAGAATTTTCTTCCTGATGTTAATTGATAGGCATTAGTTGGTAAGAATGCTTGTCATCTTCTTGAATGCAGTTTTGGCTTGGCCGATTCTGCTGGCTATTTCTGATGTGCATCTGCCGTCTGGTGAAATAATCGTTCCCAAATATTCAAACTTATTAACCTGTCTCAAGAATGTGCCGTTTGCTGTTAATTTGCATAAGGGAATTCATGTTTTTTACATAACACCATGACTTCAGTCTTCCTGCTGTTTAGTTCCAACCCCTTACCTTTGCTTTCTATTTCTACTATATTCACAAGGTTTTGTAGGTCCCTTTCATTTTCTGCAATTAGCATGATGTCATCTGCATATCGAATGTTGTTTATCATTTTTCCTCCAACCTTTAATCCAGGGTCTTCCTCTAGGTTTCTCATGATGTTTTCAATGTAAAGTGAAAACAGATCTGGTGACAACACACAACCCTGTCTGACTCCTCTTTTGATGTTTTAGAAAGAGCTTATATCATTTTCTATTCTCATTGCAGTTGTTTGTTTGTCCCCAATACATATTTCTGATTATTCGTAGCTCTTTTCCATTAATATTGAGTCTTTCTAGTTGGTTGATCAATTCTTCATGTCTTACCCGATCGAAGGCCTTGGCATAATCAACAAAGCATAAATATAAATCATTCATCTCATTTGACCTCTCTATGATAGTTCTTAGGATGTATATGGCATTAATAATTCCTTTCCCTTCCACAAATCCACACTGTTCATCTGATATTTCTCTTTTGATTCTATTCCTTGTCCTCATCATGATTATTCATAATAGGATTTTTGTTACATGACTCATCAAACTGATTGTGTGATAGAGTTCGCATTCTATAGCCCCTGTCTTCTTTGGAAGTGCAATGAAAATTGATTTTGACATATCTAAGGGGATTTTTCCAGTGTTGTAAATTTCATTTAACCCTTAGCTGTTCACAAAGCCCGTAACCGCCCTGCGGAAGAATGTGCCGATCCATTCATAGCGGTTGAGATCACCCGACCTTTTCCGGCACATGTGTGGGGAATTTCCATCACTACTGGCCTCGCTGTCGTATCACGCATGTGGTCAGAATCTTGGCCAGTCTCGTGTTGAATGTTCTAAAAATAGTACGTGCATTCTGGGATGCAAGGAACTTTCCATTCACTACTGAAAGATTTTGTACTGACGCTGTGCTACATTCGAATGCGAATACTAGGAGCTGGCTTTACATCTAGCAGTGCAAATGCGAAAGGGTTAACAGGACTGTTATTTTCCCAATACCAAATTCCTCCATGGCTTCAATCATCTCTGCAGTAATGTTGTCTGGTCCTGGGGCTTTTCCTGATTTCATCTTTTTCAGCGCTGCTCTAACTTCATCTTTCATCTTTCCTAATGTAAAAGGGAGAGAATTACTGACTGATATTGGCAGTCTCAGAGAGGATTTGACACACGTTTCAGCCTAATGTAAAAGGGAGAGAAGCACTGACTGATATTGGCAGTCTCAGAGTTCTTTCTTATAATGTGTTCTTCGTTTCTGTCATCCTCAAAAAGGTCTTTAATGTACTCTCCCCATCTGTCTAATATTTTGTCTTTTTCCATGAGAAGCATACCATCTTTCGATTTTAAGCAACCAGTTGATGTGCATGCATTTTTCCTGTGGACAATTTCTTCCATTCGTCTGTACATACCCTGAGGATCCGTTTTGTGTCGGTCTTCTATTTCTTTGCATTTTGTTTTCAGCCAAGCTTCCTTAGCTTCATTGCACCTATTCCTGATTTCTTTGTTTATCTTCCTGTATATCTCCTTGTTTCTCTCTGCCTTCCTCTGTTCCTCCATGGAAAGTATAATAGCCAAATCTGTATTTGGATAAAATACTGCAATATGTGTCACCTGCATGGACTATGATGCTTAGAATGGTTGTGGTCAAAATCACATTCCGCACATCTTGAAAGCAAGACATTTCTACACATACCATTACTGAAGAAATTAAGTAATGATTTTTCCCTTCTTTCTTCAATCAGAAGGGAAACAGATCAAGCATTTGATAATGTATAATTCATTCGTTCAATATCAGACTTAATTTGATCTCTCTCTCTCTCATCACACACACACACACACACACACACACACACACACACACACACACACACACACACACACACACACACACACACACACACACACATGTATACAAAGAACCCCACACAAGAAAGCAAAATGGACACTGTTTCTGACCTTGATGAACTCCACCAAGGCAGCAACACTGTGGTGACCTGTGAACTGGTGAGGTTCTGTCTGGTTGTAGAATATGGTGGTGGGATAGGACCGGATGTTGTACTGAAACAAATAAAAGAATAAAACACTTTCACATAACCTCTTCTATAAAAGAATAAAACATGATCACATAATCTCTTCGCTCCCTCATCCTGTCCATGAAGCTAGAGCACAAGGTGAGGAAGAGAAAAAATCAACCTGAGTAGTAGTTCAAGATGCTGAGATGGCCATTAGCTCATAGGTTATAGAGCGCTGCACTGATAAAGCAGAAGACAAGGGTTCTACAGCTAAGTGGGCCACTGAAATTTTAACAGGGTGGTTGTCTTTCGCAGTAGTAGTAGTGGTGGTGGTGTAGTAGTAAGAGTAGTAGTAGGAGGAGGAGGAGCAGTAGTAGTAGTAGTAGTAGTAGTAGTATAACAACAACAAGAATGACATTTACAATCAAATCAAAACAAACACTAAAGCAATTCACTTAAGTCACTCACAATGACAAAAACTCAAGGGCAAAAAACATGCGCATATCAGGAGGGGAGGGCACCCATGAATTCAACATCTGATGTCTCAAGTTCAATCCCCGCCCGATCCCTGCCCACATTAACCCCATGACTGCCGCCAACATAAAAATTACGGAGCTCTCAAAGCCTCCTATGATGCACACAAACGTAAAATTAACAGAGGTAGTTTGACGCACGTTTCAGCTAATGTAAATGACAGAGAAGCACTGAATAATGTTGGCAGTCTCAGAGAGGATTTGACACACGTTTCAGCCTAATGTAAATGACAGAGAAGCACTGAATAATGTTGGCAGTCTCAGAGAGGATTTGACACATTTTCAGCCTAATGTAAAAGGGAGAGAAGCACTGACTGATATTGGCAGTCTCAGAGAGGATTTGACACACGTTTCAGCCTAATGTAAAAGGGAGAGAAGCACTGACTGATATTGGCAGTCTCAGAGAGGATTCATAAAAGAAACTGACTTCCCTTATGACTTGCTGACTTCTGCAACTCTCACCAAACTGGTTATATTTTTATGAGAATTGAAACTGGTTTTCAGCAAAACAGTCTTGCAATCCTGCACGTTTTCTTCCTTTGAAAGTATATAGTTGATTCAAAAAATTATGACTGACTGTAGGATGACGCAGAAGACAATTCTGACACAAGAAGAGCTTGAAAACAGCAGTAATTACTCGCTGTTGGTGTGAAATGTGCTCCATATAGAGCAGACAGGAAAAGTATTGATCAACAGGTTTGTTGTTGTACGCAATTCTGGCAACCAGCCAACACCTCCAGCATGTTGCAGTACACAATCCCAATATTGTAAAATCACTCACCACTTTCAAGGAATAGTGTTACAAGTAGTAAGGGGAGGACTAGGGTGATGGTGAGGGGGTGGGTGTGGAGCATGGTGGCAGCGGACGATGTTACTGGGTCAAGCTCTTTGTGCGCTACTAAGCTGCTGCTCTTTGTAGCTTTTCAACAGTTAATGATCTGTCAGTAGGTCATCATCCACAATCTGAACACTTTTAGATTTTGTCAGGAGGGCCATATCTCAAAAAAATGACATCAAAAAAATGTATTTGGTGTTTGTTTGTGATCTTACATTCACGCTTGATAATGGCCAACTGGCCGAAAATTTGCACCTGTCTTGTCTTGTTGTATTAAATACGCGATCTGATTCTATTTTCGTGTTTTTGTGGTTCCTTAACCCTGAATACTTTGAACAGATACGAGCACTGAGTCACCATGAATACAGAGTGAAGATACACCATGGTCCAACTCACAGTGTTACACAGGTTTCCATGTACAGTACAGTCCACAGTTCCAAAGTTGACCTTTTCCCCAAATCGCTTGGCAGCTTTACGGAATTCAGGCAACAGTCGCATGCATGGTGGGCACCACTGAAACAGTATGAACAGACTTCAACATAAGTTTGTATACACTCCAACACACTTTGAACAAGCTTAATGTGCTTGATTACTCATGCGTTTCCAGAGTTACATTTCCTGGTATGCATGCATGCATGTATTTATGAATATGTGACCTTCCATCTCATATTATTGCCTGTCACCACACAGTCTTTGCCACTGGAGCCAAAAAAGGAGGAGGGAGTCATGGCTGGTTTGGGGATTTTGATTTTAACAGATATAAGTTTCCCGCAAAAAGTTATTACCTGTAAATTCCTAATATTGTTTTTACAGGTAATACCTTTTTGCGGGAAAACTTATAATATCTGTAAATTCCTAATATTAAAGACCAGTCGCCGTGGTGTGGTTAACGCAACGGACTACTGACTGGAAGGTTGTGGGTTCGAATCTCCATCAGTATCTTCAAAAATCATTGTGGGCTTTTTCGGTTCTAACCGGCTCCTACCTGGAGTTGGGCGCGCTATGGGCCCATTGGGAAGACTGGGACCACACAGTCGAGTCTCATCCACTTCACGGATGCGTCACTGAGGGTGTTGCTCAAATCTTCTGACCAGCACCGCAGGTGTCTGCATCTCTTGGGCCTGGTTGACGCCAGGATATATTATGATAGTAAGGGTAGAGTGCAGCCCTGTCAAGCAGTCTCAATCCTAGACGGAACTCCATACCATCATGATTGTCATCCTCATCGACATCATCATCATCGCATTGTAAAAAAAAAACTGTGCCAGCTTCTGTGGCCATTAAGGTGCCGCAAAAAATGGGACGAAAAAAAAAAGGTGAGCACAAAGGTAACCTCCCTGGGTGCGATGATCCTTTTAAAAAAAAAAAACAAATATTCCTAATACTGTAATCCTTTTCTTGTTAAAATATTATCTGAAAAAACACACCCATCAGTTTGAATTCCTTTTGTGAAAAGAAGGAAAAAAGAGATCCTTTCCTTGTTAAACTGTTATTTGAAAACACCTACCATTAGTTCATATGCTCATTTTTTAAGGGAAGAAAAACTTCAAAATAACTTAACATCCAATTACCCCTTAACTCTCACCAGTTCACGTCATTGAAAATCGTAACCACAGGCTCGATTCATAACTGCGCAGTTTGCCGCGCTGCTATTTTTAGGTAAGAGTTAACAAAAAACGTTTTTTCGCCTAATATAACTTAATTATACTTGAAAACAACAAAATCAAGCATTATCATGAAAAAAGGATGCCTTTTATGAACAAAAATGCATTTTTGGATAATCCGAAAACCAACCACGCCTCTTCCGCCATCTTGCTGTCTGCTAGTTTACTGCTGCGTCATCTTTTCCCGAAGTATTTCACCATCATGAGCTCCTCCGAGTCAGAAATCGAAGCTTTTACTCTGAAGATGAATTCATTGCAACATTTGATGAAGAAACGGGTGAACCGAGTGAATCTACGACTGCACGGCCATCAGTAGCATCGCATCAACTTAGCACTCGCACCGACGCTGGAAGGTGAGCTATTTTTAACCTCAGTGTCTCCTTTGTTTGTGCTGTGCCTGGCTTACGATAGGCCTGGTATGGGTTCAAAAGAATGTTTGAAGATAATCATGTTGCTAGTTCACATACTGTGTAGTGTTTGTGCAGTCTGTTCTGTTTATAGTGTGTGTTTGAGTGCAAGATTGCTTGTTACCATGCAGACAGCATCGTGTTTACAAATGGCGTCTATCGAATAGGTGCGTGGCGAGTGTGAGCGGTTGTTGAAAACTGATACGATGTAAGTGTGAATATAAATTGTTCAGTTCAGTGTTTGCTTTTACGTTTCCAGCAGTTACTTATGACTGCTTATGTATTGTATTTCAGAACGAAGACGGAGGATGATGAGGATGCTGGCCCTCCTGTTGATCTGCCAGACTTCAAACCCCATCTTCCACCTGGTGTCCAGCTGCCTGGTGTGAAGACAAGAGAAGACCGCCGCAAGTACCTGACACCTCTTAGTTTTTTCCTTTTATTTTTCATGCAAGAACTGGTTGAACGTTTGTGTGAGATTACAAATGCTTATGCAAAACTCCATGGACATGAAAAGCCAACTCCGGGAAAGGCTGCTTCCAACTCAGCAGTGGGGCGACCATCCCCAACCCGGCGGGTCCATAGGTGGCGGATAAAGGAACGGCCCTCAGATATGGGGGTTAGCTGCGATATAAGTCAGGCTTGCCTGGTCGAATAAGCAGTCCCGGACCAACTGGTGATGTTCCTACCAGGACGGGGCGGGACAGCAGGTGGCGCTGTTGATCTCCACTGAAATACCCTATATGTCCTATGGTGGGTTC
Source organism: Monoplex corrugatus (assembly GCA_030674185.1). Lineage (NCBI taxonomy): Eukaryota > Metazoa > Mollusca > Gastropoda > Littorinimorpha > Ranellidae > Monoplex > Monoplex corrugatus. The sequence continues at coordinate 92,476,068 of CM060305.1, read as the reverse complement.
ATCCTGCGGTTAAGAGGCGCAGTATAACCTCTAGCCCCAGGGTGGGACCCCTGGCTAATCAATCCTCCCTGTGCTTCCAGGGCAGGGCATACGGACCAGGAGCTAAGGGCGGGGTAACCCCTACAGAAAACCTAGAGAGCTGAAGACGGAGAAATGGAGCCTGTATGGCGCTCTCTAACAAATCACCATGCCACGCACCATCGCACAATGGACAATGTCAGACAGATGTGACACGAATGGCGCTCGCCCACTGAGGTCCCCCCAGGGTGGAGCAGCGTCGGACTCCGCGCCTCAACGGAGTCCACCCTCAGCAACTGGAGGTCCCTCTCGTCCGTCCTGGCATGCCAGGGGATGGCGGAGGAATGCGACTGGCAGCACCTCAACATCTCCCATGCAGAAACCCTTCATGGTTATGCATTGGAATGCAGAAGGAGTCATAAACAAGAAGACAGAGCTAGAACATCTGCTCCATGAGAAAAACATCAACATCTGTTGTCTTCAAGAAACCCATCTGCAAAGTGGGAAAACACTCAAAGTGAGGGGCTACCAAAGCTTTAGATCAGACAGAACTGACCGACGAAAAGGCGGCATCCTGACACTCGTCAGGAACAACATTCATGCCTGCGAGGAGACTGTCTACATGGAGGGTGCTGAGTACCAGATGATTCGGGCCCAACTGAAGGACACAGAGTTGCGCATACTCAACTTCTACTGCCCCAATGATCGTCCGCTCTCCCTTGACACCATATATGTCCCAGACTCGCGCTTCATTGCAGTCGGTGATTTTAACAGTCACTCCCAGAGCTGGGGATATAACCACATGGACCGTCGAGGAGAAGAAGTGGAAGACTGGCAGGATGAACACCATCTCGTCCTCATCAACTCACCGCATGACACTCCAACCTTCTACTCCAGACGTTGGCGAACCACATCCACACCAGATCTGGCTCTCTGCACCGAGGACATCCATAGGGGTGTAATTAGAGAGGTGGGAGACCAGCTTGGAGGAAGTGACCACAGGCCTGTGTTCCTCACTCTCAACGAGAACACAACACAGAACCCTGTAGCCCCACGCTGGAACTACAAGAAGGCAAAGTGGAAGCTCTTCAGCCACCGCACAAATGTTCTCACCAATGACCTTCAAGTCAGAGGAAGAGACATCAACAATGCAGTCCACGAATTAAATTCATGTATCCTGAAGGCAGCCCAAGAGTGCATTCCACGAGGTGCTCGGAAAGACTACAAGCCATATTGGAACAACCAACTACAAGAACTGCAGGACGAGATGACCGAAGCCAGACAGAAAGCAGAAAATAACCCATCGGATGAGAACCACCTGCGGCTCCAGCAGACAAAAGCCAGGTTTCTCAAGGCAAAAATCCAAGCCAGACGACAAAGCTGGAGGGAGAAAACAGCTGCTCTGAACCTTGAGAGAGATGGCAAGAAACTCTGGAGAGTCCTGGGACAACTCAACGATGAAGAGAGCAGACATCACAACATCACACTGGAAGATAACGGAGAGTTGTTGACTGGTAGACGCGCTGCCAATCGATTTGCAGACAACTACGCAAATGAGAGCAACATACCAGTCACACCCCTCCAACAAAGAAGCAAGAAGAGAACAGCGAGAACGTCCTCACCAGACCACCAATGTGAAACCCATGAAGCAACCCTTCACGCTTCATGAGCTTCAGACAGCTCTCAGGAAGCTAAAAACCAAGAAATCTCCGGGACCGGATGGGATCACTAACGAGATGCTGAAGCACCTTGGCAGCACAGCCATCTTGAAACTACTGGAGGTCCTCAATCACAGCTGGGAAACCGCACCTTGGCACAAACATGGCGTGAGGCTATCATGACTCCAATCTATAAGAAAGGAAAGGACAAGAAGAAGCCTGCCAGTTACAGACCAATCAGCTTGACCAGCTGCATGGTGAAGACCCTAGAGAGGATGATCAATCAGCGCCTCCTTTGGTATCTCGAGACTGAGAACATTCTGGTCCCGGAGCAAGCAGGATTCCGATGCTTTCACAGTACAGAAGACCAGGCCACCTTCCTTTCCCAAGAAATTGAAGACGCGTTCCAGGAACAGAAAGTTGTCTTTGCTGCCTGGATCGACCTGCAGAAAGCCTTTGACAAGGTCTGGACTGATGGCCTCTTGGTGAAGCTGCAGAGATGTGGAGTTGGAGGCAATATGCTACGGTGGATCCGAGCCTACCTCCACAACCGCAGAGCACGAGTCACAGTCAACGGACGCAAAGGCAAGAAAGTTCTCTTGCGACATGGAGTCCCTCAAGGTGGAGTTCTCTCCCCCACACTCTTCTTGGTCTTCATTAATGACCTCATAAAAGATCTGCCAAAAGGCATCCATGCAGCACTATACGCGGATGACCTGGTGATATGGTGCAAGGAGGAGTTCACCACCACTGCCACCTACAGAATGCAGCTAGCAGCAGACAAACTGGCAGCATGGGCAGAAGAGTGGAACATCTTGATTAATAAAGACAAGTCCTCCACGGCACTCTTCACCCTGTCATCCAAGCAGAAATCTGGCACCATCAAACTTGGTGACACCCCATTGAAGAAAGATGAGGAAGTTACATACCTTGGTGTCACCTTCGACAAGCGGCAGACCTGGAAGCCCCACATCGAAAGAGCTGAAAGAAAAGCAAGACAAAAGCTCGCCATCCTGCGCAAACTGGCCGGAACCAGCTGGGGAGCCAACGAGAAGGTGCTCAAGCAAACGTACCAGGGAGTGGTCAGACCCCACCTTGAGTACGGTTCTACAGCCTGGTCTACAGCAGCCAAAACCCATCTGCAGACCCTGGACAAAGTCCAGAACCAAGCACTCCGTCTCATCACAGGATCAATGCGATCCACACCAATTCAGGCCATGGAGGAAGTTACTGCCATTCAGCCCCTGGTGCAGAGAAGAGACATGAAAAACTTGGTCCAGGCAGAGAAGATCAAGGTTCTGCCACACCATCCAATGGGACAGAGAATGGACCAACCAACCAAGAGCTGTCTCAAACGCAGCAGCTTCCTCCACGAACTAGACGGCTTGCCAGGGTGCACCTGGCTGACACACCAACAACACTTCCTCTAAACACCTCTGACCTGCTACCACAACCTTGGAACAACGACTACAAGTTGCTCCAAATCACCACCTCAGTCCCTCAAGTTTACCCCAGGAGAGTCCCAAGATGACAGCGTCAAACGCACTCTGACACTCGCCATGATCGACGAGCAATATCCTGCAGAATCCTGGATTCACGTATACACGGATGGCTCGGCAACCAATGCTGTGGCAGATGGAGGAGCGGGCGTACATATCAACTCTCCTGACGGACACGTCATCACAGCAGGGATACCCACTGGCAAACACTGCACCAACTATGCAGCAGAAGTGGAGGCTCTTATGAAGGCAGCGGCTCTAATTCATGACATTCAGAGCGACTGCACCCAAGTTGTCTTCCTCTCCGATGCAAAGTCTGTATTGGAAGCACTTGCAGGGGACAAACTTCCACATCTCATGGAAAAGCTGCAAGATGTCGCCAAGCATCGACGTGTGGTCCTGCAGTGGGTTCCGGCCCATTGTGGGATACCTGGAAACGAAGCAGCAGACCAGCTTGCCAAAGATGGAGCCAAAGGAAGACAACCAGAAAAAAGCCTTAGCTTCAGGGAGAAGAAGACCCTTGTGAAGGCAGCCTTCTGCAGAACAACCTCAAAGGATCCATACCATCTCCTTAGCCGTCTGCAGCAGGTGGCGATCTTCAGGCTCAGAACAGGTCACTGTCGCCTGAATGCCCACCTGTTCAGGAAGATGAAGCTGGCCCCATCACCTATCTGTCCTTGTGGTCTGGAAGAACAGACACCAGAACACATCCTTCAGATCTGCCCCCTCTTCCAAGAGCAGAGGGAACAAGTGTGGCCGACGGCAGCTCCCCTCCGCACCAAGCTCTATGGCTGCCGACAGGACATGGAGGACACGACAACATTCGTCTCCCTGACTGGACTGACCTTGTGAACGTGCGAACGCAGAAGAAGAAGAAGAAGAAAAGCCAACTCTTTTCAGTGGATGGGTTGATGTGACACCTGATGATTTGTACTCTTTCTTTGCTCTTCTTATGTATATGGCAGTTATCCGAGCCCCCAACATAGAGTGCTATTGGTCTACTGCTCCCTTGCTGCATGGACTTTGGGCAAGACATTTTATGTCAAAGTTGAAATTTAAATCTATACAAGCATTTTTAAAGATTTGTAATGCAGCAACCGAAAACAATGTAGCTGATAAACTTTGTAAAGCACGTTTTTTACATGAATATATTAGACGCAAATGCATGAAGCTTTACCAACCATATATGAACATAGCTGTAGATAAAAGAATGGTTAGAAATAGAGGAAGATTTACTTTTCGGCAATTTATTAAAGATAAACCTACAAGATGGGCGATGAAACTATGGGTTCTTGCAGATTCTAAAAATGGTTATACGTATGATTATGAAGTTTATACAGGGAAAGGTACAAAAACATCACCATTTGGCTTAGCATATGATGTTGTTATGCGTTTATGTAAAAGTCTTGTTAATCAAGGCTACAGAGTTTATTTTGACAATTTTTATACTGGTGTCAAGCTGTTGAAAGATTTATTTACTTATGGAACTGTATGCTGTGGAACGATTGTTGCAAACAGAAAAGGTGTTCCTCTTGAGTTTAGGGACACAAAGGTGTTTTGTAAAGGAAGAAGAGGCCAGTTTAGATGGAAAAGAGAAGGCAATTTATTGTTTTTGCAATGGTTAGATAACAAGGCTGTAACTTTTGCATCCACTATGCATAAAAAAGCAACAGCAAGCAAATTAGTCAGACGAAGAACAAAGGTTAGTGGCCAGTACAGACCCATACATATCAGGCAACCATTAGTAGTTCATGATTATAATCAGAATATGTCTGGTGTTGATAAAAGTGACCATTTGATTGGAAAGTATGAGACACTTAGAAAATGTAACAGGTGGTGGAAAAATTGTTTTATCATTTCCTTGATATTGCACGGGTGAACAGTTATATTCTCTTTTGTGACTGGCGAGGGAAAAATACAGACATTGATGAGCTGAAAAGACCTGCTAGTTATGGTCAGCTTGATTTTACATTAGAAGTGATAAAAGAGATGGGTGGCATTGATCAGGATACACAAGTCCCACTGTTCCAAAAGCGAGCATGTACTCCCCCACCTGCAGATCACCCAATTTTGCCAGTCTGGTCTCCCAGAAAGCTCAATTGTAGACTTTGTTACAGCAACAACAAAGGTGAAAGAAAAATACGCACAAAATGTCAGACTTGTGATAAGCATTTCTGTTTCAAACCAGAGAGGAACTGCCTTCTGCAAGCACATCAGTAGAGAAATGCATTGTTTACCAGCTGCCCTATGTGTGTGTATGCATTGTATGCATTGACTCAATGTAATTATGAGTATTTTTTTTTTAACTAAATCTATACAAATAGTCCTGTTATTACAATTTTAACCTGTATTATATTGAAAAATGTCAGATTATGCTAGTAAGGACACCTTTGCCTGTTAACAGTGGGATTTTTTACAATGGTGTTATTACTACCTCTGTTTCAGTAAACCTTGAGCAGTGTAGCTATTTTTAGAATTATCATGCTATATTTAGAATAACCTCCTGAGGATTCAATTCTGGTCAGATGTGTATAAATTAGTGTTTTTATGATCTGCATTGAAGTGACTTTTAAGTCACTTGATTTTTTTTAAGGTTTTTCATGACCAGGGTTGTTGTTTATGTTTTGTGACTTTTGATGTCAGGGATCAAAATGACAAAAGAAAACAAAAAGACATGGTTATTTCTGATAAATACAAAACCCTGGTGTCTCAATGTGAATTATTCTGTAATTATTGACTAATTTGTTCATTTTTCTTTGTTTTGAGATGTGTTTTGCGGACTTTTGGTGAATAACCTGCAAAGTGTTGGCTTTTGTGAGCAAACCGTTAATAATGGAGCTATTTTTAGACTAACGAAGCTATTTTTAGAACGGCCTCCTGGTGAATTATTTTTTGTCAGACATGCTTGCAATTATGTTTTTTGTGATGAGAATTGAACAGACTTTCATGTCAGTCACATTTTTGGTACCCTTGCATGAAAACAAAAAAAATTTCTTCTTGGTGACTTTTGGTGTAAAGAAAAAAAAAAGTCAAAACAAAGCAAAAATAAATGAGTATTATTCACAAACAACAAAAAAGTCTTGTGTGAGTCTTCTTTATTCTGCCACTATCTTGTAGTACAAACATTTCTCTTTATATAGATATTTATTTCATTAATTTTAATGACTATTACCATTTTCTATTTTTTTTTTTCAAACTACGTTGCATTTTTCCTGAAAATTCCTTAAAATGCTGCGAACTGGTGAGAGTTAAGTTTCTGCAATGGACTAGTCAAACTGCACATATGTGACTGAAAAGTATGCAAAATTTCATGAAGATTGAATCTTCGCTGCTGAGGAAAACTTACTGCTGAAGTTGTGATTTGGTTTTCATATTTTTCCTCAAAACAGCAAATCAGTGGTTACTGTTATTGTTGTTTAAAGCCCAGCAAACTGCACAGAGCCATATCAGGTCTATAATCATCTCAAAATACTTCATGAAAAAAAACACCTGGGAAAGAAAATTAATGCATATCAATGCATTCATGCACATAATCTAAGGATATGCCCGTCAAATGTAAACATAACCGACACTAAAACATATAGAAAAAGTGGCCTAAACTACCTAAAATTGCTCCTTTGCATTACGTTTTCTTACACCCAAACACTTAATACATGCATTCAATGATCAATCCTAAGAGAAAGTATGTAAGGCTTTAGAGAGCTTATACAGATTAATGGACCAGCAAGGCAGAAAGAAGATAGCAGAAAGCAAAGAAGCAGAGTGAAAACAAAGAAAATGACAGGAAAGAGGAAATTTCTGGTAGCACAGAATTTCCTGAAGGCAGGGACACCATTTATACTGAAAGAGTCCTCTGGCATCCCCTCAGGTGGATCCAAGGAGGAAGGTCACAACTTCCGTGAGTGTGCACAAAACATGTGCTTCAGTCTACCACCTCTCCTCATCCATGTCATAGACCCAGTTGATATTTTTACTCATCAGCTGTGACACAGTGAAGTACTAATTACATTCTTGACTTATCTGTACATTGTTGTAACTTTAACCCCAAACTTTCAACAATACCACACACATATTCATACCATATTCTTACACTAAGTTTTACAATTGAAAACCAAACACTTACAGGAGCAAAGAAGTCGACGAACCAGGGGTCACGACTGAGCACCACACGATCAGGAAAGTCAGACGGGTCAAGAGAGGTGAGAGGGGTCACAACACTGTCTTGAGCAAAGGCTGCCACATCATGGGCAGTCATTCGACCTGGTGAGAGAAAAATCATTTTCACACTTAACTCAATCGAGTCGCAGTCTTCAGGGTCATTCTGCCCCCTCAATTCAGAGGATTTTTAGCACATTTTAAAAAAATATAGAAAAACAACCAAATAAAGTAGACAAACAAAGTAAAGTGATACAAAAAGATCAGGATTAGATCTTTACAAATAATCTTACTTTGTTTATGGTATTCCATGTACTTGTAAATGATGAGGTATCCAAATAGGTATCCAAAGGGGGGTAATTTTTTTTTTTTTTTGATGGATATGAACACACACTGTGAAACAGTTTTAGATGAAGTCCAGAACATAATTTCCATGCCATGGATGTTTAAAATCACAAGATTACTGGTAGTTGTCACTTTTTGCATACAGTTGCTCCAGAGCACAAAATATTTACAAAATTGTGAGGTTCGACTTGCTTTCCTTGACGCCATTTGCGAAATTCGCATGTCGCAGGTAGCGCTGAAAAAAGGCTACTGTTGTCTTTGTTTCACATTTCCACAAACGGTCTAAGGTAAATAACTGCTATAAACATACCCTAGTCGGTTCCCAGTGAGTTTTTCCCTATAACTGATGCTTCTGACGTAAAAAAAAATTTTTAAAATGTCCGCTGTCGATAAATCGACGTCATGTCTCCAAGCAGTAAACGGAAGTGATAGAGATTGAGTTAGTCTCATTCATTTCTACATGTACATAAGGATGAACAAATGCCACAACAGTAAATGCCATAAGCTAAAATACGCCAATTATAACAAGTACAGGGAAGAAAATTATGCTACACTGAACTGCAGTATCTTACTGCACTGCATTCTACTGTATCGTACTGTATTGCACAATACAACCTTAACAACTGAGATACCTGACTACCTTCGACTATCTGGATTCAAACCCGGGCGGAGGAAAACAAATAACAAAAGCAAAAGGGCATCCAGAAGTCATAACCTGCACGCGGTGCAGCCCGCTTAGAGTGTAAGGAGTTGATGGCCAAAACACTTACTGGAGAGAGGGCTTCTCCTCTGAGGACCTTCTACTCTCCAGCTCTCCACAGCTTCTTGCTACTTACATCTCTGTCCACTTGTACCAGAACGTCTCGCAGGGAGTGAAATTGGCAGTTTGCAGTTAGACAGGCAGCATAGTGTATAGTCATGTTGTTGACTGAATTATGTCTGCAAATCGATCTATCTATTGCCTCTGAAGCAGAAGCATCTGATGATTTAGGCTTGAAGGGCTGGCTGGCTGGATGGCATCCAGGACACCACATGATTTGCTGTTTTGATGTAAAGGTTGACAGTTTTTGTTCCAACCATTCATATATAATTTAACGTTCAACATAAAAATTTCAGTGCCCTCAGAAAGTCTTCATGGCTAGATGGACTACACACAAAAAGATTTAACGGTTTTGTATTTGAAATATGACACACTTTTATAAGCAGAGCACATTCAATACGGTATCACTTTTCTCCTTTTTTATTTAGGTAAGAAGAGCACATTCAATATGGCATCACTTTTATCCTTTTTTCATTAGGTAAGAAGAGCACATTCAATATGGCATCACTTTTATCCTTTTTTCATTAGGTAAGCAGAGCACATTCAATATGGCATCACTTTTATCCTTTTTTCATTAGGTAAGCAGAGCACATTCAATATGGCATCACTTTTATCCTTTTTTCATTAGGTAAGAAGAGCACATTCAATATGGCATCACTTTTATCCTTTTTTCATTAGGTAAGAAGAGCACATTCAATATGGCATCACTTTTATCCTTTTTTCATTAGGTAAGAAGAGCACATTCAATATGGCATCACTTTTATCCTTTTTTAATTAGGTAAGCAGAGCACATTCAATATGGCATCACTTTTATCCTTTTTTCATTAGGTAAGCAAAGCACATTCAATATGGCATCACTTTTATCCTTTTTTCATTAGGTAAGCAAAGCACATTCAATATGGCATCACTTTTATCCTTTTTTCATTAGGTAAGCAGAGCACATTCAATATGGCATCACTTTTATCCTTTTTTCATTAGGTAAGCAAAGCACATTCAATATGGCATCACTTTTATCCTTTTTTCATTAGGTAAGCAGAGCACATTCAATATGGCATCACTTTTATCATCTTTTAATTATTAATTGTCATTTCATTGATTTCTGGATATGTCATAGCTGATTTAAAATTCTAGCATAACAGATAACAGCCTGCATTTATCTGGATCTGATCAGCTTTCTCCATTAACTTACATCCAAAGCTGCTCGAACACTTGTATAAAACAGTATGCCCACTAATTCCATCCAACCTTAATTAGTGTAATAATTTTCTGGACTATTGATCTCTCAGCTGCCCAGTTCTGCTGTTATAATTGTTATTGTTACTGTTGTTTAAAGCCCAGCCGACTGCATACAGCAATATCAGGGCTATAACCGCTTCAAAACATACAAAACTTCCAACAGGAAAAAAAGAAAAGAAAATTAAGTACACAGATCGAATACTTACAGGTGAATGGATCAGCAAGGCAGAAAATGACAGGAAGAAATGACAGAAATCAAAGGAACAAGGCAGAAAAGAGAGTGACAGAAAAGAAGAAATTTCTAGCACAGAATTTCCAGAAGGTGGGGATACTATTTACACTGAAAGAGCCCCAGGCATCCCCATGGGGAAGTTCTGCTGTTATTGTTGTTGATGTTATTGTTGATTTCTTTGTTGTCACAGAGAACACATGTCACAGAGAAAAGGGGTAAAAACAAAGCATGGGTGTATCTGATTTGCTTTGAACATAACATCCCCCCACCTATCCACACAATGTTTCTAGAAAGACACAGACTTTGCTACACCTGAGTGTCACCATGTATACACTGACCATAAAAGACTTCTGCTCCTCCACTCTCCTTGAAGGTCATGAAGGTGGGAAACTTCTTGATGTGCAGCTTCCTACATTGTTCAGACAGGTGGCGGCAATTCACCCGTCCTACCTACAACATAGTAATATACACTGTGTAATGTGTATTTTTATATAATGATTAATACAATAATGAATGATACAATCTTAAACAGTCCATCAGTTGCCAAGTAAGTGACACTGCTTGTTAACTGACAGACACCTGGAAGCACTGTTTCATTTTACATTCATGTTGCCTATAGCCCTGGTGATCAGTAAAGCCATATCAGGGTTAACATCACATTAAAAACAACTCCAAGTTTAATTTTTAAAAATGCAGTTAAACACTATGTACACGATTATCTTCTAATACATCTAAAGACTCTTTCCCATACATATGATGTTGTAAGATCATAATCAATAGATTTCTTATAAAAACTTGAAAATTACATCTGGAAGAACATCTCTGAAGAGGTTCTTTTAAAAAAAAGAGATCTACTGTATACTGCTTATATCTCACACCGTGCAAGTCCCAGTATATGCGTGTGTGTGTCTAATTCATGTATACAGACTCATCATCATCAGGTGCCCTGCCGCATGGCATTGGCAATCATGGACTTCCATCTGTCTCTCTCTCTTGTTGCCCCTAGCATCTCCCCCACCCTCCCCGTCCCCAGCCACTTTGCAAGTCCGTCCAGCATTTTCTCCCTGGATCTACCCGGTGCTCTCTTTCCCTCCAGCTTTCCTGTTGTGACCAGGTGCTCCAAATCCCCCTTCCTCATAAAATGGCCTATAAATGTTGCCTGTCTTTTCCTAATCTTCCTTATGAGTGATCTACTTGTGTCTGCCTCCATCAAGACTGTCTCGTTTGTTTTCTTTGCTGTCCATGGAACTCTTCAACATTCTTCTTACAAACCACATCTCGGCTGCCTCAATCTTGTTCTGGCTTTGTTTGTTGACTGTCCATGCCTTGCATCCGTACAACAGTATTGGTTTTATATAACATTCAAGAACTCTCTTCCTGATGTTAATTGACAGGCATTTGTTGGTAAGAATGCTTGTCATCTTCTTGAATGCTGTTTTGGCTTGGCCAATTCTGCCGGCTATTTCTGATGTGCATCTGCCGTCTGATGAAATGATCGTTCCCAGGTATTTAAATTTATCAACCTGTGTCAAGGTTGTGCCATTTGCTGTTATTTTGCATGAGGGGATTTCATGTTTTTTACTGATCACCATGACTTCAGTCTTCCTGCTGTTTAGTTCCAGCCCCTTACCTTTGCTTTCTATTTCTACTATATTCACAAGGTTTTGTAGGTCTCTTTCACTTTCTGCAATTAGCACGGTGTCATCTGCGTATCGAATGTTGTTTATCATTTTCCCTCCAACCTTTAATCCAGGGTCTTCCTCTAGGTTTCTCATGATGTTTTCGCTGTAAAGTGAAAACAATCTGGTGACAAAATACAACCCTGTCGGACTCCTCTTTTGATATTTTGGAAAGAGCTTACATTGTTTTCAATTCTCATTGCAGCTGTTTGTTCCCAGTACATATTTCTGATTATTCGTAGATCTTTTCCATCAACATTGAGTCTCTCCAGTTGGTTGATCAATTCATCGTGTCTTACCCGATCGAAAGCCTTGGTGTAGTCAACAAAGCATAAATACAAATCCTTCTTCATCTCTATGATAGTTCTTAGGATGTATATGGCATTAATAGTTCCTTTCCCTTCCACAAATCCACACTGTTCATCTGATATTTCTCTTTTGATTCTATTCCTTGTCCTCATCATGATTATTCTTAACAGGATTTTTGTTACATGGCTCATCAAACTGACTGTGCGATGGAGTTCACATTCTATAGCCCCTGTCTTCTTTGGAAGTGCAATGAAAATTGATTTTGACATATCTTTGGGGATTTTTCCAGTGTCGTAAATTTCACTTAGGAGGACTGTTATGTTTCTATGCCAAATTCTTCCAGGGCTTCAATCATCTCTGTAGTAATGTTGTCTGGTCCTGGGGCTTTTCCCGGTTTCATCTTTTTCAGTGCTGTTCTAACTTCATCTTTCATGATGGGTGGTCCTTCAAAGTTCTTTTTTAATAATGTGTTCTTCGTTTCTGTCATCCTCAAAAAGGTCTTTAATGTACTCTCCCCATCTGTCTGAAATTCTGTCTTTTTCCATGATAAGCGTGCCATCTTTCGATTTCAAGCAACCAGTTGATGTGCATGTATTTTTTCTGTGGACAATTTCTTCAATTCATCTGTACATAACCTGAGGATTCGTTTTGTGTTGGTCTTCCATTTCTTTGCACTTTGTTTTCAGCCAAGCTTCCTTATCTTAATTGCACCTATTCCTGATCTCCTTGTTTATCTTCCTGTAGATCTCCTCATTTCTCTTTGCCTTCCTCCTTTCCTCCATCAAGCCCAAAATTTCATTAGTCATCCAGTTCTTTTTTGCTTTTCTATCTGCCTTAGGGATTTCCTCACAAGCTTCATTTATCGAATTCCTCAACTTTGTCCATTGTTCCTCATTGTCACCAGTGTCTTCCAGAGCACTGAATTTGTTTTGAACATGTACATTAAATTTTTTACGTATCACTTCATCTGTCTTTTAAGAGTCCAAGGTTTTATTTGATGTTGTTTTTGGTCTGTTTCCTTTTCCTCAATTACTATACAGATTAGAGTACAGTATTTGTGAAGCTGAGCGATGTAATGTTTATGTGCAAGCACAGATACACATTTTGTGCAACACAGTGCCAAGCAGAGCAAAGACTTCATGCATGCGTGCGTGCGTGTGTATGTGTGTGAGTGTGTCGTGTTTAAAGGTTAGTATACAGTACTTGTGGAGTTGAGCAATATAATGTTTATGAGCAAGCACAGATACACATTTTGTGCAACACAGTGCCATGCAGTGCAAAGACTTCATGTATGTGTGTGTGTGTGTGTGTGTGTGTGTGTGTGTGTGTGGTGTGTGCGTGCGTGCGTGCGTGCGTGCGTGCGTGCGTGCGTGCGTGCGTGCGTGCGTGTGTGCGTGCATTTATGAAAAATGTATGTGTGAGCATGCATGGCCATGAGCATACATGTGTGTAAATGTATGCATGCCTACCTAGCCATACTCACTCACTCACTCACTCCTCTCTCTCTCTCTCTCTCTCTTCTCTTCTCTCTCTCTCTCTCTCTCTCTCTCCTCTCTCTCTCTCTCTCTCTCTCTCTCTCTCTCTCTGCATAATTATGTGTGATGAGTGTTGTGCATGCTGTATGTGCATATACGTGCCTGCCTATATAGATGAGATTACCACTGTCACATAACTACTGGATTTCAAGATACAATGCAGACAAGTCATGTAAAAATGTTCCATTAGTATTAAATTCATAAAATCCTGACAACTCCCTCAATGGATTCTCCTGTACTTACCAAAGAAGTCAAAACACTCACCTTGATACCTCCCAGCATGGCGGGCAGTTTACGGAGTTCTACATCATGGAAGTCCTCAGTGTCCACAAAGTGAACCAGCCAGGCCTCCTCCTGTTCACCTTTCAGTCCTTCCACAAGATTCTGTTCACAATACATGTTACAGTGTTAACAGCCATGTATATGCAGGAATTCAGGCATGTACACAGACAGATCTGAGCACAGGCAAAGACACGAAAATGACAAACACTCATGTCAGCATAGAAGCACTTCCGTACATGAGTGTATATGTACGCACACATATACCTACACACAGACTTTTTATTTAAATTTTATAAGGAATAGTCAGAGAAGTGTTCATCCATTTTGTCACTGACTTTTTTCAAGAGAAGACCGCTAACAGAAATGAAGAGCACACTTGCATAACCTGGACTAACTTACCTGTTTTGTTAGAGTCGACAACAAGTTTGAGATAAACCTGTCACTATCATAAGATAAAATTTTGATACATTCAAAGTGAAGTGGAGGTCTAGATGCTAGTTTTATGGATAGCACATTACACCGAGCTCCTGCGTGCAGCACACAAACAGTGCATAGAAGTTATCCCTGGCAAACTTCTGAAGAAAACTCCACTTACATAGATAAATATGCATGCAGAAAAATAAAGAAAAGAATAGGTGGCACTCCACTGCAGCAATGTGATTTCAGATGGCAAATCCACTCTGACAAAAAAAAAAAAAACCAAATACATTCTGACACCAAACTAAAAGGAAAATAGATACCATTATGAAAGCCAAAGTTGCCTCCCATCTTGCTACAGTTGTCTCTCCATGCAAAGAGAGATTATTTTTCTGAATGGGCACAACTCATGCCACAAGTGTTCATTTTTCATTTGAGACTCAAATGGTCTGAAAAATTAAGAAGAGAGTTGAGTCATCAGCACTAATCCCCACTCAGTGCTGTCTTTACCTGAAAAGTGTTCTCATCGAGAGAGGTGACGTCTGGCAGCTGGTGTAGAACTGTGGACACAATGTCTTGGGCCACCAGTGAACTGATCTCCTGCAGTCAAGAAAGTCACACAAACACTGCGATAAAATAGGAACTTTTTTCCCTGACCAGCAATATAAAGTAGTGGTTCTGGTGTGAATAAATACTCAGATTAATTGAATTAGAACAACAAGTAAGAATTTAAAAGTTCACATAACCCTTTGACTCCCGCACTCTATCTACCAACATCCTGCATTGTCAACCATGCTATCAAAGCAAAAACTTAACCCTTTGACTCTCTCACCCTATCGACCAGCTTCCTGCAGTTTTTTGCAGCTGGTAGATAGGATGCAGGAGTCAAAGGGTTAAAAAATCCAGCTATTATTACTGTAACTGAAAATGCAGATTTCATGTAGCAAAGCACAACAGAGAAGCTAAAAGCTGCACGCTTGCTTGCTGGCTGGCTTCTGGATTGACTGACTACTTGTTAAGTCAGCTGATTTAAGGGTCAACTGGCTCCAGAATTGAATGACCTACTGTAAACAACACAATAAAGTTTCATAAACCTTCTGAAGCATAATCATCAGAAAGAACAGTCATTGTTGCTTTTGTTTAAAGCCCAGCTGACTGTGTAGAGCCATATCAGGACTACAACCCATTTCAAAACATACTGCTAACAAAAAGAAACCAGTGAGGCTATGTTTAGACATGATCCTATCCTGAAAAGATGTGAATGCAGGCACAAAACCTCAAAAAAAGTTAATGTACATTAAATATTTTCATCACTAAGTATGCAGTTTCCAAACAGCTGGAAACAGTATAAACACAGCAAGAAAATCCACAAAATCAATCAGCCTATAGAAATATTCATCACACACAAGGCTACCGTATACCCAAATAAGAAAAGCGACGTACCAGACCACCTTTGCTGATCTCATCAGCATCCCTGAAGAAAAAGGTTCCATGTTCATGTCCCATCTGATCACACAGAGAACTTTGCTTGTGACAGTCCACCATTCCCACCTTCACCAGACCGTCCTGACAGACAAAATATACACATAATAGTTACTGGTTTAAGTACCAAGCTTTTTTCTCACAAAAATTCATGCATATACAATCCTACAGTGTGAAATGACATTAGAATGCTAAACCATGCTCCAGTTGATCACTTTGAAAGATACAACTTTCTTAGTGACCCATAAACTCGGTTGTGAAGCACCATGGTCATAAAACAAGGATTGTGGATTAAACCCTTGGTCAGTCCAAGGTTTTGGCCCCATTAGCTAAGTTGGTCAGAGCACCAAGCTCAGATAGGTCATGGGTTCGATTCTCAAACAGGTTAGAGGGTTTTCAAGCCAGCCAGCTGACTCTCAAACTAAAGTTGTAAACTCAACATCTGGTATCTTGTGTGCGTCCGTGTTTGCGGGCATCTGAGCATACATACATGAGTGCATGAATGCATGCATATGTGTGCATATGTGTGTGTGTGTGTGTGTGCCTGTGTGTGTTTGGGTTTGTGAGTATCTGAGCATATATGAGTGAATGAATGCATTTGCAGGTGTGTGTGTGTTGTGTGTGTGTGTGTGTGTGCGTGCGTGCGTGCGTGCGTGCGTGCGTGCGTGCGTGCGTGCGTGCGTGTGTGTTGTGTGTTGTGTGTGTGTGTGTGTTGTGTGTGTGTTGTGTGTGTGTGCATGAATGCTTGAACACGTTCTTGCATGAATGCGTGCAAGCATTCATGGTGAATTCAGTATACAAATGGGGTCATCAGTAAAACCATGACTGTCGGACACCAGTAAGAGAAGAATGCATGTGATGTGCCTTTCTATAAATGATAGACTATGCTTAAAGAAAATCAATACAAAATACTACACAATTGCAAGTAGCACTCACCAACATTGCTGCCAGCTTCAAGCACGTTTGATCTTCCAGACAGTCTGCCAAACACAACATTCTTTTAGCCTATGAATGGCCTATGAATGACTGGAAAAGTAGTAATTATTAAAAAAGCAAAAAACTTCAAATGTTATCATACCATACTTTGCGTTTATGCTGGGAATTCACTGCTGTATGATACTGTAAAGATTTAAACTCTTTCAACACGTTTCATTTAAACCTTATTTAAGTCAATACACTTTATTACTCATGGATAGCAGCATAAGATCCCAATGGACTTGTCTTACAGTTAGTCCTTGTTACTTTACACATATGAACACATTAAAAATAACAACCATAACACATACAATGTCAAAGAAGTTATACAACTGAATTATAACAAAACTAAAGAAACCAGACACTGCATCAACATACACCTAGATCAGTGAGGGCAAAACAATGTGCATACACGCATTCAAAAAAATGTACAAAGCTGAGACAAGAGTTATCATCATCAACCTGATGCATGGCTTTGGCGATCATGGCCCTCCATATGTATCTGTCCCTTGCTGCCGTAAGCACATCTTCCACTCTCTCTGTCCTCAACCACCCTGCAAGTCCGTCCAATATTTTTTCTCTGGGTCTACTTGGTGCTCTCTTTCCCTCCACCTTTCCTGTTGTGACCAGGTGCTCCAATTCCCCTTTCCTCATAAAATGGCCTATAAATGTTGCATGTCTTTTCCTAATCTTCCTAACGAATGATCTTCTTGTATCTGCATCCATCAGGACTGTCTTGTTTGTTTTCTTTGCTGTCCATGGAACTCTCAACACTCTTCTTAGAAACCACATCTCGGCTGCCTCAATCTTGCTCTGCCTTTGTTTGTTGACTGTCCACGCCTCACAACTGTATAACATTATCGGTTCTAAATAACATTCAAGAACTCTCTTCCTGATGTTAATTGATAGGTTTTTGTTGGTAAGAATGCCTTTCATCTTCTTGAATGCTGTTTTGGCTAGGTCGATTCTGCTGGCTATTTCTGATGTGCATCTGCCGCCTGGTGAGATGATCGTTCCCAGATATTTAAACTTATCAACCTGTCTCAAGGTTGTGCCGTTTGCTGTTATTCTGCATGAAGGGATTTCACGTTTTTTACTGATTGTCATGACTTCAGAGAAAAGAGTATGATGAAATAAAGTCTGATACCCATGCAGACTAGCAAGACCGTTAAGCACACAGGCACAGGGCTGACGGTGTTAAACATTCTGAAACTCCCCAATTTCACTAAAAACAGAAACATTCCTCCTCTAGTCTGAATTTCAAGCATCAAGAATGAGTCTTTTTTTTTATTTGAAAAACACTATCATATATTCCCCAATACATATATACCCACAGCGGATTTTTTATTGGAATTTGGAGTTTAGAATTTGTTCAAAAAGAATTCACTGCACTCAGACAATTCCACATGTGCTCCACTCAAATCTACCAGCAAATATCTGGTAGACTCTCTAACCTGAACAAGACCTATGCACTGGAAAGGTCTTAAAATGGGGTGGGGAGAGATGGACCTGTGAAACACTTAGCTGATACCACCACAATGATAGAAACACTGAAATGGGTAGCAAACATGCCAATTTTTAATGTTGTAGGCTGGGACTAAACTTGAGATAACAGCTCTAGAGCCACAGCTCTATCAAAAGGAGCAACCAGTCTTTCTTAACATACTAGAACTGCCAAATTTCTCTGGAAACAGTACCCCACCTCTAACCACTCTCTTCCATATGTAAACAGTCACTACTGCTCTTAACACAGTGGGACTATTAAATCATATTGCAGACAGATACCTACCTCCCCCATCACCACAGAAAGTGATGAGCCATGGCTGACCACTGGTGTCCTCTGTCACTTTCACCTTATAGTTGCCCTTGCTCAGTCTGTGGTATGTGGCGGAGATGGACCGCATGGCATGCTGTACTAAAGACCTGGTGCTGCGGTCTCCCATGTACTTCTCTCTCTGTACACGCAGGAAATACACAAGTGGTACAGTACAACCAAAAGTCAAAAAACTATTCATAATACAGTGCATAGTTTGCTACAATGTTTGTTACTATATTTTCTCCTAGCTATTCACAATACAGTGTATAGTTTGTTACAATCTCTGTTATCATATTTTCTTCTGTCTATGAACAATGAAGAAATACATACACACAATAAGAATCATAAAAATATGGATGACATAACGGACCAAAATCTTGGCAGGGCTATCTCCACTACACTTTTTTTCTGCACACACAAACTGCTGTGGACCATTGGGACAAATGATGATACAACACAAAGATATTCTACGCTCCATGGTCACAACGTGCAAGTCTTCCATTAACCAGAGCGGTCATTGGTACAAACTGTTAGAGACTTCAACTTTCCTGAAGATCATCATTACAAGGAGAGTGTAAATCATTTATCATTATTATTATCATAAAGTGTTTAAAGCCCAGCTGAGTGCTCAGAACCGTATCAAGGCTATAATCATCTGGAAAAAAAAACACATCTAAACACATTAATACCCCTGGAAAAAAAACTTAGAACGCATTTCACTGCATTCATGTAAATAATCTATGGATATCGCCATTGGTGTTGCCGATTCTGCGCAATTTATCAGCAGAGGGATTAAAAAAGCAAACCTGAATACACAGAGTAAACAAAGTTTACACAAAGCTCGGTAATCAATAGTTAGAAGTGACAGTACACAGATGGAAGGCCAGGGTGAACAGATTAACACTATTGTGACTGGCCCTGCCTCTGCCTGAACTTCCTGCCAGCCTGAGCCTGCCTCCAATAAAGAACCAGTAGCTGTAAAAAAAAAAGCTCTCTAGCAGGCCTGAATGAAGTCCAATTGTCACAAAAAAATGTGTACTTAATGAAAAAGGATGCTGAGTTTAGCTGTGCTATTTATAAAGCTATTACTTAAATAGCCGCCATCCAGTTCTGTACCATATATCACCGAAACGACTTTTAGCGCGACCCGGCAGTAGGTGAAGCTCGGCGTTCACACCTATAGTCGCGTCCCGTCACAGATGTGTTATAGACCTTAACTGTGATTTGAAGTGAGAAAAATTGGGCAGATGCTTTAGGTCAGCTGGGAGCAAGGTCTAAACTAGGGCCAGTTTGCTACTGATACACAAATGGTTTTATTACAGCGTGTAATGTACAAGTACTGACCGACGGGTACATGAGGAGGGAAGGGTAGGAGTGGATCCCCTGCATGCGACACAAGGCCCAATCATCCTCACAGTTGACGGCTCCAACACGGATCACTCCTTCCAGTTCACGTGCCATCTCCCGCCACTGTAAAGAACATTCTTTAATTTTAACAGACCTGAAATAATGTTTAAAACATACTGCTTTCATCACTGGATCATTTTTAAACATCTGTACACTGTTGTGACATTAAACAGCAGAAGTGAATTAAGAATTTAAACAAAAAAGACTCATTCATAACAGCTTATCAACAAATCTGAGAAAGAACAATATCATTTTAAACAAAAGTTTATGTCTTTGTTGGAATGCATCCTTAACACCACAGGTGTTTCTTCAATATGTATATGAAGTTATGGTTTTAATATCTGTAAGAAAATTATAATACAGCACTAAGTACTCATGACAATTAAATGTATAAAATATTCCACAAACTTTTGTACATTTCATGAAACCACAGACAATTCTTAAAGCAACATAACTTTATACCTATCGTTTCTGGTTTTCATTATGAACATGTTCCTTTCTGCCCAATGTATTCTTTTTTTTCTCTGGAATTCTCTGTTATTTCAAATTCACCAAAACATACACAACTTGAAACATCTGATACACTGAATACAAGTAGTGCGCATACTCTCTTTTACCTCAAATGAAAAACCTGTAAGAATCTGGAGAAGAAATGAATATAATCAGTCTCAGGTCACTTCACTGGTTCCTTTTTCATAATCACATCAATAAGAAAGTTTGATGACTTACTGTAGGAGCCAAGTCATGGCAATGGGAACAGTGGGTAGAGTAAAAGTTGATGAACCAGATGTCATCAGTCCCATCTACAGACATTTCTGAAAAATACCCAAACCAAACACAAACAAATCAACAAAACTCACATAAATGTATTATGTAAATCTGTGCAAACATGCAGAATCTAGGATTTGTATCAGAAGATAAAGGCACTGAAAAATGTTATCAAACCGCTTATAACATTCTAGTTCATTTTTCTGTATATATTTTGTTAAACTGCTTATAGGATTCTAGTTTATTCATCTGTGTAGCTTTTCTGGCATATGAGCATGTGTATATGTAATGTGGGTATGTGTGTACCTGTGTGTTCATGTCCAACTGTCTATGGTGGAGCACAAACCTGCAAGCATGCATGTGTTAATGCACATATGTGCATACCTGTGTGTGTTTAACTAAATAGTGTTACAGAGAGTCCAAAAAATCTCATCATCACTACCTATAGCTGTATGTGCATGCTTATTAGTTCTCTGCATAAATCTGTTGTCGAAATGCGAAACAACTTTCTCTTTCACTGTTTCTCCTAATACCTGTTGGTAGCATGTCTTATCTATAAGTCCTAATACCTGTTGGTAGCATGTCCTATCTATATGCCATATTCTCAGCACATGTATCATTCTGAATGTTCAGTTCATGTTGTCTGAATGCCCAGTTCATGTTGTTTACAGCCCAGCCAACCACAAAAGCCACATTAACAAATTACATGAGTTCAACAGTTTCTAATCATTTTACAAAAATATTTCCTTTTCAAAGTCTGTTCATCTAGAATTACAAAATTAAAATTCATTAATTAAAAAAGGCACTTACCAAAATCTGACTTGCTCAGAGTTATGATCTCAGGGTCATCATCATAGATACCTGGAACACATATTACATGATTATATATATGCATTGGCACACTGAGCTGATCCAATGTTATGTTATACCTACGCACTGGCACATTGATCAGATGTAATGTTATAGTTATACTTATGCATTGGCACACTGATATGGTCATACTCATGTAATGGCACACTGAGCAAATGTAATGTTATGGTTATACTTATGCACTGGCACACTGATAGGGTTATACTCATGCACTGGCACACTGAACCAGTGTAATATTATGGTTATACTTATGCACTGGCACACTGATATGGTTATACTCATGCACTGGCACACTGAGCAAATGTAAAGTTATGG
>CM060305.1:92439250-92451750 GCA_030674185.1 Monoplex corrugatus | reverse complement strand
TTTCGGCAAAATTTCGCCTCCCATGTCGAATCTCACTCCCATCTCGAACGTCTGGCTACTAACCAGGACCTGAGGCGCGCTGCCCGCCCAGTCCCGCTCACTCCCCCATGCCGAGCACATCATCTTCTGTTGTTGCTGGCATTTTTTTGCATTTCTTCTTCATTATGGCTCCCAAGAAAATGCGAAGTAATACTAATAGTACTTTAGTCTATTTCTGCTTTATTTAAGTCTATTTCTGCTTGCCATTGTACTTATATTGCAGTTATCAGGCCACAGGGCACAAAAGAAACCCATAAAAATGTAAAGTAGATATGGGGGTTTTGGGGCCTGGAACGAATTAATGCTTTTTACTTTAATTTTAATGGGAAAAATTGCCTCCCAACTAGAATATTCTCAAGTCGAATGGCCCAAGGAACCAATTAGATTCGACTTCAGGGGCACCACTGTATTAAACTCCCAGCATGATACCAGTTGCTGTGGTGTACTGGTTAGCGCAACGGGCTACAGACTGGAAGGTTGTGTTCGAATCAATCCTTTCAAAAATCATTGTGGGATTTTTCAGCCCCAACCAGCTCCTAGTACAGAGCTGAGTGTGTTATGGACTCACTGGGAAGACTGGGACGACACAGTTGAGTCTCATCCACTTTACAGTTGCGCCACTGAGGGTATTGTTCAAGTCTTCTGACCAACACCGCAGGTGTCTGTATTTTTGGGGTCTGGTTGATGCCAGGGTACATTATGATAGTAAGCATAAAGTGCAGCCCTGTCACACAGTCTCAATCCTATATGGAACTCCACAGCATCATGATTATCATCCTCATCATCTCATCATCATCATCATCATATAATAAAAACTGTGCCAACTTCTGTGGCCATGAAGGTGTTGTAGAAAATGGGACCAAAAAAAGAAAAGAAAAAAGGTGAGCATACAAAAAATCTCCCTAAGTCAATGATCCTAAAAATAAAAAAAATAACAATTAAACTCCCAGCATATGCATCCACACCACACTGAAGACAGGGTCTGAAGACTGTGCAGCAACACACTGCCTGCACTATGTGGGCAAACCAATGTGCATATGTGACCTCCCACCACGAAATCAGTCTTAACTAGCATTTTGGGCATTTTGAGATATACATATCACTGGAAAGTGTATGTTCTGCTGATTACTTTGGTACTTGAATAAAGCTTGTACTAAAAAAATGTAGAAGTTATGTATGTTTAAAGTCGTTAAGTTGTATGACGGCCATTTTGAGAAAACGGCCTCTAAAATTTTTGTGTGCTCTCCTACACATTTTCTTCAGATTTCTTTATTTGGTGGCTTTGACCCAGTTTGTTTCTAATTTTCACTGTCCTTATCTGAAAGGTGCACCAAAGAGCTTTCCATCAGTATATTACATGTGTGGGTACTGTACAGGTTACGGTTCATAATAAGAGATAAAAATAGGTACGTTTGGTAGGAAATTGCGTTCTTTCTGCCATGGTCAGTGCATTAAAATACCGATTTAAATTGATTAATAATATTTTTTCAAGAAAAAAATTTCTGTGGGGGGATAGATTATAGTCTACAGAAATCAATTTTGAGAAAAAGTCAAAGCACCCCAGATAGACCTTCAGTCACCTTTTCAGCTCCTAGTGCTATTTAACTGACTGCGAGTTAAGACTGATTTCATGATGGGAGGTCACATATACATATCCAAGAAAAAATGAACAAAAAAAATTGCAAATCAACTCAACACTGTTGTAGACCTAAACCACACAGAAGATTTACTTTTGACTTTTGCAAGAGCCTTACTCCGTAAATTTCAGGCTATTGGGCACACCGGTATATAAGGCGCACCCACTAAATTACAGAAAAATTTTAACTATATTCACACATAAACTGCAATGGTTTATAAGCCGCACTTTTTCAACGGCCAAGTCGATCGCCTTCAACTTGAAAGCTGCTTCGTAGGCATTACGTCGCGTTTTCGGCATGATGAGGGTGTACGCTTGAGCAGAGCAGATCTGAATACCGATTCAAATGCTTCAATGTGTGCGGATTTGATTTAAAAACCTGAACACTTTACTATGGAGCTCATTGAAAAATTAATGAACGGTAAACATGATTTTGCTGAGTTAAAGAGAAGCTAAGAATATATGAGAACGTGACGCTCCTGGGATCGGGAAAAATCCGCAAGTAAGCCACATCGTTTTATAAGCCGCAGGGGTTAAAGCTGGGGAAAAAATTGCGGCTTATAGCCCGAACTTTATGGTACTAACCGTATTTTTATCTGGATGAGCAGAAATGGCCAACTTCTTGAAAGCTTTGCGGATCTCCTTGGCTGAAGCGCTTTTGTCCACTCCTAACAGCTCATAAAAGTCGATTGCTATTGCTTTACATATCAATAAACACACCAGCCAAACACTTCCCACAAAGGACAGCTTCATCTTGGTCAATCTGAAACATAAAATGGAAAGTTCTCAGTCTTCCCAACTATTCAGCTTTGTTGGCCCCCTACTACTTAACAAATGCTGAAACAAGCTCCAAGCTGGCATCAAATTGCAAACCAACAGATGTTAATGCTGCTCCATAATTATTTCAAAGGTTACAATAACCTACACATGCTAACAGCATCAGTAAAAGCAATAACCGTTTAACCTCTTGATCATATGACTACCACCACGAGTGAAAGACAGTGTTGTCAATGTCAGCTATGTATTATCCACAGTCAACTTTAATCAAGGTGAACAAAATTTGCTTTTTCAGTGTCCTTTATTGACCAGGTAACAGCTGTGTACAATTCAACAGTGAAAATCAAAAGTGTGTGTGTCACACACTCTGTGTGTGTGTGTGTGTGTGTGTGTGTGTGTGTGTGTGTGTGTGTGTGTGTGTGTGTGTGTGTGTGTGTGTGTGTGTGTGTGTGTGTGTACATGAATGTGTGCTCATGTTGACCAATGACACTAAGTGTGTGTGTGTGTGTATCTGTGTGTGTCACTGTGTGTGTGTGTGTGTGTGTGTGTGTGTGTGTGTGTGTGTGTGTGTGTGTGTGTGTGTGTGTGTGTGTGTGTCACTGTGTGTGTGTGTGTGTGTGTGTGTGTGCGTCACTGTGTGTGTGTGTCACTGTGTGTGTGTGTCACTGTGTGTGTGTGTGTGTGAAGAGAAGGGGTGTCACTCTGTGTAGGGTGTGACAGTTACCCTGTGTGTGTGTGTGTGTGTGTGTGTGTGTGTGTGTGTGTGTGTGTGTGTGTGTGTGTGTGTGTGTGTGTGTGTGTGTGAGAGAGAGAGAGAGAGAGAGAGAGAGAGAGAGAGAGAGCACCCTGAAATATTATGTTAACATCACATTCCATGCTGAGAATGCCAAACTGTTTCACTCCCTTAGTAAAAGCTGGCAGTTAGGATGAAGGAGGTAAGCTAAATCTACTACAATGCAATTTAAGCAACATATGCATTAAATGCTTCACACACAAATACACAAACAAACACACACACACACAGATAGATAGACAGACAGATTAATAGACATACAGACATAGATAGATAGATAGATAGATAGATAGATAGATAGATAGATAGATAGATAGATGGATGGATGGATGGATGGATGGATGGATGATGGATGGGATGGATGGGATGGATGGATGGATGGATGGATAAACAGACAGGAAGGTAGGTAGGTAGGTAGACAAAGAAACGGACAGACAGACAGACAGATAGATAAGTAGGGGGGTAGATGGGTAGACAGATAGATACAGAGACTGAGAGAGAGACAGATACTAGATAGAGAGAGACAGATAGACTGACAGACAGATAGATGCTAATAAACAAAATAATCAACAAAAACAAACAACTGATCTCTTTTTTGTTTGTTTTTGTTTGGTCTGACTTGATTTTTTGTTTTTTGGTTGTTTTTTGTTTTGTTTTTTTGTTATTCAAATGCTAATATCATGACAAAAGTCATCCCACCCTCCTCTTACATTACATGCTATAATGCATCAGTTACACATGTATACATGTACTGCAGGTGAGCATACAGTGTATCACTGTATGGGTGTACCATTCAGGGGAGTGGTTATCTTATCAAACTTGTATACATGCACTTTATAACTAACTGTGGCTAGCACTGCGGCAGCAGTTGCACTATATTTTAATCTCTCTTAGAGATAATGAAATATTTTGAATTAAATGAATTCATAACTCTCATACATCACCTCATCCTTTCACCCACCAGCATCCACTAGATGCATGTGCTCTCAAACACATCACTTGATCAAGAAAACTCACTGTACCAATCGCCATGGTGTAGTGGTTAACACAACGGACTACCGACTGGAAGGTTGTGGGTTCGAATTCCCATCAGTCCCTTCAAAACTATATGTGAGATTTTTCGGCTCTAACAGGCTCCTAGTCCTACCCAGAGCTGGGTGTGCTATGGGCTCATTGGGAAGACTGGGACCATGTACCACACAGTCGAGTCTCATCCACTTCATGGATGCTTAATTGAGGGTGTTGCTCAAATCTTCTGACCAGCACCGCAGGAGTCTGTATCTCTCGGGCTTGGTTGACACCAGGATATATTATGATAGTAAGCGTAGAGTACAGCCCTGTCACGCACTCTCAGTCCTAGTTGGAACTTCATAGCATCATGATTATCATCCTCATCAACATCACCATCATCATATTGTTTAAAAAAAAAAAAATTGTGTGCCAGCATCTGTGGCCATTAATGATGGCGTAGAAAATGGGACGTGTGAAAAAAAAAAAGGTGAGCACAAAAGTAACCTCTCTAAGTGCAATGATTCTAAAAAGAAGAAAAAAAGAAAAGAAAAAAAGGAAACTCACTGCAGCAGTAACACATAAGAAATTTGCAGAATCAAATAATTTTAACAGTTAATAAATGATCTATGAATGAAACAGCTAGCTATCAAAAATGCCATTATACCTTGAAAAGAAGCAGTATGCCATGATTAATAAAAAGGCATCCAAAAGTATGGAATTGATTTGATACACACAATCTTCAGTCCACTAAATTTTTAGAGGAATGCTGCCTTGCATTAGTTCATGACAAAATGTCAACAACAAAAATAAATATTCCGATAGCTGCAAATACTGCTAACCTCTCCATCAAACTGTACAACTGTGTCCTAAGATTTTCTGATAGCATGCGAAATTCTCAAATGAAGAGGCATAAAACTCAGGAGACAACTGCACTATGTGTGATCTCACCAACAGTGAATGCCACAAGATACAAATCCATGAAACTGTTCACCACATTTGTGAATCGATGCACTTCTTGCTATCCATCAAACAGATCTAGATTTCTGTGTTACCTCATCAAGAGTTCATTCAAATGTGACATATTGCTGTCAGTAAAACTGGATAACGATCTTGCTTTTGAAATTCAAAGAGACAGAATGTTTGGCTGTGGTCATTAATATTAATGAAACATGAGAAAACATTTCTGATAATATCAAACCTCAGTAGTCAGTGTAATACATGTACATAACAGAACTGAGAGAAATATGCAACATACACACAAAGAATTGTTTAAGGGGGATAAAAATCAGCACACGTGTACACAGGAATCCACACACTTTTACATGTATACACATGTTCACACTTACACCCATACATATACAGTACACACACAATGACACATGTACAGTATACACACACACAAAATACATACACACACATACACATATACTCACACACATACACATATACTCCACACACACACACACACACACACACACACACACACACACACACACACACACACACACACACACACGTTTTGAAAGAAAATGTTTGACTGAAAAGACTAGATTTGACCATAGAGTAAAACACATCAACCATGATCAAATGCAAAATCAGTTACATGAAGTCTACTGCAGACATAGAGGCAAAACTTTAAGAAAATGAAAACAAGCATCAAGAAGCAAAATCAAAAAAACACAGTCATGCCAAGAGAAACCCAGAAAATCTTCAACCAGATTTATCTGTGCTCTATAACGAAACAAGGATAGTGTATAAGAACAATTCTTTACAAAGTGACAGGTAAAATTGTTTTGTTTTCAAAGACCAGATTACATTACTCCTCGCATCACCCAACACTGTACAAGCGGATAGAAAAAAGAAAAGAAAGAAAATGACAAAACAAAACAATATTAGTCATAAAATGCTTAAGCACCCTCTTTATCAACACTGCACAAAATGACAGACAGGGGTTTTGCTATTAAGAATAATATTTTGCTTTGGCATCACATATATAATGATATATTTGTCTAGTTCAGGCCTTCCTGCTCACTACTGATCAGTACCTCTTTCTTTCCACAGCATCTATGAAGATAAAAGCTGACATATACAAGAAAAAGAGAAAGAAAAGAATTTACAATGACATCTAGTATCCACAAGAAGCTTATCACCACCTGAAAACAATGGACATGCTAATCAGAATTAATGTGCATGTCGAAATGTATGTGAAGACGTATCAATGTGGACACGGCTCTTGCTGCCTGAATTCAAGGTAAACAATGTGAGATTTTCCCAAATACTTTCCTTGGCAATATTCCATACATTGAGAAAAGCAGAATGACGAAAAATGCAGTTTCAAGCATGAAAAGATTTTCTAATGTGTGATCTACGTTTCTGATTCTTGTTGGTGATGTCTTTAATGGCTGAATGATCAAATGACCAAAAGACAGCACAGTACTGTGTCAGTTTGTGAACTAAAGATCTGATACCCTGAGTTCAATTCCTGTCTACAACATTAAAAACTGGCCTGTTCAGTGCCCATCTTAATATTTCCGTCACTCTGGTGGTGTCAGCTTAGTTTTTCATTGATACGTCTCCCCCAACTCCCCATTTCAAGACTTTGCCAACGCATAGGGTTAATTTTACACAGGCTCAAGGACTCTTCGGAGATAATTGCTATCAGATTTGGGTGGACGGCATATGGAACTGGACATGTGCAATGAATCCTTCTTGAACAAACTCCTAGCTCCAAGTTCAAGAATTCATAAAATGTCACTTACTGTACCCAGTTTCTGTCTTTTGTAAACATTATCTGTGTTCTGAAGATCCAAAGCTTGAACCTGGATCGTGCCTATGATTATGGTAAAGTCAAGTCCTGACGTAACTACAGTACATGTCTTTTTCATATATATATATATCTATTTCTAGTCTCACGACCTGCTGTCACTTTTTATGCATACAAACACATTGGCACGAGTGACCATTCAACTTAGACGGTCCATCATGCACGTGGAAACACACACACACACACACACACACACACACACACACACACACACACACACACACACACACACACACACGTGTATATTCAGTGCTCTGATTAAGTTTCCACTGAAAATCAAAATCTGAAATAATAAAAACACTGATCGAGCAGTAATGGAAAAACAAATAGGTGACCGGACAACGAGAACGGTCCATCACGAATCACGCAAGTGGGGAAACACACACACACACACACACACACACACACACACACACACACACACACACACACACACACACATGTGAATACTCCCACATATGCATGTTTATATTCAATGCCTCAGAAAACTCTGTACATTTTTCATTGAATACCAAAATTTGAAAATCAAAATGCTGATCGAGCAGCGATGCAGAAAAGAAAGTAGATCTAAAAGTAAAACTGTCGACTGCAACAGCAAAATCAAATATAACTATAATATGCATCTAGGATGATGATGGAAGTTTTTCAAATAACTACAGCTGCATGTCTAATGTTTACAACACATTTTCATTTTTAAGCACAATAAATATAAAGAAATATAATGATCTATCAAATACAAAAACTTATTTTCGCTTCTTACCAAACGTGCTGCTACGGAAGCTAACACCACGTAGTATTACGCATGCCTACTAGGCCGCAAATCATACAAAACATTCATCGGAAATTAAACCAATCAATGTTGACAGAAATCTGCAACTCGTTGCCTGTTATGAAACATTATTGTTTAAAAAAGAATTACAAAAACTAGAAACTCTAAAAAAAACTCTCTCCTGCACTATAAAAAAGCTTCAAAAGACTAATAACATCCAAACAGTGAACCTGCTAAGCTGCGCACACCCCACCCGTCGCGATAATGCCATAAATCTTGGCGACAGCGACGTACCCTACAGATACAGATACAGATACACCAACAAACACAAACAAGAGAGGGAGGTCGAGAAATGGCAGTTTACATAGTACAACCAGACAGTATTCTTCAGTCTAGCATAATGTTATACAGATCCATTTAGCATTAAGTGAAAAATGAGGCACTTTCGACCGAAGGCGAGTGTCTGCGTATCTGTCTGTAAGTAAACTGTGCAAATTGACCGGACAAGGATTTTTACGTTACATGCGAAGTATTTACTGGTAAAAGAGAGAGACAGAGACAGACAGACAGAGACAGACAGAGTAAGGAACCGCATTAGCAAGTGAAATAAACACAAGTAGTGTTAAATCCAAAACAAATGCGACGCCCGCGTTCAAGCAAACAGGAACCAGAAAAACATAAAAATAGAATCAGAACGCGTAGGCCTATTTAACACAACCAGATAAGATAAGACAGGCGCAAATTTTCGGCCAGCTGTCCTTTGTCAAGCGTAAACGTATAATCACAAAAAGAACAAACAACAAATACAAATTAAGGAGAAAAAGACTCAAAAATTCCCCGCTGCTTCGCAGAGAGGGAGAAAAGGAAGTTCTGGTCTTTTTCTTCTCTGTTTTATATTTGTTGTTTGTTCTTTCCTTTTCTCCCTCTGAACGAAGCAGCAGGGAAGTTTAGGTCTTTTTCTCCTAATTTTTGTATTTGTTGTTTGTTCTTTTGTGATGTACGTTTGCGCTTGGCAAAGGCCAGTTGGCCGAAAATTTGTGCCAGTCTTGTCTGGTTATATTGAATACGCGTTCTGGTTCTATTTTCGTGTTCTTCTGGTCCCTGTACGAGTAGTGATGTTGAACCCCAAGAGGGGGAGAACTGAGTTGTTTCCCATGCAATGATACGCGCCATAGAGCGTATACGTGGTACGAACAGACAGAAAGACAACTAAAACTAAAACAAAAAAACAAAACAAAAACAAAAAAACAACAAAAACAAGCAGGCAAAAGTGACCTCCTGCTCACCAGAATAAACTGTCTGGTATGAAAAAAAATATAACAGAAATCTTTGAGGAAGACAATGCAAAACGAATAGATAATAGATGAATAAATAGGCCTATTACATGAATAAATAGGCCTATTACGTGAATGAATGAATTAATAAATGAAACAAATAGAGAGGGGGGGGGAGGAAGGAAGACTGTTGAGAGCTGGAGAACAGCCCAGAAGATCTTCCCCAATGAAAAAGAAATCTTTGAGGAAGACAACGCAAAATGAATAGATGAATAGGTAAATAAATATTACTTGAATACATGAATAAATAGATGAAAAAATATCACCGGGGGCAGGGGAGAAAAGGGCGAAAGATTGCTGAGGGCTAGGAAGTAAGCCCAGAAGATCTTTCCAGAACATCCTGCCAGTATTTAGTCCTTCAATGGGGAGGTCCTATGCTACCAAACCAGGTGATGTGTTTCATTCTCTGTAGAACTCGTCAGACCTACTCAGTGGACTTTGGAGTATGTTCGAGAGAGATTCATCACATTTGGACAATTCCATATGCGCTCCACCCAAATCGGTCAGCACTTATTATGTACCAGACTCCCTGAGCCTGCGCAAAGCCCCATGCACTGGCAAGGTCTTGAACTCAGGGAGGAGCGGAAAGGGGGAGGAGAGGAAAGACCATTGAAACACCTGAGTGACACCATTAGAATTATGGAAACATTAACTCTTTGACTCCCACACCCTGTCCAGCTTCCTGCAGTGTTAACCAAGCTAGCAAAGCAAAAACTTAACCCTTTTATTCCCTCACCATACCCACCAGCTTCCTGCAGGAAGTTGGCAGATAGGATGAGGGAGTCAAAGGATTAAGTTTTTGCAGTTGGTGAATACGGTGCGGGAGTCAAAGGGTTAAGATGGGGAGCAAACAGTCCAATGTTTAATGTTGCGGTCTGGAACTGAACTCAGGATAATCAGATCCTGAGTTCATGGCTCTGTCACAAATGGCATCTACACATATTAAATGTGAGCTATCTGAACCTAAATTAGCAGTACTCCCTAAAGTGTAGAGACATCACCTAAACAACCTGGTGAGGGTAAAAGAAAGAATGTGAAAGAAAAGATTCAAGAATATGAATTATTTTCTTTTACATTAATCTAGACAAGCAATCTCGTGTCATTCAATATTTATAAAAAGAGAATGACGGTCAGCGTCCACTTGCCAAGTAGAGTCCGTGGTGGTCAATCTCTCTAAATAACTATTGAACCACAGTATACTGCTTCACACTGAAAAAAACATAAGTAGTGGCAGAGCGCTCTGGGAGGGTTTCCTGGCCTGCTCCCCTGTCTCCAGCGGTTTGTGTGTGTGGTGTGTGTGTGTGTGTGTGTGTGTGTGTGTGCGTGCGTGCGTGCGTGTGTGTGTCTGTGTGTGTTTGTGTCTGTGTGTGTGTGTGCGTGCGTGAGCGTGTGCGTGTGTGTCTGTGTGTGTTTGTGTTTGTGTGTCTGTGTGTGTGTGTCTCTGTGTGTGTGCGTGTGTGTGTCTATGTTTGTGTGAGTGTATGTGTGTGTCTCTGTGTGTGCGTGTGTGTGTCTATGTTTGTGTGAGTGTATGTGTGTGTTTATGTGTGTCTGTGCGTGCCTGTGTGTGTGTGTGTGTGTCTGGGTGTGTCTGTGTCTGTATGTCTTGTGTGTGTGTGTGTGTGTGTGTGTGTTTCTCTGTGTGTCTGTACGTGCCTCTGTGTGTGTGTGTGTGTGTGTGTGTGTGTGTGCGTGTGTGTGTGTTTGTGTGTCTGTGTGTCTGTGTGTGTTTGTGTGTGACAGTGTGTGTCTGTGTGTCTGTATCTGTGTGTCTGTGTGTGTCTGTGTGTGTGTGTCTGTGTGTGTCTGTGTATGTCTGTGTCTGTATGTCTGTATCTGTGTGTGTGTGTGTGTGTGTGTATGTATGTCTGTGTGTCTGTGTGTGTGTGTTTGTGTCTGTGTATCTGTGTGTGTGTGTGTGTGTGTGTGTTCTCTCCTCCCCCTCTCCTTTTCCACCTCCCCACCCCCGCCGGGCCTATTCGCTGCCAACTTAAATGTCTCCATCATTCTGATGGTGTCAGCGCAGTATTTCACAGCTACCTCTCCCCTCCATATTTCAAGACTTTCCCAACGCATAGATTTTGTGCAGGCTTAGTAAGTCTGCCGGCCATGTAACTGCTGGAAGATTTAGTTGGAGCGCATATGGAATTGTCCGAATGCGATGAATCTCTTTGAACAAATTCTAAAACCCAAAACTCTTATCTCCGCTTTCAAATTCGAGATTGACCGGTGCATGTGTGTCTGGCTATCTGACGACATGCATTGACAAGCTGACCACCAGGAGACTGTGTTCAGTTGGCGTTTGGAGTTTTTCAACAGGGATTCATCGCACTCGGACAATTCCATCTGCGCTCCCCTCAAATCTCCGAGTGACTATTTGAGAGACTCCTTGAGCTTGTGCAAAACCTTATGCGCTGGCGAGGTCTTGAAACAGCAAGCGGGGAGGACAGACACAAGAGGATTTTACTGTACCCACCCAGTCCACTGCTCCATTAGTTTGACTGTTAACCCTTTGACTCCTGCACTCTGTCTACCAACTGTCAAAAGTTAAGTTTTTGTTTTGCTCGCATGGTTGACAATGCAGGCTGCTGGTGGACATGTGCGGGAGTCAAAGGGTTAATGAACTCGATCATTTCTGGGCAGACTGTCTGGCTCTGCTGATAGACTAATGGAGATGTCTGGAGTTCCATCTTAGCTGGCAGGACTAATAGAAACGGCCTGTTCGCTGTCCACCTTAATGCTCCAACCATTCTGCTGGCAGCGGGTTAACCCTTTGACTCCTGCACCCTATCCACCAGCTGCAAAAACTTAAGCTTTTGACTCTCTCGCTTCATTAACATGATTGACAATACAGGATGCTGACGGACTGGCTGTGGGAGTTAAAGGGTTAATACTACCCCTATTTCAAGACATCGCTAGCACATAGAGTTTTGCGCAGGCTCGTGAGTATGGCAGATAATGACCGGCAGATTTGGTGAAGCTTATACGGAATTGTCCGAGTACCACGAATTCCTCTTTAGCAAACTTTACATCAGCAACTTATGGCTGACCTATGTTGGTCCTTTTGTGTGTTTTTCTACCTGTACTCGTCGACCTCTGTCGATCAGATATTCACGATGGGAGCGATAACCAAGTGGGTAAAACGTGACACTTTTAACTGAAAAGTCCATCATGCATGGGCTTATCTCGCCAGGGGGAAAAAGGGATCAGATTTTTCCAATCTCCCAAGTCAACAATTATGCAGACCAGCTGGTGCCTAAACCCTCTATGTGCGTACACACACTGTTCTGTTCTGTTTTGTTTGAATTTAAAGTCCT
>CM060305.1:92429250-92434250 GCA_030674185.1 Monoplex corrugatus | reverse complement strand
GTTGCTTGCCAAGTACGGGCGTTCATCATTGCGCTTCACTCCACACCTATCCATCATCTGCAAAAACTTAACTTTGACTCCCTCACTCTATGCAAGAAGCTGGTGGATAGGGTGAGGGAGTCAAAGGGTTAATTTGTTCCCTTTGTTAGCATGGTTGACAGTGCAGGATGCTGATGGATGGGTACGGGAGTCAAGGGTTAAATACCAGCTGCGCGGAAGAGGATATTTTGTCCGTTTGGAAGACGACAGCCCAAAGACTGGTCCTTCTGTATGGAGAGCTGTAGCAAGGACACTTTGACCAAGGAAGACCACTGAAGTAGTACAAGGAAACTCTAAAGGCCAGCCTCATTAGCTGTGGCATCAACACTGCCAGCTGGGGAGATACTGCCTTTAACAGAATAAGCTGGCGACAGCAATGCACACAGAGCATATCACATTTGAACAGCATAGAACAGCTTGCTATTCAACAAAAGATATACCGACAGAAGCAGAATCCCAAAGTTCATTGTCTTGAGTTCGATCCTAACCTGCAAATTAAAAACTGACCTGTTAGCTGCCCATCTTTATGTTCAATCATTTTGGTGGTGCAAGCTCAATTTTTCTTTGTTGTTTGTATTTTGTTTTGGTCATTTTGTCCTATTGTTTTTCATCATCATCATCATCGTCGTCGTCGTCGTCATCATCATCATCATCTGCGAAAAAGGCAGAAGAAAAAGAAAAGAAACAACTAGAAAGTCTTAGTCATTTTGTTCTATTGTTCATCATCATCATCGTCGTTCTCGTATCATCAGCAGCAGCAGCAAAAAAGGCAGAAGAAAAAGAAAAAAGACAGCTAGAAAGTCTTGCCCATTTTGTCCTATTGTTGTTTCAGATCGTCACTATGTGGTGAGTCTGTGATAAATTGATTCTCTTTGCACATGCTTTGAAACAATAGAACTTAATTATGTGTGTGAAACGCACATGTTAATGGCAATTGATCTGTCAGTTACAGCTATTAGCTACAGAGTATTAGCGCTCGTGAGTTACCGTAAGTTTGTTTATTCAACAATTCTAGGGAAGGGGTGGGGGATTCTTTGCATCAGCGAGAGAGGGTGGAAAATCATTCGTCGTAAACTTTTCAAAGTCAAACTTCAAAACTTAAAACCACTTTATTGATCAAGGATAGTATCAATACATCCCAGTGGACATGTCTCAAATCTAGTCTTTGCCAAACTACACATAGAACAAAAAAAGATATTTAAAAAAAACTAAAACAAAACCAAGGGAAGAATGAAACACATTAACTCCAAGCCGAATGCTATGATGAATTGAGATGTGCCACAACACATGACAATGTCGAAGTTATAAAAATCATTTAACAAAATACTGATTTCTAATGTCAGTTAATCAGCGCTTTACACTAACTTGAGAGACAAAGGCAGACACAGGCAAGAGTCAAAGAGGTACCTAGAATATTTACGCTACTAAGCTTACTGACGGACCAATCGCAGCGGTGTAGTGGTGAACGCAACGGACTACTGACTGGAAGGTTGTGGGTTCGAATCTGCATCAGCCCCTTTAAAAATCATTGTGGGATTTTTCGGCTCTAACCGGCTCCTACCCAGAGTTGGGCGTGCTATGGGCTCATTAGTTAAACTGCGACCACACAGTCGAGTCTTATCCGCTTCACGGATGTGTCATTGAGGGTGTTGTTCAAATTTTCTGACCAGCACCGCGGGTGTCTGCATCTCTCGGGCCTGGTTGACGCCAGGATATATTATGACAGTCAGCGTAGAGTACAGCCCTGTCACGCAGACTTAATCCTAGATGGAACTCCGTAGCATCATGATTATCATCCTCATCGACATCATCATCATCGCATTGTAAAACAAACAAACAAACAAACAAACAAACAAAAACAACAAAAAACCTGGGCCAGCTTCTGTGGCTATTAAGGTGGCGTAGAAAATGGGACGAAAAAAAGTGAGCACAAAAGTAATCTCCCCTTGTGCCATGGTCCTAAAAAAAATTTTATTTGATTACTGACGGCTCGTTATAAATGTCTCCCTCGAGGTCTGCCTTCGTACTAGGTGTAGCCAAACAATCCGATAATAGGAACGGTATCTCACAGTGCAGCCAAAATGTGTCAGGCTTCTTTGAGCAACATTGTTGTAGCTAGTCCTCATATACTTTAAGAACAGAACTGACTACGCGTGGGCAGCAACGGAAGTTCTGGTCCACGGCTTTCATTACTTGTTTTATTCGTTAAGTCAAGTTCATCCTGTTTTTTTCCCCCCTTTGTATGTTTGTTGTTGCTGTTTATAGTGCAGGCCTTTTCTTTTATTACTTGGTCCATTTATAGATACGGATAGGAAGACAGGCAACACTGTGATATCATCACCTCCTCATGCCTCCGGGCACGTGAGCGTACAGACCTAGGGTCTGGAGTTTGCTTAAGAAGGATTCAATACACTGGGACAGTTCCATATGCGCTCCACCAAAATCTTCTAGCAGTTGTATGGCAGAATCACTAAGCTTGTGCAAAACTACATTGTAAATGCGTTGGCAGTCTTGAAATGAGGCAGGGGAGAAAGGACTTTGAAACATAAAACTGACAACACCAGAATGATGGAAACATTAAAATAGGCTGTGATTAAGCCGTTGGTGTGTTGTGTGTGTGTGTGTGTGTGTGGTGTGTGTGTGTGTGTGTGTGTGTGTGTGTGTGTGTGTGTGTGTGTGTGTGTGTGTGTGTGTGTGTGTGTGTGTGTGTGCAATCAACATACAGGAACAGAAATGCACGAAAATAGAACGACGCTCGTATTCAATAACAAAATAAGACAGGTGATGGATAGGGTGAGGGAGTCAAAGGGATAAGTTTTTGCCGTTGGTGGATAGGGTGCAGGAGTCAAAGGGTTAAATATGCGTTTTCGTGTCTTTTGTCGTGTGTTTCTGGTTCCCATTTCCTTGAAGGCTGAAAGTGACTTCGGTTTAGCAATGAACACACAGATTGTTATGAACGGGGAAGTTGAAGAAGAAGAAGAACAAGACTACAACTGTCCAATAGAAACAGAAAACGGAAGAGACGAGAAAAATCACCCAACCCATCTTGGTCAAAACGAGTTAACTGATGACTGGGTCCGAATGGATCATGCGACGAATGGACAGCCCCACTTTACGTGATGAAATGACACCGAGTGGCGTACTGTCCGGAGACTGGCGAGACGTTGGTGCTCCGGGTCCCATCCGCACCCACGTGGTGTTTCTTGTTAAAAAATTACAGCTTGTGTCTGGCGCGATGGCGAAGTGGGTAAGACATCAAACTTCCATTCGGAAAGTCTTGAGTTCAATCCATCCGGTGTACTCCCGCTTGGTGGGTAAATGGGGTTAGGAGGGGTACTTTTTTTTTTTTTTTTCGATCTCGCAGGTTTAACATGTGTGCACGTTAGTGCATATGGAATTCGTTCCGAGCGCGGAGACGTCATCTTGAGAAACTGAAACTGAAACTGAAACTGAAACTTAGACCTGCGGGCATTATGGTCATCAGCATGCCCAGTTGCAGCAATGTCTTCCCCTTGAGAGGTGTTCATAACACGCAACACGCAAAGCCAGACCAAGAGTGAGGCAGCAGAAATGTGGTTTCTAAGAAGAATGTTAAGAATTCCATGGACAGCAAAGAAAATGAACGAGACGGTCTTGAAGGAGGAAGAAGAACTTAAATAAAGATTAGAAAAAGACAAGCGACGTTTATAGGCCATTTTATGAGGGAAAAGAAATTAGACCACCTAGTTACAATGGGAAAACTGGAAGGAAAAATGAGCGCCAAGTAGACCCATTGAGAAAATATTGCAGGACTTGCAGAGTAGCTGATGACAGAGAGGGTGGGAGATGTACTTACGGCGACAAGGGATAGATTGGTATGGAGGTCCATAATCGCCAGGGCACATGTTGATGATGATGAACGGCACAGGTGATGTTTCTTATCTGTATAAAGGAGTTAATCTAACAACACAAGTAGAAATCCATACTGAGAATGTCAGAAGTCGCCGGTGAAGCCAGTCTTTCTTGCTATTTGTATCTATGGCTATTGTCTCTGTGTAGAAGACATCCATTTGGTTTGATCTGGTCCATTCATTAGCAAGCTGAAAGGTGATTAAGGCTTGAACGTGACGCACAAATCGGTTTTCATTTAACACTCTTCCTGGTTCGGTTGAACAAGGCAATGTTTAATGTGCTTTTTTTATCACAGACAAAAAACAACAAATTTTACGTAAAAGAAAAGTCAAACATTGATATATTACGACGAGGAATCAATAATTGTAGGCTAAAGTGATTCATCATCATCAGGTGCCTTGCCACATGGCGTTGGCGATCATGGCCTTCCATCTGTTTCCATCTCTTTTGCCTCAAGTACCTCTTCCATCCTTTTTATCTTCAGCCAGTCTGCAAGTCCGTCCAATATCTTCTCCCTGGGTCTACCTGGTGCTCTCTTTCCCTCCAGCTTTCCCGTTGTGACCAGGTGCTCCAATTCCCCTTTCCTCATAAAATGGCCTATAAATGTTGCCTGTCTTTTCCTAATCTTCCTTATAAATGATCTTCTTGTGTCTGCCTCCATCAAGCCGGTCTCGTTTGTTTTCTTTGCTGTCCATGGAACTCTCAACATTCTTCTTGGAAACCACATCTCAGCTGCCTCAATCTTGTTCTGGCTTTCGTTGTTGACTGTCCACGCCTCATAACCGTATAACAATATTGGTTCTATATAACATTGAAGAACTCTCTTCCTGATGTTGATTGATAGGCATGTGTTGGTAAGAATGCTTTTCATCTTCTTGAACGCTGTTTTGGCTTGGCCGATTCTGTTGGCTATTTCTGATGTGCATCTGCCGTCTGGTGAAATGATCGTTCCCAGGTGTTTAAACTTATCAACCTGTCTCAAGGTTGTGCCGTTTGCTGTTATTTTGCATGTGGGGATTTCATGTTTTTTACTGATCACCATGACTTCAGTCTTCCTGCTGTTTAGTTCC
>CM060305.1:92391750-92416750 GCA_030674185.1 Monoplex corrugatus | reverse complement strand
AGTAGATCACGTTTCTTCGGCTCCACCGTCATGTGGTCTCCAACCTTCTGGGCTAAACACAATCCACACACACACAACACACACACACACACAACACAACACACCACACGCACGCACAACACACACATACACACCACCACCACCACCACCACCACCCTCGTGCCCTTGACAGAACAACGCAGACTAGCCATACTGACAATCTCGTTTTTATTGCGCTTGAAGAATTTTTTTTTTTCGTTTTGTAAATATGACCTTAAAAATACATGATAAGACTATCATCATCGTCATATGTGCCTTGCAGTATGGCGTTGGTGATCACGGCCATCCACACAAAATCTATCTTTTGTCGCTACAAGTACTTCTCCGACCCTTTATTTGTTCACTCACTCCGCAAAACCATCCCAAATTTTCTCCCTGGGTCTACCTGGTGCTCTTCCCCTCCAGCTTTCCTGTTGTGACCAGGTGCTCTAATTTCTGTGTGAATGTTGCTCATCTTGTGCTAATCTTCTTCATTAATGTTCTTTTTGTGTTTGCCTCTTTCAAGACTGTGTGGTTTGTTGTCTTTACTGTCTATGGAACTCTTAACATTTTTCATAAGAACCACATTTCAGCAGCCTCAATCTTGTTCTGACTTTGCGTGTTGATTGTCCGCAGAATGACAAATTCCTTACCGGAGTTTTGAACCTTATAGTCTTATAGTTCTGACCGCCCAGCTTGTATTGCTGCCAGACCTGGAGAACCTACCAACAACATATTCAACAGCTGGAACAGTTCCACCAGAGATGTCTACACATGCTCATATATACACACATATATATATATGTATATATATATATATATATATATATATATATATATATATATATATATATATATATTGCTTACAGCCCAGCCGACTTTTAGAGCCATATCAGGACTAATATCACATCAAAAACGACAACCAGGTGAAGATAAGATAAAAGACATCAGTTAAAAGCCATGCTCACCGTTAACCAGATGTCTACACAAAATGTGCCAGCAGCAAGATTAAGTGTCCAGCCCTTCAAGATCTGAAGGTGCGGTTTGCGAAGCGTTGAGCGTCTACTTATCAAGTACCAGCTTCACTGGATGGGATACATTATCTATGTGGAAGACAGTCACGTTCCAAACATGTTCTTTTACGTACGAAGACCTAAGCGAGCACACCATGACCAGGGAAGGCTCTTAACCCTTTGACTCCCGCACCCTGTCCACCATCAGCCAAAAATTTAACCCTTTGACTCCCTCACCCCTATCCACCAGCTTCATGCAGGAAGCTGGTGGATAGGGTTCATTTTCCAGATCCCTCCCTCCTTAAAGGCCAAATTAGCCTTCTTGCCTTTTCTCAAGTCTTTTTTAAAGAAAGAGAGAGAGGGAGACAGACAGACAGAGAGAGAGAGAGAGACAGAGAGAAAGAGACAGACAGTGAGAAAGAGACAGACAGACAGACAGACAGAGACAGACAAAGAGAAGATGATAATTAGTAGGGTTTTTTATGCCTTCATGTATTCGAAAAATCAATGTCTGTAATGAAACTATGACAAACATATTTGTCTAGTCACAGTGTCATCAGACCTTGATTAGAATCATTCTCCTCCTTTTTCGTTAAAAAAAACAGAGAGTATTAAAAAAAAAAAGTAAAACCAACAATGCCAAGCATGTTGATATATATTTCACCAAACAGCTG
Source organism: Monoplex corrugatus (assembly GCA_030674185.1). Taxonomy (NCBI): domain Eukaryota; kingdom Metazoa; phylum Mollusca; class Gastropoda; order Littorinimorpha; family Ranellidae; genus Monoplex; species Monoplex corrugatus. The sequence continues at coordinate 92,415,045 of CM060305.1, read as the reverse complement.
TCATCAGCTCAGTAGTTACTGTATAGTAGTTGTCAACAGATGACAGCCACTCAGTGTGATAGGCTTACAACCATAGACATGGATAGGGAGACAGGCAACCAGCTCTGTCACACTCTGTGCTATCATCACCTAGCCTCGAGCCACAGGGAGCGCGAGTACACAGATCTAAATGACTTTCCTGTGACATGCAATTAGCATCGATTCGAATATATGATGATTTGTTGTTACAATAAGAGCAGAAGTTGACAAGTAATCAACTTGATAAGTAATCAACTTGAAAAGTATTCTGAACGGAGAAGTCTTTGTAGAGAACACAATGGACGAGGAGATATTCTTCACCACAATAAGTTGTTTTAGTAACTTGATACAAGCACAGACATAGAACTTATACGCTAAATAGGATCTCAAAACCTTACCTACACATATGGGTTATGCCCAGGTCTATGATTCATGTGATATTCATTTTGATTTTTCTCCATCACATGGTATCTGTGGGGTCACTGCATACGGAGTTTATTCAGAGCGTGGAAACGCCATCTTAGATACTGAAACAGAAACTGATCTGCACGGAGAAGTTTACGATCATAAATGCCGGAGGCTGTCACTTATTGATGGAAACAGAAAACAAAAGTTTAGACCAAAAAATACCATTTTTATTAAAAAAAAAATCAGACACAGGAGTAAATCATTATCACATAAATACAATGATATTTACCCAGTAATCTCTTCAACTCGTCTCAACGTTGTGTCGACGTATGAAGGCATTACCCCGACAAGAAGCAGGAATCGACGTGAAGTCTGACACAGGCCATAAACTAGTTGACAATTAATTCTGTCGTGTAAAAAATAGTCTGTTTGCTGCTCTTCGTCTTTCTGTTTGTTTTTACCTTTGCAAAGTTAAGAAATGTTCCTTCTTTGGGGCCGAGCAAACTTACCTGCTTTCAGTCTCCTTAATAATGCATATTCTGGCAATTACTGTCTTCCTGTAAGTTTTCGCTGATCAGCCAGTCTATGGCACTGTTTAGATCTATGACGAAGACTACAGTGAAAACTGCCGTGACGTAGAAAGGAACGTTCGAGATCACAGTCACGAGTATGCTGTACATCCATGATGCGGCTTTCTCAAGGTCTAGGCCAACTGGGCGACGTCTAATGCCGGAGTGCAGTAGTAATATTTTGACTACAGTCAACAGCTGCACAACTTCAAAGGTTGGGGTGAGGATATACCGTTTATTTCTTTGTTTGTTTGTTTTCTTCTCTGTTTCATATGCGTTGTCTTTTTTTTTTTTTTTTTTTTTTTTTGACTATTCGCTAATTATTTTACTTAATCATTATCGTTTTATTTATGTCTATATAGATCTGTTTATGTTCTCGCTCTTATATCAGAATTGTAGATAACTTTAGTCTTCATTTTATTAAGCGTATATTTCTCACTAAACTTATGTATTTAGATATTATATGTATCCATATAGATTATGCACGTTTAGTATGTATATGTATCTCTGCACATTTCTCTCTCTGTGTGTGTGTGTGTGTGTGTGTGTTGTCTGCATCGTGAGGCAACTGACTTTGGAGAATAGCGATATGAAAAAAACGATTACTGATGATGATGATGATGATGATGATAGTGATGATAGTGATGATGTATATATGCATGAATGTATGTATGCATGTATGTATGTATGTACATATGTATGTATGTATGTATGCTATTATGTATGTATGTATGTATGTATGTATGTATCTATCTATGTATCTATGTAGGCTATGTGTCTATGTATGCATATACATGTATATATACATATACATGTATACATATATTTATATTTATATATTATACATATACATACATACATATATATATATATATATATACATATATATGTATATGCTGATTATGTGATGTAGCTGATCTGAGTTTTATAATAATAATGATAACAGTAATACTAAAAATAACACCAATAACAAGAAGAATAGTAACTTTAATAAGTATAATAGTAATGATAATGATGATTTATACAACACAACATCACGGGAAGCAAATTCCAGAGCGCTTTGCGCCTTACATAAAATTTTCTGTAATAAAAACGTAAATCATAAATAAGTCAATCAAATGAGCATAACCTCACAATAATAATAACAATGTAATAATAATGATAATTATATAGAAAACAATAATTGTAATAATGATAACAATAATAATGATAGTAACTGGAGATTTAGTTAGCGTCTTTCATCAAGCAGAAAGCGCTTTACATTTTCCGATTTTTCATAATCATACAAATGCGCGTATGCGCGCACACGCACGCACGCACACACACATACGCGCACTCGCACGCACACGCACACACACACACACACACACACACACACACACACACACACACACACACACACATACACACACACACACACACAGAGAGAGACTCACGTGGTCAAACGCACAGACACTGGCGCAGGGCTTGCAAACAGCTCTTTAAAACACACACGATCAACTTTTTCTCACACAACCAATTACACGAGTATACCACAGACAACAAGACAGAGAAGAGAAAGGAGAAAGAGGTGAGATTAATACTAGTAATAGTATTGTTTGATGATAGACGTTTTTAGGACTCTCAAAAGAGAACAATGATCGCGGATGACGAACACCTGAAGAAAGCGAGTTCCATTGTTTTGGTGCACAGAAAGAGAATAACTTTGAACAGAAGTGTTTGTCTTTACATGATGAACACACAGAATGCGTTTCATTGATGATGATCTGAGCTGTCTAGAAGGACACAAACGGTAGGGAAATGAGAAATACAGCCAATGGTGGTTTTAGAGAACTTGTAACAGAGAGTTAACAGGACCAGAAAAAAAACACGAAAAAAGAATAAGAACGCATATTTAACACAACAAGACAAGACAGGCGCAAATTTTCGGCCAACTGGCCTTTGTCAAGCGTAAGATTACAAACAAAGAAACACCAGATACAAAAATTATGTGAAAAAGACTGAAACTTCCCTGTTGCTTCGTCCAGTTGGAGAAAGGCAAGCAACAGGGAAGTTTCAGTCACTTTCTCCAACTGGACGAAGCAACAGGGAAGTCTTTTTCACATAATTTTTGTATCTGGTGTTTGTTTGTTTGTAATCTTATGCTTGACAAAGGCCAGTTGGCCGAAATTTTGCACCTGTCTTGTCTTGTATTAAATACGCGCTCTGATTCTATTTGTGTGTTTTTCTGGTTCCTGTTTGCTTGAACGCGGGCAGTCGCACTTGTTTTGGATTTTGCAACAGAGTTAAAAGGAACCAGAAAAAAAAAACACGAAAAAAGAATAAGAACGCGTATCTAATACAACAAGACAAGACAGGTGCAAATTTTCGGCCAACTGGCCTTTGTCAAGCGTAAGATCACAAACAAACGCCAGGTACAAAAATTAAGAGAAAAAGACTGAAACTTCCCTGCTGCTCCTTCCAGTGTGAGAAAAGGAAAAATAATAATAATACGCTTGACAAAGGCCAGTGGCCGAAAATTTGCGCCTGTCTTGTCTTGTATTAAATACGCGTTCTTATTCTTTTTTCGGGCAGACACATAGACAGACATACGGACTGCTCTAATCATTATGATACAATCTCTCTTTTTCTGTTCTTTTTTTTCATAGAGATTATTTCATATCAATCGGCAGATACGCGTCTATAGAAGTGTCTGTCTGTCTGTCTGTCCGTCCGTCCGTCCGTCCGTCCGTCTGTCCGTCCGTCCGTCCGTCAATCCGTCTGTCCGTCCGTCCGTCTATCCGTCCGACCGCCTGTCTGTCTGTCCGTCTGTCCGTCCGTCCGTCCGTCTGTCTGTCGTTCGTCTGTCTTCTGTCTGTCTGTCTGTCCGTCCGTCCGTCCGTCCGTCTGTCTGTCGGTCGGTCTGTTTGTCAATCTGTCTGACAGTCTGTCTGTCTGTCTGTCCATGAACAAAGTATGTCGGCAAAGAAATGCTGCAGATGGACGAAAACCAAAACTTGCTCCTACTTTTTATTCACTGAAGTCGCGAATATACAGGAATGATTTAAACAGCTTCAATATTTGGACAAGGTGGTCCACGTGTGAAAATATTTACTTGAAAATGTCTCGCTTATTTGAAAAGGATTTTGATGGAGATTAAGTATGTTTAAGTTTTAATGTATTTTTAAAAATGGGAGAAGAAAAAGAAAAAGAAAAATTATCAAGCCATTCTGACAATCTCCCTTTTTATTTAAACATTATTACATGAAATTCAGATTTTGATTGATTGATTGATTGATTGATTTGGTTCAGTTTTTACGTCGACACCCACCTCAGGTGATATGGCCGACGGGGATAACCATCCCAAGGAAGTGAGGGGAAGGGGGACTTATCTAATCCTATACCGACACCACCAGAACAACAATGATGTTAAAATGGGGCAGTGAGATGGCCAGTTTTAATATAGCGCACCCCGGGATTCGAACCCACAACCATTAGCATGTGAATCCGACGCTCAACCAACAGAGCAACTGAGGCCCAGATTTTGTACTTCATAGAGTTTAAGTATCTTTAAGTTCAAGTGTTTTTTTTATTTAAATTAAAAAAAAAAGAGAAAAATTATCAAGTCACTCTGGCAATCTCCCTTTTTATTCAAACATTATTATATGAAATACAGATTTTGTACTTCTCAAGGTCACTGTGACCTTAAAGAAATATGTGATAATTGAACTGGACGTGAAGCGAGGACAATGATAGACGGTCAGAACAATGAAGCAGATTTTCGACATTGTCATAAAATACCTGACAAAGTGCTATTCACACATATTGTTCAGAGAGTGCTGATTTTTGACGCTCTTTCAATCCTTGTCGAGCCCTCAATCTTTATGCGGGGCTGGTTGGACTCAGGATCTGATATCTTGAGTTCAGTCCCAGCCCGCAACATTAAACGTTGGCCTATTTGCTGCCCATCTTAATGTTTCCATCAATCTGGTGGTGTCAGCTTAGAGTCTCACAGGTCTTCTTTTCCCCTTCCCGTTTTCCACTCTTCATTTCAAGACCTTGTCAGTACATAGGTTTTTGCGCAGGCTCAAGTTCTTTTTTTTAAGGAGCATCACACTCAGGGAGGTTATCTTCGTGCTCACCCCCCCCCCCCCCCCGCTATTTTCCTACACCACCTTAATGGTCACAGAAGCTGCACAGTTTTTACAATGCTATGAGGAGGAGAAGGAGGATAATCATGATGCTATGGAGTTCCATCCAGGATTGAGACTGCGTGACAGGGATGTACTCTACGGTTACTATCATAATATATCCTGGCGTCAACCAGGCCCGAGAGATACAGACACCTGCAGTGCTGGTCAGAAGTTTGAGCAACATCTTCGATGACGCATCCGTAAAGACTCGATGAGACTCGACTGTGTGGCCCCATTTCTTCCCAATGAGCGCATAGTATGCCCAACTCTGGGTAGGAGCTGCGCAGGCTCAAATTGTCTGCCAGATAATTGCTGGTAGGTTTAGGTGGAGCGCATATGGAATTGCGATGAATCCCTCTGGTACAAACTCCAAACTCTTCTGTCACTTTCTTTGTTTCTGTCTTTGTTTCATTTTTAATCCATGACACCTTAACTTTGACACCTTGTCCTCCAAACTTATGCAATCGAGATACATCAACAGTTCGCACCTTTGATATGAACCGGGTCAAGATCAATCGAGAACAGGGGGAAAATTGTGGTTAACATTTCACACACACACACACACACACCCCCACACACCACACCCCCCCCCCCCACACACACACACACACACACACACACACACGCATGCATGCACTCGCACACTCGTGCATGCACACACACACACCGCGCGCGCATTATTACACCTTAGTGGGCACCTATGTCTGGAACCAGTTCCAAGAAAAACAGAAAAATTATGATAAATGTCACATGAACTTTGAAATTAGCAATATCCCTAAGCAGTTTCCTGCCAGCAGAAGCATCCAATCCCTTATGTATAGATGGAAACTCGATGCATTCAAAACAAAATACACCAGGAATATAGTGTGTCTGTGTGGAAAAAAGATGACACAGTCATATCCTTTCTTGTGTTAGGGTAAAACGACATGTTCCTATACTATCTACGAAGTCAGTTTCTGACGTATTTGCCTCCTCATCATTAATATATGGATTTTTTGTTTGCCTGTTGAAAACTCCTATAGCGAATTATCTTTAAAATGTTATTTCACTTGTTCACTTTAGTGAATTGACATTAAATCAATGACCGCCTCCACACACGCGCGTGCACACACACACCACACGCCAAGATGGCGGCTTTATAACTGAACAATTTCAGAGAGGAATCAACTGGGCTGAAAATGACACGCTCGAAACGTTCTCTCACCATACGGAAAGCGAAGAACACCTCCACCAAGAAAGACAACACCTCAACAGCAACACCATCATCTTCCAACACCCCAGATGACGACAATCTTTTAGAAAACACTAGCTCCGTTCAGGCAGGTTTGCCGTCCACGACTCAGCCACCAGTTTCACAACCACAGTCAGTAACATCATGTGGCTGTCACTGTCAAGAGGCGGTAGGACAAATAGACATTCTGAAAAACATAATCTATCAAATGTCTATCCAGATCAGCAGCCTCGCAGACATGCTTCAATCTGAAAGAAAAATTTTGCTTAAAAACAAGAAAACGTTACAACAGCTGCGCGAGGTCAAAAAGTGCACGGTACTTACAACCACCACAGTGTGCCAGACTGATTCCGCAGTCCACGGTGATCATACCACCACATCACCAATGGACAAATTTTCACCATATGCGGAATGCGAAGCCCATCCGCCCAAAGCAGACAATCGGGCAAACATTGATCTTGGACAGAAAAATGTCATGCAGCACAAACCTGACGTCTCTACCAAACCTAAACGTGACGTCAAAACTGCTGTATCTACACATCCCAGCGTTCTCCCACGTGTCCTCATCATTCATGACTCTGTCGTAAATAAAGTGGAAGGAAAGAGATTAGGTTCGTCCTTTGGTTTCCAGGTGGCAATGGGGAAGGTACGTACCATCGAAAAGTGTAAGAGAGCTATTGAAAAATCTAAAGAAGAGATGACACCTGAACCTGACTGCGTTGTTCTACACGTGGGGATAACAGATCTAAAAAACAAAGGAGCCAAATGTATGTAGTACAAATCTAGACGTTGTGTAAAAACTATTAACATCCAATTTCCGAAAGCTAAGGTAGTGTTAAGTCGGGTCGCTTCTGTGAGAAACAACTTTCATCATCATCATCATCAGTCCCGTAGTCTGGTTGACCGTTGGGGCACCACTGAAGACTTTGCAACCAAATTCCTCCACTCCTCACGGTCCTCAGCTTTCCGCAGAATGATGTTCCATTCAAGGCCAGTCCACTCTCTGATATTGTCTTCCCATCTTTTTCTCTGCCTGCCTCTTCGTCTCCATCCCTGAACTGTTCCCTGCAAGACGGTCTTGGCCAGTCCAGATGATCGTGTGACGTGCCCGTACTACCTCAGTTTGCGTTTGAGAAACAACTTTACAAGTACCTAAATGTGAAAAGGGAACTCCTTAATGCCCTGACAAAAGAGAGACTCTTAAACGCAGCGAATGTCAACTACATCAGCCACAATAATCTGCAAACTAGCAGCTACACCCAAGTCAGCCAGGACGACGTACATCCAACCACTAGAGGGGCGAGCATTATGACCAGAAACATAGGGAGGCATATCCAAAAGCTTTATTGGGAAAAACCGAGGAGGAAATCAACCCATCAACGCCATCAATGAAGACCCGGCTTTCACTCTCCGTTTTCTTCCCTCCCTGGTCATTCAGCCCAGATTCAGTTCCTCTCTGTTCAGTACTCAACTATAGTTTTTGTTTGTTTGTTTGTTTTGTTTGTTTGTTTGTTTTTTGCTTGTTTGCTTACTTATGCTATGTGTAAATTTTACTTGACAGTTAATTGATTGCTCCAAGCTTATTCAACCGTTCTTCATGAAGAAGTGTGTGGTCAGTGATATCAATGTTGTTCAGTGGAACACACGTTCAATTGTTAAAAACATTTCCTATTTGAGTAACTATCTATCTTCTAGAAACATCCAAGTCTTGCTTCTACAATCGCTGAATACCATCAAAACCAATATACCTAAAATATCGGGGTTTTATTATCCACCAGTATCTGACTCTATCAATGACGGTGGCCGAATACAAACAGCTATATATGTTAGTGAAGGATTGAACTACTGTGAAAGAACATCGTCAGTGCCAAAATTGTCCGCATCTATTTCATCATGTGCAATCATTACAAAATTTTCCTCATGGCTAGCTCTGGATATGGCCTCTATTCATCTACCAAGAGGTCCCGATTCTGTGAATACCCAATGGCTGAAACATGTTCAATATCAAGGAGACAAGTGGATAATTGGTGGTGATTTTAATGCACATGCCCCATTTTTGGGACAAGAATTGTAAAAACATAACCAGCAACAGGTTGATCGACAATATTGTCGATTCCAATTTATACTTACTTAACAACGGACACGTTATCTGTGTCCATGATATACCAACCCACAGACCCACAGCTATCGACCTCGCTTTAATCTCACTCTCGCTAGCACCAAATGCCACATGGCAAACAGAGGATGACTTCCTGTTTGCTTGAACGCGGGCAGTCGCACTTGTTTTGGATTTAGAGGATGACTTGTTGGGATCAGATCACATCCCCATACTTCTTACCCTAAAGCTTATTACTGAAATAGACACAATGCCACAAGATAGTTTGCCCAAGTTTAATTATAAATATGCAGACTGGGCCAGATTTAAAGCTATCCTACAAAAAACAAGACCAGATCTATCTGAAACAATGACCTTAAACGACATGTACGCAGATTTCTGCAACTGACTCATAAGCGCTGCAAAAATTACAATTCCAGAGCTTAAAGGGTCAAAAACAGGAAAACATCATGGACATGTCTGGTGCAATAAAGATTGTGAAAAGGCAGTCAACGAAAAGAAAGAAAAATACAAAAAAATATCTAGCAAATAGATCACCTGAAAACCATACAGCGATGAAAAGTGCCAATATAAACTGTAACAGAATCATAGAACAAGCTAAAGAACAATATTGGACATCTTTTTGTACATGTGAAGTAAGTGACCACAAAAATATGCAGAAGATTTTGGAAAAACTGAAAACAATGAAAAATGGGATCAAGTTGCCATCAATTCCAGTAACCTTAAAAAAAACAACCCTTTACCTAGCTCACAGGAAAAAGCAGAAGCTTTTGCAGACATGTTTGCTGAGGTCTGTCGAGTAGAAGGACTTCCTGCCTCAAGCCGAAATTATAAGGTATAGGAAGAAAAGACCGACGCATATAAGGATCCTATCCCAGATAATACGCACTACGTCAATGCACCAATCACACTCCAAGAACTAAAAGATGCCATTAAATCAATTCCAAGTAAAAAGACATCAGTAGGATTCGATGGAATTTCAAATGAGATGCTAACAAATCTATCAGAAAATTTTATAATCTTGCTACACAGTATGTTTAAAAAATGCTGGAACAACGGCAAACTGCCTAACTATTGGAAACAATCAATAGTGGTTCCTGTACTAAAACCAGGTAAATGTAATATTGACTTGAAAAACTATAGGCCAATTGCAATAACATCGCACGTATGTATACTGATGGAAGAAATAATTTTAAATAGATTGATGCATTACTGTGAAAAGAATAAAACATTACCAGTGAATCAGGCAAGATTTAGAACAGGCAGGACACCAGTCGAACTCCTAACAAAGTTAACCACTAATATAAAACAACAATTTGCCAGACGTCAATGTGTTTTAGCTACATTTTTTTATATAACTAAAGCATATAACCAAGTATGGCACTCTCAATTATTACTCAAATTGAAAAGTATTGGGCTGACAGGTCACATTTTTGACTATGTTGAAAGTTTCTTAGAAAACTGAGTATTTCAAACAAGGATTGAAAATTTGTATTCCGCAAAACGAATTCTTCAAATGGGTATCCCTCAGGGATCCGTTAGTGCTCCCCTTCTCTTCATGATATTATTGCATGACTTACCCAGTAAAATTTCTAAACATGTAGTTTTAGCTCAATATGCTGACGATTTATGCATGTGAATGCAGGTAAATATGAAAAGAAAAACTTTGCGCTGTATTAATTAAACGCCTAAATGTTATCAATTAAAGCTTGATAAAATAGCACGATACATGGTAGAAAATGGATTGCATCAATCCGTGGAAAAAAACAAAGATAGCTTTGTTTAACAGTGGAGCTAACCCAGCAAATATTCCCACTTTCAAACTGGGAGATACTCTTCTTCAATATAACGAGTCAATTAAATTCTTAGGAGTTTTCCTTACCGTGAAATTATCTTGGAATCAGCATATTGAATACTTACCAACAAAAGCTCAAAAAAGTTTAAATTTCTTGAAAATAGTTCGCAAACAGACATGGGGACAAGATACATCAACACTTGTTCATCTTTGTAAATCGCTTATTAGATCTAAATTAAACCTATGCCCAAGAAATCTTTTTCAGTGCACCGAAACTCTTAATAACAAAACTACAGAGCTTAGATTGTAAAGGTTTCAAACTTGAGCTGGTTCTTCTAATGCATGCTTGTTGTCTTCGCACATACGATGCAATCAAATTGTTGCCACTTGATGAACAAAGGAAAGTCGCTTCTACTAAATTTCTGTTAAGAACCACCACTATCATCATCATCATCAAGTGCCCTGCCGCATGGCGTTGGCGACCATGGACTTCCATCTATCTCTATCTCTCGTTGCCCCTAGCATCTCCCCCATCCTCCTCGTCCCCAGCCACTCTGCAAGTCCGTCCAGCATTCTCTCCCTGGGTCTACCTGGTGCTCTCTTTCCCTCCAGCTCTCCCGTTGTGACCTGGTGCTCCAAATCCCCCTTCCTCATAAAATGGCCTATAAATGTTGCCTGTCTTTTCCTAATCTTCCTTATGAGTGATCTACTTGTGTCTGCCTCCATCAAGACTGCCGTTTCCTGCCAGCAGAATTATACAATCCCTTGTGTATAGGTGAAAACTTGACGCATTCAAAACAAAATACACCAGGAATATACTGTGTCTGTGTGGAAAGAAGATAACGCATAGTCATATTCTTTCATGTGTTCGGGTAACACGACATATTCTTACACTCTCTACGAAGACAATTTCTGACATATTTGCCTCACCATCATTAATATATGAATTTTTTGTTAGCCTGTGAAAAAGTCCTATAGCGAATTACCTTTAAAATGTTATTTCACTTGTTCACGGTTATGGTTAGTCGATTCTTAGTTTTGTTTTTATTCATTTATTCCAAATATTTGTTAATTTTGTTTGTTAGTTTGTTTGTTTAAATTGTAAATTATGGTAACGTTATTTGTTAGTTTTACCTTCCCCTCCTCGAAATAGTTGTTTTCTGGATCATCTTTTCTCAAGACCAAAATTGACAATTCTCAAATATCCTCTTCACTCCTCCTCTATCCCCCCCCCCCCCCTTTTTTTTTTTCTTCTAAAATCACTTTACTGAATAGACATTAAATCGAAGACCACCACACACACACACACACACACACACACCACACACACACACACACACACACACACACACACACACGCACGCACGCACGCACGCACACACACCACACGCACGCACGCACACGCACGTGAACGAACGCGCACTCGCACACACGTTCACACACACACACACGTTCACACACACACAACACACACACACACACACACACACACACACACACACACACACACACACACACACACACACACCACAAACACACACACGCATACGCACATCTACACACACGAACGAACTCGCACTCGCACACACGTGCACACACACACACACACACACACACACAACACACACACACACACACACACAACACACACACACACGCATACGCACATCTACACACACGAACGAACGCGCACTCGCACACACGTGCACACACACACACACACACACACACACACACACACACACACAACACAAACAAACATACATACATACATACATACATACATACATACATACATACATACATACATACATACGCACACACTTCTCTCCGGTTGATATGAGCACAATGCATCTGTTGGCATAAGCCAGTAAGGATTTCCCGGATGTTTAATTTAACGAGGTTTTTTTTTTTTTTTACCAGATCTATTATAATTTGCTAAATAGTTTGGTGCACACTGTTCGAAATGCATAGCATCTGTGTAATTATAGTAGTTCAACATGTGAATCATGTGTATATATAAGAGATGTATATACACATACATACATAAATACATATAACATTGACATGTATATGTATTGATATTGATAAATATAGAGATATTGATATACATATACATATATATGTATGTGTGTATGTATGTATATACATATACATGTATATACATATGTATGTATATATACACACACATATATATATGTATATGTTGTTGTTGTTGATGGTGGTGATGGTGGTGGTGGTTTATTTAAAGGGTGTTTATGAAAGCTATTTATATAGCTAGCAAAGCATTGATTGTCCACCAATCAAATACTAGTTTTGTTGGACAAGATACGTTGTCCGTATGGAATAACAATCCTATCCCAAATATGCTCCAGTACGAAGAACTAAAGCAGAATCACCATGACAAGGGAAGACCACTGAAGTAACACAGGGATACTCTAAAAGTCATCCTCAACACCGTTGCAGCAACACCACCGGCTGGGAAGACATCATCCACTACAGAGTAAACTAACGACAGCAGTGTACACAGGGCTCAATCACGTTTGAACAGCGCATAAGAGATACTGTTCAGCAGAAGCGCGAACGGCAGAAGCAGAACCCAAGGCCACAGGACGGACTCCTTCCCATGCAGTGCTTGTGGAAGAACACCTGCCTTCGGGGTTGGTTCTTGTATCCGATATGCGGGTCTGCACCAGACTATGATTATGACAAGTACTCCTCCGTCGGATGTGCCTTCAGGATCAGTTTTTGTATTTCACATGCTGGTCTATATCAGACTATCAGACCAGTAGTCATCCGTTCGGATCAACAAGAGAATCCATTCCAGCATGAACCATTATGATTAAAAATGAGTTTCTGTTTCAGTTTCAGTTTCTCAAGATGATGTCTCCGCGCTTGGAACGAATTCCATATGCACTAACGTCACAGGTGCCATGTGTATGGTGATCATGGCACAAGCCTTAAGCCTGCACATAAATCCATGAGCTGGCCAGGTCCTGAGGCCCTACCTACATTATGTTTTACCTAGTTTATATTTTATACTGGTATTCTATCAGCCTTCCGATGGAATAATCTTGGTTATTATCCTTCGTCTTGTATTCCACATGCTGGTCTACACCAGACTATCAGATCAGTACTGTGCCGTTTGGATCGACGAGAGAATCCATTATGAACCATTACGAATAAAATTGAGTTGTATGTTTACTGCTTTGGCAAGTGGGTTATCGATGGGGGGAAAAGGCTGTTTTCCGTTGATTTCCAAAGTACATATTGTACGAAACGCACTCATAAACCCTTTGACTCTCACAGCCTATCCATCAACTGCAATAACTGAACCCTTTGATTACCTCACCCTAGCTGGTGGATAGGGTGAGGGAATCAAAGGGTTAAGTCTTTGCTTTGGTGGCATGGTTAACAATACAGGATGCTGGTGGACAATGTGTGGGAGTCAAGGGGTTAATAGAGACACAAAAAAGGAGATGTTGTCTGCATGGCCAAGATGTTATCAATATGGCTTTACATGTACTATCTGTTGTCTGTTCTGATTTGAGGTGATTGTTTGGCCGGTGATGAGGCATTCTTGCTCTGGGTCCCACCTAGCACCTTCAGGTGTTTCTTGTTTGTAACCTTGTTAAATTCTGTTATCAAGATGCATTTTGCATAATTTGAATTTAATTTTTTTTTTATTGAGGAATTCATCGCAGTCGGTAATTCTATATTCATTCTCTCAATTTTGTCAGCAGTTGTAAGGTGGACTCCTTGAGCGAGAGTTCTTTCAGTATAAATAGTATCCCCACCTTCTAGAAATTCTGTGGTAGAAATTTCCTCTTTTCTATCACTCTCTTTGTTTCTGCCTTGCTCCTTTGCGTTCTGTCATTTCTTCCTATCATCACAGGGGATTTGGAGCACCTGGTCACAACGGGAAAGCTGGAGGGAAGGAGAGCACCGGGTAGACCCAGGGAGAAAATGCTGGACGGACTTGCAGAGTGGCTGGGGACGAGGAGGGTGGGGGAGATGCTAGGGGCAACGAGAGATAGAGACAGATGGAAGTCCATGATCGCCAACGCCATGCGGCAGGGCACCTGATGATGATGATGATTATATATGCTTTAATGTCCGTAGTTATGTTTAACTTTGTATTCAGGTATGATATTAATAAAAGGACATAACTCTTGAGAATTATCTCCCATGTTGTACCTCTCAAATCTAACACAGTTTATCTAACACAGTTTGTGCTTCCCATTCAGCTAGCATAGAAGCAGATACAGAGTACAAAAACAGTAAGCCCAGAACACTCCTCAAAAAAGGAGTGCCCAAGCCTACCTTTATACTCTGCGACTACCCTACACTCAACTATGAGAGATGAGAGTGTTCAGGTATGTTGTTAAATCCCCTGTGTACTAAATTTGACGGAGTGATCAAATTTGACGGAGGCATCTCCTTGGATTATGTGCGCGAAATGCATTGACATGTATACTTAATGTTCTTTTCCTTATTTTTCTTGTTGAAGTATTGTGTGTATTGAAACGGTTATAGCCCTGACATGGCTCTACTCGGTCGGCTGGTTTTAAACAAACAAACAAACAAACGAAAAACAGATCTTGAGTCCACAGCTATATCAGCTGGACCACACTTTCCAACACAAAACGTGTTTAAAGGGAACAAAATGGACAGGTGACCATCTTTACTAATATCCCCAGTTTCAGTTTCAGTTTCTCAAAACGACGTGTCCGCGCTTGGAATGAATTCCATATACGACTCGTACACCAACGACACAGGTGCCATGTGTATGGTGGTCATGGCGAAAGCCTTAAGCCTGCATATAAATCCATGAGCTGGCCAGGTCTTGTGGTCTTACCTATCCTATGTTTTACCTAGTCTATATTCTATACTGGTATTGTATCAGCCTATCTCTGGAATAATCTTGTACCTCAAGAAAATGTTTTCTTTGAAATAGGGAGATCGTTTCATATCGCCCAGAGATAGGTGTGTATTTGTGTGTGTGTCTGAGTGCCTGTGACAAAAATGTGTTAACAAGATTTTCACAGCTGTTTTTGAATAGATCTTTACCAAACTTGGGTCAAAGTCCTATATCTTTAAGGAGTTCCACCAGACTACGTTTTGAAGTGAGACACTAAAAGTTAGATCATACGAACCAGAAAAAGTGCCTTAAGTGAACACTTTCCGAGGAATATGTGTAAACGGCACTCTCTTCAGCAACTTTGAACAAGATCTAAAATGTTTTCACAATTGTGACAGTCTACAAATGTCCTCTCATCGCGTCAAATCATATTTCAACTAAAGGTATTTCAAAGTCACAATAACCATGAAAAGTGCAAAAATCTGGATTTTTAACAAGAACTTTATCATCCGGAATGGCTTCAAATCCAAAGTAAGTGTGACTGCCCACGTTCAAGGAAACAAGAACCAGAAAAAGACGCGAAAAAAGAATCAGAACGCGTATTTAATACAACCAGAAAAGACAGATTCCTTTTCTCACACTGGACGAAGCAGCAGGGAAGTTTCAGTCTTTTTCTCCTAATTTGTGTATTTGGTGTTTGTTTGTTTGTGATCTTACGCTTGACATAGGCCATTTGGCCGAACATTTGCGCCTGTCTTGTCTGGTTGTATTAAATACGCGTTCTAATTCTTTTTGCGTGTTTTTCTGGTTCCTTATTGGAACGGCTTGACCATCTTGTTTTCTAGTCTTGTTATTTTCTGACGCAAGACTACACGCAAACTGAGAGCACTAAGTAATAGTTGCTGAGGTCTGATGGTGTGTGTTACAACTGATGATGATGCGACTGATGGTAATGACACGACCAATGACTAAGTTACACGACAAAAGATGAAGAACTGTGATAATGATAACGACGTCAGCTTTATAATTACTGTGAGCCTTGTGACAGCTTAACGCTACATAATGTAAGTGTTTGAGAAATGTCCGCTTGCTATCATTATCCTTGTTACCACGGTTTTATAACCGAGTGTATGCATTCCAAAAGCAGCAGAAAATGAAGTAGCCGTGTCTGTGACACGTGTTAAAATATTTGTATAACCTGCACTTACGTGTGAAGGAGGGACAGTGTTATTTTTGGTGCTGTTGAGTCACAGGTAGGATATTGACTGAGTTTTTTTGTTTTTTTTCAAAACCTAATTTTTGATCCTGCATGGCCAAATGCTCTCTTTTGTTGTGTTCAACTTGTTTTGCCAAAAATGCACACATCAGAGATGTGTGGATTAAACTATTAAACTGGCATTGTTTTGTGCATTTCAATGTGTGTGTTTGCAGTTTTGAATGTAAAATGATTTAATCATGATCATCCTCATCATCATCCCCTTTCCTGCCCCCCCCCCCCCTCTTTCTCTCTCTTTCTTCTCTTTCTCTCTCTCTGTTTCTCTGTCTCTGTCTCTGTCTCTCTGTCCATGTCTTTCTCTCTCTCTTTCTCCCTCCCTCTCTCCCTCTCTCTCTCTCTCTCTCCCCTCTCTCTCTGTCTGTCTCTCTGTCTGTCAGTCTCTCGGTCCATGTCTTTCTCTCTCTTTCTTTCTCTCTCTGTCTCTCTGTCTCTCCGTGTCTGTCTACCTCTTTCTTTCTTTTTCTCTGTCTGTCTCTCTCTGTCTGTCTCTTTCTCTGTCTGTCTCTCTCTGTCTCTGTGTCTGTCTCTCTGTCTCTGTCTCTCTCTGTCTCTCTTTCTCTCTCTCTCTCTCTGTCCATGTCTTTCTCTCTCTCTTTCTCTCTGCCTGTCTCTCTCTCTGTGTCTCTCTCTGTCTCACTCTCTCTTTCTCTGTCTGTCTCTCTGTCTCTGTCTCTCTCTGTCTCTCTCTGTTTCTCTCTCTCTCTCTCTCTCTAAATCTCAAAGCCCGAATTAACTGACTTTCTCTTACAGTCCAGTTAGCACAAACATTGATAATTACTCTAGGGACTGCATGAGGCATGAAAATCATTGGTGGGTATGTGAGTGGGTATGATGGGTTCTCCTGTCGACCTGACGGATGAGTAAGCATAACAGTCCTCACCACCTGGTATGATAGTCACGTAGGATACAAGACCGATCCTGGTGAAGATGTTCTCCTTGCAGGCGCTGCAATAAGACGGAATCTTGATGCTTTGGGTTCTGCTTCCGCTGGTTCGTCTTCTGTTGAACAGCAGTTATTCTGTGCTGTTTAGATGTGACTGTGTCCTGCTGAACTTATGTCACCAGCTTGCTCTGTTGTGGGCGATGCATTCTCAATGGTGCTGATGCACAAGATTGGTTTTTCGGAGCATCCTTGTATCAGGTTGGTTTTCGGAGCATCCTTGTATCAGGTTGGTTTTCGGAGCATCCTTGTATCAGGTTTTTTAACGGAGTATCCTTGTATCAGATTGGTTTCCGGAGTATCCTTGTACCAGATTGGTTTTCGGAGTATCTTGTGTCAGACTGGTTTTTGGAATATCCTTGCATCGGATTGGTTTTTGGAGTATCCTTGTATCAGGTTCATTGTTTGGAGTATCCTTTATCAGGTTGGTTTTCGGAGTATCCTTGTGTCAGATTATTTTCTGGAATATCTTGTATCATGTTGGTTTTCTGATTATCCTTGTATCAGAATGGTTTTCGGAGTATCTTGTATCAGATTGGTTTTCGGAGTATCCTTGTATCGTATGGGATTTCGGAGTATCATTGTGTCCAGTTAGTTTTCTGAGTATCCAGTATCGGGCTGGGTTTCGGAGTATCCTTGTATCAGGTTGGTTTTCGGAGTATCCTTGTATCATATTGGTTTTTGGAGTATCTTGTATCAGGTTGGTTTTCAGATTATCCTTGTGTCAGGTTGGTTTTCAGAGTATCCTTGTATCAGATTGGTTTTCGGAGTACCTTGTATCAGATTTGTTTTCAGAATATCCTTGTATCAGGTTGGTTTTTGGGGTATCCTTGTGTCAGATTGGTTTTCGGGAGTATCCCTTTATCAGATTGGTTTTTGGAGTATCCTTATATGAGATTGGTTTTGGGAGTATCCTTGTATCCGTTTGGTTTTCGGAGTATCTTTGTATCAGTTCGGTTTTCGGAGTATCTTTGTATCAGTTTGGTTTTCGGAGTGTCCTTGTATCAGATTTATTTTCGGAGTATCCTTGTATCACTTTAGCGGTCTTCTGTGATCACGGAATCTTTTCTTCAGCTTTCTGTACTGTCGTCACATCTTTGTGATACTGTTGTCTTCCATACAGAGAACGTGTCCTGTCCAAGGATGCTAACATTTGATGAAATCCAAAACAAGTGTGACCGCCCTCGTTCAAGCAATACAGGAACCAGAAAAAAACACGAAAATAGAATCAGAACTCGTATTTAATACAACCAGACAAGACAGGCACAAATTTTCAGCCAACTGGCCTTTGTCAAGCGTGAACTTAAAATCACTAAAGAACAAGCAATAAATACAAAAATTAGGAGAAAAAGACTGAAACTTCCCTGCTGCTTCGTCTAGTGGGAGAAAAGAACTAAAACTTCCCTGCTGCTTCATCCAGTAGGGAGAAAAGACATTGATGAGTAAACACCGTATTTGGCAAGGCACATTTCTTCAGATCTTGAAGGTTGGACACTCCATCTTGCCATATGATGTTACATATCTTTCACAGACATCGTTTGTGGAATCATTCCAGGCGTTGAATGGGTCGTCGGTAGGTAGTCCAAGTCTGCTAGCACTACAGCAGGGTGCTCAGGACTATTGCTCTTACACAGGAATCTTTGTGGCGAGAATGATGCCATGGTTTTGCCCCAATTTCTTGGACTACCTTCCAAGGGCAATACAGATAGGGGTGGGGCGTGTAGAGGTACATGTATGTTTACATGGATAAACATATGTCTGCATTCTGTGCAAGGCATATCCTTGTGTGGTTTATGCTTACATGGACAATTAGAGTGGAAAAGTGCATTTTCCATGAAACATATGGCGTATTTATTCTTGGATAAATATATCTTGAAAATAAACTTTGCGTAATGAATTTTGAGGTCGTAGTGTATATACATAATGAAAAACAAACAACATAAGGTGCATTTTGTATGAAGTATTTTGAGACTGGTGCGAATGTAGATACTATCCAGTAAATTATAACGTAAAGGTGCACCTTGCGTAATACATTTCTTTGTCCTTTTGGCTTAATATAGGTTTTTGTGTGTGTCTGGATGTGGCGTAGATGGTTGATTATAGTGTTTGCCTGTGTGCTGGAAATTTTACTGATTTGAATGAAACAGATCTGTCTTGATCTTAAATTCAGTTGAAAAGTATGAAGTTCATAATAACTGTAGAGAAAAATTTAATGGTTATGGTTTCTAATGCAAAGGTTTATTTTTTATTCATTTATTTATTTATTTGTATATTTTCCTAGTTATTCATTTGATATTTACTCATGTATTTGTTTATATATATTGAACTCGAGATATTAGATCTTGAGTCCACGGCTCTGTCGTGACGGTTATTTCTATTTTCATTTTTATTTTTATTTTATTTTATTACGTTTTAGTTTATTTCATTTTATTTATTTTATTTTAAGTTTATTTCATTTTATTATATTTCGTTATGTTTTATTTAGTTTCTTTTGTTGTTTTATTTTATGGAACCAGAAAAAAAAAAACAAGGAAAAAAAAGAATAAGAACGCGTGTTTAATAGAACAAGATAAGACAGCCGCAAATTTTCGGCCGACTGGCCTTTGTCAAGCGTAAGATCACAAACAAACAAACAAACACCAGATACAAAATTAGGAGAAAAAGACTGAAACTTCCCTGCTGCTCCTCCCTTTGTTTATCTTATTTTGTTTTGTTTTATTTTTTATTTTATTTTATTTTATTTTATTTCATTTTATTCTATTATGGTGACATGTTCTGGCCCTCACCTCGGCCTTCAGCAAACAAACATATGGCACCAACTCTCAGGTCAGGTCTGGAGTTTGGGGATCGAACAGTCTTCTCGCTCATCACACACACACCACTGCCACGTTGGACTTTATCTTAGCCAATGAACAAAGAGAAACACTGAGAGGACATGTGTCATATGACTGTTCAGCTTGACCTAGTTATCTTTTTCAGGTCATGCGACGAGTCATCATTATAAACAATTTATTGTCTAGGTTAAGATTAATGTTGTACGAACATGAATGTTGGAAATAATTGAAATTGACTTTTTATGAATAAAATTCGAAAATTTTGTTTAGATTAGTTTAAATGCGTTGATTAAATGAAAAATATGTTTTAGATTAGTTAAAATGTAATGATCAAATTTGAAAATGATAAAAAGATTTTTAATAACTATTGTAATTTAAAGCTTTAGCTGAAACTTTATGCAAGAAACTCTCTCACATGCACGCACACACACGCACGCACACACACATACGCACACACACACATACACACTCATACACACACATACATACATACATTCACACAAACAAACACACACACACACACACTGACTCACCCACGCAGATACACACATATACACTAACTCACATACACATATTCACTAGCACACACACTCACTTGCGCGTGCGAGAACACACACACACACACACACACACACACCACACACACACACACACACACACACACACACACACACACACACACACACACAGTGACAAAGTATTTGACCCAAATTTGGTAAAATCCACGCAGAAACAGCTGAGAAGAATTTGCAAACACATGTTTGTCACAGTCATACAGATAAACAAACACACAACACACACACACACAACACACACACACACACAAATATATATATATATATATATATATATATATATATATATATATATATATACATACATACATACATGCATTCACACACACGCACATCTCTCTCCGGTCGGTATGAAATATTCTCTTATATTTTTAAAGGAAGATTGAAATCAATAACTGAGAAATGTGTGTGTGTGTGTGTGTGTGTGTGTGTGTGTGTGTGTGTGTGTGTGTGTGTGTGTGTGTGTGTGTGTGTGTGTGTGTGTGTGTGTGTGTGTGTGTGTGTGTGTGTGTGTGTGTGTGTGTGTGTGTGTGCGTGTGTGTGTGTGTGTGTATGTGTGTGTGTGTGTGCAGTCGCTTCATTACCTCTTATTTTCAATGTTAAATCATATACATATATATATGAAGAATTTATATTATGATTCCCGCCCAATGACTAAAAACGAAAATTCCCGAAAAACCTTCACTACTGCCACACACTTGATTGAAGTCTAGACGCACATTGCGTCACACCTCAAAATAGCCGAGAGGCAAAGAGGGACTTCTATCGCTCGCTGAAGGGAAAGCCCCTCCCACCATCACACGTGGCTTTACGTGTGCACCATCAGTGTACAAAAATAGCTGGTCGTCTCCAATTTGAACCACTCCTTCCAGCGTAGCAATCGCGTTGTGTCATTCAGCTCCCAAGCTTAGAGAACGTGTGTGATCCACGCATAGTCGACGAATTTCGACATTATTAGGCTCCTCTTTTATCGTTGTCAACCTCGACTCAGGTATGTAGGTATTAATATTTTCTAGTTCTTTGAGTTTATTCAAAAGATATTCGTCGTATTCAGACAGTTCCCGCATGAGCTCTTGCCAGTAAATTACAAGGCTGACTTTTTGAGTCTTGTGCAAAACACCCTATGCCCTGGCAAGGTTTTGAGAAACGAGGATCTCTGAAACGCTAAGCTGACATCACCAGAATGATTGGAACATTTAAGAACAAGCCAGTTTTTGTGTTTTTGCGGGCTGGTATTGAACTCGAGATATCAGATCCTGAGTCCATGACTCTATCAATAGAGCTAGATAACCTTCACTAGAAATAGATAAACAGATAAATAAATAAATGAATAAATAAACAGATGAATAAATAGATAAACAGAAAACAACCTGTGGCCCTCGTAAAGGTAATATCCACGATGGCATTGCACTATAACCAGTGGGCTAACGGGGCCACAGAAAACAGCAACAACAATATAGATCAAATAATGTGACACAAACTGATAACAATGAATATCATATCTAACATATACATATACACACTCAAATAATTATATACGTATATATATATATATATATATATATATATATATATATATATATTATATATATATATATATTATTATAGTATATATATATATATTTATTTATTTATACGTATATATTGATAAGCCTGATATGATGATGGTAGTGATGATGGTGTGGTGGTGGTGATGATGATGGTGATGGTGATGATGACAATGATGGTGGTAAGGGTGATGGTGGTGGTGGTGGTGGTGATGACCATCATCATCATTATCATCATCATCATCATGATAAGTAAGGCAGTACAGTTAGGCAGGCTGTATAGGTATTGATTGATAAGAGATGATGATAATGATGATGATGATGAAGAAGAAGAAGAATTGGACAATGCAATGAGGCAGGCTAGATAAGAATTGATTGATAAGAGATTATGTTGATGATGATGATGATGATAATGATCAATGAAACAATACAATTAGGCAGCCTAGATTGTAGATAAGAATTGATTGATAATTATTGAACAGTATTAGTAATGATAATGAGAACTGAAAATTAAAAGTGGACTCAAGTGGGGTTTAACACGGTCGTGCGATTCAATATGCGCTCTGCCCAAATCTGCCAGCAGTTAGCCAGCAGACTCCTTGAGCCTGCGCAAAATTCTATGCAGTGGCAAGGTCTTAAAATGGATGGGGAGAAACTGTAATTATGAACTGCTAAGCTGACATCACTAGAATGATTGGAGCATTAAGATTGGCAGTGAACAATCCAACAATCCCCCCTCCCCCACAGCCCCACCCCCACCCCAATCGGGATATCAGGGGCTCTTTCAGTATAAATAGTATCCCCACCTTCTGGAAATTCTGTGCTTGAAATTTTCCTCTTTTCTGTAATTCTATTTATTTCTGCCTTGTTCCTTTGCTTTCTGTCATTTCTTCCTATCGTTTTTTTGCATTGCTGGTCCATTCCCCTGTATGTGTTCGATAAAGTCTTCAGTC
>CM060305.1:92371750-92384250 GCA_030674185.1 Monoplex corrugatus | reverse complement strand
GATGTAGAGGGCTGTTTGATGTAGAATTCCCGCCTTCCAGACTGACTTGAGCTCCCATCTTCAAGTCTGAGTAGAGCTCCCGCTGTTATGTCTGGCGAGATTCCTGACATGCAATACAACCAGAGCTCAGGCCTTCCAGTATAACACAGCTCCAGTCTTGAAGTCTGATTAGAGCTCCCACCTTCCAGTCTGACTAGACTTCTGACATCCAGTATGACTGAGCTCCTGTTTTCCAGTGTGACTAGACTGCTGTCTTCAGCTATGACTAGAGCTAGCTCCCATCTAGTCTGATTAAAGCTTCCATCTTCCAGTCTAACTAGAGCTCCTGTCATCCAGATCTGACTAGAACTGCATTCCAGTCTTACTGGAGTTTTGGCCTTCCAGTATAAATAGACCCCTGTCTTTCAATCTGACTAGAACTTCCATCTTCCAGTTTGACTAGAGCTCCCACCTTCCAGTCTAACTTGAATCCTGTCTTCAAGGTTCACTAATCCGGCTAGATTTCCCACCCTCTAGTCTGACTAGACTCCAGTGTTCAACTATGACTAGAGTTGTCACCTTCCAGTCTGACTAGAGCTTCCACCTTATGGTCTGAGGAGAGCTCTTGCCTTCCAGTCTGACCGGATTCCAGTCTTCCAATTCTGACTGACTCCTGTCTTCCAGTTTGACTAGAGCTTTCACCTTCCAATCTGACTAGACTTCCATCTTATAATAGTCTGACTAGTTTCCTCTCTTCCATCAAATGTGAGTAAAGCTCCCAGCTTCCAGTCTGACTATTCACTGGCTTCCAGTATGACTAGAGCTCCTGCCTTCCAGTCTGGCTAGTCTCAACTCCAGTCTTCTAATCTGACTAGAGCTTTCATCTTCCAGTATAGCTAGACTCCTGTCTTCAAGCCTGAGTAGAGTTCCTGCCTTCCAGTCTGACTAGACTCCTGTCTTCCAGTATGACTAGAGCTCCCACCCTCTAGTCTGACTAGAGCTCTGCTTTTCAGTTTCACTAAACTCCTGCCTCTAAATATGACTAGAGCTCCCTGCTTCCATTCTGACTAGAGCTCCCTACCTTCCAGTCTGACTAGAGCTCCCATTTTCCAGTCTGATTAGACTCTTGTCTTCTGTTCGACTAGAGTTCCCATTTTCCAGTTTGACTAGAGTTTCCACTTTCCAATCTGACTAGAGCTCCTGCCTTCCAGTCTGAGTAGACTCCTGTCTTCCACTCCAGTCTGAGTAGACTTGTCTTCAGCTGTAGTCTGAGTAGACTCCTGTCTTCCACCCCAGTATGAGTAGACTCTTGTCTTCCACTCCAGTCTGAGTAGACTTGTCTCCCCTCCAGTCTGAGTAGACTCTTGTCTTCCCACTCCAGTTGAGTAGACTCATGTCTTCCACTCCAGTCTGAGTAGACTTGTCTTCCACTCCAGTCTGACTAGACTCCTGTCTTCCATTCCAGCCTGACTAGACTCCTGTCTTCCACTCCAGTCTGGGTAGACTCCTGTCTTCCACTCCAGTCTGATTAGACTCCTGTCTACCACTCCAGTCTGGGTAGACTCCTGTCTTCCACTCCAGTCTGACTAGAGCTTCCACCTTCCAGTATTGCTAGTCTTGTCTTTAGTCTGACAAGATTCCTGTCTTTAAGTCTGACTGTCTCTTGTTTTCTAGTCTGACAAAATTACTGTCTTCAAGTCTGACTAGACTCTTATCTTCTAGTCTGACTAGACTCCTGTCTTCAGCTGACTAGACTTCTGTCTTCCAGTCTGACTAGACTCCTGTCTTCCAGTCTGACTAGACTCCTGTCTTCCAGTCTGACTAGACCTCTCCTGACTATCTGTCCCAGTCTGACTAGACTTCTGTCTTCCAGTCTGACTAGACTTGTCTTCCAGTCTGACTAGAGCTGCCATCTTCCAGTCTGATTTGAGCTCTTGCCTTTGCAATCTGACTCTAAAAGATTCCTGCCTTCTAGTATGATTAGATACCCACTTTCAAGTCTGACTAGAATCCCTCCTTTCAATTTGACTAGGCTAACCTGAAAGAAATTCTCCCATCTGCTGCAGGAAACCGTAAGAAAGAGACAGTGTTATGTAGGTTACACACAGGTCACACATCTTACACTCACTTGTACCTTTTGAAAAATGAAGAAGCACCATGGTGTATACTGTGTGATGAGCCGTTGAGCATCCGACACCTCCTTCTCGATTGCTGGGACTTGTACGATGTGAGACAAAAGCACAACATGGTGGTGGCGGACTCCTTAAAGAAGCTCTTCCGAGATGTCCCTCCTGATGCAATTTTCCAGTTTTTACAAGAGATCAATAGATTTCACTTGATGTGATTTCACATGTTTATTGGCATTTTAGATTTGCAAGGTTGATGGTGAGCATGGTTTTTAACTGTTGTCTTTTATCTTAATGGGGGGTTCTTTTCTTTTTGACGTCTTTTGTCTTAATGGGTTGTTCTTTTCTTTTTGACATGGTGATAACCCTGATATGGCTGTAGTGGTCGGCAGAGCTATAAGCAATATGAAATGAAATGAAATTTGACTAGGCTCCTGTCTTCCAATCTGACTGTAGCTGCAGCATTTCAGTCTGATTAAAGCTGCTTTACAGTCTTACTACTAAAATACTAGAGCTTCTCTTTCTTTCTAATCAGACTAGAGCCCCACCTTCCATGCTGACAAGACTCCTGTCTTCGAATCTGTCAGTCTGATTTAGAGTTCCAATATATCTGCTGTCTTAGTTCTTACTATGACAAAAAGCATAAAGTGAAAGTAATTAGAATGGCCAAGAGTGTAATTGTGAGTGATAGACAGTTCTCATTTTATATACTGTAGTATACTGGGGTATTTCTACAGTCCTGTCATGTGCCATAAATAACTTGTCAAGTGCAGAGCTACCTACAAGTCTATAGAAGATGATAGGACAGGATTTTGCCACATAGTATGTATGTTTACTACTTGCTAAACTAAGAGCACTACGACTTAAGGCTGAGAGATGAAGTGTCCTCTACAGCTGCATCAGTATATGATTCTGTGTCATTATCCGTGAAGTAGGTCGTGTGGTAAGGGGTTGTGTACTATAGTATTGTTGAGGTCTTTTTGGTGCTGTCAGACCTTTGATTAATAGTATAAATACTGTAATGTTGTCACCACAGTCTCCAGTGGTAGTTCTTACTGAGTGTGTGACTGTGAATTATGATGAAATGTTGACTCTCGCATTGCCTGCGTCGGCATCAAATACATTGTAATTTGTGTTGGCCTAAAAAAGGGGACACTGAAACAAACAAACAAACAAACAAAAAATCAAGCAAACAAGCAAACAAAAAGAAAGATGAGCATGTATGTTTGTTTAAATACTTTAGGCTGCTTTAGTCTACACAACCTTGCTCATTGTTTCTGCACTAATAAAGGCTTACCTCACTGTTAAATGTGAACCAACTGATTATCATGATCAAGACGATGACCCATAGTAGTTAGTACTTGTTGCAATGTTAATTATTTCCTGTAATTAGAAAAAGCCCTGGTTGTGATTCATTGTTATAGATCCCGTTGTTGATTGAGTCATTGACTGACAGTACTAGTTCATGTGACCTCTATGCATTCTGCTGCCCATGTGATTGATTCAGCTATTTCAGTATCTCTATACTTGCAGTCACTGATTGGATCAGTTTTACTATTTTCAGCATTTTCAGTGATTGTATAAATTGTAATGTATTGTTAAAAACTAAAATGTCCATGTGACTTTATCATATGACATCTTATCTTGAAAATATGTATAGACAGGGTTGTGAAGCATTAAGATTGTAGAGCGCTTGGGCTTTTGTTTTTAAAAAAAGTTTCAGTTAAAACTCTGTCTGTCTGTCTGGCTGTCCGTCCATCCGTCTTTGTCTGCCTGTCCATCTGTCTGTCTGTCCGTCCATCTGTCCAACCGTCCACACACACACACACACACACACACACACACACACACACACACACACACCACACACACACACACACACACACACACACACACATTATTGTTTGGTCAAACTTGTTCAGTCACAGCGCTTCATCTGTGATACTGATAGATAGAGTGATCATACCAGGTTTACTGCTCTGTTCAGTTTTGTTGACTCATCTCTTTGTGTTAAATAACTTAGACAAAACCATATGATTCTTAAACTGAGTAAATTTGTGAATGTAACATTAATGTGATGGATTGACGTATGCATGTAATGATCACATTGTTTAATCTGTAATTTTGGAATTGACTTTATGATTTTGAATTTCTAGTAATGTATAGACTCTTTCAGATTGTCTATTTAATCAGAAGTCACTCAGTGACTGCAAGATTGCATTGAGTATGTGTGTCGCTGTTTGTCTCATAAGGATATGAGCAGAAGTTTCTCTGAGTCTGATATTTATATATTAACTTTAAATCTTTAACAGACTTGGCCCACAGTTCCAGTCCAACAAGAGATTGTACTGGCTGTGTGTTTCACATTTCATAGTATAAACCCAAACAGTAATTGGCCATGACCCAGTTATGAGTTTGTGACCCAAAATCAGAAAATGTAAAAGATCTTTGATCAGGATATTAATTAAGTATTCTTGGCTGATTGTCAACAGATTGGTTGTAAGTATGTCACTTTTCAGAGACTTTATGAAGTATAGTGGTATGCGATGAATATGATTGATATCACACAGGAAATTAGTGTCTAGCATTCTAGTTGTCTCTAAATTCATGTTTCCATACTTGTGTTGCATGTGGGTTCGTTACAAAAACAACGGCAAAATGAAACAAAGCAAAGAAAACAAAAAGGGAAAATTGCTAAGGATGAGTTGACCATCTTGCTTTAGTTTAAGGGATATTGCTGGTGTGTATTTATTTGATTTATATCTCCACCAGCATTGTGCATTCCTTTGATTCCCTCAGCCTATCCACCAGCTTCCTGCAGGAAGCTGTTAGATAGCGTAAGGGCATCAAATGGTCACTTTTTTGCAGTTGGTGGATAGGGTGCGGGAGTCAAAGGTGAAAAACAGGACTGTTTTCAGTGAGAGAACTACTCGCCAAAACTCAAAATGCTTGACAGTAACTTTTAGAATAAGACAAAGGATTGAACTCTTTGTACAATTTGCATAATAAAAGTGTTATATTCAGTGAAGAATCTCATAAAAAAGACTTTCAGAATAAGACAGGAATGAACACTCAATTATTGTACTATTTGCATAGTAAAAACACTACATACAGAGAAGACCCACATAAAGAAAGCATGACGATGTGTATGGTATAACCTACATTATGATTATCTGTATCAGTAGATAGCGGTATTTTTTTCATGTTGCCAGCGCCATGTGTGCTTTTTTCTGGGTTTTGTGTAGTGTTCACCCATATAACATATTGACATGGAATATTACATCAGTTTTTCTCTTCATTTAGTACACAGTACTGGTAATTTTTCTCTTCAAGTTCACATTTATTTTTTTCTTCATTTAAATTGTGTTGTACTCAGTTCAGTTCACACTATCACAGTCAGTATGAGTTGTTCATGCAGAAGTTTATTCAGCTGGTGAACGTTAAGTTATTTCACATGACTGAACACTTTGAACGTGACAGCCACAGGGTGAGTGAATTAATTGTTATGTATATCTACACTACAGTCTAGACCATTCCATTAAGTTTTTCAAAAAAACAACAACAAAATCTGTGGTATGTGTAGGGAGGAATACATCTTTTTTTTCTAACTCAGTAACTGTGTATAGTGTATGCTTTACATTATTCAGCATTTAACTCTGAAAAAGGTTCTGTTACTGATGTTTAGCAGTGACGTTAGCAGTTACTGTTGTATTATATATTAGCATAAATGGTTGGAGGTGATTCTTCTACTCCCCCCTCCCCCCCCCCCCCTTTTTTTTTTTTTAACCCCGGGGAATGTGGAAGGAGGGAGACTGGTGCTGATAATGATACTTTTATTTTCCAGTGGTTGAATTGAGGTTATTAGCTTGAAGCTATTTTCCAAACTTGCTGTGGCTTGCTTGCTGAAAGTTCTCATTTTATCATTATAAGCCAGCTGCTGACATGACTTACAGGATTTTTCATATATTTGATGTTTTGCATGCATTTATAAGACATGAAGGGGCTAGGACCTTTCAGTGGGAAATTCTGATGTTTACACATTTGACTGTGTCCGGCAAACAGATGGGTGGGTGGGTGGGTGGGAGGTGGAGAGAGAGAGAGGAGAGAGAGAGAGAGAGAGAGAGAGAGAGAGAGAGAGAGAGAGAGAGTAGAGAGAGAGAGAGAGACAAAGAGAGACAGGTGAAATGAAATGAAATGAAACAAAACTTATTTTCCAACACCCTAGCTATATTAGCACATATCCTACCTTATGTTCAGTGCTAATCTACATCTTTTAAAAATAACAGAAAATAGAATACTACAAAAAAAGTAAAATTGAAACTAAATAAACAAAAAGCTTGTGTAAAGTAGAACAGTATGCCATACATGAGAGAGAGAGAAGGGGGAGAGAGAGAGAGAAAGAGAAGAGAGAGAGAGAGAGAGAGAGAGAGAGAGAGAGAGAGAGAGAGAGAGAGAGGAGAGAGAGAGAGAGAGAGAGAGAGAGAGAGAGAGCAAGCAGGTTGAAACCAATACAAACTGCAGGTAACATTTTGTAAACAAAAGATTGTCAGCTGTTTTTGATGATTTTGAAAGATAATATATGAAAGTGAACCATCTTTTAGGGTCAGGATGAGGTTACTAACAATATATATACAAAGTGTGCAAGTCTGAATGGCTGTGAACTGTTATTTAGCCCTCTGGTCACATTGATGTTTTATACATTTATTCTTTTAATGTTTTTCTGAAGAATGTTGTTGAGATATTTCAGTCTAATGTTATTGAAATATTCAGCCTAACATTGTTGCTATTTACAGCACAAAGTTATAATCATGAATGCAGTTTTGACAGAGCGTTGTCTGTCGTAATGCTAAAGTCACAATTTGTATGTTGCAAATGGATGTCACGGTCAGTGTGTGAAAATAGATTATGATGAGGCTTGATTATCTGCATCATGTTGTCCTAATATAGATGTACTTGTAACAGCTATGCGATTGAACATGTTTCAGTTATGCAACTGATACTTTATGGTGCGTGAGGAACTTAGATCTTAGTGCTCTGTGAAGATAAAATAGTAGTACTGTGTAGTTTTTATTTGCCATGTTATTGTAAAGAAGGTCATAGCCACCTGCTATGATATGAAGGACACATTTGATTTATATTAATGATTTTATCAAAAGCGGTGTCCTAAAAATGTCATGCAGGTGTTCTGATTAGATGCTCTTATTCTGTTGAAGTGATATTATCTAGAACTATGATTAAAAAGAGAGTGTGTGCATGTGGTCCATGCCACTTGTGTACACTACTGATTGGATTGTAGCAAAAATATTTATGAACATGGATAATCATCAATTTAGTGCACGTGTGTGTGTACTCACACATACACATAAGATACAAAAGAAACATATTTACTGGGTAATATAAAGCGGAGGCCTGATTGGCATAAGGTAGAAAACCTGCCTTCCAGTTTGTATGACTGCATGAGTTGGGAAAAAGTTTAAGTGTGCCTCCAGACCACCCATCTGGGAATGGGTATTTGAACCTCTTCAGGGTGCGGAAGGTGAATCAGGGACAGATGAGATGGGTGCTACCCTGATCCATCATAATGGTGCCCCTGAGAAAAGTTGAGATTTCCCCTAGACATGAGGGTTATAAGCCAGTGTGTACTTGACTCAATTGTACATAGTATACATGCATAGGTCAAGCATGTTTGCTTTTGTATGCCTAGCATTCCTGCTCACTTACCCATACCCATACATAGCTGTTGTGGGTGTGTGCCCACGTATTCAAAGCAATGAATAGTAAGACTGAGTTTTGTGCACGGTTCTGCTATTGTGGTATTGGTAGTTCTGCTATTGTGGTATTGGTAGATGCAAAAGGAGAAGCATTGCATGAAGAGGAGAAAATAGTGAAGAGATGGGAAAACTATTTCAAAGACCTACTAAACCCATCAGGAGTACGGGCACAAAACACACAGTCCCGGTTCACCCCCAGCGACCCAGACCACTCAGAACCTACCATCCTAGAGAGTGAAGTAAAAAAAGCAGTGAAGACCAGTCCTAAAGGCAAGGCAGCTGGAGTCGACGGCATAACAACTGAAGCCATCCATGTGTGCGGTGAAACCGGAATTCAGTGGCTCACCACCATCTTTCAGAAAGCTTGGGAGGAGAGAAAAGTACCAGAAGACTGGCAAAATGCAATAATGGTGCCAATATGGAAGAAGAAGGGCAGCAAGAAAGACTGCAGTACCTACAGAGGCATATCACTACTCAGCCACGTAGGGAAAATGTACGCAAAGATCCTGGAGCAGCGCACTCGAGCGAAAACAGAACATCTCTCAGTGACGCCGAATTTGGCTTCAGAAAAGGAAGAGGGTGCACCGATGCAATCTTCGCACTCCGACAACTGTGCGAGAGGGCGATCGAATATGACCGAGATCTCCATCTTGTATTCGTTGATCAAGAAAAGGCCTTTGATCGAGTCAACAGAGACAAGCTATGGAAGGTCCTCGAACAGTACGACATCAAGGGCCAGCTGCTAGACAACATTCGGGCCATCTACGCCAACAGCAGGAGTGCAGTCCGCACCGCCAGTGGAATATCTGACTGGTTCCCAGTGACATCAGAGTAAGGCAGGGCTGTAATCTCTCCCCTCTTCTCTTCGTGATCTATATGGATCAGATTATGAAGGAGGCAAACCCAGACCCTGAGGCACTCAATGAACTCATGTTTGCGGACGACCAGGCAATGGTGAACAATGACAAGATACAGCTACAGGAGCACACAGACCAGCTCAATGAAAGCTGCGAGACATACGGCATGAAGATCAGCGTCAGCAAGACCGAGGTCATGACTGTCAGTAAGAGACCAAACAAACTGGACATCAACATCAACGGAACCCAGTTGAAGCAAGCCAGTGAATTTAAATACCTGGGCAGCATCTTCACTGAAAATGGCAAACTAGACAGAGAAATTGAGACCAGATGCCAGAAAGCCAACGCAGTCAGCTACCAACTTGCCCTTCTTCTGAAACACCCCAGCATTCCCACCAGCACTAAGGCGAAACTCATCAACGCCATTTTTCTACCAACCCTGACATACCAGTACCAGACATGGTCCCTAACTAAAGTCCTCAAGAGAAAACTGGTCACCTGTGAAATGAAATGCCTGAGGAAAGCAGTAAACAAGACAAGGCGGGACAAGATCAGAAATGAGGTGATACGAGACATGGTAGGAGCAACACCAATCCTACAACACATCGAACATATGAGGATCAAGTGGTTCGGACACCTCACACGTATGCCCCTAAACCATCCAGCTCTTCGGGCATACAACACCAGATACTCTGGCTGGACAGCCAGAGGAAGACCAAGACGACGATGGAGCGACTCCGTGGCAGACACCCACAGAGCTCACGAGATGTCCCTTCTCCAGGCCACCTGCCTTGCTGCTGACAGACGACTGTATCTCCCCACTGACCCCACTGGTACAAGCGGAAGGAAAAAGTAAAAGTAAAGTAAGGTAGATCTTTTAACGAAGAATCACTCAGGATACCAAAATGTGTTCCTATGTCTTCAGTTTTGTTCACTATGTATGATTGTATATGTGTGCTGTCTGGTTTGTTGTTTCAGTAGTGGTTTAACAGCTGAGTGGAGCTTCTTTCCATGTGCAAGTCAGTGCGTCTGACTTGATTGAGGAAAGTCTCTGACTTTCCCTGTACTCGCAGTGCTTGGTGTGATCGCCTCCATGCTTAGCGGTCACCTCTCGAATCAACAGGTGAGCACTTAATTGGGTTGTTCGTGTGTGTGTGTGTGTGTGTGTGTGTGTGTGTGTGTGTGTGTGTGTGTGTGTGTGTGTGTGTGTGTGGTGTGTTACAAATTTATGTGTGTTTGTTTGTCCCATTTGTTTATCAGAATTGTGTGTATAATTAAGAACTCAGAATGCAGGACCTATTAGGTTGACTCATAAGAATCCAAGATGAGGCAATAACACTTCAGGACACTCACTGGTTTTAGTAAATTTGTCAGAGTTGTGTGTATAAAGAATTCAGAATGCAGGACATATTAGGTTGACTCATAAGAATCCAAGATGAGGCAATAACATTCAGGACATTCATGGTTTTAGTAAATTGACATAACCGCATATGAATGACTTCAATAGTTACTGATTTCACATAAATTCATATTATCAGTCGTTATCAGTGTGTGTGTGTGTGTGTGTGTGTGTGTGTGTGTGTGTGTGTGTGTGTGTGTGTGTGTGTGTGTGTGTGTGTGTGTGTGTGATTGCGCACACATGTGTGTGTGTGTGTGTTTGATTTGTTATTAAAATTTGCTTTTTATCAGAAACATTTGTAAAGCATTGATACCTTGAATGGACTGAACAGGCTTGTAAAAAAGAACGATACACACTGTATATAAAAGGGCTTATAGTTATACATCATGATCTTGGAGTGTTAGCAGAATACAAATCTAACAAGGTTTACATGAAAGTCATAAATCAAGAACTGTTTATGTAAGCATTTAATGGAATGAATGTAGAATAGGTGAGGATTTCTGATTGTTGCACTTTTACATGTAATTGAATAAAAGCATTTTATAACTTGTATTATATATATGTATGTATATATATATATATTTAGTGTAAAGTGACAACTTCAGAAAATATGTGTAAATTTTCATATTTTACATTTAGCTTGCATGCAGTTTATTGACAGATTTGATTGCAGCAACACACACACACACACACACACACACACACACACACACACACAACACACACACACACACACACACACACCACACACACACACACACACACACACACACACACACACACACACACACACACACACACACACACATACACAACACACACACACCACACGCACACGCACACGACACGCACACGCACACACGCACACACACGCACACACGCACACACACACGCACACACACACACACACACACACACACACACACACGCATGCTCACACACGTGCACACACACACACACACACGCACACGCACACGCACACGCACACGCACACGCACACGCACACACACACGCACACGCACACACACACGCACACACACACACACACATATGCATGTATGTGTGCACGCATGCTCACACACGTGCACACACACACACACACACACATGTACAGTTGTTGATCTGGATCGTTCTCCTGTCATATTTTTAAAAAGAAGAAAAAACTTTGTCCCAGTTCTTTAAATCTCTTCTTGCCCTGTGCACAAAGAATCAGAGGCTTTATTGATGTGAGGGATACATGTGTTGCATTGACCTCAAAACCTCCTATCTTGTTGACAGCATATTGAAATTGGACAGATTTGTACTGTTGACAAAGGCTCCAATCCTGTTTCAGATAAGAGAATTCAGGTTTTGAATAATATATATATATAGCAGGCCTTTGAATGCAGTACTCGCATTTTGTCACTTCAGCTGTAAAGCTCTGACTTTGAATGCGGGTTCATTTTGTCTGTCTTCAGTGCAGCTAGACAGTTGGGGATAACTTTTGTATTGAAATTGGGTTGATATTGAAGTTGGATGCATCGTGTTAACTTGTAGGTCTATTATTCACAGCTTTTATCATGGTTAAAAACTCAGAGGGATTGTGAACTGGCAGATGTTGAAGAGGTTTTGGACTTTTGGGTGCATCATGTAAATGTCCATCTTCTGTTACACATGTGTATGGTTCAAAAGGAGGACTACGTACTGACTTGGGGAAAGTTCAGTAAGGCATTCTTTTATCGCATCTTTCAGTGTTTATGTTTGTCAGTGTTTCTTTGTCACATTAATATTTGTTTGTGAAACCCTTTGTTAATGTTTGTAATGATGTGTAAAGATGTGAATGCGTCTCTGTAATTTCATGTTGCCATTGAAATTAATTATGTGACACCATCATATAATGGTGACTTTCTTGTCATTTTTCAAAGGTCATCTTTCAGTGTTTTTATATCATTTTTTTGTGATGTAATTTTGTTGTTTTCTTATTTTGTGTGTGTGTGTGTGTGTGTGTGTGTGTGTGTGTGTGTGTGTGTGTGTGTGTGTGTGTGTGTGTGTGGTGGGTGTGTGTGTGTGAACATTATTGAGACACAGAAATGCATACATCTGACTTTTTCATTGCTTGTAATACTCTTTGTCATTTTGTTTTTAGTCCCATTTTCTGCATCGCATTAATAGCCACAGAATCTGGAACAATTTTCACAGTAGTGATGATGGTGATGATAATCATGGTGCTATGGAGACCTGCTATTGAGACTACGTGACAGGGCTGCACTTAGCGCTTCCTATCATAATATATCCTGGCGTTATTCAGGCTGAAGAGATACATTCTGTACCTGTGGTGCTGGTCAGAAGATTTGAGCAGCACACTTATGATGCATCCATGAAATGGATG
>CM060305.1:92349250-92366750 GCA_030674185.1 Monoplex corrugatus | reverse complement strand
GCGACAGACTCACACACCTCTGTGTCAGAAAACACACACACACACACACACACACACACACACACACACACACACACACACACACACACACACACACACACACACACACCACACACGGACGGGAGAGAGAGAGAGCTGTGTCAAAACAACACACACACACACACACACACACACGGGGGGGGGGGGGGGGTAGGGGGGGGAGAGGGGGGAACCTCCTGTCGACCAGTACCCCAACATTCACAAGAACCAGTGACCACGTCTGGGTTATGGGTTACTGTGCCTTCCACACGACGCCTTGTACTATGCTATTATGGTTGCAGATTCAGTGCTAACTTTAACTTCCAGACATGTAATCTTTGGCTTGCCCTGGTCTTGATCCTATTGCTTAATCCTAAACCCAGCGTTAAACCTAACCTAATCCTAATGACAGTGTCTAAATAGCCACACGGATATCAGTACATTTTTGCATCATACAAAATGTGAAAAATGGAATGGACGTGCACACATATATTCACACTTAATAAGAACACTGGTGAGTTAAGGCTTCATGTCGCGGGACTCAGTCGTTCAGTTGGTGGAGACAGATTCACTTGCTAATGGTTGTGGGTTCGAATCCCGGGGTGGGCTACATTAAAACTGGCCTTCTCATTGTCCCATTGTAACATCATTGTTGTTCTGGTGATGTCATTGTAGGATTAGATAGCCCCTCCCTTCCCCCAATTCCCTGGGACGGTTATCCCTGTCAGCCGCATCACCTGAGGCGGATGCCGATGTAAAAACTGAACCAAATCAATCAAGGCTTTGTCCAGTTCGAATCACGGCATACGTGTAGACTTGACTACCAGGCACAAATACCTACTGTCTAGTCCTGGTTTATTGCCTGTTCATATGCCACTTGCTGATGTCTTTGTTAAAAAAAAATTAGGCCTACATTATTTTTTGTATCCTTTTTAATCTTTATATTATATTTTTATCATTGAATTTCTCAAATCCCAGAGGCAAGCAATTCCACAAGTCTGTTAAAGGGTTGTTTCTGTTCTTGTTTGATTGTCATCGTGGTCAGCCATTTTCCCTTGTGTTGGGGTACGGGGGATGGGGGGTTGAAGGGCTGTGCGCATTGCGCTGCATTCAAGTAAAGATTTCTTGTCGGAATAAGCAATGTGCTTAACGTAAAGGTAACGTAGCTTGAACGTCATAACATAGCTGAAGAGGCCAATTTCCCTCCGACACAGCATAGACATAGATGGTGTTTCTAAGAACACTGTAACTGTCGTCATTTATACACGTGAAGCTCCTGCTAGATTGTATTGTATGCCTGCCGGCCGTTCTAGGGACAGACGGGTCTAGCTGGTTAAACTAATAGTGAAGAACTCCTGAGTGTAAACTAGAGACGAGGACACAAGCAGAGACGTAATTATAGAGAGGGTCTCCACGGTAATTGACCTCACACGTAAGCGCCAACCATTTAGATTCTTTCACACACACACACACACACACACACACACACACACACACACCACACACACATACACATACACAGTGTAAGATGTCTGTGACACACACAACCCCTCTTACAAGGTACAGGACTAAAGTCGGTAGGTAGAGTTTACTTAGCGTGGCACGCGAAAACGTGTTGATTATGTCATATGTGTGGTGTATGGTTATTGATTGATCAGGTGGATTTTGATTCGACAAGTTTGGCTTGATCAGTTGAAATGTAAATAGTTCGTGATGATGAAATGATTAATTAATTAAAGGGTGTAAAATACGAAGTTAACGGTCAAGCAGTTGTCTGAAGAACATGTCACTTTTTAACGAAGTCATCTGTTTAGTGTTGTGATTTTTGGTTGTGGACCTCTTTAGTTTTGTGTTTAGTTTTGATGGTGTCTCGAAGTGCAAGTTAAATCTGTTTGTGAAAGATTATTCAAATTGTACATTACATCATCTTCATCATAATCATTACCCCATCACTGTCGTCATTGTTTGGGGTATTGCTGGGACGCATCAGCAAACAGTAGTGGTAGCAGTAGTGTGGAGACCTCATCTTGTGAAACTGAAACTGAAACTGAAAAGTATCCTATATGTCTGTGTCATTTGTGCAGCAGCAAGCAGTTCAGCTTGTGTGGTCTGCACAATTATATGCAGTTCAAACCTAAACCAAAAATATTTTGGATTTTAGGCAGCTGCCACTTTTCATTTGATTGGAACCTAAGATTCTGAAGTAAATCTTATTTATTTTATTGCTTGTTAGGTTTCTGTATCTATCAAGTTTTATTTACTTGTTTCCTTAACTGCAAAAGTGGTTTATTCTTTAAGAGTTGCAATGCATTTTTGGCTCTAGGGAAATGAGATATGCGGAAGCAATTTTAGGTAATTTAGGCCCGTTTTTATATATGTTTTAGTGTCCTTAGTTTTGTTTAAATATGTAGTCAGGTATGTTTTTTAAGTTTCCTGTGCGATAAATTGGAGTGGTCAGCGCCAGGGGCATGACCTTAAATTATATGCGCAAATGCATTGATGATATGTGTACTTAATTTTCTTTTCCTTTCTGTTGACATATTGTGTCTGTTTTGAGACGGTTATAGCTCTGATATGGCACTATGCAGTCGGCTGGGCTTTAAACAGAAATAACAGTAACTACAAAAGTGGTTTGTTCGTTAAGAGTTGCCGGCTAGATCTTAATACACAACCAGTTGGATGAAGATGGAAAAAAAAGGAGTCTTAACTCTTGTGAATGGATATAGATGGAACACTGAATCATAGCACGTGTTACTGATTCCGCTGGTTTTTGTCTATTAGGAACATAGTATAGTTTTTGGAATGGTCGGTTGGGTAACACATTCTTCAGTCTGGATGTATCCCACTTGGTTGGAGTTGGAACCAAGCGTGGCCTTAACGAAGAAAGTTTCACGAAGGCCATGGACCAAGGCTGGTTTGTACGTTTATTTGAGGGAGGGAGGGAGGGAGGGGGAGAGAGAGAGAGAGAGAGAGAGAGAGAGAGGGATGGATGTGTGTGTGTGTGTGTGTGTGTGTACTTACGTCTGTATGGTAAAAGAAAACAACAACTAAACCACTATGTAAGCAAACCACGAACTAGCCAACTAAGGCGGCATGTTGTTTTTGGCTGCCGGCGTAACACAGATGCGGCTAGAGTTGCTGTTGCTTTTTTGGCTTCCCCCGGGAACATCTCCAACTTCTCATTTAATGAGATACGTTCACTGACCTCTGGTGAAAGAATAGTCTCAACAACTTTTTGAATGAAAGCATCCTCTCTACCTAAGGCAAAAGTAAAAAGTTGCCCCCAAAACCCTGAGGTGAAGATGGCTGAGAACACGGCTTTTTCTCTTAGCCAGCATTTTGAGGGCGGCACCCATCTTCTCTCCCTCGCTGGTTTACCTTCCCCAACCCTCCGTCTCTTAAATATGCATATGATGTTAGCACAAAATGCTCAAGCAAAATACTATGTATATTATTCTGTATGCTGTATGGAGTTCATATGTCAACAATGTCTTTTCATATGTGTACACTTCATTTGGTCAGTTTTCGTTGCCACATTGTCTTTGATGTCCATTTGTTGTGAAGCAAAACATGACTAAAAAAAAGAAAGTTTTGTTCTTGTCTTGTCTTGTTATATAAAATACGCGTTCTTATTCTTTTTTCGTGTTTTTTTATGGTTCCTGTTTGCTTGAACTCGGGCAGTCACACTTGTTTTGAAATAAAAAGTTTATTATGAAAAAAAAAAGTGTATTATGAAAATGCTTAAGCAAGGCATGATTAACCAGACGTTGTTGACAGTGTAGCTCGTTTCTCTTCTCACCTTGTTACGTTGCACAGTCCAGCCACAGACCTCTTAAGAGTCCGGCCCGCGCGCTGCTTCCCCCCCCCCCCCCCCCCCCCCCGACGCGATAGATTAACCGTAATAATATTTTGGTCAGATTGAGTGGACTGGAAACTGGTACACGACCATGGTCATTTCTATGGGCGCTGTTGTATGTTATTTATGAGTCATCATTGTCGCATGATTGGAGCAGACGGACGGGTGTTCTGTCACGTCTAGAGTGGCCGGCCTTGTTTGGCTGCTTTTTATTTAACCCTGCTTCGTCGCCCTTCTTCACAGCTGAAAGGGTCCGCTATGAGGAGTTTAACCCTTTCACCCCCTCGTCCCCAGTGTCTTTAAGTCTGTCTGCCTGTCTGTCTGTCTGTCTGTCTCTCTTCACGTGTTGTTGTTTAGTTGGTTCTTTCTGCTCTCTCTGTCTCTGTCTCTGTCTGTCTGTCTGTCTGTCTGTCTCTTTCTTCACGTGTTGTTGGTTAGTTGGTTCTTTTTGCTCTCTCTGTCTCTGTCTGTCTGTGACTGTTTGTCTCTGTCTGTCTGTCTGTCTGTCTCTGTCTCTGTCTGTCTGTCTCTCTCTCTCTCTCTCTCTTCACGTGTTGTTGTTTAGTTGATTCTTTTTGCTCTCTCTGTGTCTCTGTGTCTCTGTCTGTGACTGTCTGTCTGTCTGTCTGTCTGTCTCTCTCTCTCTTCACGTGTTGTTTAGTTCTTTCTTTTTGCTCTCTCTGTCTCTGTCTCTCTCTGCCTGTCTCTCTTCTCTGTCTGTGACTCTGTCTGTCTGTCTCTCTGTCTGTCTGTCTGTCTGTCTCTCCCGCTTTACGATCTGTTGTTTGGTTGGTTCTTTTTGCTGGAGCTGTGGACTTAATTAAGATCTGATATCTCGAGTTCAAGCCCAGGTCTATTTTCTGCTCCATTTAGTGTTTCCATCATTCTGGTAGTGCCAGCTCAGTGTTTCATAGGTCCCTTTCCCCATGCTCTCGTCTTTTCAGGGCCTGGCCAGCGCAGAGAAGAATTTTTGTGTAGGCTTAGGCAGTCTGCCAGATAATTGCCGGCAGATTTG
Source organism: Monoplex corrugatus (assembly GCA_030674185.1). Taxonomy (NCBI): domain Eukaryota; kingdom Metazoa; phylum Mollusca; class Gastropoda; order Littorinimorpha; family Ranellidae; genus Monoplex; species Monoplex corrugatus. The sequence goes on along the minus strand of CM060305.1, from coordinate 92,361,861 downwards.
GGCGGAGCACGTTTATGCATTTGGCTTTGTGTGAGGAATCCCTCTAAAACAAAGTTCAAACTCTAAACACACACACACACACACACACACACACACACACACACACACACACACACACACACACACACACACACGTGCACATATTCTCTCTGTCTGTTTGTCTATCTCTCTCTGTCTCTCTTTGTCCGTCCGCGTGTGTGTGTATTGATATATACATATGTATGTAATCTATATCTGTGTCTGTCTGTCTGTCTGTCTATCTCTGTCTCTCTTTGTCCGTCCGCGTGTGTGTGTATTGATATATACATGTATATATTATATGTATATATATATATATATATATATATATATATATATATATATATACATACATATACATATATATCTGTATATAATCTGTATCTGTATCTGTGTGTCTATGTGTCTGTCTTGTGTGTGTGTGTGTGTGTGTGTGTGTGTGTGTGTGTGTGTGTGTGTGTGTGTGTGTGTGTGTGTGTGTGTGTAAACTCCGTGAATTTCTGACCTGTAATAAACTGAGTACTGACGGGAGCAGTAACAAAACAATGGTTAGGACGGCAGACTTCTAGTCTGAACGTTTGAGTTAATCCTACCTGCTTGGATGATGCCTGGTGGGTAATCAAGTTTAACATCAGTATGCGCAGACTTGCTAGTACCTGTATCTCTTTCGTGTGTGTATGCATATAAAGGGGAATTAGAACACCTGGTCACAACAGGAAAGCTGGAGGGAAAGAGAACACCACATAGACCCAGGGAGAAAATATTGGACGGACTTGCAGGGTGACTAAAGACAGAAAGGATGGGAGACGTACTTGCAGCAGTAGGGGATAGATTTGTATGGAGGGCCATGATCGCCAACGCCATGCGGCAGGACACATGATGATGGTGCATGTAAAGTGTTAAATACGCATGTTAGATTCTCCGTAAGCCGTACTGATCTTCACTGGCATTTGAAACACGAAAGGATCCTCCTGTATGTCATCATCATCATCAAGTGCCTTTCCGCATGGTTCTCCATATGATTATGTCTTTCATGGTCCTCCATACGAATCCTATTTTTGTTTCTGCAAGTATATCTCCTACCCTGTATGTCCTCATCCTCTCCGCAAATCCGTCCAGTGTTTTTCTGCCTGCATGTGCATTCCCGAAAACGGTGTGACTTGCGATCCAGTAAAGACGGCGTATGCAGACTGCGTAGCAACATAACTTCTGCACAGTTTGGGCCAACCAAGCAGAACAACGTGCCAATATCAGAACTTATGCTCAGTGTGGACCGAAGAACTGGTGGTTTGCCTTTCTTTTTTTTTTCAATCTTGTGGTGGATAGGATGTGGGAGTGAAAAGGTTAATCTCGCTTCGTTGCCCGTATTTACAGTTGAGATAGTCCGCTGTATGAGTTAAAAACTCTTAGGGGTCACGTTCACCCCGGGCTTGAATGTTTGCTGTGTGTGCATGCGTAGTGGTCGCTGAGGCGTGGTGGACGGTCAGTTTTTAAAGGCACCAACTGGTCACAGTCGCTCTCAGTGGTAAAAATTGTCCTAATGCAAGTTTTATTCATCAGCATGAAAGGTTTCTTGTCTTTTATCTATATGCTTAAACCGTCTTGGGTATCTCGGGTAGATCAGATTTGATAGTCAGCAGCAAGCTGGAAAGGTCGGATGAATAGAAAAATAGTATGTGACATGAAAGTCTGTTTCATTTTTTTTTTGGTCTGCATTTTTGTTAAAAACTTTTTGTGATGTGCCTTTCGAGCCAGTGGCGGAACTACATTTTGGTCGAATGACCAAACCACTTTATTCTCTGCTGATGAATATGACGGTGATCTAGTGTTTGTTTATTTTTTTTTTACATACTGCCATTTCTCCACCCAAACTGCTTTATTCTCTGCTGATGAATATGATGGTGAACTAGTGGTTGTTGTTTTTTTGAATACCTGCCATTTCTCCATCCAAACCACTTCATTCTCTGCTGATGAGTATGATGGTGAACTTACGTTTTTTTTGTTTGTTTTTGATTTTGTTTTGTTTTGTTTTTTATACCTGCCATTTCCGTGTCCTTGGTGTTTATGATCATGACAGGTCTGGTCTTGTTGGTAGCCGTTCTTAGACAGTGCATTTCAGAGGTTGTAATTTTGTGCTCCAGAGCTTGGTCAAGGTCCCGGTCTGGCATTGGTATGTCAGGGTTGGAGTGAAACTGGAGTTAATGAGCTTGGCTTTTCTTTGAGTAGGAATGTTTGGGCGTTTCAGGTGTGAGGCAGGTTGATACCTGACAATGTTTGCTTTCTGGAATCTGGTTTCGACTTCTCTGTCGAGTCTTTCGTCTTATGTGAGAATTCAGCCAAGGTATTTGGGTTTTTGTCGACGGCTAGAAAGTTATCGACGAACAGATTTAGACGTTAACCGAATTAGAAAGGCTAAAAACATAGTTTTCAGTACAAGAATTACAGTTCAATGATCCCCACTACAAACGCAGCTGGGCATCTGTGAACTTGTGTTTTGTTCGTACTTCAAGAAGGAAAGATTTTTTAGATGCTTTTATTTATTTTTTTTCTTTTAATCCATAGCTGGAATGATAGCAGGGACGATAGGCCAGTTCTTCCATGGATCATGTTCGTGCATCTCGGGAGGGCAGAGGTCAGTCACTCGGAGATTAGCTCCTCTGTACCGTTGCAGCAGCTGCAGACTGTGTGGCATAGCTACACTGTTGGAATGTCTACTATTGATAAGACGACTGTCCACATAAAGACAGTATCCACTTAAGTACTTCACTCACATACGGTTTGCTGGGACATTTTTGAAAGCAATGAGCATGTAAACATCATGTTGTTAGCAAGGTGTTTGATGAAGAACAAAAATTGGGTGGTGGTTTTTGCCTTGTGGTTAACTTGTCACATGTTGGCTGGGCTGTGTGCTGACCGCTCAGAGGTCGTGACCTGCCATTGCTTCTCTATTTGTCTGCCCGTGTTTGCTTCCTCTCCGTTTATTCTGTAATTCAGCGTTGTGTGTTTAACCCTTTAATTCCCTCGGCATATCCACCAGCTTCCTTTTTCAGCCTTTGAGTCAGAGGGTTGAGCAAATTTACCTCCTCCCCACCCCCTATTTTTCATTACACTAGACACTCAACCAATCCTTTGGTTTAAAGCCTGACGTCAGACGTCAAAATAGAGGTTGGGGAGAACTGGTCGGAGGGTTAAAGACGGTGTTCTAAGGAATGGCTAGAGGTGGATGGTTGGAAAGGTAAAGGTGGTGTTCCAGTGAATGGTCTTTTGATGATGCCGCCAGACTCGCGGCAAAAAGAACAGTGCACACTTTGAAGTGTTGATCCTGGCAATGTAATTTGCTAGCCGACTTGTACCCCTTCCCTGTCCTTGTAGTATCCTTGTAGTGTCTGTCCAAAAACAAACAATGGAACAAACTAACTGATCCAAGTAATCAAAGAAACAAATAAAAGCGACACCAACAACCAAAAGCAAGAAACAAAACGACAACAACAGCAACAACTACAACAACAACAACAACACACACACACACACTCACTCACACACACGCACACGCACACGCACACGCACACGCACACGCACACGCACACGCACAAAACAACCCAAAAACAAAACAAAAACAAACACCCCCCCCCCCCTTAATTCTTTAATTCAGGTGAGTTCGTGTTCCTTGTAACCCAGCCGGACATTGAGGCCATCCCTCTTTAATTAACTCATGTAACTTTAGGAATCAAACATCTTCACACTCAACATGTCTTGCTTTGCAGATGGCTTGTGGACGGCCGTGTGGGTTTGAAAGAATGTGAACTCATTGATTTTTTTTTTTTTTTGAGTGTGGTCATCTTTGCATTGGAATGGGGATTTGGATTCTGTCCAAGAGGAATTCATCTCATTCATACAGTTCCAACTGCGCTTCATTCAAATTTGCCAACGGTTAGCTGGCAGAATAATTGTACTTGCAGAAACCCCTATGCGTGGTAAACTGTTGAAATAGGAGAAGGGATGAAACTATGAGAACTATGAAACTCAAAGCTGATACCGCCAGAATGATGGGAACATTAGGATGGGCAGCAAAAAATTTTATATGTTGCTGGCTGGGATTGAACTCGGGGGTCTCATATCCTGAATCCACAGCTCTACCAACTGGGCCAGACACCTGCTCGATGCAAGAGAATGCATTTGTAGAAATTGTATGCGTGTTTTTGAAACAGTCAGATCTCTAGTGCTGGGCAACTGGCCATCAGAGTGAGGAAACGAGAACCAGCCATCACAGTGCTGAATGAAGTTTTCTCTGAGTGCTGCTGTGTACTATGTACATCAATAAATGACGAGAATGCAGACGATCTATTGAAGGCCTAATAAGGAGACGGATGGTGGGGCAGTAAAAGACATGAATAGATATTATTATTTCGTTTATGGCCTACCCATAAAAGATACAGAAGTCAGTGTTACTGCAAATATAGGAAGGAGAAAGAAAGAAAGAAAACTTCCCTTGTCGCAGTGTTGGGAAAATGAGGTCGATTTCTCAAGAAAAGATAGGTCATTGTAACTTTGAGCAGTAACAGAGCTGGCCCACATTATAATGCTAACCTTTTCGCCATATTATAACGCTAACTTTTTCACCATATTATAATGCTAACCGTTTCACCATGTTATAACGCTAACGTTTTCACCATGTTATAACACTAACGTGTTCACCATATAACGCTAACGTTTTCCCCATATTATAACGCTAACCTTTTCACCATATTGTAGCGCTGACGTCCTCACCTCATTATAACGTTTATCTTTTCACCACAGTATAACGTTTATTTTTCACCACACTATAACGTTAACCTTTTCACGATATTATAACGCTTTTTCACCACACTATAATGCTAAACTTTCCACCACACTATAATTGCTAAATTTTCACCACACTATGACGCTAACCTTTTGACCACACTACAACGCAAATTTTTTTACACACATTATAACGCAAATCTTTTCACCACACTATAGCGCTAACCTTTTTACCACACTATGACGCTAATCTTTTCACCAGACTATAAGGTTAACCTTTTCACCATATTATATTGCTAACCTTTTCACCATGATATAGCGCTAACCTTTTCACCACTCTATAACACTAATCTTTTTACTGCATGATAATGCTAACATTTTCATCACATTATAACAGTAATCTTATCACTACCTCACTTTCGCACCGTTGGAATGTTGGGGGTTCTTTCGATATGAATAATATACCCACCTTTTGGAAATTCTGTGATAAAATCCCGTCTTTTCTGTTACACTCTTTGTTTCTGTTTAGCTCCTTGCCTTTGGTGATATCTTTCTCATTTTCTGCTTTGCAGGTCCATTCACCGGTACATTTTCCATAAGGCCTTAGATACTTCCTGTCTGTTAGGATTGATAATTTGGTGCATTATTATTCGAGAATTACAGCCAGAACGGTTTATCTTTATTATTCGTTTTGTGACACATCATTCTTGCAGTTAACACTCGATATATTAATCGCATTTTTAGCTCTAAGAAAATTATAATCGCATCCAGAGAATCCAACAATAGCATCGGTATCTCACAGTGCTAGTCCTCATTTACTGAGGATTGTAGAACATTGAATTCAACAAAAGCAACAGAGGCAAAGCTGTAAGAAAATGTGTACTGCTTAGCGGCAATTTTAGGTACTGTGTGCTAGTTTTGTGTATGCTTTTGTGTACTTTGTTCTGTTGATGCATTATTGTTTTGTTTTTTTTTAAATCCCCTTGGTTGTAAGTTAGGCTGAATGACCAACACCAGAGGCAGATGCTGCGTGAATGCGTTGATATGCAGCTTTTCTCCCAGGGTTATCAATGTGTTTAAGGTTTTTGAAATAGTTATGGCGCTTAGAATACCTTATCCTGTTTTGTGTTTTGTAATGCTAGGTAGTGTGATAGGGAGGGGGTGGGTGTTGCCCCCATAATGCTAGCCCAGGAAAAAGTTGTTCTCTACCACCGCCTTCTCCAAGACCTGGTGGATGTGGGACAGCCGTTACCTTCCTTAGCTAACCTTTTAACTTCTGTGTCCTTTCCACTGCACTCCTTGCTGTAAGCTGGTGGACAGGGTGAAGGAATGAAATCCTAGGCCATGCACAAACCGGAGGATACGGCTTGGGATTGAAATGCTAGCATGGGCCAAGTAGGAAGCTGGTGGATAGGGCAAGGCAATGAAAAGGTTAATCTTAGACTGGATTCTGGTGGATGGGGTGAGAGAGTAAAAGCCTGACTGGGTCAAGCAAGAAGCCGTTGGATAGTGGTGAGGAGGGAATGAAAGGGTTAACTGAAGTCTGGACCATGCAGAAAGTTGCTGGATAGGATGAGAAGGGAGTGAAAGGGTTTAAGTCTAGACTTAGCAGGACGTTGGTGGATAAGGTGAGGAGGGATTGCAAGGGTTAACTTATGTCTAGACCCAGCAAAACGCTGGTGGATAGGGTGAGGAGGGAAGTAAAAGGATTAATTGAAGTCTGAATCAGCCAGGACGCTGGTTGATGGTGTGAGGATGGATTGAAAGAGTTAATTGAAGTCTAGACCAAAGAGGACACTGTTGAAAGAGTGAAGATGGAGTGAAGGGGTTAATTAAAGTCTGGACCAAAGAGGACACTGTTGGAAAGGATGAGGAGAGAGGAAAGGGTTAATTGAAGTCTAGACCTAAGAGGAGACTGGTGGAAAGGGTAAGGAGGTAGAGAAAGGGTTAATTGAAGTCCAGACCAAAGAGGACCCCGATAGAATGGGTGAGGGAGGAGGGAAAGAGTTAATTGAAGTCGGGACCAAAGAGCACACCCTGGTGCAGAGGGTTATTAGAATAGAGAGGAAACGTTAATTGAAATCTGGACCAAGCCGGAAGATGACGGATACGATGAGGAGGGAGGGAAAGGGTTAATTGAAGTCTGGACCAAAGCAGGAAGCTGGTGGATAGGGTGAGGAGGGGAGGGACAGGATTCTAAACATTCGCTGATCCAGCCCACGCACGGCAACAGCACGGAGCGACAGCAGCAGAGATGGCCTGTATTTTTTGTTTGTTTTTGTTCTTGTTCTTTTAATGAGATTGTCATCGTCTGATTCAGTTGCGCCACACGAGCAAGAGCACGGCAGTCCAGCAAGTAAATTGGCAAGCAGCGAGTGATTCCTCGCTATTTGTCTTTGGATCTTTATCTGTTTAGAGCATAGTTCCAGCGCAGTGGCAAGATCCAAATGAATTAATTTACATGGGTATGCAAATGAATTCGTTTACGTGAGCATGCAAATGAATTCATTTACATGGGCATGCAAATGAATTGATTTACGTAGGCACGGACACTTTCTTAGATTGCAGTGATTGAAGGACAGCATCGATTGTGTAATTTGGAAGTTGTACATGTCGACAGATTCTGGGAAAGGGTCGAAGAATTGCTTAGGACAAACTACGTCACTAGTGCAAACATTAGATGATCTGAAAACGTAATGCTATTTTGTGCTGATGAGAATACGCGCACAAATTCAGTTTTTGATTTAATAGTCCTTCTAGGAAAAATGTATGTTTTATTCATAAAAGCAGCTTGAAAATATCTGCCAAGTTTTTTTAATTTTATTTATAAAAGCTGCTTGAAAATATCTATCAAACGCTATTTTTTCCCAAAGACATCTTACCACAAAAAATTAAATGGAATGTCATGCGAAAGTGAAATGGAACTTGCATACTTTTGGAGAAAAATGGCTGCGATGTAATTCCACAGATTCAGATGAAGATTGATATGACTTCGTGTTTGTTAATGGCATATATACATGTTTTTCTATGCCTACCTGTGTCTGTTTATATTTTTATCGTATACAATTTTTACAGAGACTGTACTTAGTGCAGATAGACCCTTTATTCAAGATGAGGATGTTGTGCAAGTGTTCTGAACTTTAAAGTATTTGATACAAGTGTTTGCTTTTTGCTCATTATTTTGTTTAAAATGAAACAATGAAAACAAACTCGGAAAAAAGGTTACATTGAGTCGGACCTTGGGGAGGGGGAAGACATGCGTGTATATGTACATACACACACGCGCACGTGCAAGGACGCACACACATTCACACATGCACACACACGCAACCTCATACACACACATCCCTGTATGAGCATACAAACACATAATTACATGCACACAGACACAGACACATACAGCCACACACACACACACACGGACGCATGCTCGCGCGCGCGCGCGCGCGCGCGCGCACACACACACACACACACACACACACACACTCTCTCTCTCCCCCTCTTCCCCCCCTCTCTCTCTCTCTCTCTCTCGCACGAATGTGTGTGCACACACACTTTTCATTTCTTTCCTTGTTTGTTGTTGTTTTATTTTTGTGTGATATCCGTAATATTTTTAATGACAGTTAAAAGAGTGAGTCACAGACACATACTCATGCACGCATGCACATAAGCCTACAAGCGCGTGCATACATGCGTACGCGCATATGCACATATGTAACTACAATGCATTATAAGTATCGTGACCACATACATATTTTAATATTTTACGTCAGTTATTTCTACATTAATCACAAGGTAGGTTTTATTCAGAACTTTTGTGTTTATCTAGAACACATCACGTGTTTCTGGTTCTGACCAGTGTCCCACAGGGGAATAGAATGTGAGCATAAGATAAATTATAAATGAAACGAGGCATGCAAAACATCCGGACAAAATGACCTTTTATTGTATTCTTTTGTTAATTTATCATGGGCTGCTATTCCCCTGTGCACTTGAATATACAAGTAGGCTTTTACATGTATGATTGTTTCTTTTGATTTAAAACATTTTTTTTTATCCTACGATTAACCCTTTGACTGTCACATCCTGTCCACCAGCATCCTGCAATTCAAACCGTGCTAGCAGATAAAAAACTTGGACCATTTGATTCCCTCACCCTATCCATCAGGTTCCTACATAAAGCTGGTGGATAGGGTTTGAGAGTCGAAGGGTTAAGTTTTTGCTTTGCTGGCATATTGACAGTGCAGGATGCTGGTGGACAGGGTGCGGGAGTCAAAGGATTAACCCCTATACCCACCAGGTTCAAACCAGACCTTCCAAGACGGAAGAATAGAAGTGTGACTGTCCTAACCACACAACCATCGTGCCCGTCTGCTGACCTTTGCTGAGTGTTCACAGAAGTGGACAACAAGGAAACAGGATCTCCAGATTTGGGCTTACCCAATGACGCCAGATGATAATCTTAAAAACACACACACACACACACACACACACACACACACACACACACACACACACACACACACACACACACACACACACACACACACACACACACACACGCACACAGGGGGTCTTCCAATGCATGCCTCTTGTCTTCGCACATACAACGCGATCAAATTATTGCCGCTTGATGAACAAAGGAAAGTCGCTTTCACTAAATTTCTGTTAAGAAACACCACCATAGAAAACAGCATTGAAACAGAGACAAAAATAAGATCAGACTCCGACTTTCCAAAAAGAGCTAAATCAATATCCTCACAGGTCACACTAGCAACATATACAACTGATGTTATGAAAGGCTCTGGAATAGATCTAGAAGCAGATCCTGTCACTTCAAGACCTTCCTTTTCACCTGTACCCAGTTGGGAACTTCAAAGAGCACGTTCTGACATACGTCACACTGACTTAAAAAAAGAAGATAATATCAACTTACTGGCAAGTCAAGTTAAATGTCATATAGAAGATTTTTATTCCGATCACTTGAAAGTTTACACTGATGGATCAGTAATTGAAAGACAAGCAGGCTCAGCGTTTTTAATACCTGCTCTCAAAATTGAGAAATCCTTCTATATAGGACTTAATAAATCTGTCTTTACCGCTGAACTCTTTGCAATCTTAATGGCTTTGAATTATATGATAAATTTTCCTAGGACAATTCCCCAGATACTTTTTTGCGTTGATTCAAAATCTGTACTTCAAGCTCTTGAATTATCAAAATTACAAACAAGATATGAAATGATATTGGAAATTACTCACTTGATTAATAGTTTATCCTTAAGAGGCATTGATATTACTTTCTGCTGGATACCATCTCATAGTTCTTTTCATTGTAACGATATGGTTGATAGGGCTGCCAAACGGGGGGCAAAGAGCTCCCCAGATTCAAATAATGTACAACTTTCCCTCTCCTTGCATGAGTGTTATACCTTAGTGGACTCCTATGTATGGAAGCAGTTTCAAGATAAACAGAAAAAGTATGAAAACTGTTATATGAACTTTGAAATTAGCAAAACGCTTAAGCAGTTTCCTGCCAGCAGAAGTATACAATCCCTTATGTATAGGTGGAAACTTGATGCATTTAAAACAAAATACACCAGGAATATAGTATGTCTGTGTGGAAAAAAGATAACACATAGTCATATTCTTTCATGCGTTCGGGTGAAAAGACATATTCCTACACTATCTAAGACAGTTTCTGATATATTTGCCTCACCACCATTAATATACGAATTTTTTGTTAGCCTGTCAAAAAGTCCTATAGCAAATTATCTTTAACACACCGTTATTTCACATGTTCAATGTTATGGTTAACCAATTTGATTGTTTCAATCGTTAATTATGATAACATCTTGTGATTTTGTTCCTTCTCGTCTTCGGCACAGTTGTTTTCTGGTTCATTTCTTTTTCCTGAAGATTAACCATTTCCAAGTATACTCTTCACTCCTCATGAATTTTGTTGTTGTTGTTGTGTGTGTCTAAAATCACTTAAGTGAACAGACATTAAATGAAAGACCACCACACACACAACACACACACAACACACACACAACACACACACACACACACACACACACACACACACACACACACACACACACACACACACACACACACACACACACACACACACACACACACACACACGCGATGCTGTGGAGTTCTTTCTAGGCTTGAGACTGCGTGTCAGGGCTGTACTCTACGCTTACTGTCATAATATAATATACTGGCGGCGTCAGTTAGGCTCGAGAGATACAAACACGTGTGGTGCGGGTAAAAAATTTGAGACACACACACACACACACACATTGGCGCTCGCGCGTGCACAGAGAAAGAGAGAGAAAGAGAGAGAGAGAGGGGGGGGGGGTTAGTTCATATCTCTGAATCAGAAGTAGTACAACATCTCGACCAATACCCCTGATTTTCAGATGAGCGTTGTCCTTTTACGTCCGTCTTTATGTCAGTTTGAATAAACGTGACCTCACAGTTGTGCACACACAGACACGCTGATTGTTCCATGGACAGATGTGAAAGTTACGCTTGTCTTGTTTTGAGTCTTAAATGCACGTTCTCGTTCTGTTTTCGCGTGTTTCGGCTATCTGTTTGCTTGAATGCTTGGCAGTCACAGATGTTAACCCTTTGACTCCCTCGCCCAGTTTGCCAGCGTCCGGCATTGTCAGCCATGACAGCAAAGCAGAAACTTAATCCTTTCACTCCTTCACCCTATCCGGCAGTTTCCTGCAACAGGAAGCTGGTGGATAGGGTGAGGGAGTGAAAGGGTTAACTTTTTACAGCTGGCGGTTAGGGTGCGGGAGTGAAAGGGTTAATTGTGTGATCTGGTCAGTATATCATCATGTATGCATCATTCTTAATGTCACACACACACACACACTCACACTCACACTCACACACACACACACACACACACACACAACACACACACACACATACACACACACACACACACACACACACACACACACACACACACACACACACACACACACACAAGGGGGGAGGAGGAGGGAGACTTAACAGAGAAGCAAATAAACACGCATATGAGTAACCAAAACAAAGAGAAAAGTGAGATTACTGTGCTTAAGGATTAAAAAGCTAAAGCATAACCAAGTTTTTGTGTCAGTCGTGTGTGTGTGTGTGTGTGTGTGTGTGTGTGTGTGTGTGTGTGTGTGTGTGTGTGTGTGTGTGTGTGTGTGTGTGTTCGTTCCTTGATTTAACGTCGTTTCACTATGAGTGATATTAGACGGGCGTGTGTGTGTGTGTGTGTGTGTGTGTGTGTGTGTGTGTGTGTGTGTGTGTGTGTGTGTGTGTGTGTGTGTGTGTGTGTGTGTGTGTGAATACGTTAGGAAGTTATTAGTATGGCCCGACTATGACTTTTTTAACATCATATTTTTTTTTCTGTGTCACCACTAAACAGATTCGTGAGGGAAACTGTGTACGTGCTCTTCGTTACATCCTTAATTAACAAAGCTTTTGATAAGACATGTCACACTACTCGTATTGACATCTGGAACAAAACAGTATTTGCTCTCCGTGCAGCTGAGCTCCGTGTATGATTTGGCTTGCTTTAACTTAGTTTAAGGTCAGAGTTTGTTCGGAGTTTGTTCAAGAGGGATTCAGCGCCGTCGGACAGTACCATAATTATGCGCTCCACCCAAATCTGCCGCCAGTTATCTGGCGGACTACATGATGCTATGCAAAACCCTATGTGCTGGCAAGGTCTTGAAATGAGGAAGAGTGGGGAGAGGGACCTAGAAAACGCTGAGTTAACACCATCAGAATGATGGAAACAATAA
>CM060305.1:92324250-92339250 GCA_030674185.1 Monoplex corrugatus | reverse complement strand
TGTAGTGAAATGTTTATATCCATCTGTAGTGTTAAAGAAAAACTATTGACCATGGTATTACTATGTAATTAGACCATGGTATTGTTATGGAATTAGACTAGGTATTGTTAGACAATTAGACCATGATATTATGCAATTAGACCATGGTATTGTTATGCAATTAAACCGTGGTATTGTTACTGCACGGAGCTTAGCTTGTTGGAAACGGTTAATCCCCATAGGTATGGGTATGCATTACGTGTTGCAACATCTGGTGACACAAACCCGATAATTTTGTGATTTGGTGACACAACCTACCTTAGTCAAGCCCCTTAGTCAAGACGGGAGAAGAGTGCTTTTGTAGGATTGAGGCGAGTTTCTTAGGACGTAGCAGCAGATCAGGCTAAGACTAAATGCTAGCAGCTAGCTCATCTACTGTTGAGCGTGTGTACGAAATGGGTCAGAGCAAATTTAGCAGACCTAGTAGTTCCAGGGTGGTGGAACGCTTGAAAAAAAACACCCTGTGAAGTTGCTTATTCTCAGTGAAATTGCTGACAACTCTTTGCCTGATGTCTCTTCAGTACCGGCAAACAGCACAAACACCTTTGCGGCAAATGTAATGAAGACAGCAACAGAGGACAAAGATGTGAATCCTGATGCACTCGCGGTCGCCATCTTGAAATCGTAAGCTACGACCTCTTGAGAGCGCTATGCTTCGTGACGTAGCCGCTAGTTTTGCTCGCGCAAGGGGACCGTAAGAAACCCACTCGCTTGATTGGCTCGTTTTAGCTAGCTTTGGCTCATTTTGCGGCTAGGTCTCATTTTATGCACGGCTGTTTTCGTTTCAACAGTGGTTCGTGTGGTTCTGTAGGTAGTACTGCTTTTTGTGAAAGAGGGGGAATGGGGGGGCATTGAAAGTTGATGGAGTTAGATTTTGTGGAGGAAAGTGACATTCCATTCCCTGACCTGCACACGCGCACATACATGCTAAAGCGTAGGGTATCCCTTCTCCGATCCCTTCTCTCGCTCACACACAGAGAAACATAGAGACAGACAGAAAGAGACACACACAGACACACTGGCAGACACAGACAGACAGACAGACACACACACACACACACACACACACACACACACACACACACACACACTCACTCACACACACACACACACACACACACACACACACACACACACACACACACACACACACACACACACACACACACACACACACACACACACACACACACACACGGTGGAGAGAGCTCGCTTTCTCTGCCCTCTTTGACACACACATACTGACATAGGCTCTCTCTCTTTCTCAAGGGTGATTTGCATCGGACCAGTCTGTGAAACGTTCCGAAACCGTTTCACATCAAAACCGTTCTGGTCTGTTTTGCACTGTTAACGCTGGCATGATAAAAGCGTACCGACAATGCGCTGACCCCGAGCGTAGTCACCGGTGCAAAAGGTTTTGTAGACCAGTTCCACCACTCTTTCGGGTTGTGTCATGTAAGGGAGATAATGATGCAGTATTGCTGTTTATCGGAGTGCGGTGCTACACTACACTGCCGTTCTTTCTACATCTTGCTACTTTTCAAAACTGGTGACTTGCTTTTTGACAAAGCAAGTCACCAGTTTTGAAAAGTAGCAAGGTTCAAACTGTGATTATTTTTTCTCGTACGCTATCAAGTTTCTGACACACCCAAGCAATTTCAGTTGGACTGATTCCCCATTAACATTTTCGTCTCGTCGTCGTTTCAGTTTACCGCGACTGGTAGTATAAAAACGAAAGGTGGCAAAACCGCGGGAAGCAAGACGGTAAACTGTAGCCGACCCGGGGAAACTGAATATCAGGGTGCTGTGATGTCACATGTGCACCAGGTCTGTTGGAGTGCGGAGCGTTCCAGACCACGACGCGAGGTGGTCCTAGACTGTTCCAGATCTGGAACGTTCAGCCGGATGAAACTGAATGTAAGCAGCTCGGATCACTTGGGAACCGTTCTGAAACCGTTATATTTTACTAGTGTAAATTGCCTTTCAGTCTCTTCTCTCTCACACACTCGCACGCAGCATGCACGCGAGCGCGCGCGCGCGCCACACACACACACACACACTCTCACTCACTGATATACTGTCTGTATGTCTGTCAGTCTGTTACGCGAGCGCGCGCGCACACACACACACACCTCTCTCTCTCACACACACACTCTCTCTCTCACACACTCTTTCTCTGTCTGTCTGTGTCACACACACACACACACACACACACACACACACACACACACACACACACACACACACACACACACACACACACACTTTTTCTCTGTCTCACTCACTCACATACCATGTCTTTCTCTCTCTCTCACACACACACACACAACCACACACACACACACACACACACACGCACGCGCGCACGCACACTTTCTCTCACGCGTGCGCGCGCGCACACACACACACTCGCGCTCTCACTCTCTCTCTTACATTCCCCCTCCCCCCTCTCTCTCACTCTCACCCACTCTGGTTCACAACTGGTGTAAACAAGTCAGCTATTTTTGCGTCTTGTCATTTGCGGTAGTGGCAAGCAAGCAGAATGCGAGCTGTGCGTGCTATGTGGCATTTGGCTGGTTCAGAGTCGAACAAAACACCACGACGAACGCAAGATATCCCGCTTACGAAGGAAATTGACCCGTTCGAGCAGTCCTCTTTCTCTTCAGACAGTTTCTGCATCTCTTCCACTAAGGGAATTTGGGTCAAGGGTAATTGATTGGCTTGACACAGCGGCACGAATTTATATATATATATTATAAAAAACAAAAACAAAAACAAAAAACAGACAAAGAACAAATCAAAACAGTACAGCGCAAGAACAAAACAGAAACAAAGGGGATGAACTCGCGCACACACACACACAGCAGCGCGCGCGCGCTCGGGCTCGCGCTCTCTCACTTCTCTCTTCACACACACGCGCGCGCGCGCTTTGCACACACCATTTTTCCTCTTCTTTTTTTTTTGTGGAGATCGATTAACCCATTGTTGTCTAAAGTGCATTTTGGTATAGAAGCCAGTTTTTGTTCTTTTGTTTTTTGTTTTTATTTTTTGCTTCTGTAGAACGGGAGGGAATTTTAGCTCTTTCCTTTGCTGTAAATGGACAGAGATGGTGCATGCATTATACCATTTCTCTCTCTCTCTCTCTCTCTCTCTCTCTCTCTCTCTCTCTCTCTCTCTCTCTCTCTCTCTCTCTCTCTCTCTGTCTCTCTCTGTCTTTGGCGTTTTATCAACAGTGAACTCTTCTTCCCATTGCTTCCTTTGTTCTTTTTCTTTTTTTCTTCTTCTCTGACAAGCTGCTGTGAGCATCTGATTCTGGATCTGGATTCCCACCTTATTTCTGTGTGTTTCCTTTCTCTGCCCACGTTCCATGTATCGTTGACGTTCCTGGTTCTATTCGTCACACTGCTGCGTGAGAGTCATCTGTTAGTCTCGGTGAATGCTGCTTGCTACAGGTGATGTGTGGCATGCACATACCAAACTAACAAACACAGATATTTAGACAAAAAATAAATGAATGAATGAATGAGTGAATGAACGAACGAATGAATGCACGAATAAATATAATATAAAGTTAGGAAGCCAAGAGATAAAAACTTATCTGAACAAAAGAAAGAGGTAATGGGTCTCATTAAAATAGCGATGGGCGCGTTTGTCAGATGGGTAAGATGTCAAGACTTCCAATCAGAAGAAAGTGTGGGGTTCGATTTTGCTTGGGTATCTCCTGCCTTGTGGGTAAACAGTGGAAGGTTCTTTTCAATCTCAAACGTCAACATATTTGACTCCTGCGCCCTGTTCATTAGCATCCAGCATTGTCAGCCAAGCTAGCAAAGCAAAAACTTAACCCTTTGACCCTCTCACCCTATTCAACAGCTTCCTGAGGGAAGCTGGTGGATAGGGGGAAGCTGGTGGATAGGATGCAGGAGTCAAAGGGTTAATCTCTTTTCTGTGTATACGCATCAAAACATTAAAAAGAAAAAAAAATCTGTAAAATCAGATCAGTGTCTGGTGACTTACGGAAACATGAAATCGCCCAGCGTACTTTAACACCGAAGACAGAGTATGCAGACTGCGGTAACATATTGCCTGCACAGTGTGGGCAAAACAACATGTATACATGTGTCAAAGAAAAAACCGGAACGCTTAAAAACACTACCAACCACAAAAGCTTGGAAACAGGGCCAGGAATAAAACCAAACGACCTTTGCCAACTGTATTTCATGTGGAAAAAGGTTTTAACACGAAAGAAGACAGTTAAGCAGATTGATAGCGCTTGCGCTCATTCACACGTACACACGCGTAAACGAACTTTCTGCTGCTCTGTCTGTCTGCGTCTCTCTGCCAGCATGCCTCACTTTCTCTCCCTCTTTGTCTGTCTCTTCTGTCTCTTATAATTTGTGTTGAAGAAACTTGAAGCAACGTTTAGATTTTCGTTTTTGTGTGAAAGCCATCGTTTCTCCTCCACAGTTTAGGGATGATTAGATAGAGCACTTGTAAAGCAGGGATCGTAAGTTTTATCCTCTTTGAGGAAGGGGCCGGGTAGGGAAAGGGTGTGGAGGGTGGTGGTGGTGAGAGCTTTATACTTTTATTTTACATTTTACGAAGGTAGGCTGGCTCTGTTGATAAGAGTCGTGAGATGGAGATCTATGGCTCGAGTCAGCATCAGACACTTTCTCATTGAATACTTGGACTTGCACAATGTGAGACATAAGCACTATACGGCAGACGCCTTAAAGAACCTCATCAGAGATGTACCTCCAGATGCCATTTGAAGTATTGTGTGATGTTTTGAAACGGTTATAACCCTCATATGGCTCTACACAGTCGGCTGGGCTTTAAACAAAATAACGTAACATAACATAACAGGTGTCATTTTCTGGTTTTTACAAGAGATGCATAGATTTCATTTGATATGATTTTGCGTTTGGGAAAGATTTTTGAAATGCATTTAGGACTTGAAAGGATAATCATGAGCTTGATTTTTAACTGTTATCTTTTTTTTTTACTTAAAGTTGGGTGTTGTTTTATAACATGGTGTTAGCACTGATATGGCTCTAGTAGTCTACCGGGCGATAAGCAAGATGAACCGAACCTGAACCTGAACCCAACAGCATGAAATGTGGCCAGTTCGCTGCCCATTTTAATATCTTAAATACTTGGTGTCGTCAGCTTATTCTTTCTCTGGCCTCTTTCCTTCATCCCCTGACTCCCCATTTCAAGACCTTTTCAACGTATAGGTTTTGAGCAGGCTAAAAGAGTTCGCCAGATTATTTACAGGCAGATTTGGGTGGAGCACATTTGGAATTGTCCGAGTAAGCACGATGAGTCCTCTTTGAACAAACTGCCAAGTCGTTCTTACGTGAAACCATCCAGTCTTTGCTTTACGTATTTTCGTTCTTGTGTATGCGCCATCTGGTCTTGTTACTGTTTCTCACGTATTTTGTGAAAGTTACGTCACAAGCTTAAAGCTCATTGATGGGACTTGCCCCTTCTCTTTCTTTCTCGGTGTTGGGGCCATGGTCTTTATGACTAAATCACCTGAAATCTGAAGTCTGGACTCTGTGTTGAATGTGTTCTTTTTTATCGTCAGTTTCCCTCTCCCACCCTAAATTCCGTTCTGATATTGTGAGAGGGGCTGTTGATCTAAATCATTACAGTTCTTTTGTGTCTTCGAGTCTCGGACCTGTTAAATATCGAACATATTATCAAAAAAATAAGTGGAAGTTACAAATATGTTACTTGTACCCGAGGGTTGTACGAGAACAAGACAGCACATGTGTGTGACTGCTCACGTCGCACGAACGCGACGTATTGGAACTTGTGATTTCGTCAGTCCCGCGGCCGTCTTACTGTGTCAGCAGTGTTTTGGTAACCGATGTCCCAATAGACACAGGTATCTCTTGGTGGGACCAGAGACATGAATGTAGAGATAGGTAACGTACTCCCTCGCCCGCTGTGTCTGTCTTTCTGCAGCGGCCCTCGGCCCCCTGTAAGTCTCGGAACAAAAGAATTCCTGATTTTCTCCGACTCGTTGTCTGCGTCTTCACTGGAGGCTATTTCTGGTCAGAACATCAGTCACCCAGCCTTTCTGTACTACATTCTAGAAAAAAATATGGTTACAGCATCGTTTTAGGCGGGATTCCTGGTCATGCTGGTATTCTAGCATGAGGAGGTCGTTGACTGCCATCAAAGCTAGTCTAACTCTCATTGATATCCCCTGCACAGACTTGAAATCTAAAACACATGTTTATGTAAATAGTCTCTGGCAGGAAGAATGGGATGCCGAATGGATGACTAACTTCACTAGATCTGTCCACCTGTCTCAGAGTGACTTAGTGTTTTTTGTTTTTGTTTTTCATTTTTTTCAAAAAACGGAGAGAAAGAATTTCTGTTGAATTGGTTATGTACGAGTTACAGCTTCCATACTCACTTCTCTTTTGTTACGAGGATAAGTAGTTCGTTGGTGCGTGCCTTTTGATGTAAGTCTGAGTGTTAAAGGTGTGTTACTAATTGCTGGGAGTGGCGCAAGTCCAGACACAAATGTTTTACAGCAGACTCATTGAAAACTGTATCTTGTGATGTTCCACTGGAACGTATTTTTACTTTTTTTTTTCTTTTTAAGAGGAACCAATTTCTTTGATTTTATTTGATTTCAACATAGAAAAAAATTGCTGGATCCTTAAGGGTCTGTTTTTGTAGTTGGAACTTTTATTGGTTCTGAACATTTTTAACGTGTGAAAAATTGGCTGATGTAAGTGGTGATGGGTTCTTATCTGTGGTCTTGGTCAGTGGCATGGTGTTACTTAGCCCAGATATGGTTTGTAGCGGTTGGATGATAATAGCCTTGACATGGCCCATATTGGTCGGTGGGACTGTAAGCAACAAAAATCAAATTGACCACATTTTGATAGCTACAAGATGAACTGTTGTCTGCAACATAAAAACTGGCCTGTTGGCTGCACCACCTTAATGTTCCAGTCATTCTGATGATGTCAGCTGAATGTTTCACAGGTCCCTTTCATATCCCCTCCTCCCCCCTCCTCACCTCTCCGTTTCAAGACTTTGCCAGCGCATAGGGTTTTGCATAGCTTAAGGAGTCTGCCACATACATGCTGGCAGTGCATATGAAATCAAGGAGTGTAAATTCCGAGTGTGAAGAATCTCTTGAACAGCTTCAATTTCTGAACATCTCTGCACGTGCTTACCGACCGTTGGTGTCGTTCGAGCGAGATGGCGATCGCCAGCAGAGTCGAGTAGAGGTCGGTCCCTTGTAGTCATGTCTCTGGTTTGACTTCAGGTGTTAGGGTAGCGCGTCCTCGACGGGTGTCATTTGGGGAGGGTCGTGGGGAGGATGGCCTTGAGACAGTTAGGGATGTTATCAGAGGGTGTAAAGGCTAGGTTGGGCGGGGTAGGCGGGCTATGGGTATGCCTGGAGACTCAGCTATGTGCAGTCACCACTGGACACAGGTGGTTCGGGACTTTTTTTGTTGTCGGCTTTCCGACAGTCTTCTTGTCTTTAGTGTGTTCTTTTTATTGTGCGGTTCAGTCGTCTCCTGTTTCACGGCCAATTTTAAGGCCGGTCGGTTCTTTTCATTGAGCCGTGGTTTCGGGATCAGATCACTATCTCGAATTCAATCCTAACGCTCGATATTCAAAACTGGCCTGTTCGCTGCCTGTCTTAATGTTTCCATCATTCTGGTGGTGTCAGCTCAGCGTTTCAGAGGTTTTCTTTTTCCTGCTTCCTTCCCCAATTCAAGACCTTTCCGTCTGATTGGGTTTTATGCAGGCTTAAGGTGTGCCAGAAACGTGCTGGCATATGTGGGTGGAGAGCATATGGAATTGTCTGATTGCGGCGAATTCTTCTGGAACAAACTCAAAACTCTTGTTTCTGTACCTTTTAGCCTTTTTGTTTCTGGCTTTGGAGTTCTGAGTTCTCGAGGGATTCGTTGCTCGCGGACTATTCCCGTTAGCGGTCCACCCAGCAGTAATTCTCTGACTGATTGCTGGAGCCAGAGCGAACCTCTGTGCACTAACTAGGTTTGGAAATGGAGAGGGGGAAGGTGGGAGAACGGGACCTAAGAAAAACTAAGCTAGCACCACCAGAATGGTTGGAGCATTAAGATGGGCAGCGAACAGGTAAATTTGTATGTTGCAGACTGGGATTGAACTTGAGACGTGAGATGTAGAGTCCATGGGTCTATCAACAGAAGTGGTCCGACTGTTTCGTTAAGCTTTCACCTTCCTTTGTGGTCCCGTTAGATTTTCGCTGAGCCTGAAGCATTGTTCGCAAAGTTATCATTTGAATACTGACCAAGCAGGTAACTAGTTGATTTGCAAACCATCCAAAGCCCCAGCGCACTCACACAGTGCTCCGAATGTTCATCTGTACTTCAGTTTCATGGGACGGGCACTTGCCTTCTCCACACAATATTTTGCATGTGCACGTCTTGCAACGTACCTATAAATGTCACACCTACAGAAGCGTGGAGCGTGTGCGTGCGTGCGTGCGTGCGTGCGTGCGTGCGTGTGTGTGTGTGTGTGTGTGTGTGTGTGTGTGTGTGTGTGTGTGTGTGTGTGCACACTGGCACGCGCGCCCACACACACACACACACACACACATACACACACTCTCTTTTTTCTCTCTTTTTTCTCACTAAGCTCTCTTTTCCATCTTGTCTGCCTGCCTGCCTACCTACCTGCCTGCCTGCCTGCCTGTCTGTCTGCCTGTCTCTCTCTCTCTCTCTTTCTGTCTGTCTCTCTCTCTTTCTGTCTCTCTCTCTCTCTCTGTTGTCCATTTAATCGTCTGTTGAGGGTGAAAACTGGAGTAATGAAGGCCAGTGACACCAGGGTGCACGTCATCAAGACATCGGAAATGGTTAATCATAAAAGGGGATAACGGTGTTTATTTTGCCACAGGACGGCAGTGGACTAGGATAGAGACACACACACCATGTCCAGGAGTTTAAAACCTCGGGGTCATTGAATCGTGTCCCTCAGGATATAATTTGTGTCTTTTGCCGTGTCATCGCCGTAACTCGTAAAGATGACAAAGACCTTGAGTTGTTTCCATTTAAAGAAGATAAATGTTCGACTAGTTCCATTTGAGAAAGTTTGTTGTTTTGTGCGAGAAAAGCTGCTCGGAATAATAAAACAAATATCAAGGAAAGGGAGAGATCACGATTTTGACAGAAATATCCTCGCCTATTTCCGTTACACCGTACGCGTAGCGTTGTTGTTTTAACCCTTTGACTCCTGCATCTTATCCACCAACTGCAAAAACTTAACCCTTTGATTCCCTCGCCCTATCCGCCAGCTCGACTCCTGCATCCTATCCACCAACCACAAAAACTTAACCCTTTGATTCCCTCGCCGTGTCCACCAACTTCCTTCAGGAAGCTGGTTGATAGGGTGAGGGAGTTAAAGGGTTAAGTTTTTGCTTTGCTTCGCATCGTTGGCAATGCAGGACGCTGGTGGACAAGGTGCGAGAGTCAAAGGGTTATTAAGTGGAAGAATGAAGACACAGCCGTGTTGTTGTGCATCTCACCCCTCGCCCCTCGCCAGTTCAGACGAACCAATAAAACGAAGGTCACGTATGCAGTACAATCTTGGTGGATACGAAGGAAGGTACGGCAGCAGCAAAGACGTTTGGTTTTGCCCTTGGCTACAGTAGTCGGAAAAGCCACTTTGACAAACAGACACTAAAAAAGGAATTCAGGCCTTGAGGCGATGGCGTTGGGTCTTTAACAAAACATGTTTTGTCAAAGGAGCAAGTCTGTTGACCTTGAAGGGCTTGTTTACAAGGTTTGAAACCATACTGTAGTTATATAACGGTGGTACTTTGAAGCGAATTTCCTCTGGCTGGGTGGGTGGGTGGGTGGATAAACATCATCGTGACATCTTCATTGTGTAGCTTGCATGTTTACTTTCCTTAAAATGCTCAGTTTGTTTGCGTTATCGGACTGTGAACCAGTGCTTATGCACTATGTTGATAGCTTTGTGCACACACACACCACACACACACACACACACACACACACACACACACACACACACACAACACACACACACACACAATGGAGTGAGGAAACCATTGTCTTGTTAAATAAGTGACGTCAACGATGACACTGGTGAAATTATTACCCCGTCGAGAAAGTGACGTCAGAGACCAGTTTGTGACAAAACCATCTCCCTGGTGAATAAGTGACGACAGAGACAGCATTGTGGCGAATTCATCTCCCCGTCCAGTAAGTGACTCTGGTGGTACCGTAAGTGGAATAAGTGACGTCAGAAACCAACGAAGAGTCGAAACCTTCGCTCTGTTGAATAAGTGACGTCAGAAACAAAACTGAATGTCAGAGACCAACAAAAGGGCGAAATCTTTGCTCTGTTGAATAAGTGACGTCAGAGGCAAAGCTATGGTGAAGTCATCTCCCCGTCGAGTAACTGACGTCAGAAACGGCACTGTGACGAAACCATCGCCCTGTTGAGTAAGTGACATCAGAGACGACACTGTAGCGAAACCATCGCCGTGTTGAATAAGTGACGTCAGAGACGACACTGTAGCGAAACCATCGCCCTGTTGAATAAGTGACGTCAGAGACGACACTGTGGCGAAACCATCGCCGTGTTGAATAAGTGACGTCAGAGACGACACTGTAGCGAAACCATCGCCCTGTTGAATAAGTGACGTCATCGCTTGGTCGAGCAAGTGACATCACATAATTTATATATTCTGACTTTGTGTGTTACGAAGTTTGGTTTATAGAACTTCTCCACAGCAGGTTTGCAACAGCTTACCGCCCATCATGCCATTGGCATGTAATTGGATTTTTTCCGTGGCCTTTTCTTAACCCTTTGACTCCTGCACCTTGTCCATGAGCATCCTGCGTTGTCAGCTGTGCTAGCAAGCAAAAACTTAACCATTTGACTCCCTCACCCCATCCAACAGCTTCCCCAGGACCAGGTTTACCAGATGCAGGGAAAACGGTGTTGCATCATTTGTCTGCAGATGAACGATATGAACATAATGGTTGTTGCTTGATCAGTCAGTGATGGCCAGTCTTCATAAATAAGGGACGCGATAAGACTCGAACCCTAGTCTTCTTAAAACAAGGGACGCGATAAGTCTCGAACCAGAAAACCAGCGGACGGACCATGTCACCAGTTTGAGTTCAGATAGTTGCGAAGAAAAGACATTTTGTATACTGCTCCTGAAGCAACTGTAAACTTAAGCGTGACACCTACGTGTGCAGAAATGTCAATGTGTAAACCGCCTTCGTGGACACGCGCACGCAGAACATCAAATGTATATTGTGAAAATCCTGTAAGGCTCGGTATTCAGTGGGCTCTGGGAAGCATGAAAACACACAGCCAGCACACTCATTTCATTTGATTTCATTTTGTATTGCTTATAGCCCAGTCGACTTCTAGAGCCATATCAGGGCTAACACCACGTCAAAGCCAGCACATTCACTGAAGACGGAAGAAGCAGACTGTGCAGCAACATACCACCTGCACAGAGTGGACAACACAACGTGTGTACAGGCATTCGGAAAGTAAAACAACACAACACAACACAAAACAACACAACACAAAACAAAACAAAACAAAGCAAAAACAAAACAAAACCAAATCAGAATGGAAAAAAAAAAAGTCTGGCTTCGAGGCTGTACAGCTAAATGATACCTACTGACAACTTAAACGGCTGAATGATTAAGTAAACAGCAGGAAAACAAGAGAGTCAATACATTATAGATGATTTATGTGGGAAACGCTATTTCAGTCGAGACAGGAAGGTACAAGTCGTGAGGTGCAACGTGTTGAATGCGCGCATGAATTTGCGAGAAATAGAAAGATGGATTACTGATGGGGAGTGCAGGCAGGCTCGTGACGGCTTCCAAGTGGCACTGTTTAATTTTCCTCGCCAGTGGGACACACGGCCATATTCCTTATACTTCGTTAGATGTATATTGCATATTTGATACCTCAGCTTTTAGCAGGTTGATGGGTAATGTCATCGGAGAGTTAAGGAGAGAGAGGGGAGATGCGCCCCCGCGCGCGCGCGCCACACACACAGCACACAGAGACAGACAGAGAGAGAGAGAGAGATGAGAGGAGAGAGAGAGAGAAGGAGAGAAGAAGAGGTGGGGTGGGTAGGTAGGGAGTGTAAACAAATCTGACAGGAATTGTGCAAGAAACTGCACGAGAGAGAGAGAGAGAGAGAGGAGAGAGAGAAGAGAGAGAGAGAGAGAGAGAGAGAGAGAGGAGAGAGGGGGGGGTTGGGTATAAAAAGACAAATCTGACAGGAAATGTAGAAGAGAGTTGCACAGAGATTATCTCTTCTGTTAATCAGGGTGACCCCTCCACCCCCCCCCCCCCAAAAAAAAGTAGATGTATACCAAGTCATCTGTCTTTCTGATCGCTTGTCAGCATTGGGGTGCAGGCAATATTTTATGAAACCTTAGTTGGGAGCGAAAGACTTGTTTGCCTTGTGTGCGAAACTGGGGTGAAGTTTGGGGATGGGGGTGGACGGGGGGTCCAGATAGGCATAATTTATGCTGGTGACAAAAGCTACGTTGTAATTTGATATTCAGGACCCCTGCAAGAATTGACAGCACAGACGGGGTATGTTTGCTCTTCCCCCATCGGCAGTGTTTGTTAGGCGATGTCCGTGCTCTGCGTGTCACTTTGTCCACAGATATCATAGTAGCATTGATTGGCTGATCAGCAGATTCGTGGCCTATGTCGGCATCAGCATCGATTCTTGCTCGTTTTGTCGGATTAACAGTTATATACCTCTGTGGAAAATTTTCTGATCTGAATGTGTAATTCTGTGGAGATTTTTCCGATATTCTTACGTAATTCTGTGGATCTTTTCCCGATATTATATAATTCTTTGGTGATTTTCCGATCTGCTTCTTGTACACTTCTGTGGATATGTTTCTAATCTGCTTATAATTCTGTAGAGATGTTTCCGGTCTGCTTTTGTATTTCTGTGGAGATGTTTCCGATATTCTTATGTACTCTGTGGAGATTTTCTGGTCTGTTTATGTGAATCTGTGGAGATGTTTCCGGTCTGCTTATATACTTCTGTGGAGATATTTCCGATTTGCCTGTGTACCTCTGTGGAGATGTTTCTGATCTGCTTGTGTAATTTTGTGATGTTTCCGATCTGCTTATGTAATTTTGTGGAGATGTTTCCGATCTGCTTATGTAATTCTGTGGAGATGTTTCTGATCTGCTTATGTAATTCTGTGGAGATGTTTCCGATCTGCTTATGGACTTCTGTGGAGATGTTTCTGATCTGCTTATGTAATTTTGTGGAGATGTTTCCAGATGCCTGATTATGCTTATTGTAGATTCTGTTGGAGGAATGTTTCTGATCTGCTTATGTAATATCTTGTTTGAGAGAATGTTTCGATCTTGCCATTTATGTAAAACTGTGGAGATGTATCCGATCTCCCAGGTCATTATTCTTGCACACCTGTGTGTGCCTGAACCTCCGTTGTGTGTATATGCGTACGCAGAACATCAAATATGCACGTTTGTTTAAAATCCGCCAAGTCATGTCAGTGTTCAATGACGTATGGAAACATTAGGGGAAACAAAACAAAAAAACAAAAAAACAAAAAAAACAAACCAACAACAACAGCATGCACTCCCATCAGAGATGAGTATCCAGATTACGCATAACATACCGCCTGTACAGTGTGTGTGTGTGTGTGTGTGAGTGAGGGGATTGTTGAAAACCAAAAACAAACAAAAAAACAACAAAAGATAAAACAAAAAACAAACAAAAAAGTGCACACAACCATCCAAGAAAATTGGAACGGGGGAAAGGTGGGGGGGGGGGGGGTAGAAGAGGGGAGGTGACTCGAAATAACGCTTGAGATCGTCTCGTGATAAGTTGTATTTATATAGCGATATCCAAAACAAGTGTGACTGCCCGTGTTCAAGCAAACAGGAACCAGAAAAACAAAACAAAACAACCCCCCCCCCCCCCCCCCCCCCCCACACCCCCGCGTATTTAGTACAACAAAACAAGACAGGCGCAAATTTTCAGCCAACTGGCCTTTGTAACGCGTAAGATCAGAAACACGAGATACAAAAATTAGGAGAAAAAGACTGAAACTTCCCTGCTGCTCTGTCCAATGTGAGAAAAGGACTCAGTCTCAGTCTTTTTTCCTGATTTTTGTTTCTGGTGTTTGTTTGTGATCTTGCGCTTGACGAAGGCCAGCTGACCGAAAATTTGCGCCTGTCTTGTCTTGTATTAAATACGCGTTCTTATTCTTGTTTCGTGTTTTTTTCTGGTTCTTATATAGCGATAGTTAAATATTGTTAATTATTGACCAAGATGGGAGCGTTTTCTTCAGTCTCATATTTCTTTTCAGTATTGGGCCTTCCCCCTCTCCCGCCCCCCCCCCCCCTCTATTTTTTTTAAATTGTAAAATTCTCTGTTCAGATTGATTTATAAGTTAATGGCGTATGGTTTTCTGTTCGTAAAAACAAATTGAGTAGCAGCTAGTGGAATGACTCAGCAATTTTATTTAGCTTTATATGGCCGCGAGCCCTGTGGCATAGTATGGCGATCATATCTTTAGAGTGTGACAGAGCTGCTAGCTGCCTGTCTCCTTATCCATGTCTTGAGGTTTGTCTTGTCCGTTCTAAATATATACTGACTTGACGTACACACTTGCGTTGCAGCTTGGAGTGTGACAAGTGCGAAGTACACTTTTAGAAAATGAAATGCAGCCACATTTACTGTCTCGAAAAGCAGCGTTACTGTCTCGTAAAAAAAAAAGGCTGTTTCGAATAAGATTCTTTTTTTGTCAGCAGGGTGTGTCGTAAGAGGTGATTAAGAAAATGGCTTTTTCTGTCCTTTAGAAACACCTCCCCCCTCTCTTCTCTGTCTGTCTGTCTGTCTCTCCCCCCCTTATCTCTCTCTTTTCTCTCTCTCCCCCCTCC
>CM060305.1:92311750-92319250 GCA_030674185.1 Monoplex corrugatus | reverse complement strand
CACAGTTGTGTGGAGAAATATATGTAATCGTGTGAGTGTGATTAATTCCTCTTGAACAACTTGAGCAGACTCCAGACTCTTCCGTTCTCTGAACACGTGTCTTTCTTGTTCAAGAACCATCTCTCCCCCTCTCTCTTGGGTCCATCTTCCCCCCTCTCTCTGGGTCCATCTTCCCCTTGCTTTCTAGCCTGAAAAAGAAGTTTCCAGAGTTTTGAAACGATACTTAAACACACGCCAATATTCACAATGGAGACTTTGAAGATTGGTGTGTGTTGAGGTTTATATACGTAATGGCAGTTTTGTTGTTCTTATTGTTGCTTTGCTTCGTTTGTCTTTTTATTTTAACGAAGGTCTGTGGTTAATTACAGACGAAAGGCATATTATCCCGTTCAGAAAATTTGTTATAACAAGCTGTTTTGTGTTGTCAAGTAGAGAATGAACATAAATAATGAATTGAAAATTTTCGTAATACAGATATACTTGTATGGATATTAGTTTTATTACGTACAACGCTGTTCTTTTAAAAGTGGTAAGCTACGGCGTCTTACATTTTCCCCTTCGCAGTTAACTCATAGGCAGCATTCTAATTTTTTTGTGTTATTGTTGTTTTTCGGCACACTTATAAACTATAGCTTAACCTGCAACATCTGAAGCATTTTTTATCTTAGTAATGAAAATGGTTGTGTGGATTCTATCAGTGACTAAATCCCTTCTTTGGTTGAGATGTCAAAAGTGTTGTAGCACACGTGGAGATAGACCGGGCGTCTAACGTGTCACAGTAATAATTATTGTGTTGTTGATGCGTTCTGTTTACCACATACTCCCGCTAAAGAATAACAAATGTGTTAAGATTACTGCACATTCATCAGTTTACGTGCTTGACGTCATCCGGGTGACACAGTAAACGGTCGACGTTCTTGACCGGGGCCGCCATACGAAACAAAACAAGAGAGACCTTGTCTGAGTTCTGCCAGCTTGTTTGACAAACTGCTAGCTGTTCACAATTTACAGGTTATTCAAGAGGGATTCATCATGCTCGGATAATTCCATATACTCTCCATTCAGTCTGTCGTTTGTTACCTGGTAGATCCTTGAAGTCTAGTGTAGTGATTAGCGCAACGGACTACCGACTGGAAGGTTGTGGTTTCGAATCCCCATCAGTCCCTTCATAAATCATTGTGGGATTTTTCGGCTCCAACCGGCTCCAACCCAGAGTTGGGCGTGCTATGGGCTCGTTGGGAAGACTGGGACCACACAGTCGAATCGCATCCACTTCAAGGATGCGTCATTGAGGGTGTTGCTCAAATCTTCTGACCAGCACCACAGGTGTCTGTATCTTTTGGGCCTGGTTGACACCAGGATATATTATGATAGTAAGCGTAGAGTACAGCCTTGTCACGCAGTCTCAATCCTAGACGGAACCCCATAACATCATAATTATCATCCTCATCGACATCATCGTCATCGCATTGTAAAAACTGTTCCAGCTTCTGCGGCCATTAAGGTGGCGTAGAAAATGGGGGAGGGGGGGGGTGGCTGGGGAAGGTAGCACAAAGGTAACCTCCCTGAGTGCAGTGAGTTTTAAAAAAAAAAGATTCTTTGAGTCTTTGCGAAACCTCTCACGTTGGCAAGGTTTTAAACTGACACCATCAGAATGATGGGAACATTCAGATGAACAGCGATCAGGCCAGTTTTTATGTTGTGGGATAGGAGACATCAGATTTTGAGTCCACAAGAGCCAACTTCCCTGTTATAAAATCCTGTGGCCTGCCCAAGAAGTGAACGCATGACCCCTGTGTTATCAGCAGCAGGGTGCTGTAACACACGGATATAACAGGCCACTTAAAAAAATGCTAGGCCGAGCCAAACTAAGACATTATATGAATTCAGACAGCTTTGACAAAATGATAAAACCAGAGTAAGGTTGCATGAATTCAGACTGGTATTAAGTGGGTTCAGACAGCTTGTTCGCCAAAGGGATCAAACCGTGTTAAGACGTTGCATGAAGAGAGTAAATGAATTCAGACAGCTTCTTTGATAAAAGTGAGTCAGGTCTGAGTAAGTCCTTCCGTGAATTCAGACAGCTATGACAAAGAAGTTATATCAGAATAAGACTTTCGTGATTTCAGGTAGCTTCGGCAATTTTTGTTTTTAACGTTACAAATTGAAATACACATTTCATTATAACAGCCATGATTTTTCCACTTACAGAGTGATGAAAGATAAGATATAAGACCCATACGCTATGTAGGACCCGAAGACCTTACCAACTCGTAGGACTTATGTGCTGGCTTAAGACATACCATGATCATTTGGGATCTCCCATCACCTGGCGTCAGTGCATATGGAGATGGTGTCTTGAGAAACTGAAACAGACAGGTTCTTAATCGTTGACAAAGGTGTTTATAAAAACAAAGGGGATTGTGAGTTCAGTCGTCGGGTCGGGCCACTTATTTGTTCTGTGGACTCAAGCAAGATCTGATATCTCCAGTTCAATCCCAGCCCGCAAAATTAAAAACTGGTTTGTTCGTTGCCCATCTTAAATGTTTCCATCATTCTAGTGGTGCCAGGTTAGTGTTCCATAAGCCTCTTCTTTCCACCACCTCGTTGCAAGACCTTGCCCGCGTTTTGGGTTTTGAGCAGGTTCAGCGAGTTTGTCAGATTGCTTGCAGATTTGGGATGAGCGCATATGGAATTTTCCGAGTGCGAGGAATTTCTCTTGATCAGAGTCCAAACGGCCACCAAATTGCCACCATTTGTTTTATATAAAAAAAAAACAAAAAAAAAAAAACAAAAAAAAAAACAAACAAAAAAAGTGATAAGAGTACTTACTGTAGAGTCATCAGAATGCGTGTTTGACGTCAGGCCGATACTACAGAAAGTACACGACATTCCTGACCAGGGCGTCAGACACACGAGAGAGAGAGAGAGAGATGAGAGAAGAGAGAGAGAGAGAGAGAGAGAGAGAGAGAGAGAGAGAGAGAGAGAGAGAGAGAGAGAAACCCCTTGCCTGAAGTCCGCCAGCTTTATGGACCAAAGAGTCACGCAATGTCGTAAAGAGGTTTAACCATTTGACGCCTGCGTCCTGTTCACCAGCATCCTGCGTTGGCAAAGCGAAAACTTGACCCTTTGGTTTCCTCACCTTTCTGCATGTATTAGCTGGTAGATAGGGTGAGGGAATCAAAGAGGTAAGTTTGGATAGGATGAGGGAATCAAAGAGTTAGGTTTTTGCAGTTGGTGGACAGGGTGCAGGAATGAAAGGGTTAAGATTATGACTGACGACATCGCCGGTCTGAACATAATTGTGCGGGATCTCCATGGCTTGGCATTCCGTCATGTTACCTTTTCTTTGCAGCGCGTCGGTGCATACACAAGGAAGTTATTCGGAGCGCGGAAACGCCGTGTGAAGAAAAGCGAAGCCGTTGGGCATATATGGAACCACCCGCCTACTCTATAGTATGGAATGTGGACCTTGTGTTCTAGAAGGAGTTATGGCACTGGGGCAGTTCCATTTGCGTTCCACCCAGTTGAACTGGATTGGACTGGACTGACTTCTTATGATGCCACCTACCTCCCCCCAACCTCCTCTTGTGAAATACGGGCTGCTCTCTCTGAGGAAGCCTATTGCCACAACACGGCGCAACACATTTTTTTTCTACTGTAGGATTTTTTTTTTCATGAAAATGGAATTTGCTTTTTTTTTTTTTTTTTTGTAGAAATTGCATGTCACGCTCCTTTGTAAGGAGTAATATTTAAATTAATAATCCGAATCTGAATGTCTCTCTCTCTCCCCCTCCTTTCTCTTTCTCTCCCCTTCTCTCTCTCTCTCTCCCTCCCCCCTTTAGAAAGCGGAGTACCGGTAATGTAGTTTATTTGCACTAACTGGAAAGCTTATCAAAAACGGTGCATTGCACAAGCATTTATTTGGGGGGGTGGGGGGGTGGTGGTGAAAAAAATCACCTGGCGCCGAACACGCACTGTGTTCTGCTATGCATGTGTATCGTTTCTTCACTACCTGCCCGGCGACGGAGCTATTGGGTGACGAGGTATGGATAGGGTGTGGTGTGGTGTGATGTGATGTGGTGTGGTGTGGGTGTTTGGGGTGCTTAGGGCGGAGAGAAGAGGGAGAGAGCTCTTTTATCGTGACAAAGAGACGGAGTGAGAGAGATAGGTATCTTACTGTTGGTGCATTTTAATGTCTGCCTAGTTAACCCTTTGACGTCCGCACCCTATCCATCAGCTGCAAAAAAACTTAACCCTGTAGGAAGCTGATGGATAGGGTGAGGGAATCAAGGGGTGAAGTTTTTGCTTTGATAGCACGGTTGGCAATACAGGATGCTGGTGAGTTGGATGCGGGCGTCAAAGGGTTAAGGCGGGCGACCTCCGTCTTCCTCGCACACAGCGCTGCAGAGGTCTGAGAACAGTAAAGAAAAAAGGTGGTGTGTTCTTTAACTTTGAGGTTATAGGGGAGTTAGACGATAGTTACCTGAACTTTGCTTGGGTCCAGCGTTATGAGTGTGGCGCATTTTTTGGAGCACCGTTTTTCTTCATTTTCCTCTTTTTTTCGGTGCTGCACGTGTCTTTCTTGATTGGTCTGTTTTTTGTTTTGTTTTTATTTGTTTTCTTTTGTCTTTGTTTCTACGCAGTTTCCAACTGCCTTTTTAGCATACTACATTTATTACACACATTTGAAAACATGATCGGTCCTACAATGTAGATTACCATCTGTGGAATGGACAATTTTGGTACTTCCTCCCTCTGTCTCTGTGTCTCTCTGTCTCTGTCTGTCTGTCTGTCTGTCTGTCTGTCTGTCTGTCTCTCTCTGTCCATCTCTCTCTCTCTCCCTCTCTTTCCTCCTCTCTTCTCCCTCTCTGTGCCCCATCTCTCTCCCTCTTCCTCTCTCTCCCCTTCTCACTGTTTCTCCTCTCTTTCTCCCCTCTCCCTCTCTCTATGAGGGTGGTGCCTGTTTCTTCTCTTGACTGCTTCATCTTCCCCAATTGTGATCAGTGTCAGGTATCCCATTCATAACTACGTCAGGGTAATACGAACGCGGAATTGTGTAGCTCTGAACTTTGCTTTCTTTCCAAAGAGACATAAATATTTTGCATTTGAGTTGATTTCAACATGAAAAAGGTGTGATTTCAGTCTGACCTTTTAGCTTGTTCTTGAAACTTGACTGACATGATTATACGTGTTGACAGATTTAATCTTTGACTTTTTGGGGGGATGATGGTGGAGGTATGGTGGTGGTGGTAGTGGTGGCGTGACGATTGTGTTCTAAGCAACATGAATTGTGTTGGCATCAAGCAAAACCGTGCAGTTGCTGGTCTCTGTCTTCCGTGGGGATGCCAAGGGCTCTCTCAGTATAAATTGCATCCCCCACTTTCTGGATATTCTGTGCCAGAAATTTCCTCTTTTCTGTCACTCTCTTTGTTTCTGTCTTGCTCTTTTGCTTTCTGTCATTTTTTCCTAACAACTGCCTTATTCCTTTGCTTTCTGTCATTTCTTCCTATCATTTTCTGCCTTGCTGGTCCATTCGCCTGTAAGTGTTCGATCAAGTCTTGGTACATTCTCTTTGGATTGATAATTTGATGCATGTATTAAGTGCATTTTTCGCTCTAGGGAAATGAGATATGCGGAAGCAATTTTAGGTAATTTAGGCCCGTTTTGTATATGTTTTAGTGTCCATAGTTATGTTTAAATTTGTATATAGGTATGTTTTTAAATCCGCTGTGCGATAAATTGGACGGAGTGGTCAGTGTCAGGGGCATCTCCTTAGAATATGGGCGCGTATGCATTGATATGTGTACTTAATTTTCTTTTCCCTTTTTTTGTCCTGTTGAAGTAGGCCTATTGTGTATGTTTTGAAATGGTTATAGCCCTGATATGGCTCAGCGCTGTCGGCTGGGCTTTAAACAGAGATAACAGTCAATAACAGGTGCCGGTCTCTCTGTTCATGTCTCTGGCCGCGCCCTCTTTGAGGGCACCCCGGGGTGCACAATTTGCTTATGCAGAGTTGGAAGAGGGGGACACTCGGTGTCTTCTGCAGTGTGCTTGCTGTCTTCATTTTTACACACTTGTGCAGTGCTCTTCTTGAATCAAGGCGACTTTTTTCCTTGGGGAGGGGAGACGGAGGGGGGTTGGGGTTGGTTTTGTGTAGAGTGGTGGATTGAGTGAATGGGGGTAGCGTAATGGAGGTATGTGTGTGTGTGTTTAGAAGAGAAAGAAAGAGAGGGGGCAAAGAGAAAGAAGGGGGGGGGGGGGGGGCAAAGAGAAAGAGGGGAGGGAGAGAGAGAGAGATAGAGAGAGAGCATATTCAGCTAGCATACTGATTGTACTTTTTATTTTTCAAAGGAGAGGCAGGGGGATACGTGGTAGCTGTTAACGTGTTGTTTGAAGAGAGAATGGGTGTGTAACAGTGAAAGGGTGTGTGTGTACGGTACATATCATTAGCTTTCGCGCGCGCGCGCGTGTGTGTGTGTGCGTGCGTGCAGGCAGGCGCGCGAAAGGAAGAGGAGTGAGAGAAAAAGAAAGAGAGAGCTATAGAGAGCTAGAGAGGGAGGGAGGAGGAGAGAGAGAGAGAGAGAGAGAGAGAGAGAGAGAGAGAGAGAGAGAGAGAGGAGATGGAGGGGAGGGGAAGGAGTACTCCTCTTTTCTGGCGATTAATCTTGAGACCCTTTTTGACATTTGAAGTTGACGACAAGAGATAAAACATGTTGGGGGTCGTTTACCGCACAAACTCCCGTGGACTATTACAATGTGCTTATGTTGTTCTTAGTTTTGTTTTGTTCCCCCCCCCCCCCCCCCCCCCCCCGCATTTTAGTAATGGTGTCTCTCTCATACATGTTTTATTTCCCTTGCCTTCGGCTTTACGTGATCTAGAATTGTTTATTTGGGAAACAACTTTACCACACGTGTGTCTAGTTCATAAATGTCGACTGACTTTGTTCAAGTGATGAAAGCTTTGCGCGCACGCGGGCGTACATGCATGCCCGCACGCACGCAGTTGTTTAAGTCTGATAATTTTCAAACACACAAATACAAACAAAACAAACAAACTGATAATACTAATAATAAAAACAAAAGCACAAATGCAAACAAACAAACAAACAAACAAACAAACAAACAAACAAACAAACCAAAACAAATAAAACAAATGCGAACGTAAAAGTACTCGAAAGAACCTTCAAACAAACAAACAAACAAACAAACAAACAAACAAACAATCAAACAATCAATGTGTGTATGTGTGTGTGTGTGTGTGTGTGTGTGTGTGTGTGTGTGTGTGTGTGTGTGTGTGTGTGTGTGTGTACGTCCAGCCCTCGTCCAGAGTGAACTTACACACTGTAAGAAATCAGCCGAATGATAACAGATCGTAATAAAATGTTTGTTACAGTCTAGATTTATAAACGTAGGGAGTACATAATTGTATGTATTGAAGCAATACTCCCAAAGGCATCATCGAAACATAGTAAAATAATGTCAGTTGTTGTATCTAGA
>CM060305.1:92289250-92306750 GCA_030674185.1 Monoplex corrugatus | reverse complement strand
GCAATGTAGAGCATTAAGACAGACAACGTAGAGCATTAAGACGGACAGTGTAGAGCATTAAGATGGGCAACGTAGAGCATTAAGACAGACAACGTAAAGCATTAAGATGGACAATGTAGAGCATTAAGATGGATAGTGTAGAGCATTAAGATGGACAATGTAGAGCATTAAGACGGACAGTGTAGAGCATTAAGATGGATAGTGTAGAGCATTATGATGGACAATGTAGAGCATTAAGATGGACAGTGTAGAGCATTAAGATGGGCAATGTAGAGCATTAAGATGGAGAATGTAGAGCATTAAGATGGACAATGTAGAGCATTAAGACGGACAGTGTAGAGCATTAAGATGGACAACGTAGAGCAGAGCATTAAGACGGACAGTGTAGAGCATTAAGAGGTCGAAACAGCTCTGTAGCCCTGAAGACCTCCCGCAGAGGTGGAAACACAGATAGCACTGTGGTCTTGGAGTCCTCCCGTAGAGGTGGAAACACAGATAGCACTGTGGTCTTGGAGACCTCCCGTAGAGGTGGAAACACAGATAGCACTGTGGTCTTGGAGACCTCCCGTAGAGGTGGAAACACAGATAGCACTGTGGTCTTGGAGACCTCCCGTAGAGGTGGAAACACAGATAGCACTGTGGTCTTGGAGACTTCCCATAGAAGTCGAAACGCAAATAGCTCTGTGTAGCTTTGAAGGTCTCGCGTAGAGATCAAACGCAAACAGCTCCGTAGCCTTGAAGATTTCCCGTGGAGGTAAAAAGGCAGACAACTCTGTGTAGCCTTGAAGGTCTCCCATGGAGGTCGAAAGGCAGACAACTCTGTGTAGCCTTGAAGGTCTCCCTTGGAGGTCAGAAGGCAGACATCTCTATGTAGCCTTGAAGGTCTCCCATGGAGGTCGAAAGGCAGACAACTCTGTGTAGCCTTGAAGGTCTCCCATAGAGATCGAAAGGCAGACAACTCTGTGTAGCTTGAAGTTCTCCCATAAAGGTCGAAAGGCAGACAACTCTGTGTAGACTTGAAGGTCTCCCATGTGGATCGAAAGGCAGATAACTCTATGGAGCCTTGGTCTCCCCTAGAGGTCCAAAGGCAGACACCTCTATGTAGCCTTGAAGGTCTCCGAAAGAGGTCGAAAAGCAGACAGATCTGTGGAGGTTTGAAGGCCTTCCATAGATTTGAAACGTAAACAGCTCTGTAGACTTAAAGATGTCCTGCAGATTCGAAACGCAGACAAATCTGCGTTCATGGAATCTGGTAAGAGTCTATTTAAAAGTTTTATTTGATAACTTTTTCCTCCCATCCATAAAGTATGGCAGAGTGTTGTGTCTATAAATCTCCATGTCAAGTCCTACCTTTTTCATTTGTCGGTCAGAGTATACCGCTAATGCCTATGTATACCTTATCGATGATCTGATACGGCATTGTTGATAAGAAGTCTGTCTAGAAGTACAATGGAGGGGGGGAGGGGGGGGGAGAAAAAAAGAAAGTAAGTACCAAAGACGTCACAAGCCGATGATAAGGGGAATTTACGTCAGCGATGACGAAACGTCACCCCCATGGGTACAAGAAGTTTTATTGCTGGGCGGAGTGTGAATGTTCAAGTAGATTTTTTATCCAAAAGTATAATTTATAGCTAAACGAAATGCTGGTCCTTTGTTATACCCTAATCAGGTTGCAGGAGATTATATTTAAAAAAAAATTTGTTTGTTTGTTTGTTTGTTTAGTACAATTCAGACGATATAATTTATAGCTCTACGAAATACCAGCCCTACTAATATGGTTGGGTATGAAATACGAAATTTGATCAAGCGGTATAATTTATACCGTAGTTACGCAAGATGTGTTCCGGATGAAGGTTACGATTTTTATAATAAAATAACCAGTACAAAATGATGATTTTTGGAACAAGTTTACGATTGACAAAGAAGGTAATCAAAATGAAATGTTCGTCTTTCGGACGAGAGGTGATGAAGGGATCAGCAATGGCATTGACAGTGACATGGTGTTAAGTGCAATGCTGGCATCAGGAGGTTGTGGCCAAAACCAGACTGAACAGCACACGGCAGAAGGAGGCGCTTTGTGAACGGTAAGCGGAGGTGCTTTTGGGCAGACCGACGAACACGGCGGCAAGTCAATTCGTCCAAGGTGAATCAAGTCTAAGACATTTGCCTTCTTCCTGTCCGGTGATGACTGACACACAGACGCACGCACACGCACACGCACGCACACACAATTACAGACACAGACACACACGCACGCACGCACGCACGCACACACACACACACACAACACACACACACCACAGGCACGGACACACGGACGCACGCACACACGCAGACGCACACAAACAAGCAGATAGACACACAGACAGGCACACACACACATATACACACACAAACACTAACAGATACGGACACCCGCACATACACACACTCTTTGCCCCTGTCTCTCTCTGTCTGCCTCTCTCTATACACACACTCTTTGCCCCTGTCTCTCTCTGTCTGCCTCTCTCTATACACACACTCTTTGCCCCTGTCTCTCTCCCTCTGTCTGCCTCTCTCTATACACACATCTTTGCCCCTGTCTCTCTCCCTCTGTCTGCCTTTCTCTATACACACACTCTTTGCCCCTGTCTCTCTCCCTCTGTCTGCCTTTCTCTATACACACATTCTTTGCCCCTGTCTCTCTCCCTCTGTCTGCCTATCTCTATACACACACTCTTTGCCCCTGTCTCTCTCTGTCTGCCTTTCTCTATACACACACTCTTTGCCCCTGTCTCTCTGCCTTTGCCTCTCTCTATACACACTCTTTGCTCCTGTCTCTCTCCCTCTGTCTACCTCTCTCTATACACACACTCTTTGCCCCTGTCTCTCTCCCTCTGTCTGCCTCTCTCTATACACACATTCTTTGCCCTTGTCTCTCTCCCTCTGTCTGTCTCTCTCTATACACACACTCTTTGCCCTTGTCTCTCTCCCTCTGTCTGCCTATCTCTATACACACATTCTTTGCCCCTGTCTCTCTCCCTCTGTCTACCTCTCTCTATACACACACTCTTTGCCCCTGTCTCTCTCCCTCTGTCTGCCTCTCTCTATACACACACTCTTTGCCCCTGTCTCTCTCCCTCTGTCTGCCTTCCTCTCTCTATACACACTCTTTGCCCCTGTCTCTCTCCCTCTGTCTGCCTCTCTCTTATACACATTTTTTGCCCCTGTCTCTCTCCCTCTGTCTGCCTCTCTCTATACACACACTCTTTGCCCCTGTCTCTCTCCCTTGTCTGCCTCTCTATACACACATTCTTTGCCCCTGTCTCTCTCCCTCTGTCTACCTCTCTCTATACACACATTCTTTGCCCCTGTCTCTCTTCCTCTGTCTACCTCTCTCTATACACACACTCTTTGCCCCTGTCTCTCTTCCTCTGTCTACCTCTCTCTATACACACACTCTTTGCCCCTGTCTCTCTCCTCTGTCTGCCTCTCTCTATACACACATTCTTTGCCCCTGTCTCTCTCCTCTGTCTACCTCTCTCTATACACACACTCTTTGCCCCTGTCTCTCTTTCTCTGTCTGCCTCTCTCTATACACACACTCTTTGCCCTGTCTCTCTCCCTCTGTCTGCCTCTCTCTATACACACACTCTTTGCCCCTGTCTCTCTCCTTTGTCTGCCTCTCTCTATACACACATTCTTTGCCCCTGTCTCTCTCCCTCTGTCTGCCTCTCTCTATACACACACTCTTTGCCCTTGTCTCTCTCCCTCTGTCTGCCTCTCTCTATACACACATTCTTTGCCCCTGTCTCTCTCCCTCTGTCTGCCTCTTTCTATACACACATTCTTTGCCCCTGTCTCTCTCCCTCTGTCTGCCTCTCTATACACACATTCTTTGCCCCTGTCTCTCTCCCTCTGTCTACCTCTCTCTTTGTCTCTTTGTCTGTCTGTCTGTCCGTCTCTCTCTCTCTCTCTGTCTCTCTCTCTCTCCCTCTCCCTCCCGCCCGACTCCTCTCTCTTTATGTTGGCTCGCAAGAGCTCAAGGACACGTTTATTTGTTGTAGAAACCCAAACAGGGCAGTGACTGTATAGAGCAGATTAATTATAAACAGTGATGACACAAGATTAACACTTGCTTTCACATTCATATCAGTATCAGGATGTGTGTATGTGTGCGTGCGTGTGTGTGTGTACGTGTGTGTGTGTGTGTGTGTGTGTGTATGCGTGCGTGCGTACGTGCGTGCGTGCGTGCGTGCGTGTGGGGTGTGTGTGTGTGTGTGTGTGTGTGTGTGTGTGTGTGTGTGTGTGTGTGTGTGTGTGTGTGAACTGAATTTTGATTGCCTTTTAATTTGTTCACACATCAGTAACAACAGGTCTCTAAACATAGTCAAGACATCTAACGCAATTTTTTTGTCGTGACTCTCTGTGTTCCCCCCTCCCCCTTTTTTTTTATATTAAATTTTAGGTTGTTCGGGAGAGATTCAAGCACTTAGAAATTCCATATGCGCTCCTACCAAATTTGCCCACCAGCAGTTATGATCTGGCGAACACCACGAACCTGCTGAAAACCTTATGTGTTGGCAAGGTCTTGAAATGGGAAGGGGAAAGGAAGGGACTTGTAAAACTCTAAACTGACACCACTAGAACGACGGAAACAGGAGGATGAGCAGCCAATAGGCCAGTTTTTAATGTTGCGGGCTGGACTGAACTAGAGATATTAGATCTTGAGTCCACGGCTCTGTCAAAAGAGCCAGTGGGTTTGCTGTAAAATCTGTGGCCCGTCGGCAGAGCCATGGACTCAAGATCTGATATCTTGTGTTCAATCCTAGCGCGCAACATTAAAAACTGGCCTGTTGGCTGCCCGTCTGAATGTTTCCATCATTCTGGTGGTGTCAGCTTAGTGTTTCACAGGTCCCTCTTCCACATTCCCCATGTCAAGACCATGCCAGCGCATAGGGTTTTGCGCAGGCTTGGGAAGCCTGCCTGATAATTGCTGGCAGGTTTGGGCGGAGCGCATAATTTCCGAGTGCAGTGAATCTTTCTTGAACAAACTCCAAACACTGTGGCCCGCCCGAGGGTTGACCCACAAAACCGATCTGCCTGTGACATCAGAACCCTACAAGACTCCCCCCCCCCTCAACCCCTCCCCCCTGAGCTGGTTCGTAGGTTCCAGCCTGCCCCCGTGGGGATGTCGGGGGCTCTTTCAATATAAATAGTATCCCAGGAAATTCTGTGCTAGAAATATTCTGTCTGTCTGTCTGTCTGTCTGTCTGTCTGTCTGTCTGTCTCTCTTTCCTTGTTCCTTCTGTCTTCGTGGTTTACTTTGCTGTGTGTGCAAAACACATCTTTTATTGTGGGTATGTGTCTTTGGTCGTTGAACCCTCAACCCCTGCTTGATGAGCATGGCGCTCTGACGACTGAGCTAGCTAATGGGCCACTGAGAGTTCTTTTCCCTGGGTTGTTATTGTAGAAGTGTGTCGGAGTGTTATTGTAGAAGTGTGTCAGTGTTATTGTAGAAGTGTGTCAGAGTGTTATTGTAGAAGTGTGTCAGAGTGTTATTGTAGAAGTGTGTCAGAGTGTAACGCGGAGAACTTAACTAACATTGCACACCGGGAGGTCACTGTAAGGACGAACGTTTTCGTGTGTTTTGACACTGAAGTGCTGGCAGCTTTCTTTGTTTCGTGTTACTGTGATTTTGATTATTATTATTATTATATTATATGTTACGAATGTGATGATGATGATGATCGTATGCACCTGATTCTGTGGTCATATTGTGGATATGTTGTTGTTTTGGGATGGAGGTTTGGGGAGGGGGCTGGGGTGGGAGACCAGAGCCATACAGTCAGGCAGTCAAGCAAGCAGGCAGGCAGGCAGGCAGGCAGGCAGGCAGGCAAACATGCATTTTTGTCTGTCTTGTCTGTCTGTCTGTGAACTTTCTGATGTGAGCCTTTCTGTCAGTCTGTAAAGCCTTTCTTCTGTCTATGAACCCTTGCTTGTCTTCTGTGAGCTATGTTTTGTCAGTGAAGCCTTTCTATCTATGAAACCTTTCTGTTTGTCTTTCAAGAAGTTTTCTGTCTCCTTCCTCCCCCCCATCCCCACCACCCTTTCTGAGCTTCCCGTGTGTCATCGTCTTTTCCTCCAATCTTGGGTCTATCTCTTTCTCTAGCTTCTGTCTCTGGTATGTTCTCTCTGGTTTGTGTTTCTGTTTCTCTCTCTCTCTCTTCTCTGGTTTGTGTTTCTGTTTCTCTCTCTCGCTGCTCGCTCTAGCTCTCTCTCTCTCTCTCTGGTTTGTGTTTCTGTTTCTCTCTCTCGCTCGCTCGCTCTCTCTCTCTCTCTCTCTCTCTCGTTTGTGTTTCTGTTTCTCTCTCTCGCTCGCTCGCTCTCTCTCTCTCTCTCTCTCTCTGGTTTGTGTTTCTGTTTCTCTCTCTCCGCTCGCTCGCTCTAGCTCTCTCTCTCTCTCTGGTTTGTGTTTCTGTTTCTGTCCCTGTATTAGATATGCACGTTAAAGATCGTGGAAGTCGTACGATCGTGTCACTGACTGGCTTGTGGACACATGAAAACACCCATGCAAGCAACGGCAGATTTAAACTTAAGAATGGCTTTTAAGTTAATACCTTTTTCTTCTTCTTTACCTCCTCTCCCTTAACTACTTGAAGAGTCATTGGAGCGCTTTACTAAACTGTTCTAAAGATTGTTCCAGCCCTGTCGGTTGTGTGCCAAAGCCTGGGTTTTGCAGGTGATTTCTACGTCCATTCCGCAATATAGACATACCACAGAGGTAAATCAGACAGACAAGATACAAACAGACCTGAGACAGAGATGAGAGATAACTTTTACCGTTGGAAAATATGAGTATTATCTTTTTCTCATAAGATGGTCTGTCTCTGTCTCTGCCTCTGCTGTCTTTGTGGTCTTTCTCTGTCCGTCCCTGTCTCTGTCTCTCTGCTCTCGTCTGTCTGTATATATATATATCTCTCTCTGGTGTTGGTCTGTCTGTATTTGTTTCTAGTCAGTCTTTCTCAGATCTGTTCTCTCTCTGGTCTGTCAGTCTTTCTCAGATCTGTTCTCTCCCTGGTCTGTCAGTCTTTCTCAGATCTGTTCTCTCCCTGGTCTGTCAGTCTTTCTCAGATCTGTTCTCTCTCTCTGGTCTATCAGTCTTTCTCAGATCTGTTCTCTCTCTCTCTGGTCTATCAGTCTTTCTCAGATCTGTTCTCTCCATGGTCTATCAGTCTTTCTCAGATCTGTTCTCTCCTGGTCTATCAGTCTTTCTCAGATCTGTTCTCTCTCTCTGGTCTATCAGTCTTTCTCAGATCTGTTCTCTCCCTGGTCTGTCAGTCGTTCTCAGATCTGTTCTCTCCCTGGTCTGTCAGTCGTTCTCAGATCTGTTCTCTCTCTCTGGTCTATCAGTCTTTCTCAGATCTGTTCTCTCTCTTGTCTATGCCCATCTCTGTGTCTGTCTTCCGCCCTCTTTGCTATCCTCTCTTCGTGGTATTACATACGTGTGTGTTTGTAGAGACATGTGTTTGCACATTTAAACCTTCATTTGTGGAGCGTGTGTATTTTATATTTGGAAGGGGGGGGGGGGAAAGGGGGGGGGGACAGTGCATGTCTTATCTTGCGAGTGTAAATCGGGAACATCTGGTGTGATGATTGTAAACACGACATGGGTATTTCACCCCCCCCCCCCTCCCCACCTCCACCTCCACCTGACTGATTGTCCCATTAGAGAATATTCAGATTAAGATAGGAACGAAGATCCTGGAGAAAAATTGACGTTTGATGTAGCTGTAGAGGTAGATGTTAGAACTGCACAGTCGATCACCCGTGCAAGCGAGCGACTGACTGTAAGATAGTATTAGCAGTGCTGAATTTCACATCGT
Organism: Monoplex corrugatus; assembly: GCA_030674185.1. Taxonomy (NCBI): domain Eukaryota; kingdom Metazoa; phylum Mollusca; class Gastropoda; order Littorinimorpha; family Ranellidae; genus Monoplex; species Monoplex corrugatus. The sequence continues at coordinate 92,298,885 of CM060305.1, read as the reverse complement.
GTGGCATAGTTTTGACACTTATGGGCAAGCCAGTTTGGCCCGCCTGAAATGTTGTCGTCAGCTAGAGCAGAAAGGTGTGTGTGTGTGTGTGTGTGTGTGTGTGTGTGTGTGTGTGTGTGTGGTGTGTGTGTGTGTGTGTGTGTGTGTGTGTGTGTGTGTGTGTGTGTGTGTGTGTGTGTGTACACACCAGGGTGTCCTGGTGGTGGATGATATGGGGTGGTGGTGGTGGTGGTGGTGGTAGGGGTAGTGTGTGAGACTGTGAATAAGACAACTGTGGTGGCAGCCACGATCACCATTCGGGCTTTTGCTGTTCGGGCTGACGCACATGGGGGCTGAAAGTCATCGTCACAGAACCACAGCCTGACCAGCTGATGTTGTGTGCACTGGTATGTGAACCGTGCAGTGAAATGTGCTGATGTGCAGTGACTTGGGGAACGATCCTAAAATCTGTCGCTCTTTTTCATTTACTCGACCAAGTGAGGCATTTTTTTTTCGTTTACTCAACCAGTTGTTGGTTTCATGTACTCAGGCATGTTTTCAGCCTTAACCTCCTTTCCGTTTGTGTTGGTGGGGGTTGCGCCTTCCACGTGCCCTTGTGTGTATTAAATTACACATGAGTGAAAATAAGGGACTCGTCCGAGAAGGGGCATAACGGAGTGTCGCTCGTTTCTTCCGCTGTGTCTCCCTTTTTTCAGTCATCGCATTTTTCTCCTACAGCCAAGTGTTGTTTGTTTCATCCTTAACTTCTCTTTTTTCCTGCGTTTGTGGGGCTGCACCTTCCACGTGCACTCGTATGTATACACGAATGACACTGGAGGACAGATCCGGGAGCCTGTAGGCAAATATCGCTTGTTTTATCCACACAGTCATTTTTTTCCCCATCTTGGCTTGTTTCATCTAGAACTATGTGTTGCTTATTTCGTCCTTAACTTTGTGTGTGTATATATTTATGGCTGCACCTACCTTATGTACTCCTGTGCATGACTGAAGTAGAGGACTTTTCCAAGAAGCTGTAGGCACATGTAGCTTGTTTCACCCTGAACTGCCATTTTTTTTTTCATGCTTGCTTGTTTCATCTCCAAAGCTGCATGTCCCACGTGTACTGGTGTACATGATTGAGGAAAGAGGACCAGCCAGGAACGGAGGCCTCGTCTGGGAGTCTGTAACCAGTTTGTGATAACCAGTTTGTGTCATCCCTGAACCAGTGTCTCTTAGTCCAGCCACCTTGATTTCACTGACAAATAAGCGTCCTTCTTCCGAGACCTTAACCGGTGTGTGTCATCCATAAACAGGTGTTTCTTAATCCACCTTGATTTCACTGACAATCAAGTGCCCTTCTTCCGAGTCCATAATCAGTTTGTGTCATCCATAAACGGGTGTCGCTTATTCCAACCTCCTTGGAATCCAACCTCCTTGTCGCTTATTCCAACCTCCTTGATTTTAATGACAATCAAGTCCTCTTCTTCCGAATCCATAACCAGTGTGTTTCATTGATAAACAGATGTTGCTTATTCCATCCTCCCATATTCCACCCACAAATAAGTGTAACTTGTTCCATCCTCAGTTTGTGTCATCTACGACCTGATGTCGCTTGTTCCATCGTGACTCGTTGTTTGATCCGCCCGGCACTGGTAGGGCGACATCCGTGGACGTTGGGAAGAACACTGTGTGGGAGTGATGCGGTTTTGTGGTGGTGGTGGTGTTCTGCTGTGAAGGTCCTGCACAAGCCGTACCTTCTGCACACACACACATACTGGTGAATTTCCCAGCCCGACGTGACCCGTGTGACCATGTGGTGCTGGAATGGCTCCAGAGATCAGCGTGCACAGTTAGGAGAGCGAGGTGAAGTAGATAAAGCTGTGGATTAACCCTTTGACTGCTACATCCTGTTCACCAGCCTCCTGCATTGTCAGCCATAACAGCAAAGCAAAAGCTTAACCATTTGACTCACCCTGCAGGAAGCTGGTGGATAGGGTAAGGGAGTCAAATGGTTAAGTTTTTGCAATTGGTGGATAGGCTGTGAGAGTCAAAGGGTTAAGCTGTGTATTTTCATTACAATCGATTATTTTCATTTTCCTAAGCAGTGACGTTCGTTGCTGTTTCCTTTAGTCTTCCATTAAAACGATTTTATATTTTCTCCCCACTAAGCATCATTATTAGTTACTTTCTCCATTCGTGTTGTACTCTCCCTGTCTCTCTGTTTAATTAATGTTTGCTTTTCCGGATGCCTCTATTGTCTGTTGTATACTTTGTGTAAAGTGTAATGTAGAACCCACTTTGGGCGAGGCTGGATGTGTTTTGCTTATTTCATACACTTTGAAATAAAATTTGCTCTCGTTCTTGTTCTCTCTCGCTCGTCCTTCCTCTTTCTGTCTCACTGTCTGTCTCTCTCAGTCTGTTTCTGTCTGTCTATCTCTCCCTCTCTATCTGTCTGCCTGCCTGCGTGCCTGTCTGTCTCTCTGTCTCTGTCTGTCTGTCTGTCTGTCTCTCTCTCTCCTTCTCTCTCTTCAATCTCTCTGCACTCTCTCTCACTCGCTCGCTCTTTCGTCTTCTTTAAAAAAATTTTTTTTTTAACAGATTGACAGGTTGTCTTCTCTCCCAGTGTCTCGATGAATCATTGACTCTTCTGTCACAGTCATCACCCCCGACTCTTAATCTTTACCTTGTCGAGTGTGGTTCATACCTCTGTCGTCAGTGCCGTACGCGTTCCACGTCCGGGGTCTGCTTATATAATAGAATAAGTATAGGTGCAGATAACCGTATTGTTATTATAGTGCGTGAGATCTTGTGATCCGTACTTTCATTTCAGTTGAATTCTAACCTTACCTAGTCTGAATTGGAACTGGAACCCGCCAGGTAGCATTTTGGTGAGGAAAGGGTGGGGATATTTCTGATCTTCCCAGGTCAATGTGCAGACCTGCTAGTGCTTTTTTTTGTTTTGTTTTTGATTTGGTTCAGTTTTTACGTCGACACCCCTCCTCGGGTGATATGGCCGACGGGGATAACCATGAGGAAAGGGGGATTTATCTTATCCTACACTAACACCACCAGTGATGTTAAGATGGGACAGTGAGAAGGCCAGTTTTAATATAGCGTACCCCGGGAGTCGAACCAACACCCATTAGCATGTGAATCTGACGCTTAAACCAACTGAGCTACTGGGACCCGCTTTTGCTAGTGCCTGTTCCCGGTTCGTTTGTATATTCGTATGGAACGTCGAATAACGCACGTTGTTGATCCTATAAGCTCTGTCTGTGTTCGGTGACTTTTGGAAACAGGTAAATACCTAGCATGCGCAGCCATTTAAACGGAGTATGATTGCATGGTGAGGTTAAAAGCAAACAAACAGCCCTCTTGGAGAAAAAAAAAAGAAATAAAAAAGAAAAAAAGGAATGAAGATAGACAATTTATGTAAATACCCTCTTGATAATCGTGTGTGTGTGTGTGTGTGTGTGTGTGTGTGTGTGTGTGTGTGTGTGTGTGTGTGTGTGTGTGTGTGTGTGTGTGTGTGTGTGTGTGTGTGTGTGTGTGTGTGTGTGTGTGTGTGTGTGTGTGTGTGTGTGTTATACAAATCGCTGCCCCAGGAACTCGTAGAAAGCTATTTCACATGGATCAGGGTAGCGAGACATGTATGCCCTTTTTTTTCTTTAAATTCAGTCCCCCTTTTAAAAAAAAAAGTGTTTGTTTTGGTTTCATGTGAAGCACTCGGGACTTGAGCCCCTTAAAAACATTAGGTGTATAGTGAAGAAATTTAGGTACGTAGTGAAGAAAGTTAGATTTATATGCTTTATAGGGAAGAAATTTAGGTTATGTTATAGTTGAGGTAAGTACATTAATAAGACCAGGCAAAATTCTCTTTTTGTCCCAGGTACTCTGATCTCTCTCTCTGTCTGTCTCTTTTTCTGTACTTAAAATGTCATAATTCTTATTTTTCTCTCTTCAGCAATACAGTGACGTTTTCCATTGTTTTTGATTTGTTTTCGTTGTTGATATATTATCGATAGACGTGTGTGTGTGTGGGGGGGGGGACACCTTCCATGTTCTTAACACTTTAAATCCCACACCCAGTCCACCAGCATCCTGCATTGTCAACCATGCTAGCTAAACAAAAACTTAACCCTTTGATTCCCTCATCCAATCCACCAGCTTCCTGCAGGCGTCATGTCATTGTCTTTACCGTTGGAAATAAAGATCAGTCTCTCTCTGTTTCTCTGTTTATGTGTGATATCAGTAAAGGGAAAGGGGGGGGGGTACACCCTAACCACAACAACAACAGCAACAATGATGTCAATCACAACAACAGAAGATAGCTGGTTGGCCGAAGTGTTGCGCATGTCTTGATTCGGCCTGTAATTTTGATTGATTTGGTTCAGTTTTTACCTCGATACCCACGTCAGATGATATGGCCGACGGGGATAACCATCCCAGAGAAGTGGGGGAAGGGGAACTTGTTTAATCCTATACTGACACCACCAGAACAACAGTGATGTTAAGATGGGACAGTGAGAAGGTCAGTTTTAACCCTTTGACCCCCGCACCATATCCGCCAACTGCAAAAACTTAATCCTCTGATTCCCTCACCTCACCTTCTGCAGGAAGCTGGTGGACAGTGAGGGAATCAGAGGGTTAAGTTTTTGCTTTGACAGCATGGCTGACAATGCAGGAAGCTGATAGACAGGGTGCGGGAGTCAAAGGGTTAATGTAGCGCACCCCAGGATTCGAACCCACAACCATTAGCATGTGAATCCGACGCTCAAACCAACTGAGCTACTGGGGCCCGCCGGCCTGTAAAATACGCGTTCTTGTTTTATATTAGGGTGTAACATTGATATGGGGGACATCGTAGACTGTAGATGACTGAATGCCGGCCGTGCTGGTCAAGAGACGAGTCGTGGTGCGTAGTACATGATGTCACGCGCCTAACCTACTCCTGTATATATCGTAACGACTCATAGAAGTGGTTTTAGCCAACACGACTCGTCATCTAAGAGGACTATTAAAACATTGTTGGCTGAAGAAAAAGTGTTGGCAAACAGCGGCGACCCTGTTTAATTAATGAACCCTTTGGGTAGGGTGAGGTCTTCAAAGGGTGAACAGGTATACTGTAAAAACTGTTGGCAGGCCACGATTTTTCATCATTCCAAGATTTTACAGTCCTTGTTATCAATGAAACTTGGAGTGGCCATGGCGTCTGTTGACACGTGGACTGACTGACTGACTGTTTTGGACTGTGGGGTCCTTAGTACGATAGGGTCCTGTCGCCGGCCATTATGTCGTCAGTGACTACTCAGCACACACACACACGACCCCTGCTCTTGATAAAGTGTCTGGTGATAAACATTTGGGGATGGGTCAGTGTGTTGTGCAATTTTTTTTGGTGAAAAATCTGTGTTCCTTCATTCCGACCTGCTGTCCTGAATTCTAGCAGTATGACGTCGAGGAATGGTGTGGTGGTATTGACTCTGGAACTTTCAGTGTTGTGAGTATGCTGATATTCAAAAACAAAATTACAACACGTATAGTCTAAACGTCTCTATATTCCCTAGGCGGTTGTGAATTTTTCTTTACAAAAATGTAAAGGTCATGTTGTTATTCAGACATTATACGAAGCATACAGCCAAAACAGCGTGGAATATATGGTGTAGCAGTTAAGGCACCAGCCTGGACATAGGCATCCAGGTTTGAATCCTGGATAGGACAGGGATTTTTCTTTCTCCCTCCTCGCCTCCGGCAGAGTGCACAGAAAGATTGTCCCGTGTTTAAGTCTGGATAGTCTGGCATTACAGTGTCTGGTTTTTGAGACTAGTCTGACATGAAAATGTCAGTTTTTGAGACAAGTCTGAGATTACAATAGACCGTTTTTGAGACAGGTCTAGGATCACAGTATCCAGTTTTTGAGACAGTTTGGCATCACAGTATCCAGTTTTGAGACAAGTCTGGGATTACAATATTCGGTTTTTGAGACAAGTCTGGGATCACAATATCCAGTTTTTGAGATAAGTCTGGCATCACAATATCCAGTTTTTGAGAGGAGTCTGAGATTACAACGTCCAGTTTTTGAGACAAGTTTGGCATCACAATATCTACCTTGAGACAAGTCTGGGATCCACTTTTGAGACAAGTCTGGCATTGCAGTATCTAGTGTTAAAGACAAGTCTGACATTACAATCTCCAAGTATAGTATTACAATACACAAAGCAGTCGCCATATCTGGCTGGCAATATTGAGGTACCTGCTGAACCCGCAGATTATGAGAGTTCCATTGTCTCCGGGGCATCAGAAAATCAAATGGCTTTCAGAACTATAGCAACAAAACGCCTGAAACAATTTGTTTGGGATGTGTGTGGATGTTTTTCGTGATTGGGCCCTGCTGTAAGCGATTTAGTCCGGCTTTTCTCCACTCTTTGACTTGCAGATGTTTTGTTGTCCTTGTGCTCACATACAGGACAATGTTTAAGGAAAATGGAAAGCGGGACTGGGGAGGTGGGAGGATATGCATATATATCTGCAAGAGCTTGAAACTGTCATGCGCTTGCCAGCCTCTGCAGAGTACTGTTGTTTCTGGCTGCTGTGTACATGACTCAGATCATGTCCCTGCAGGGAAGATATTTCATTAACCCTTTTTATCCCTTGTCCTGTCCACAGCCTGAAGAAACTTGATCATTTCACTCGCTCACTTTAAGCTGTTGGTTAGGGTGAAAGAGTGAAAGGGCTACGTTTTTTGCTTCGCTATCAGGGCTGGTAATGCAAGAAGCTGGTGGACGGAATGAGAGAGTCAGAAGGGTTGAGCATGAACCCGGTTACGTGTCTTTGCCTCAAAATGTTTGTTTGATAAACCAGTCTGGTTTTCAGTACTTATTCCCGAACTTTTGTTTTGTTTTTGTTTTTTGTTTTGTTTACTGTGTTTGCGCAGATCTTATTTTAGAATTCTTTATTTGTCAAACGGTGCATAAATTCGAGCACGTAGAAATCTTATCAGATATATCGGTAAGCTTAATTCTTTTTTTCTGTCTTGTTTGGCAAGTTCTTTCCTTTATTGACATATTGGAGTAGAGGCTGTATTTGTCATCTCGAGTAGGAATATTTCTGTCTGTCTTGGATCCCTTCCCCAGTTTATTAACGAAATGAAATATAATGCGCCTGTTTTGCAGAAATATTGAAATCTGTTGCTTTTCTTGTTACATAGATCAGTGATGTGGCAATATGATGTGCCGTTTATTGAAATTCCTTGACAATAATTTGTTGGTTGTTGTTTCGAACAACGAATGGTGTGTCATGACTTAAAGATAGTGTAAAAATCATCATACTTGTTTCGTAGAATTTTTGGTTTAGTATTCATTTTTGGGGCAATGAATATCAACCATAAACAAAAGCTTTGATAACACTTAGAAAACAGTAATTGAATTGCAGTACATGTATAGGCATGTTTACAGTAGGCTTATAAACAAACAGTATAGAACAGTTATGAGCTGTTGTAATGTAAGCTTGAACATTTATAGATTACTTTCAAAATGGAAACAGTTCTAAGTTAATTGCAATAATAAATGTCATAGGGATGATATACGGTTTGTTCTCTGACATGTAGTTGTGGTAGTTGTGCTTTTCTGTGTTGAACTGGTGCAAAAAAAAAAAAAAGTTTTATCCTGGCGTTTAGTAGTTCGATTTTGATCTTTGTATTTAATTGTTTTCGATAAAACATGTTTGGAAGACGCAAACAAACAAACAAATAAACAAACAAACAAACAAACAAACAAACAAACAAACAAACAAACAAACAAACAAAACAAAACAAGAAAACGAAATCAGAAACGAAACAAAACAAACGATCCCCCCCCCCCCCCCCAAAGAAAAAAACAAAACAAAACAAAATAAAAAACAACAAATCAAACAAAAACAAAACAAAACAAAACAAAACACAAACACGTACACCACCACCAATAATTTTGATAACCAAGCGCCTTGGTAGGCGGCAGGAACAGGAGGAGGTGGAAGATGGTGTTTGTAATCGAGCATATATAGAGAAATGATATCGCATACATTATAATTAAATGAACTATTTATCGGTTTTTTACATTTTCATCCACACCAGCAATTTTTAAAAAATCATAGAAAATATGTTAATGAATTTTGACGTTCTTCATTAAGTGTTCTGCTAAATTCCAGAAATTCCGAACACAGTTACTATTCCACAAAAAAATGTTGTATGGAGTCCCTTGTGTGATTACACACCATGGGCATATTGTCGTGGCTGTTGTGGCCATTGTGTTTATTACATTTATTGCAACAATTACAGTTATTTACTGAAGATGAATACAGCATGTCAAAGAGGGGTAATGTTCATTTAACGTGGTGATATGATTCTAGTAGTCGGCTGAGATATAAACAGTATGAACCTGAACCGGGTATCTTTCCTTGTGAATATTGCAAAGCGATCTGTTCTATCAATTTTCATTCGATTTTACGCAAAGCGTCTGGGATAGCTTCACTCACCTTGGAAAAATGTCACCTGGGGCTACCAGCGTAACTCGTGTTATCGGCGAAAGGATTGACCAAGAATTATCTCGCATCTACAGAAGTTGTGTAACCGTCTCTTTCTCATTCCACAGTCAAAATCTGATTGTAGGGATTATCCTGCCTTCTCCCTCATGGATCTCTTCACTACCTTTTGGTTTAAAACATTTTATGACAGAGCTCGACCCCTTTTCTTCTGTTCTTGGAAAAAAGGGGACTGGGTTAGTTTGGTACGTCTTAAGTGGTCAGCCAAAGGTCTTCATCAAGTCTTCTGTTTGTTTCTAGGTTGCCCGTTAGGCCATTGCTCGATTCTTTTATTTCAGAGCGATGGACAAATGTATAGAATGGGTTCTGGAGGCTATGGTACTCTCAGGCATTGGATTTGATTTCTGGTGAGTGGTGTATCTGTGAGGCAAGATTCCTGTTAGCTGGTGATGAGTTATGTATAAATAACAGGCAGACGTGGTCACTGTTGTTGGACAGGGCTGCTGACGTACTGCTTGTTTCTAATGGGTACCTGGTTTTGTGCGTTCCAGCTCATCCATGCCTCAAATGATCAGTGTGTCTCTGAAGCATGCTTGCCGTAGCTCGGATCTGTGCATGCACATTATTCTGGGCCACACTGTGCAGGCGAAATAATGTGGCTGCATGGGCTACATGTATATTTCTTTTGAGTAGGGTGGGAAGGAAAGAGATAAAACAAAACAAAACAAAACAAAACAAAACAAAACAAAACGTGGAAGGATATTCATAGAAAATATGCAGGTGAATAGACAGGTGAAGAAAAATTGAAAGAAACAGGCAGTAGGCAGAGAAGGAGAAGGCAGAAGCAAAGATATCAATAGAAGAAAAAGGATATTTCCAGTTCAAAATTTCCAGAAACATTTCCCGTACAGAATTTCCAGAAAGCGGAAATACTAGTTACACTGAAAGAGCCCCCAACGATGTTCCCACAGAAGGGTAACCCTGACCGAAATTTGTGAAAAGCCAGTGACAGAACTCGGTGGCTTTGCATGGAATTTAACTAACTACGCCACATCATTTCTAAATACGCACAAATCAGTCAGTACCTGTGTGAATTGTGATGATGAAACTTAGCAGCCAGCCACCCACCCACTCAGTCA
>CM060305.1:92274250-92284250 GCA_030674185.1 Monoplex corrugatus | reverse complement strand
AAAAGATTGTCCCCTTACCCTGAAGGTTTTTATTTTCATGGACAACATTCCGAGAACAGTTCCCATCTCCTCTTTTGGTGCTTTACCTTCCCTAACCCAGATTTCAGTTTCAGTTTGTTTTTCAAAATGACGTCTCCACGCTCGGAATGAATTCCAAATGCACTATCGTCACAGGTGCCATGTGTATGGTGATCATGGCACAAGCCTGAAGACTGCGCATACACCATGAGCTGGCCAGGTCCTGAGGCCCTACCTAGCTATGTTTTACCCAGCCTACATTTTTTGTTTTTCGTCAGTACTGTATCGGTCTATCATTGGAACAGTCTTGGTTATATGAAAATGACAACCCAGAACAGGAGCAGACACTCATTTAAAGCTTGGTAAACCTGAAGGGCGTGCACGCAGATTTTTCCGCCCCGCTTGATGCGTTCGCCTACCGTCAGAGTGGAGAGCAGGAACTCTGTCTCTATGCCAGCCAGCTTTTCTGAAAGTATTTGAACGGACAAGAGAAGAAAATCAATTATTGACGACTAGGGTCTAAATACCAAGGGACAGTGCACCTCCCTGACCCTGACGTGGGAGGGATGGAGAGAGAGGGCATGGTATTGATGGATTGGTGCGAAGACTGGGTCATCCACCTTGACTCGGAGACAGACAGAGATCCCCATTCCATTAGACACCCCCACTCTATTAGACACCCCGCCACTGCGCTGACGCTTTTGCTTTCTCCCTCTCTCTTTTCCTCTGAATCGTTAAACCAACCTTATCATTGTGGAGCACCATTGTGTATCTTTGAATCCTTTTCGCTTCTTCGCCTGCGTGTTTTTTTTTTTTTTTTTTATTGTTTTTTTTTTTTATTGTTTTTTTTTTTTTTTTTTAGTGATGCATTTGGTTGAACGGCCAGCGTCAAGGGCATTATCCTTTTATTTGCGTGGATGCAGTGTTATGTTTACTGAATTTTCTTTTTCAGCTGTTTTTTTTTTTCTGGGACCATCCATATGTTTAGATGTGTGTGTGTCTTGCTTGAGATGGTTATAGCCCTGATATGACGCTAAGCAGTCGGCTGGGATTTAAACACTGATGATGATAATCCCGTCCACCAGCGGCCAGCGGGTCGAAGGAATGAAAGAGTTAAAAGACAGAAAAGGATGGCTGGGGCAAGAGTGTGAAAGGGTTAAGCGATGCACACGAGTTCAAGAAGCCGGTGTATAGGACAAGGGAGTGGAAGGGTTAAAAAATTGCACACCGAAGCTGGTGAAGAGACAGTAGACAGGCACTCACCTAGCAGATTAAGACTCCAACAGAACTCTCCAGCCTTGTTTAACAGTTTCAGCTCAGCAGTTGTGTGCGACGTAAAGTTGTGCTCGAGACGCGTACTTAAATGTTATCTTGGATTAGAATGTTTTGGTGCCTGCCAAGGTCATTTTGTTTTCCCATTCAGTTTTTGTTGTTTTCACCTGAGATTTTAGTTCATTACTTTGTTCTCATCAAACAGCTGTTGTGGTTTCCAGACGCCGTGTTAAACTTGCATCCAGACGGATTAGGACATTTCTGCTTTACATTAGCTGATCATCTGATTGTGTAGCTGAGGGGAAACAACAGCGACATCATCGGCATGGTTTAGCTGATTAGGGTATTAAATTTGATCACCTCTGGGGTCGATTGGCTGTTGGGAAAATTAAATTCCAGTGAAAGATTTGAATTTATGATTCATAACAGTCTTGTTGTTTAGGGTATTTCTGCCTGTTTGATTTTACGTGACGTTTTTTGGACTGGCTGTGGTCTTGGATTCTTGGATTTTGTCTTGTTTTGTTTGGTGGTCTTCTTCTATTCTTGAGTTAGATGGTAGCCTGGAACAACACTTACATCTGTTATCTGTTTTGTCAAAGCGGTTTAAGGGACATCAGATTTCCCTGATAGTTTCTGACTAAACAGTGTCTGGGGCGTCAGTTTTCCATCAGTGTTTTCGGCTTTCGGCCAATTATTCGCTCTTGAGAGAGTCATGTTGCCCATTTGGACAGGCCATCTCCTAGACGTCATGTCCTTAGTTGAGTTTGTGTACTGAAGAGCACTAGTCTGCATTCACATTCCATATGCGCTCCATCCTGTAAAATTCGTAGCATTTTCAACAGATGACAGGTTGTGTGCATAATCCTGGAGCTGGTGGCGTCTTGTTTTTATGATTTTTAAGATGCAGGTTTTTTCCTTCCCACAAACTGCCTGCGTAGTTTGTCTAGCTTTCTTTACAAAGTGCATGTCTTGTCGGTTTCCCCCCCCCCCCCGCTCCTTATATAGAGCACGCCAAGTTGTGACAACTTATTTGTCAGAGGCGTAAAGTATTTGAAATATTTTAACGTACGTACCAGCTTGTGACATTTCATGGCGAATCAGATTCGATTTCACGGTCATATTATTGTGCCTGTTTGGAAATTAGGACACTGCAAGACTAAGTTTAACAAGAAAAAACTATTCACTGATCAGTGGTGTGGGACATTACTACTTAATCCTAGTTTGACCAACCAATTTTTTTTTTTACTCATTTGAAAAAACAAAAACAAAACAAAAAACAAAAAAACAAGAACAAAAAAACAAGAACAAACAAACAAACAAACAAACAAACAAACAAACAAACAAACAAACAAACAAACAAACAACCCCGACGTCAGTTAAGCTGTTTGAACCAATCACTCGAACATGGCGAACAGGATTTTGACATGGTGACCCAAATTTTACTGTGGTTGACTTTTGTCTGTTCTTCTGTTTGTCATTCATCAGAGTCTTTATATAGTTGATGCACGCTGTGACACAGCCAGCAAGACACTCGTGATCGATTTTTTTAAAAAACATCTTCTCCATCTTCTTAAGGAGTGCATCACAAACTCGGCAAGTAACGTATCTCTCTTCGCGCGCATGCACACACACACACACACACACACACACACACACACACACACACACACACACACACACACACACACACACACACACACACACACACACACACACACACACACACACACACACACACACACACAACACGCACAGTGCATCACAAACTCGGCAAGTAACGTATCTCTTCGCGCGCATGCACACACACATACACACACACACACACACACACACACACACACACACACACACACACACACACACACACACACACACCACACACACACACGCACACACACACACTCTCTCTCTCTCTATCCCCCCCCCCCCCCCCCCTCAATCGCCTCGCCCGGATTTTCGTGATCGCGAGGGACAACACAGGACTCTCTCCTCACATAATGCCATCTCTGTATGTATGCATGTTTATGTGCGTTTGTATGTATGTATGCGTGGTTTCGTGCACGCTTGCCTACGTGCCCTCGTCTTCTGCGGTTTGTTGACGTCATAATGAAGCATTACCCATCGATTTATGTATGAATGTAAAAAAAAACAAACAAAACAAAACAAAAAAAAAACAACCATGCCAAGCTAAGCTAAACACAATGGATTTCCTATCTCTGTCCTATCCGAAACCCCCCCCCCCCCCCTTCTCTCCACCTCATGCATCTCTGACATAATGGGAGCCATGCTTTTCTTTTCCGTCGTCATCATCTTTTTCCTTCTTTTTCTTGAATATTCATGTTATGGATACGGATGCATTTCTGCACCAGTGCTGCTGCTGGGTTTCTCCACTGGTGGTGGCTCTGGCGCTGTAGATGCCAGCGACGAGGGGCGAGCAGACGTTTAATATGTGCACTGGTGTGCTGGCTGTGTTGGAAGAGGTCTCGTCTCAGGAATCTGCACTGGGTCTTGCGGACGTCAGCGACGCCCAACACAGGGGGTGACAAAAAACAAAAATAAAAACAAACAAAAACAACCAAAAAAAAAAACAACACACGGGACATTGAAATTAATAATATCCTGAAACAGAGGCATTCTCCCCGCATTAGAACATCTCTTACTCCCCCCCCCCCCCAACTTACGCTTATACGTACACGTAGGCATGCCTGCACTCACTAACTCATTCACTGACACGCGTGCACGCACACACACACACACACACGCACGCGCACACACACACACACACACACACACACACACACACACACACACACACACACACACAACACACACACACACACACTCACTCACACACTCACACACTCACACACTCACTCACTCGCTGTCTCTGTCTGTCTCTGTCTGTCTCTCTCTACCCCCCTTCTCCCCTCTCTCGTATCTCTTTATTTTCCCAGGTGTGAAGAACTGTAGTGGAGAGAGAGGTGTGTTGTGTAAGAAATCTGCACTAGAACCTTGTAGTGACGCATAACCCTAGCTAATAGTGTCTCAGGCAGTTGACACACACGTGCAAAGTCATTGACCATACTGAGTAGTAAGGTAAGAGGCGGAGGAGGAGGAGAAGGTGCAAACCTGCGTTTGGACAGTGAAGGTCACCAAACAAGAAAGTTTGCGCAGGCGCAACCCTCCCCCCTCCCCGTCCATCCCATGTGCCGTAATTCAGAACTTCAGAGTAGTGTAGTAGTCATGTCTTAGGAATCTACACACTGGTACCTTACAGTGATACATAAAAGCCCCAGTAACCGTGAGGCCGGTGGAACGGAGGATCATTAGGGGAGAGAGGAACTTGCAACACGGACGCAAGCAGTTTTAGGTAACTTTGGCCAACTTTGACACACGTTTTAGTGTACTATGTTTTTGCATAGTTTTGTATTCAGGTTTGCCCCTCACCGTTGCGACATTTTGGCCGGGATGGTCAACTTCAGGGGCATATCCTTAAATTTTGTGTGCTAGTGTATTATTTATGTGTAGTTAATTATTTTCTTTTCCATTTTTTAAAAACGTATGCAGGGGTCGACGAGATGTGAGTATTTTGAGATGGTTATATCCCCGATATTGCTCTGTGCATTCGGCTGGGTTTTAAACAATGCTGCTGATGATAGTGATGATGATGATGATGATGATGATATTAATAGTACTTACGCTTTGGCAGTGGGTATGTATCGATAATGTCCTCTGCTCCGACCTTTGCAAAGAGAGAGAGAGAGAGAGAGAGAGAGAGAGAGAGAGAGAGAGAGAGAGAGAGAGAGAGGAGAGAGAGAGATTGATTGATTGATTGATGATTTGATTGATTTAATTGGTTCGATTCACTTTTGCGTGAGCACCCCTATCTCACGTGATACGGCCGGCGGGGATCACCGTCTCCAGGAAATGAGGTGGGGGCAAAGGGAGAGCTTATCCAGTTGTACACCGACGCCACCAGCAGAACAACAATTAAGTTAATTAAGATGGGGAGTAAGAAGACCAGTTTAAACGTAGCGAACCCCAGGTTCGTACCGGCAACGATTGGCATGCAAGTCCAGCTCTCGTTATTATCGTCGTCGTCATCAGTTTGGAGTCCTTGGCCAGGAGGCACTAAGCACTGGCTGCCCTGTTTGTCCTATAAAACACAGAGAGTTCAGGGCCTTAGTTGATAGACATATTTTAACAACTAACCCTTGCTCTCTCTCGTCCTGTCCCTCCAGTTTCCCGCAGAAAACTTGGTGGGGGTGGAGGAAAGGTGAGGGAGTAAAAG
Organism: Monoplex corrugatus; assembly: GCA_030674185.1. NCBI lineage: Eukaryota > Metazoa > Mollusca > Gastropoda > Littorinimorpha > Ranellidae > Monoplex > Monoplex corrugatus. The sequence goes on along the minus strand of CM060305.1, from coordinate 92,278,669 downwards.
GTCAGGGATGGGATTATTCCCTTCACTTTGGTTCGTTCTGCCTCTTCTGGCGTGCTTTACATTCCGGAAAGAAATATTAACATCGTCGAATACTTTCGAACGTTAAGGTTTATTGAGGTTTGGAATACTTGCTGAGTGTATTATAGGTGAAGGGCTGATGTACCATTAGAATTAGAGCGAGGGAGGGAGGCAGAGAGAGAGAGAGAGAGAGAGAGAGAGAGAGAGAGAGAGAGAGAGAGAGAGAGAGAGAGTCAAAACTATGAAGTAATTTTGTTGTTATGTCGTGTCATGAATTGGAAGCCATTGGGGAACGTCAACATCATCATGAAAACGAAAACAATAGAGTGCAGTAAAAATTCAGTCTTGCAGTCGCCTGTATTTTTATTTGTATTTTTTGTTGTTGTTGATCATAGTACATTTACCGTGTGAAAATCTGGCTGCTCTCCAAGGGGAAAACGCCCCCCCGTGGGGATGCCAGGGGCTCTTTGTGTATACGTAATACCCCCCACCGTCTGGAAATTCTGTGCTAGAGATTACCTCTTTGCTGTCACTGTCTTTGTTTCTGCCTTGTTCTTTTACTTTGTGTCATTTCTTCCTACATCATTTTCTGCCTTGCTGGTCCATTCACCTGTATGTTTTCGATAAAGTCTTAGATACTTTCTCTTAGGGTTGATGATTGGATACTAGGGAAATGAGATATGCGGAAGCAATTTTGGATAATTTAGGCCCGTTTTTGTGTATGTTTTAGTGTCCATAGTTCTGTTAAAATTTGTATTCAGATCTGGTTTTTAAATCTTTGTGATAATTTGGACGGAGTGGTCAACGCCAGGGGCGTTTCCGTAGATAATGTGCGCGAATGCATTGATATGTGTACTTAATTTTCTTGTCCCTTTTTTTTTCTTTGTTGAAATATGATGTTTGTTTGGAAACGGTTATAGCTCTGGTATGACTTTACGTCATATGTTTGTGTGCGAACGCATTGATGTGTGTACTAAGTTACCTTTTCCTCCCCCCCCCCTCCCCGTTGAATAATTGTTTTTGTTTTGAAACGGGTTATAGCACTGATATGGCTTTACGCAGTCGGCTGGGCTTTAAAACAAAAAACAACAATGACAGTAACGATAACAATAAGGGGAAAACTTGTGGCAGTGCGGCGCCACCCATTATTCTTTTATTTTTGTCTCTGTGCGTGTATTTTTTTTTTTTTTTTTTTTTTAGAAAGTGGATTTTTTTCCCTTGCATAATTTACCAGGGCCGGCATCTTTGTTAATCTGGGTTCTTTTACTTAAACTGAGTGTTTACTGCATAAGGGACCCCGCTTTATCGTCTCATTCGAAGGACAAGCTGCTGGATTGACACTCGAGGCAGTGGCTCCCCGTGGAGATGCCGGGGGCTCTGTCAGTATAAACAGTGTCCCACACCTTCTGGAAATTCTGTGGTTGAAGTCGTCTGCCAGCCGATCTGAGTGGAGCGTATATGGAAGGGCGATGGAATCCTCCTTGAACACATTTCCGATCCCGCTTACTGGTGTCCTTGTCCGTGTTTAGGGGTGGTGGTTTGATGGCGTACGGACGGACGGACAGACAGACATACGGACGGACGACCAGCACGTCGGTGTGGGAAAGCCAGTCTGATTGAAATGACCTTCTCATTCATGGTGACCTTGTTTTGGGAACGGTCGACCCGTTTGTCAGTGGCGAAGTCACAGGGTCGCCGGCTACTCTCGCCTGTTTACGTTTCCTAATTGAATGTGTACGTTTGCGCCCCCTTAATCCCACACCCTCATTAAAAAGAACAAAAAATTTTGTTTCCTTCTTCCCTGGGGAAACTGGTGACACATTGTCATCATACTGTGTAGGACTCATTGTTCACTTGTTTTTTCCCCCCATCTATATCAGTCTATGTATGTATGTTATGTATGTATGTAGTTGTATGTATGTATGTATGTATGTATGTATGTATGTATGCATGTATATATGCATTCATCATCCATCCATCCATCCATCCATCATCTTCATCTATCTATCTATCTATCTATCTATTATCTATCTATCTATCTAATCTATCTATCTATCTATCTATCTATCTCTATCTCTCTATCTATCTGTTGTGTGGAAGTTCTCATACACTGTCTTTCTTGTCCATGGCTCATATTTCCCATTGCTGGTGGTTTGCTTTTTTAAAGTACTCATGTTCTTGACTTTCTAGACCGGTCTACGGACATTCCTCGGATTTGTTGTTGTTGTTGTTGTTATTTTGTTTTTGTTTTAGTGTTATTTTTGTTGAAAGCCCAGTCGAGTGCGCAGAGCCATATCAGGGCTAAAACACTTTAAAACATACACAGTACTCTCAGATAGAGTAATCAAAATTACGCCTTGGAATGTGGTCAGCTGTCCGAATAGCTCAGTTCCACTAAAAAGTCTGATTATGTGTAAACACAGTTAGCCCAAATGAGAATGGAGAAAAGCGCTCTACAAGAACGATGTATGAATGATAATTAGCTATACTTTCGATGGATAATTGTAAGTCAACAGATTCAGTTGAATTCGTCCCATAGAAACTTCCATTGACATAAGGAAAGAGAGGATCTACTTTTTCATTGGCTGTGTCATAGAATGTTGACAACTCCCAGCATGCATGCACTTAAACGGCAGGTATGAAAAATGGCTTTTAGCTGCTAACTTGTACAGTTGGAAACTGAAGTATTTTCGTCATCATCATCATTTTACTGTATATATAGGAGAATCGGTTGATGGACCAGTGTCGCGGCGGTGACAGCTGCTTCTGTTTTTGTTCATCTAATCAGTAGCAGTGATGCAAGTGTGTGTGTGTGTGTGTGTGTGTGTGTGTGTGGTTGTGTTTGTGTGTGTGTGTGTGTGTGTGTGTGTGTGTGTGTGTGTGTGTGTTTGTCTTGCTGATTTAGTTTTCTTAGTGTATTAACGTTGTTTGTGTTGTGTGTGTGTGGTGTGTGTGTGAGAGAGAGAGAGAGAGAGAGAGAGTAAATAAACAAGGTTGTTAAGTTTTAACAGTCCTTTTTCACACCAGCTGTTTGTGAATACTCCCTCACACGAAGACTTTGATGCTGAGGAAATTTATCGCTTAGTTCCAGAAATCCTCACTGAATACAGTTATGAAGAAAAGAGAAAAAGCAATCAAGCAGTTTTTAACACAATACATAACTTTGTCAAAAACGAGACCGTCCGCTTATTTCAGTGCTGAAATCAAGTCGACTAAGAGCATGAGAACCTGCCGTACATAACGCAGAGCAGTATCTGTTGATAGGCCGCTCTGTCCATGTCCCCAGAGCAGTCGTTTGTTTCCTTTCGTGTCCACTTGGATCTAGGGGGACCACCGCTAGCTAGTCTTGTCGAAAACTACTTCTTACTGCAGTGCAAAAGTCAGTCGACTATTGACCCGATGAGCTGCCGTATAGTGCACTGTTGTTGATAGCTGGCAGTAGCCCATGTCCACTGATCGTTAAGTCGTTTAGATCCATTCACTTCAGCTTGGGTATGAAGGACCCGTTACTTCATTGTTCAGATCGGCTGAATGCACGCGCGCGCGCGCACGTACGCACACACACATACACGCACGCACGCACGTACACACACGTGTATATATGTATACATGTATATGTGTGCGTGTGTGCGTGCGTGTTTGTGTGTGTGTGTGTGTGTGTGTGCGTGCGTGTGTGTGTGTGTGTGTGTGTGTGTGTGTGTGTTGTGTGTGTGTGTGTGTGTGTGTGTGAGAAAGAGAGAGAATGTGTGTGTGTGTGTGTGTGTGTGGAGAAAGAGAGAGAGAGAGAGAGAAGAGAGAGAGAGAGAATGTGTGTGAGAGAGAGAGAGATTTAAATAAGATTTAAGCGTTCCAGAGAGAGAGAGGGGGGAGGGAGAGAGAGAGAGAGAGAGAGAGAGAGAGAGAGAGAGAGAGAGAGAGAGAGAGAGAGAGACAGACAGACAGACCTTTAAGCGTTCTGACTGTTCTCGGAAGCGTGCAAGCACGTTGTATTGACTGACCACACTGTGCAGGCGGTATGATGCTGCAAAGTCTGCACACTCCGTCTTTGGTGGGCTTGCATGCTGGGTGTTTTGCGTGTGTCCATAAACCACCGGGCACTGACATGGACTTACGGGATCTCTAACGTGCAATACTAGATGTTCTGTGTACGTGTACGCACGAAGGGAACTTAGACAGGTCTGCATATATATTGACCTGGGAGACAGGAAAAATCTCTAGACTTTATCCCCAACCTGGCTAGAGGAACGTGGTAAGGATCGAACCCCAGACCCTTTGTATTGGAAGTTTTACGTCTTACCCACTTAACTACCGCAACCGTCGACCGAGGAAATGTTGTACAGTACAGTACTTAGCAGTGCAGTGTTGTTAATAGCCAGCACTATAGTTCCATGTCTGCTGAAT
>CM060305.1:92264250-92269250 GCA_030674185.1 Monoplex corrugatus | reverse complement strand
TGGGGTGGGGGAGGGGGGGCTTCTTGCGGTATCGCCAACCGTGTTGTACACATTGTTTTTCTTTGTGGCGGCGGGTGTACAGACGTGACGGGGACTAAAGATCGAAGCTTGTACAAATCCCTGACTCCAGGCATAGAATAAATAAATAACATTGTACAAGCTCCGTTGACCTTTTCCAAGGGGAAACGACCCCGCTCAAGGTCAATTGAATCTCCAGATAGATCCGTTCCCTCTAGTGTTTTCAGAACGAATTTGAAGCTGAATTGCCTGCGGGCATCTGTGTACATTTACGTTCCCATAATCATGCGCTGAGCTTGTTTGGATGTGATCAGATACATTGTATACTAATCAGGCAGTGCTTCCTTTCTGAATATCTGAACAAAACATTTTTGTGTGTGTGTGTGTATCTGTACATTATGCGTGCCTACTTTTCTGTCTAGTTTGGATGGTTTTCGAATGAAATATTTGTTGCAGCATTCTAATAAGATCGGATAGCTTTTATTTACACGTGTATTAAAGATACGTACGCGTTTTACATACATTGCAGTGGGCTCCAAGAACAAGTCAACGTGTAGACAGCCTGTGCATTGGTGGGGTGTTTTTGCATATATTTACTTATTATCATGCAGCATTATATAATAGATTTAAATTGCTATGAATCAAAACCAGAGTATTTGCCGCAATTAGATTATTATTATCATTATTATTATCATTATCATTATTATTATTGTTATTTATTATTATCATTATCATTGTTATTATTACTATTATTATTTTATTATATTATTATTATTATCATTATCATTATTATTATTATCACATGTCTTATTCTTCCGCGATATAGAACCAGAGGATAGCTTTCAAATCGAGATCAGAGCATTTTTTTTTCAGCATACCATTTGTATGAGTCGGGTTTGGGTCAAACCCATGCTCAAAGCAGCTGACACACTTCATCTTTTGGGTTTCTGTGATCCTTCCTTTTGCCGTGCCAAATGAAAACTCCGTCTTATGAACATCGTTTCTACCTGTCGCAGAACAGCTTCTGTCATTACAGAAAATCCATTCATGAACTGTTTAGAACTCATTTACCATACTTAACTATGAGGGGGACGGGGAGGGAGAGAGAGAGAGAGAGAGAGAGAGAGAGAGAGAGAGAGAGAGGAGAGAGAGAGGAGAGAGAGAGAGAGAGAGAGGAGAGAGTGTTCCGACTTCTCAATGTCGCGTACACACACACACACACACGCACGCACGCACGCACGCACGCACGCACGCACGCACGCACGCACGCACGCACGCACGCACGCACGCACACACACACACACACACACACACACACACACACACAAGGGAACGGGAGGGGAGTGGGTCACGACTTCATCATGCGGGTCGATCAGTATTGATTACCCCATTTCTATTTTTCTGTTTTGGTGTCTTTATTCTTCGTTCTTGTGAATGGCAATGAAAAACGAGTGATTCATTCAGTGCTGTAAGGAACCACTTGTTTTTCACTGCTGAGCGCAAAACAGCCGCCCATATATTACTGCAGCCAGGACAGTAAATGGGACACCTGATCGATAATCGCACGCGGAGTCTTTTTATTTAAAAAAAATTTTTTTTTTTTTAACCCTTTGAATCCTTCATTCTGTCCCTCAGGTTTCTGGAACCCTTTCATACCCTCATCCTGTCCACCAGCTTCCTTAAACCCTTTCACTCCTTCACCATATGGTCCACCAGCTTTCTTAACCCTTTTACTCCATCATATCCACCAGCTTTCTTAACCCTTTCACTCCCTCACCCTATCCACCAGCTTCCTTGCCCCTGTCACATATCCTGTCCACCAGCTTCGTTAACCTTTTCACTTATCCTTTCCACCAGCTTCCTTAACCCTTTCGCTCTTTTATCTTGTCCGCCAGTTTCTGGTAACCCTTTCACTCCCTTATCCCTTCCACCAGGATTTGGTAACCTTTTGACTCTCAGCCTATTCTGGTAACCCTTTGTTTCTCTCATCCTATCCACCAGCTTCCTGTAACTCTTTCACTTCCTTGATTGTAAAGGAAAGATGACATTTAAGTGTTTTCTATAGTGCTGTGTTTAAATTGTAAAATGAAAGAATGCATGTATTTTTTTTTTACAATGCATCGTATGATTGTAAAATGAAGAAAGTATGTTAAAATGAAAACAATACAGTACACACATACACGACGCTGACACAGGCAGACACACACAGACACAATTGCAGACACAAACACACACAGACACACTCGCAGACACAGACAGACAGGAACACACACACACACACACACACACACACACACACACACACACACACACACACACACACACACACACACACACACACACACACGCACACACACACGCACGCACGCACCACACACATACACACACACACACACACACACACACACACACACACACACACACACACACACACACACACACACACACGCCACTGACACAGAGAAGAATCGATGGAATCAATATCGCGCTAACCTCTTTCCTTCCCAGGAACACGACAAAACGGAGAAAGTCAGCACTTGACTAGGGATGTCAATCAACTGGAGAGCGCTACAAATCTATACCCACACAGACAGACATTGAAACAGGCGGGCGCCATGGGTCGATCTTAATCAGTGTCATTTCTGTTGACCCTCCACCTCTATTCCTTTCGTTTAATTTTTAAATTAAGATTTTGTTTTTAACATGGATATGGAAAATAGAAATTGATTAATCGATTTGGGGGGGGGGGGGGGGGTGTTGTTGTTGATTGATTGATTTGATTTCGTTGATACGTCAGCGCCCGTGTCATGTGATACATAGACCCTGCCTCTTTGTCCAGCAGTGACTGCCCCTTCACTGCTCCCCGTTATTCCAGTCCAGTTCTGCCCGCCTCCCCCCTTCCCAGTATTCATGATGTGTGTGTGTGTGTGTGTGTGTGTGTGTGTGTGTGTGTGTGTGTGTGTGTGTGTGTGTGTGTGTGTGTGTGTGTGTGTGTGTGTGTGTGTGTGTGTGTGTGTGTTGGTCACTGTGATTGAATGTTTGAATGTACAACGAGAGTGTGCGCTTAGATTTGATTTATACCTCAAGATTTAGCGCCTTATGAATACCACCATCATGATGATGATGATGATGATGATGATGATGATGATGATGATGATGATGATGCTGATCCTCTTCCTCCTCCTCCTCCTCCTCTTCCTCCTCCTCCTCATCGTATGGCCGATGGGGATAACTTTCCCAGGGAGGTGGGGGAAAGTGGGGCTTAACTAATCCTACATTGATACCATCGGAACAACAATTATGTTAAAACAGTAAGGAGGTCATTTCAATGTAGCGAACAGGAGATCCCATCGAACCCACACCAACCTTTGACATATGAATCCGACGTTCAATCGACAGAAAGGTTTCCTGGAAAGCGGAGAGAATGGCGATGGTATGCCAGCTGGGATGGTGAAAGATCTGTTGTTCGACAGACAGACACCGTTGATCGATACGAGTTGGTAAGCAGTCGTTTATTCGAATTAATATGCCAATGGAAATATAGAAAGTTGTGATACAGTAGGGGAGTACCACCTGGGAGCGCCAAAGCACACTGGCATACCCTGAGGGGTCGATTTAAATCTCGTTTGCGAACTCGTGTGTGTGTGTGTGTGTGTGTGTGTGTGTGTGTTGTGTTGTGTTGTGTTGTGTTGTGTTGTGTTGTGTTGTGTTGTGTTGTGTTGTGTTGTGTTGTGTTGTGTTGTGTGTGTGTGTGTGTGTGTGTGTGTGTGTGTGTGTGTGTGTGTGTGTGTGTGTGTGTGAGAGAGAGAGAGAGAGAGAGAGAGTGTGTGTGCGCGCGCGTGCGCGCGTGTGTATGTTTGTGTATGTCTTTTTATTTTTAAGATGAGAGTGAGAGGAGGATAAGGGAATGGGACCATGGAAAATATGTATTTGGTTAGATAGATTCTCCTTCACAGGGCCTCCTATATTTTTGTTTGTTGTATTATTTGGTTTGTTTAGTTTTGCATTAAATTGTGTGTATTTCCGAAAATAGAGAAAATGAGTGTGGAACATGGAAGTGGTGGTGTTGAAATGTCATCAAGTGGCGCCAAAAATCTGCCACATACACACGTACGTCAATTTTGGGCCGATTAAAAAAAAGATCCTTCATCCGAACCCCTGTTATTTTAATAATTTTTGCTTAGTTTTATTTCTGTGTTTCTTTTTGACTTGGAAAATGAATAAGGAGAGTGTGTGGGCGGGCTAAGAGCTCCGAATATTTGTGCAGGCAGACGCTGCTGTGATTCGATCGATCAGAGTCAGTCTTTTTTGTTCACGCGTTTATGTGTTCTGAACAGTGCTCCCCCCTGGTGGGGATGCTGGAGGCTCTTTCATTATAAATAGTATCCCCACCTTCTGGAAGTTCTGTGCTAGAAATGCCCTCTTTTCTGTCACTCTCTTTGTTTCTGTCTTGTTCCTTTGCTTTCTGACATTTCTTCTTAACATATTTTGCCATGCTGGTTCATTCACCTGTATTTGTTCGATAAAGTCTTACGTACTTTCTCATAGGATTGATAATTGGGTACATGTGTTCAGTACATTTTTGGCTCTAGAAAAATGAGATATGCGGAAGCGATTTAAGGTAATTGAGGCCCGTTTTTTTGTATGTTTTAGTGTCCTTAGTTATATTTTATATTTGTGTTCAGGTATGTTTTTTTTAAAAACCCCCTGTGTGATAACATGGAGTGGTCAACGCCAGGGGCATCTCCTTAGATAAAAAGAACAATAAGATGAACAGTGCAGAGAATGAGGATGGAATGGAGATGTTCGTTGAGAGCGCCACAGATCCGTACTTTGACAGACAGTGGCCGTGGGTGGGTATGAATCAATCTCTTTTATGCTCATCTATCCCTTAGTCGGTTTTGATTTTGTTTGTGTTTTTCACTTGGAGATAGGAAAGGGAAAACGAAAGGAGGGGGAACGTCAGCTCAGACACTTAACCC
>CM060305.1:92231750-92246750 GCA_030674185.1 Monoplex corrugatus | reverse complement strand
GTTAGGACATGTGGAAGCCTATCAGTATCATAATACGATATGTGCCAATAGTCATAGTAGGACGTGTACCTACGATAGAACATATGGGCCAACTAACATCGTAATAAGACATGTACCAACAGTCGTAATAGGACGTGTACTTATGATAGGACATATAGGCCAACTGACGTCGTAGTAGGACATGTACCAACAGTCAGAGTAGGACGTGTACTTATGATAGGACATGTAGGCCAACTGACGTCGTAGTAGGACATGTACCAACAGTCAGAGTAGGACATGTACTTACGATAGGACATGTAGGCCTACTAATATCATAGTAGGACACGTACGAACAGTCATAATGGGGCATGTGCTTACGATAGGACATGTAGGCCTATTAACATCGTATAGGACATGTATCAACAGTCGTAATGAGGCATGTACTTACGATAGAACATGTAGGCCTACTGGTATCATAGTAGGACGTGTACCAAAAGAGTAGGCATGTACTTACGATAGGACATGTGGCCTACTAATATCGTTGAAGGACGTGTACCGGTAGTCGTCATAGGACATGTACTTACAACAGGACATGTGGCCTACTAATATCGTTGAAGGACGTGTACCGGTCGGTAGTCGTCATAGGACATGTACTTACAATAGGACATGTGGCCTACTAATATCGTTGAAGGACGTGTACGGTAGTCGTCATAGGACATGTACTTACAATAGGACATGTGGCCTACTAATATCGTTGAAGGACGTGTACCGGTAGTCGTCATAGGACATGTACTTACAATAGGACATGTGGCCTACTAATATCGTTGAAGGACGTGTACGGTAGTCGTCATAGGACATGTACTTACAATAGGACATGTGGCCTACTAATATCGTTGAAGGACGTGTACCGGTAGTCGTCATAGGACATGTACTTACAATAGGACATGTGGCCTACTAATATCGTTGAAGGACGTGTATCGGTAGTCGTCATAGGACGTGTACTTACAATAGGACATGTGGCCTACTATTGTACTAATATCGTTGAAGGACGTGTACCGGTAGTCATCATAGGACATGTACTTACAATAGGACATGTGGCCTACTAATATCGTTGAAGGACGTGTACGGTAGTCGTCATAGGACGTGTACTCAGTACTCCTACTAGTCTACATACATGGCATCCGGTTCCTGGACGCATGGTGATAACAGTCAGAAGTCTGATTAGAACAGTGGTTACATCCGTCAACATCCTGTTTGTTCGCCTTGCCTGACAGCCGTACTATTTCTTAGTGTGCGTCGCGTGCATGTTTCCGTTGTCACGTTGGTAACAAAGTTCGTTCGACCTGGGAGATTTGACTTGACTATCAGATAGATACATGTATGTGTATGTGAAAAAATTGGTTCAGACTGACTGACTTCTCTCTGTCTCTCTCTGTGTCTCTCTCTCTCTCTCTTTCTCTCTCTCTCTCTCTCTCTCTCTCTCTCTCTCTCTGTGTGTGTGTGTGTGTGTGTGTGTGTGTGTGTGTGTGTGTGTGTGTGTGTGTGTGTGTGTTCTCTCTCTCTCTCTCTCTCTCTCCCCCCTATATGTGTGTGGTTATGTCTCATCTTGGAACAAAAAGAAAAAAAATGTCCATGAGGGAATCATCGCACTCGGGAATATTTTATGGGCGCTCCACCCATATCACGCCAGTGATTAATGATTTGGCCGACTCCTTCGTCCTGCGCAAGACCTGATGTGCTGGTGAGAGTCATGAAATGGGAGGATCTATGAAACACCGAGCTGACGCCGACCTTCTAGAATGGTTCAGGCGTTAAAATGATCGATGAAAAGACGAAGTTTTTTGTTTTAATGAAAAAAAATTTTTTTTGTTATGCGTTTGCCGGCTGAGATTGAAGTTGAGATAACAAATCTCGAGTGCAATGCGGTGTTAGTGAAGTCAAGTAACTCGCTATATACACAGACAGAGAACCTCACACACTCGCGCACGCGCGCGTGTACACACACACACACCACACACACACACACACACACACACACACACACACACACACACACGCACACGCACGGTATGCACGCACGCACGCACGTACGCACGTATACACGCTGCAGCTCAAGCTCTATCGCTCTCCTAGTCAACCGAACACGGAGAGGAAAGCAGAATATCGCAGTGTCCTTGTCGCAGACGCATTAGAAGACTTGTTAAACAAGCACAATACAAGCCTTATCGCTTTGCCGCCTGCTGCGCCACCGAAAAACACATGTAGACACGGAAAAAAAGAAAAAGAAAGAAAGAAAAAACAGATCGGTTGATAAAAATGAACTCTCGACGCGATAGTAGTAGAGACCCAGAATGCTGGAAAGGAACAGGCATGAATTTGTCACGGAACGTGAAGAAGTAAAAGGCGGTTAAGGTGTACTTAGCTAACCGTCGAGGTTAGGCCACGTATGTTTTGTACGAAGGCGAGATCTGTTTGCCGTCAATTTGTTTGTTTGTTTCAAAATATTGGTTCCTTCTGGTTCTGGTTCTCTTTCGTCTTATTCTGCGTTCGAGATGATTACGTTTCAAATGGTTTGTTCTGTGGCTTGGATGAAGGATGATATGGTCTTTACAGTTAATTTTCTTCTTCTGTTTTGTCGCCTATAAGCGCGCACGCGTTCGGGTGTGTGTGTGTGTGTGTGTGTGTTGTGGTGTGTGTGTGGTGGTGGTGTGGTGTGTGCGTGTGCGTGTGCGCGCGCGCGCGCGTGCGTGCGTGCGTGCGTGCTCCCGCGCACGTGCGGATGTGAGATGTTTTGTTTTTAGGTGATTTGTGCCTGTTTTTATATACGTTTTAGTGTCCGAGTTATGTTTGAAATTTGTTTTCAGGCATGTTTTTTTTTTTTAATCGCCTTTATGATAAATTGGAAGGAGTGGTCAGTGCCAGGGGCGTCTCCTTAGATTATGTCCACGAATGCATTGATGTGTGTACTTAATTTTCTTTTCCCTTTTTTTTTTTCCATGTTGAAGTATGTTGTATGTTTTGAAACGGTATTAGTCCCAGTCGCAGTTGGTTGGGCTTTAAAGAAAAGTGACAGTAACACTGTACCTTCCAGTTAGTATTGACACTAGAATACACGTATTCTGATATACAGCTAGAGGGAACTTAGAATGTATATACTCTATGTCTGGTATGGAAACTGGAATGTATATGTCTTACAACGTGTATAGAAAATAGAGTATATGTACCCTTCAACTTCTGTGGAAACTGAAATATTGTACACAACTACTAGTATTGAAAGTAGAATGTGTTTACCCTGAATTAAATGTCGGAAAAGTTAAATTCACTGTAATTTAGTTACGATTGAAAGTGACCAAGTGTTGTGAAAATTCATTTCGTGATGGTTGTCTTTTTTTTTTTTTCAAGAAAAAGAAAGAAAGAAATCAATACATGGCTTGTCGTCTTTTATTTGTCTAAAGTGGCAGTGTTCTAGTCCTTATTGATTGCCTGCCTGATGGTGTTTCAAACCCAACAACACGCACATCCTCAGGATGTTGATGTACTCAAACAATATTTCATTTCTCAGACACACGAAATGCGAAGAACTCGAGGCGAATGACGTAGAAGTAGTTCTACTTAACGTAACCGACTTCAATCCTTTGACTCCTGCAACCTGTCTACCAGCTTCCTGCATTGTCGACCATGCAAGCGAAGCAAAAATTTAACCCTTTGACTCCCTCACCCTGTCCACCAGCTTCCTGCCTTTGACTTCTCATTCTATCCACCAACTTCCTGCAGGAAGCTGGTGGGTAGGGTGAGGAAGTCAAAGGATTAATTTTTTTTGCAGTTGGTGGATAGCGTGTGGGAGTCAAAAGGTTTAATTAGACTCTCTCTTTCTCTCTCTCGCTCACAATATGAATCGCAGGAAAATGGAATGTCGTACAGTTCACGACAGTCCATCTCCAGAGTCTGATGAACACACATTGAAACCACGGAACACTTAACAGGTGTAGCCTTGAGTGAAATAGTAAGACGGCAACTACGTCATGATATATGTATATGTGATTGACAGACAGATAGACAGACAGACAGACAGACAGACAGACAGACACACACAGACACACACAGACACACACAGACACACACACACACACACACACACACACACACACACACACACACACACACACACACACACACACACACACACACACACACAACCGATATTTTGATGAACATTACACAGATGGCGACATTCCATCTTCTGACACAAGTAAATGCATGCCCTCAGGTAAGGCAACACTAAGTGGTTTGGGCCTTGAGTGCAATGCAAAGGCAAGCAAACAATTACGTTGTGGCATGCATTTGTAATTCATTCTGTCTGTCTTTCTGTCTCTGTCTCTCTGTCTCTGTGTCTCTCTCTGTCTCTGTGTCTCTATGTCTTTTTGTCTGTCTGTCTATCTCTCTGTCTGTCTCTGTCTTGTCTGTCTGTCTGTGTCCTGTCTCTGTCTCTCTCTGTTTTGTCTGTCTGTGTCCTCTTTGTCTCTGTCTGTGTCTGTCTGTCTCTCTGTCTCTTTGTCTTTCTGTCTCTGTCTCTCTGTTTCTCTGACTGTCTGTCTGTCTCTCTCTGGGCAATAAACAATATGAACCTGAACCGCTTTCTGTTTTTTCTCTCTTCTCTTCCTCTCTCTCTCTCTCTCTCTCTCTCTGTGTGTGTCTGTCTGTCTCTCTCTCAGGGCTATAAACAGTATGAACCTGAACCGCTTTCTGTTTCTGTCTGTGTCTGTCTGTCTCTCAGTGTGTGTGTGTGGGGGGGGGGGGGGGGACACCAGGTGCAATTATCTAGCTTTACACGTCGTCAGTTCTAAAGAAAAACAAAACAAAACAAAAACAAACAAACAAACAAACAAACAAACAAACAAAACCCCACTAAACGGTGCCCTGTGAAAAAAAAGAATCAAAACACTGCACATTACGCAATGTCAATAAATTTCATATCGTTTGTTCTATCGATATTGGATGCATGGCATATTTTACTATTTGTGTGTGATAAATGAGTGATATTAGCTTAATACGTGTATGTCATTTGCATCTGGTCGTATGGTTAGATGTATCGATGACCACATGCCAGATTAGAGTATGACAAAAGAAAAAAAGAAAGCAGTTATACGTTTCTGGTTGGAAATCTTCAATTTGTGTCATGTTATCGTGTTTTTATGTATTTATTCATTTATTTGTTTCAAAACAAGTTTGACTGCCCGCGCCCAAGCAAACAAACCAGAAGAACAAGAAAACCAATGTAAACGCGTATCCAACGAGACAAAACACAACAAGCGCAAATTTTCGGCCAACTAGCCTTTGTCAAGCGCGAACGCACGGTCACAGACAGATCACAGACACCAAACAATGGATAATAAAAACGGGACTAAAAACTTCCCTGCCGCCTCGTCCAGTGGGTAAGAATTTGTTTGTTTGTTTTTATATTTATTTGTTTGTTTATTTTTATATGGGTAGTTTTCTTTCTTTATTTCAAATACAGCAACCAGAAATGCTCAAAATGAATCAGAACGCGTCATTTGATATAACGGACGAGAGAGACGATGCAGCACAACTTTTTTGCCAGCTAGTTGCCGAAGTTTTGCGCTGTCCTGTTATATAGATTAGTTGCTGGTTCATTTTTGTGCATTTCTGATTCCTATTTGTTATCTGTGTAATTTAATTTTCTTTTTCGTTCTTTCTTTCTTTGTTTTTTTCCTGAACTATCGTGCACATCTTGAAATGGTTATAGCTCTACGCAGTCGGCTGGCTTTAATTAAAAAAAGAAAGAAAGAAACAAACAAACAAACAAAGAAACAAACAAACAAACAAAAACAGTAACAGTAGTTTGTTTGAACGCTGGTAGTCACTTTGATTAAGTTTTATTTTTATTATTTTGAATATTTTTTAATACATTATCACGTCCTTTTCCAGGGGCAATTTTGAACAGTATGCTCAGTTAACTGTTTCACTTCCTTACCCGGTCAATCGGATTCCTGCAGGAAAAAAGAGTGAGGGAGGGAAAGAGTTAACATACCATGCAGTTAAGTATGTGGTGGAGAGGGTGGCCGAGTGGGTTAAAAGCACCCGTCTGTCTGTCTGCCTGGTACTAATCTGGTACTAATCTCTCTCTGTCTCTGTCTATCTGTCTGTCTGTCTTTGGCACTAATCTGGCACTATTCTCTCTCTGTCTGTCTCTGTCTGTGTCTCTGTCCGTCTGTCTGTCTGTCTGTCTGTCTGTCTGTCTCTCTCTCTCTCTGGCACTAAAAAAACGTTCCGGTCCCTGCATAAGAAGAGTGACAGACAGGGTTAACCACCCTCGTGTTATGCTTGCCGTCTTGGGAAAAGGAGAAGAGGGGGGGATGGGAGAAGGTGGGAAGGAAAGGTAAGGTGGGAGTGGGCTGTGATTTGCGGTTAAGGGGCTGGGGGTCTGATTGGGTGGGGGGTCGATCCGAAATAAATTGCTGTATGGCAAGATCGGGGAAATTGGACGCCTCTCGTGAGCTGACCTGTCAACCCATATGTGCATACTTCTGGATACTTTGAAAGTTTCTTTTTTTTCTTTTTCGAGTGAAAAGTACACAGCCTCTATTTTTAACCTCATTTATTATTATTATTATTTTTTTTTTTTGAGTTGAAAATACACATCCTTATTTTTAGAAATCGGAATTTGAAATTGATGAAGAGTGGATTGATGACATTTAGAAAATTCCACACGAGCTATTCTTAGATCTGCCAGAATTATATCTAGCAGACTGCTGTGGACATACGGTTGAAATGTGGACAGAGGAGGGATGAAAGCATTGAGATGGACAAAGCGAACAGGCGGGTTTTGATGTTGCGGCTGGGATTGAACTTGAGAAATCAGATCTTGAAGTCCACAACATTATCCGTAGAACCAACCACGGATGAACTTGAGAAATCAGATCTTGGAGTCCACAACATTATCCGTAGAACCAACCAGCCTGAGAGAAAACGTTTGGCCCCTTCGAGGATTGAACCCACAATCCCTGCGTTATATACATGGTGCTCTATAACCACTGAGCTAATGGGCCACTGCTGAAAACACGCTACAGGGTTAAGGTTGTTCCATAACCCTTAGGTTGTAAGGGTGTGGGGTGGTAGAGATCTCTCAACTTTCCTCAAGGCCAGGAACATGAGGGCAATGCTTCATCATCATGATCATAATCATCATCATCGTCGTTGTCGTCGTCATCATCATCGTCGTCATCGTCATCACCTTCCCCAGCCGAAGAAGTGTTGGAAGTACTCATTCACAGTCCTTGTAATGTTTGGGTGATAACCCCATTCCTCGGTCAGTGCTGTAAACGTGTAAGGGTTGACAGTGCACATGTCGGATGTTCTGGAAGGCGGCTGCTGAACAAGGGAGACAAACCAGCGGTCGTCTGTTGTCGACACAAGCGACGGGGACTGATCGTCTGGTAGTTTATCGGATTCTCTGTGTGTGTGTGTGTGTGTGTGTGGTGTGTGTGTGTGTGTGTGTGTGTGTGTGTGTGTGTGTGTGTGTGTGTGGTGTGTGTGTGTGTGTGTGTGTGTGTGTGTGTGTGTGTGTGTGTGTGTGTGTGTGTGTGAGAGAGAGAGAGAGAGAGAGAGAGAGAGAGAGAGAGAGAGAGAGTGTGTCTGTTTGTGATATCCAATATTTCGGTCTGTTCACAAAACGCGATTTGGCACCAAGAAAACACTATAAGCATTGCAAGGGAATAATAATATTGATAATAATAATAATAATAGTAATAATAATAATGAGGATGATAATGAGGATGATGATGATAGTACTGGACATGAGCTGAAGGAAGAGAGATCAAAGAGAATTTGGTCAGCTAGTTCTACCCACAAACATAGAAAATAATCTTGTGTGTCTGTATGTATGTGTCTGTGAGTTCTACCACACACTTTCCCTATACTGCGGAAGATTTCTGACATACCACTACGACTGTCTTTTAGTAATCGGTTTGGAAGACAAAGTTGAGGGGAGAGGGTGGGGGGAGGTGGGAGTGTTACACGTGGTTTGTTAACCCTTTCAGGGGGGGGGGGGGAGGGTGTTATACGTAGTTTGTTAACCCTTGCTGGTGGGAATGTTACACGTAGTTTGTTAACCCTTGCAGGTGGGGGTGTTATACGTGGTTTGTTAACCCTTGCTCTCCTTCAGCCTGTCTTTTGGTACAACGCTTGACCAGTTGACGTATCGAAGTCAAGATTTTAGTATAATTCGTTTTTTGTTGAAACTTCATTTGACAGCCTTTGTGTTTTGGTCCATCTGTTTTTTGTTTTTTGTTTTCCTTTTCTTTTATTCGCTTATACCCTCGTTTAATAATTGTAATTGGCAAGGATTATCTGTAAGATAGGTCCAGTTTGGACCTAATACTGGTGTCCTAGGGTGGTAGTGTTCTGAAGTTTGAATCACCATGCAGGGGAGAATGTTGAGAGAGTGAAGGGGTTAGAACGTCTTTTTCTTTTCTTTTTAATTCAGCTGCTTTTTTCTTCTCTTCTCTCTCTCTCTTTCTCTGTATCCCCCCCCCCCCCCCCCTGTTTTTTCCCCTTTTATTGAGGCGGTGGTGGTGGGGTGTTATTGGCGAGGTGTCGAATGACGGCGTCGACAACCCGTGCAGTCCCTTTTTGACACCTCTTGTTTTTGTTTTGTTTGGTGGGCTTATTTTTAGTTTGTGCCGGTGTGTATGCGTGTGCGTGTGTTTTGTGTGTGTGCGTGTGTTTGTGTGTGTGCGTGTGTGTGTGTGTGTGTGCGTGTGGTTTGTGTGTGTGCGCGCTTGCACAGTAAATTGACAGCAGAAAATAGCCTCTCGAGGTCACCTCCCCCCCCCCCCTCTTTCGCTCTGTCTCTTGTCTGTCTGTCTCTCTTCTTCTTCTTTCTTCTTCTTCTCTCTCTCTCCGTCCGTCTGTCCGCCTGTCTGTCTGTCTGTCTGTCTCTTTCTGTGTCTCTGTCTCTGCCCCCCCCCCCTCTCCTTTTTCTCTCTCTTTGTCCCTGTGTCTCTCTGTCTTTCTGTGTCCTCTCTCTCTCTCTTTCCAGCAAATATTACTTTGTGATTACCTTATGTATTATGTCTAATTCGACTGAGCTATTGATGCATTTCTATTTCAGTATTTGTTAGCTCTTGGCTGATACATAGAACGGAAAGTTTGAAAAACTGCTTTTGGCTAATATTTTCTACTGTTGGAAAAGAAAGAATCGTTGTCATTATCATTGTCTATCTCTGTATATTTGTTTGTCTCTCTCAAAGCCTCACCCCCCCCTTCCTCCTCCTGCCTACTCAGCCTAAAGTGTGGCTTAGTTTCAAGGTCACAGTGATCAGAAACGTGTCGACCTATTGTGGTTGCCAAAATGGAGCTCACTGTGTTATACATACTGTGGCTTGAGAAGTTTTGTGGAGAATGAACCCAGACTTAATGCACATACACACAGACCTCTTTTACTAACTCTTTGACTCCTGCAACGTGTCCACCAGCATACGGCATTGTCAACTATGCTAACAGAGCAAAACATTAACCATTTGACTCCTGCAGGAAGCTGGTAGATAGGGCGAGAGTCAAAAGGTTAAGATTTTGCTGTTGGTGGATAGAGTGCGGGAGTCAAAGGTTAATAAGAGGTCTGTGTGCTCATACAGACAGACAAAACGGAGGTGCAAACCACGATATTTAGTGTGTGTGTGTGTGTGTGTGTGTGTGTGTGTGTGTGTGTGGTGTGTGTGTGTGTGTGTGTGTGTGTGTGTGTGTGTACGTGCGTGCGTGCGTGCGTTGCGTGTAATTTTACCTAATTTTATTGCTTTGTATTGATTTATTTTATTTATTATTTCTGATTCGTTCGAGGATTTTTATTTTCTTTTTGGTTGGTTGGGGTGGATGACAAGAAGCGTGTTTTTTGGTGTGTGTGTGTGTGTGTGTGTGTGTGTGTGTGTGTGTGTGTGTGTGTGTGTGTGTGTGTGTGTGTGTGTGTGTGTGTGTGTGTGTGTGTCTGTGTGTGTGTGTCTGTGTGTGTAGAGGATGTGTGGGGTGACCCACAGGTCTTTGTGTGCACGTGCGTTTTGTTTGTTTTTACTTTATATCATCTGCTATTTTTTGATTAATTTTATCTGTAATATTTATATTTCGTTCAAGGACAATTGTTTTTGTTCGGTGTGGAAAAGAGATTGGTGAAAAGAGGCTTGTGTGTGTGTGTGTGTGTGTGTGTGTGTGTGTGTGTGTGTGTGTGTGTGTGTGTGTGTGAGACAGAGACAGAGAGAGAGAGAGAGAGAGAGAGAGAGAGAGAGAGAGAGAGAGAGAGAGAGAGAGAGAGAGAGAGCCAGCCAGTCACAAGCTTCAATTACATGATACTCGACACGTAAACAGAAAAGACTTGTCTACTACGAGTAGTCTCCATCGTACATCACAGTCGGTCAATAACACTCTAGATATAGACACAACACGACCGTGTAGCCAAATTTAGTTACAAACTAGAACCCGCTTCTTATTATCTTTATCTGTGTGTCTTTGATTATCTAGCGGTATCAACTGCTTATCTCAGTCAACACAAGGCCTGGCATGAAGCGAGAACGAGTTTGAGAGCCAAACCATAGAGATAGAAAGAGAGATTGGCAACTTGCGCTGTGGCCTGCGTTCGTGATCTTCCTTTCTTGTGATGAACCCAAGATTGGATACCCTAGAGTGCAGTCCCAGTCTAGGTAGGGCCTCAGGACCTGGTCAGCTCATGGGTTTATGTGCAGGCCTAAGGCATGTGCCATGGTCACCATACACGTGGCAGCTGTGATGTTAGTGCATGTGGAATTCGTTCCGAGTGCGGAGACGTCGTCTTGAGAAACTGAAATGAAACTGAAACTGAAACACGCACGCATGTCAGTGCTCTAATGATTCTGATAGTGCTAGCTTACTGTTTCATAGACCTGTTCTGTTCGTTTCCTTGCTCTCCATTGCAAGACCTTGCTGCTGCGTGAGATTTCTACGCAGGTTCAAGGATTG
Organism: Monoplex corrugatus; assembly: GCA_030674185.1. Classification (NCBI taxonomy): domain Eukaryota; kingdom Metazoa; phylum Mollusca; class Gastropoda; order Littorinimorpha; family Ranellidae; genus Monoplex; species Monoplex corrugatus. Next base: position 92,235,770 of record CM060305.1, on the reverse strand, counting down.
TGCCAGATAATTGCTGACAGATTTGGATGGATTGCAGACGGTGTTTTCAAAGTGTGATGAATCCCTCTTGAACAAGCTCCGAACCGTTCTGTTCATAGACTGCTATTCCAGTATGCACTTGTTTTACAAACTGTCTTCGACTTGTGTGTGACCGTTTGTTACCTTGTTTGTTTGTTTGTTTTTGGATACCTGGTCTATAGTCACACTCCAGTTTTTGAGGGTATGCATGCTGGGTATTTCCACGTTTTCATGCACCATTGAACATAACATGGCTTTTGAGTATTTTAAGTGTGTATATTTGATGACCTGCATGCAAACACCATTGTGCACACAAGGGTGTTCAGTCACTGGCTTTCTCTCTCTGTCTCTCTCTCTCTCTCTCTTTTATTTCAAAGAAGAAACAGTATAAGATTTTGACTGTAAGATAAGAAAAAATCTTGCTCCTTCTACCCTTCAGGTGCTACTTAGTCTTGAACACAGATCTTATAGTTGGAAGCCCGACGTCCTCACTGTATTGGCCATCGCGCCCACATACATGTTTTCCTGGCTCACGTGGCCACGCAAAGCCATGCTCGTCATGGAATCGTAAAGTGGCCAGTCTCTTAATGGAATTGTGAAGTTATCAATCTCTCAATTCATGTCTCTGGTCAGACATAATTAGATTTAAGCAAGAAGGGTAAAACGAAGCTGTGGTCGCCAGCGGAATTGTGAAGTTGCCGATCTCGCAATTCATGTCTCTTGCCAGACGTGAATAAACTTGAATAAGAACCAGAAAAAACACGAAAGAAGAATAAGAACGCGTATTTAATACCACAAGACAAGACAGGCGCAAATTTTTGGCCAACTGGCGTTTGTGAACCGTAAGATTACACACAAACAAACACCAGATACAAAAATTAGGAGAAAAAGACTGAATTCTTCTAATTTTTCTCCTAGTTTTTGTATCTGGTGTTTGTTTGTAATACGCTTGACAAAGGCCAGTTGGCCGAAAATTTGTGCTTGTCTTATCTTGTATTAAATACGCATTCTTATTCTTCTTTCGTGTTTTTTCTGGTTCCTGTTTGCTTGAACGCAGGCAGCCACACTTGTTTTGAAACTTAAATAAGAATGATAAACCGAAGCTGAAGTCGCCAACGGAATCGTGAAGTTGCTACCAGTCTCTCTGTTCATATCTCTGGTCAGGCATAATTAGATCTAAGCAAGAATGATAAACGGAAGCTGTGGTCGCCAGCGGAATCGGAAGTTGCCAATCTCTCGGTTCCTGTCTCTGGCCAGATCTAATTAAACTCGAACAGGAATGATAAACACAGTCGATGCTCTTTGTGCTCTATGTGTGTCAAGTAATCAGTTGTTCGTCTTTGCTTTATTGTTGTCGTTTTCTTATGTTGGTGGTGAAGGGAACAGTCGGTGTAGGGTATGTGTATGTGTGTGGCTGTAACTGGATATTTTTCTGTGCGATATGGTGTGGTTGTGTGGCCTCTCGTTTCAGTGTGTTGTTTTGCCTGCAGATTTTGCGGCTCAGTCGTAGAGAAACCAGAGTAAGTCTTTGAGAGAGAGAGAGAGAGAGAGAGAAGAGAGAGAGAGAGAGGAGAGAGAGAGAGAGAGAGAGAGACTGTGTCTGTCCATGTGTGCGTGTCTGTGGAAAAGAAGAGACAGAATTGGCTCAGAGGAGCATTGGGAACATGCTAAAAACAGACAAACAAACAAGCAAAGCAACAAAACAAACAAAGACGAAACCCAACCTTAAGCAACAACTTCATTACCACTGGCTTAAAGTCATGCCAAAAAATGAATACATAAATAAAAACAAGAAGGGGGGGGGGGGGGGGAGTTGGATGTTGGGAGGGAAACATGTGGGTAAGACGGAATGAGGACATGAGTGGCAGGAGAGAGAGAGAGAGAGAGAGAGAGAGAGAGAGAGAGAGAGAGAGAGAGAGAGAGAGAGAGAGAGAGAGAGAGAGAAATGGATGGATGTATCGATGGATGGAAGGAGAAAAATTGCAAAGTGCCAGCAGCTTTGATGATGGAGCGTTGATCGATAGAGGGATTTTCTTTTCTTTAACAGAACATTCAGGTCTTGTCCAATACAAAAGAACGGAAATGATCTGCGCAGACGATCAGTTTATTTAGAAGGGAAAGAGATGTAAAAACATGAATGAGTTATGATGGAGACAGACTGCGGGCAGACAGGGTGAAAAATCTCGCTCACTGTTTTCTGAGAAGGATTCTTAGACAGAAATCTGCCACTATGCCATAGCAGTTCTCACGCGCACGCATGGCGAGCCAGTGCACACACACACATACACACAGCAGAATTAAACAATATCAGCAACAACACAATACTGTGCAAACAACCACATCCGGGAAAAGCCAGTTATGATAATAAAACAGTATCACACCCATTCATATCTTCTCCCCACACGCACATACGCACAAAACAAAACTACCACACAAACTGCCACCATCATCATCACCACCACCACCACCACCGAAACTACCGCACAAACAACGACAACAATACTAATTTCAATTGCTCAGGATGGCGTGTCCGCGCTCATATGGATGGCAAAGATCCAAAATGATCGTGGAGTGAGCCCAAAGCAGTTAGCTTGACCTGCACGTAAGCCCTATGCGTTGGCAGGGTCCTGAGTGTGCGATACGCACGTGCGCGCGTGGGCCCGAACTGGAGAGACATATGTTGAAGTGCAGTCCTCGCCTACAGTATAAACACACTGGCCTGTTCGCTGCGCATTTCAGTGTTGTAATAATTCTGGAAAGGAAAGCTGGAGGGAAAGAGAGCACCTGGTAGACCCAGAGAGAAAATATAGGACGGACTGGCAGGGTGGCTGAGGACAGAAAGGGTGGAAGATGTACTCGCGGCAACAAGGGATACATACATATGGAGAGCCATGATCGCCAACGCCATGCGGCAGGGCACGTGATGATGATGATGATGAATAATTGTGGTGGCGCCAGCTTAGCGTTTCTTAGACCTGTTCTGTCCGCTCCGTTTTTCAAGACCTTGCCGGTGCGTGGGAATTTGCGCAGGCTCAAGGACTGTGCCACTACCCCCCGTTGGGATGCCGTGGGCTCTTTCAGTATAAATAGTATCCCCCCATCTTATGGAAAATCTGTGCCAGAAATATTTCCTCTTTTCTGTCACTCTCTTTGTTTCTGCCTTGCTCCTTTGCTTTCTGTCATTTCTTCCTACCATTTTCTGCCATGCTGGTCCATTCACCTGTATATGTTCATAAAGTCTTGCGTACTTTCTCTTAGGATTGATAATTGGGTACATACATGTATTGAGTGCATTTTTTGTTCTAGGGAAATGAGATCCGCGAAAGCAATTTTAGGTAATTTAGACGCGTTTTGATATATGTAGTTATGTTTAAATTTGTTTTCAGGTATGGTTTTTAAATCCCCTGTCTGATAAATTGGATGGAGTGGTCAGCGCCAGGGGCATCTCCTTGGATTACGTACGCGAATGTATTGATATGTGTACTTAATTTTCTGTTCCTTCGCCGCCCCCCCCCCCCCGTTGAAGTACTGTGTGTGTGTTGAAACGGTAGCCCTGAAATGGCTCCACTCAGTCGGCTTGGCTTTAAGCAACACTAAGAGTAAGGACTGTGCCAAATAATTTCTGGCAGATTTGGGTGGAGTGCAGACGGTATTTTCAGAGTGTGATAATCCCTCTTGAATCATAACTGTACACCTCTGTCAAAAAGAGCCAGTCAGCTTGCGTAAACGTTGTGGTTCGTCTGAGGGACCCACAGTCCCTGAGTATTATTCCGAATCTTGAGTCTGGTGCATAGTAATGACGACGACGACGACGATGACAACAGCAGCAGTAACAGCACCACGAAAACTGCCGTACAGTTAAAAACAGTAACAAGAACTACAACAGCAGCAGTCACAATCACAACAACAACAAAATTATCATACAGTTGAAACCAGTAGCAGCCACAACAACAACAGCAGCCACCATCACCACCACCACCACCACGACAACAACAACAACAC
>CM060305.1:92156750-92229250 GCA_030674185.1 Monoplex corrugatus | reverse complement strand
ACCCTTTAGTTCCTTCACCCATATCCACAGTTTACTGCAAGTTGGTGAAAAGAGTGACGGGGTGAAAGGGTTAATTGGTAGGAAGCTGGTGGATAGGGTAGGAGAAGGAAAGAGTTAAGTGGCAGGGAACTGGTCGTTAAGGTGAGAGATTAAAAGAATTAGTTGGCAGGTAGCTGGTTGATAGGATAAGGGAGTGAAAGGGTTAGTTGACCGACAACTGGTGGATAGGATGTGGGAATGAAAGGTTAATTGGCAGGTAGCTGATGGGCAGGGTGAGGTTAGTTGACCGATAGCTGGTGGATAGAATATGGGGATGAAAGGGTTAATTGTCAGGTAGCTGATGGACGGGGTGTGGCAGTGAAAGGGTGAATGAATTGGCTCAAGCATCAGGTGAGACATTGACAGGCACAGTAGGTCTATCGGGTGCTCACACATCACAGTGGCTCAGAAGTTCCTTGACGCTGACTGTAGGAATTACTATGGGGAAGAGTGAAAGGAGAAAATGATTATGACTCGAATTGGGGTCAGTGGGAAAGAAGGACAGAATAGAATTGATTATAAACCACCACCACCATCACCACCACCACCACCACCACTAGTACTACTACTACTCTCCTCCTCCTCCTCCTACTACTACTACTATTACTACTGCTGCTGCTTCTGCTGCTGCTGCTACTACTACTATTACTACTGTTAGTACTAACAGAAACAAGAACAATGACAGTAACAACAACATTGATGTTGATGATGCTAATGATTATGATAATAGTAGTAGTAAATATATAATAATAATAACGATGATAATAATGTAAATGTAATAATAATAATAATGGCAATAGTAAGGAGCTAAAACGTAATATATATCAAAAGCAGGACCAATAAGAAGGTGCCAGACCGACCAGGCCATTGCTTCTCCCACGCATCCCTGACTTCAACCATAATGGGATTTGCAGAGCGGGGAAGTTTTTCAAGGTTAACAAAAGTGAGCGGAGCTCGGTAGAATAAGGGAGTGTTACAAACGCCTGTTAAGTGTAAGCCTGTTGCACCTATGGTGCAGAAAATCAAATCAACTCGCATACCCTCGTCGTTAATTAAAAGGCATTTACTCGCTTGCAGTGACAAAACTAGCTTGGCATGTATACAGGGAAAGCACTTGCTTACTGGAAGGGGGAGAACAAGAGAGGGTACTGGGATGGTTGATAAGTTGAGGGTGGGAAGGAGGGAGAGGGGGGAGGGGGGCTGCTGGTGGATATGAAGGCATATATTTAGACTTGAAGGGGAAAAAGTGAAGGCTGTTTGTTGAAGGCAGAGAGGGACAAGGTATGGACACGACATGGAGAGAAATGAAAACCTCTCTGTCTGTCTCTCTCTGTCTCTCTCTGTCTCTCTGTCTGTCTGTCTGCCTGTCTGTCTGTCTGTCTGTCTCTCTGCTTCAGTCAGTCTTCTCTGCTTCAGTCAGTCTGTCTGTCTCTGTCCCCCTCCCTCCCTCTCCCTGTGTGTGTGTGTGTGTGTGTGTGTGTGTGTGTGTGTGTGTACTTGTGTGTGTGTGTGACTCTGTGTGTGTGTGGATGTGGGATGGAGAAAAGGAGGAGAGAGAGGAGAGAGAGAGAGAGAGAGAGAGAGAGGAGAGAGAGAGAGAGAGAGAGAGAGAGAGAGAGAGAGAGAGAGAGAGAGAGAAAGAAACGCTGTCGGCGGGAAATAGTGACAAAAACAATTGATTATACAGACGAAACTGTGTGGGCAGGAGAGAAAATCAGACAGTATTGATTCCAGATAAAACCTGTGTCGGTAGGAAAGGGTCAAACAATAGTGATTTAAAAAAAAAAAAAAAAGAGGAACACACACACACAGACACACAGACACACACACAGACACACACACACACAGACAGACACACACACACACACACACACACCCGTGACGGTGCTAGAGTGTCAGACAATTGATTATAAAACGAACTTGCTACTGTGTGAGAATTCGAAATGGTGAATTGATTGTAAAACAAAATTGCGTAGGCGGGAGAGAGCGAAACAATGAGTGATAAAACGTTACAGTATTCAGTATTGATGGGGGGGGGGGGGGGGGGGGGGGGGGGGGGGGGAATGCATTTTTGAACAGAACGGTATTGATGGGAGAGAACGAAACAAGAGTTTGGAGTTTGTTCATCACGGATTCAGTGCACTCGGGCCGTTCCATATCCGCTCCACCCAAATCTGTGACAGCCAATATATGGTAGACCCCTGGGCATGCGTAAAACCCTATGCGCAGGCAATGTCTTGAAACGGGGGGAATGGGGGGGGGGGGGGGGGGCGGAGGGGCCTATGAAACATTCAAACTGATAACATCAGAATGAAACATTGAGAGGGACAGCGAACAGTCCAGTTTTTAATGTGGCGTATTGGGGATTGAACTCGAGATACATCTTGAGTCCAGGGCTCTGTTGAAAGAACCAACCAGTCATTGGGAGAGAGTGAAACAGAATGGATTATTAGACGTAACAGTATCGGAGGGAGAGAGAGAGAGAGAGAGAGAGAGAGAGAGAGAGAGAGAGAGAGAGAGAGAGAGAGAGGAGAGAGGGGAGAGAGAGAGAGAGAGAGGGGGATTGATTAGAAACAAAACTGCCTCTGCAGGAGGCAAAGGAGAAAATTGACGATAAAACGGAACTGTGTCTGGGCGAAACAATTGATGGTAAAACGAAACCGTATTTGAGCGAGAAAACGGAACGAATTGATGATAAAACGACACTGTGTGTGGGTGAGAAAACGGAACGAATTGATGGTAAAACGAAACCGTATCTGAGTGAGAAAGAGAAACAGACCGTTGATAGTAAGACGGAACTGTGGGCGAGAAAGCGAAACAGACAGTCGATGGGGAGAGAGTGAAGATAGTTGATTGAAAAGTGAAACTTCTTTATCGCCGTAGAGACGTGCTAGAGTAGAGGAACTTTAATTGAAACTTTTTTTTCTAATTTTTTTTTTTATCGCCAAAGAGACACGCTATAGTAGAGGAACTTCCGAACTATTTCAGCTTTTTATCGCCACAGACACATGCTTGAGCTGAAGAACTTCCTAACTGATGTCAGGAGAGTGATTGGGACTGATCTGTGGCTGTTGCGATATCTGTGTAAGAAGGAACTTCGTCGCTTGCTTATTGGCGCTTTTTGTCGAGTTTCATTTTTTCTAGTGTTGGTTTTGGAGAGGAGAGGGGAGAAGCCACCTATTCTGTGTTCATTTTAAAGCACTTTTGAAACAGCATCATCATCGTCGTCGTCGTCTTTATAGTTGTTGCTGTTTATTTAAGGGTGGGTGGGAGAAAGGGTGCAGCAATCCATTGAGAAGTAGACAACCACGTAGTATTATGTCAGAAGGTGTAAGGGAAATAAACCTTGTTCTTTTAATATAGATGTCATAAGATTACCCCCTACCCTATCCCTCTCATAGATGCATACGTGCGCGCGCGCACGCACACACACACGCGCACACACACACACACACACACACACACACACACACACACACACACACACACACACACACACACACACACACCTCTGTACTACGATGTTCATTCATTCGTTCGTTCGTTCGTTCGTTCGTTCGTTGATAATGGATATTTTTCTTTTCCCCTTTCCTTTGTCGTTTTTTCATTGATAGATTGATCCATTCATTCATGGAGAAATGGTGTTTTGAATTATTGTGGTATTTTTTTTTTTAATCTCAAGTTTTTCTTTCATCGTTGATTGATTCGCTCATTGATTGATTGATTGATTCATTCGTTCGTTCGTTCTGTCTTACATGGGAAAGGGTATCATTAATGTCTTTCCCCCCTATCTTTTCTTGCTTCCTTGTTTCCTTCCTTTCTTCAGTAATTTCCTCCTCCTTTTCTTCATTCGCTTGATATTTCAGAGAGAACGGTTTTTATAAATCAGTCTTCTTATTTATAATTCAACAAGAAAAGAGGGGGGTGGGACTGGCGCATTCTTTATTTCAATTCTGCTCAGATTGTGCTGTGGATAGTTGTTCACTTGTGGCAGACAGAGACGTTTTCTGTGGACTGGGGGGCATTGCCAGCCTTTGCTTGGGGTTATGCTTTAGTTGAGAATTATTTATAGCCCTGTCTGGGTTCTTCGTGTCCCTCCCTTTTGATTGGGTTTATCGGTGGACAGTTGTGTTGGCAGCTCACACACACCAGTTCCGTGTGGGATCTACTAGGCCTTTTGTCTGTGTCCGAGAGAGAGAGAGAGAGAGAGAGAGAGAGAGAGAGAGAGAGAGAGAGAGGAGAGAGAGAGAGAGAGAGAGAATAGTGTGTGTGTGTGTGTGTGCGCGCGCGTGCGTGCGTGCGTGCATATATATTTATATGTATATGTGTGTGAGAGACAGTTGTGTTGGGTGTTGTGTGGTGTGTGTGTTATATATTATACCACAAATCACAATATACATATATACACATAAGATATACATAAATAACAATACATATATATATATATATATATATATATATATAATATATTATATATATATATTGTACATAAAAAAGAAACAAGACATCAAACTAGAGTTTTGAGCCAGTACTTCGGCCAGTGGCCTTCCTCAGGGGATTGTTTATTCAGAAATGAACACACACATCAAACATTTTTGAATGAAGACTGTTCACAGAGTAATCCAATCTTTTTTCTTTTCAACAACACGAGACGCCTGCCCATTGAAATATATATATATGTAAAAATAACACAGAGAGAGAGAGAGAGAGAGAGAGAGAGAGAGAGAGAGAGGAGAGAGAGAGAGAGAGAGAGAGAGAGAGAGTTCAGACTTAAGATGATTTATTCATTTAGTCCATAGCCCCTTGAGCTACAAAATAAGTTATCACAAATAGGTTACAAGCACGGACACATTTATCAATGCAAGCCAAACAAATTTGCATCTATCAATCGAACCAAACAATTTTGCAAGAAACACGAAGCCAAGAGATAAAACAAGAATGAATCTACGAGACATTTTGTTATTCTTTAGAGAGAGAGAGAGAGAGGAGAGAGAGAGAGAGAGAGAGAGAGAGAGAGAGAGAGAGAGAGAGGAGGAGAGAGAGGGAGAGAGAGAGAGAGAGAGAGAGAGAGAGTATCCACACCTTCAGGAAATTCTGTGCTAGAATTTTCCTCTTTTGTGTGACTTTCTTTCTTCCTTCTTTGCTTTCTGTCATTTCTTCTGTCATTTTCTGCATTCCTAGTCCATTCACCTGTATGTGTTCGATAAAGTCTTACGTGTATAATTGGGTACAAATATGCATTTTAGGCAGTAGGGAAATGAAATATACGGAAACAATCTTAGGTAATTCAGGCCCGTTTTTACATGTTTTATTTCGGTAGTTATGTTTAAATTTGTATTCAGGTACGTGTTTTAGATCCCCTGTGCGATACGTAGGGGCATCTCCTTAGATTATGTGCGGGAATACATTGATATGTGTGTGCTTAAATTTTCTTTTCCTTTTTTCCCCCCCTCTTGAAATATTGTATACGTTTTGAAATGGTTACAGCCCTGACATGGCTCCACGGAGCCGGCTGGGCTTTGAACAAAAAATAACAGTAACAATCGTCATTGTTTAGACCTTTTCCATAGAATGACACCTTGTGCTATCTTCCCTACCGACCCACAAACACACAGCCACCTGTCGAATGTCGATCGCTGACAAGACTTCAAAGGGCAAGCTATTTTTAACACACCCATACATAGGTAAAATTGGCCCTGGGGTTTACTATTATCATGGTAGGTAGATAGGTATGTGTGTACGTGATTTTGAACAATTACCGTTTGTTTGGTACGAGGACAACCCCCTTCTCTCTCTAGCCCATCCCCTCCCCAAATTATTCGGGGTGGTATAATTTTCTCGGGTGTGTGTGTGTGTGTGTGTGTGTGTGTGTGTGTGTGTGTGTGTGTGTGTGTGTGTGTGTGTGTGTGTGTGTGTGTGTGTGTGTGTGTGTGTGTGTTTTTGTTTTCCAATTATTTTAGTATATGTATATGTATTGTGTAAACAGTGTTGTGTGTGTGTGTGTGTGTGTGTGTGTGTGTGTGTGTGTGTGTGTGTGTGTGTGTGTGTGAGTGTGAGTGTTGTGTGTGGTGTTCCAATTATTTTAGTCTAAGTATTGCGTAAACAGTGTGTGGTGTGTGTGTGTGTGTGTGTGTGTGTGTGTGTGTGTGTGTGTGTGTGTGTGTGTGTGTGTGTGTGTGTGTGTGTGTGTGTGTGTTTGTTCCGCACTGTGCGGGGCGTCATGTCGCTGCACATCTTGAACTGCTTGGCTGTCTTTAGCTTAAGTCTTGTAGTAGGCATTATTGGTATATCTGGGTGGAGCAGGTATCATGTGATGGAACTGAGTATAGTGAATCCATGTGAATAAAGTCTGAAATTCAATAGCGATGACATCAGCACCACCACCATCGTCGTTTTTATATTCATCATCGATATCGTCATCGTCTTCATCATCATCTTTTTCTTCATCATCACTGTCGTCGTCGTCATCATTAATCGTCTTCATTCATTCGTCGTCGTCGTCGTGGTCATCATCGTCATCGTCATCAATCATCATCAGCAGCAGCAGCAGCAGCAGCAGCAAAACAAAACAAGAAACAAAAACAAACAAAACCACAACAACAACAACAACAACAGCAACACACAGACACACACACACACACACACACACACACACACACACACACACACACACACACACACACAACCAACCAACCAACCAACCAACCAACCAACCAACCAACCAACCAACCAACAACCAACCAACCAACCAAACAAACAAACAAACAAACAAACAAACAAACAAACAAACAAAAACAAAAAACAAACAAACAAACAAACAAACAAACAAACAAACAAACAAACAAACAAACAAAACAAACAAACAAACAAACAAACAAACAAACAAACAACAACAACATCAACAGTGGAATCTGGTAATGCGCCCCTTAGCTGTTTCTCGTTCGAACGAAAGCAGTTGTTAGGAAATCATTCTTGACTAAAGGTGAAAGCGAACACCATTAACAGTAACAGAGTCCTGTTGGTGTGTCGTCAAGCATTAAAGAAACAAAACGTTCTTTAAGACCACAACACTCGGCACCCACCCTTCATACCGACCCACAAACGCAGCAACCATCATGATCGATCAGCGTTGAAACCAATGAGGGGCCGGCTATTTTTAACCCACCTGTTGGCAACTTACTTCTTCAAGTATTGTTGTCATACAGTGTGAACGTTCACAGGGTTTAGATCTTGACTCCCTCACTCTATCCACTATCATCCTGCATCGTCATCAGTAATAGCAGTGCAGAATCTTAACCCTTTTGACTCCCGCACCCTTTCTACTATCATCCCGCATCTTCATCAGTAATAGCAAAGCAGAAACTTAACCTTTGACTCCCTCACTGTATGTACTATCATCCTACATCGTCATCGGTAATAGCAAAGCAGAAACCTAACGCTTTGACTCCCTCATTCTATCTACTATCATCCTGCATCATCATCAGTAATGGCAAGGCAGAAACTTAACCCTGTGACTCCCTTACCCTACTGTAATCCTGCATCGTCATCGGTAATAGCAAGGCAGAAACTTAAATTAACTCTTTGACGCCCTCAAAATTATCTATCGTCCTGCATCGTCATCAGTAATAGCGAGGCAGAAACTTAATCCTTTGACTCCCTCACCTTTTTACTATCATCCTGCATTGTCATCAGCAATGGCAAAGCAAAAACTGAACCCTTTGACTCCCTCACCCTATCTACTATCATCCTGCATCGTCATCAGTAATAGCAAAGCAGAAACTTAACCCTTTGACGCCTTCACCTTATGCACCAGTTTCCTGCTACAGGAAACTGGTGGATAGAGTGAGGGAGTCGAAGGGTTAAGTTTTTGCAGCTGGTGGATAGGGTGTGGAATCAAAGGGTTAAACCCCGTGCGGTCTCAGCGGGCCGACTGTGTGTGCGAATAATGTTAGGGGCTTAGCTGTCAGCGGTGGGTTTTTTTTTTACCCCCTCCTCCCTTTTTTCCTTCCTTTTTCTTTCCTTCCTTCCTTCTTTCTTTCTTTCTTTCTTTTTTTCTTTAAACTTGGTGCTTCTCAAACACTGGGTGACGTTTGAACAAGATCTGGTTTCATTCTGTGACCATGGCCTATTGTAAGCTAACATGAGAATCGCTTGCCGCTAGAGTTGGTTGGAAATGCTCTTTAGTAGTTAAAAAGAGAAATACGATTTAGATCGTTCCGTGTATCTGTATGAAAGAGAGGGGAGAGAGAGTGGTAGGGGGAGGGAAGGAGAGAGAGAGAGAGTCTGCTGTTTTATGTATAGAACTGTTGTTTTTTTTTATCAACAAAAAAAGACATCTCAGATATTAAATGTGAATTAAATGGGATTGTTATGGTGTATTTGTTGGATCACACTGGTGAAAATGTGATGTAAAAATGTTCCTCCCAAAAATAATTCTCGAATGGAATTCTAAACAGATGTAGGTATCTCCTTCTCCTTCTCTTTCTCCTTCTCATCTTCCTCCTCCTCCTCCTCTTCCTCCCCCCTCATTTCCCCTCAACATGTTCAGGCAACATCTTTATGTGGCCGCTTTTCTGTTTGCCCAGCTCCTGCCAACTGTCATGGTAGACAGTGTAGTTGTAATTGTCTACACACCCAATAGAGGACATCAGGGCAATATGTGTTCAGATGACTGGTCACGACAAGATTAAGTCAACTGAAATGTGGTCTCTAAGAAGAATGTTGAGAGTTCCACGGACAGCAAAGAAAACAAACGAGACAGTCTTGATGGAGGCAGACACAACAAGAGCATTAATAGTAAAATATAAAAAAAATATAAAAAAAGGAAAAGACAGTGAACATTAATCATAGCACATTTAATGAGGCAAGAGAAATTAGAGTACCTGGTCACAACAGGAAAGCTGGAGGGAAAGAAAGCACCAGGTAGTTCCAGGGAGAAAATATTGGACGGATTTGCAAAGAGGCTGAAGACAGAGAGGGCAGGAGATGTACTTGCAGCAACAAGGGATAGATTCGTGTGGAGGACCTTGATAGCCAACGCCATGCTGCAGGGTACATGATGATGATGTCCTGGTCCTTTTGACCATAGGGTTAAGTTGGTGAAGGCATCAGTGTGATCCTGCGGTACAGATTACAGATTTGCGTTGAACCGGTTAAGGCCAGTACAGATGCTCATCAGGACCAAGACATATCCTCATCATGGTCAGTATAGATTCCGATCATAGCCAGTATAGATATAGATCCTCATCATGGCCAGCATTGATCCTCATCAGGAGTGGTACAGATCATCATCAGGGTCAATACAGATCTGCATCAGGACCAGTAGAAATCCACATCAGGGCCAGTAGAAATCGTTATCAGGACCACTTATTGCTTTTCAGACACAGGGTGATTGTCGTCCCTTTCTGTCGGTGACTCGAAGGAGTGATTTGATGATGCTCCTCTTCTCGCTGTAGCAGATACTGTTGTCCGATTGGTCCTCCTGGGCTCCGTTTTCCGTCATCTCATCTTCTTTCTCCTTTCCTGGTATTCCATAGTGAGCGGGGATTCACCGAAGAACCACTTTAGATGTAGGTGAAATGTTTTCTACACAGACTGTGGGTGGCCACTATTATTACCACGCAAGCCAATCTTATTACCGCGCGCGCGCCGCACACACACACACACAACACACACACACACACACACACACACACACACACACACACACAACACACACACACACACACACACACACACACCACACACACACACACACACACAAGCTTCTCAAGGAAGGATGAGAATCATAAGAGACTGATCAATTTCACTGCCCAAAGAGGTTTTATTTGTTTAGATTGACCGTCCTGTTTTCAGCAGGCGTAGCTATTGTTTTTTTTTTTTTTTTCTTTTTTAAACCCTGATAGGTGAAAATTCGCCCGTGTATTTGTAATTAAAGTCCACCCTGATGCTCAAATCGGTAGTTAGGTCCAAAGGAATGCCTGGGTATTATAAGTATGGCTTGACTATCTTGTTTTGACCGACATTACCCATTCTTCTGTTTGCTTTTTTCGTCCGATGGTTTGAAAAAATCATACTGCTATTTTTAGATTATTTTTAATATTATATGAGCTGCTGTAGAATAACAGTTTCGCCCTCCCCGCCTCTCTCTCTCTCTCTGTCTGTCTGTCTCTCCTCTCTCTCTCTCTCTGTCTCTTTTCTCTCTCTCTCTCTCTCTCCCTCCCTCCCTCCCTCTTCTCTTCTTCTCACTCACTCATCCATCGCCCTCTGTCCTTCCTCCTTTCCTCCATTCTCTCTGCCTGTCTAGAGCTCTCTCTCTCTCTCTTGTCTAGATCTCTCTCTCTCTCTCTCTCAACACACACACACAACACACCACACACACACACACACACACACACACACACACACACAACACACAACACACACACAACACACACACACACACACACACACACACACACACACACACACACACACACACACAACCTGTTTGTCTGCCTCTTTCTCGTCGACTCCAACGGCCTCTGTCAAACGCTCGATATCGATTTGTATAAATTTAGGAATCTCTCCCCCCCCCCCCCCCCCATTCTGTTACTTTTCTGCCTCACCCTTCTGTCTATCTCTCCCCCCCCCTCTTTCTTCCCCTCCGTCCTCCACCCCCTCTCTGTCTCACACGCTCGCTCTCTCTCTCTCTCTCTCTCTCACACACACACACACACACACACACACACAACACACACACACACACACACACACACACTCTCTCTCTCTCTCTCTCTCTCGCACACTTAAACACACACATACACGCGCACTGTCTGCTCATGTTATGTACATCGTTCGTGTCTGTCTTGATTAGATCGTCTCTCGCTCCCTGTACTGAATGTCATGGCTATCATCTAGTGTAGAATCTGACTAGAAAAAACAAACCAAACCAAACCAAACCAAACCAAACCAAACCAAACCAAACAAGCAACAATAACAAAACATCTACGTTACTGATAATAATAATGACGGACTCTTCCTTTACAGTGTCTTCAAGCTCTCAGTCTTTTTCTCTTCCACCCTACTCTTCCCTCTGTCCTCTTGTCTTTCTGTATCCGTAATTGAAGAATAATCACAAGAACACGCTCTTTATCCGTAATTGAAGAATAATCACAAGAACACGCTCTTTATCCGTAATTGAAGAATAATCACAAGAACACGCTCTTTATCCGTAATTGAAGAATAATTACAAGAACTCGGTTAGCGTGAGGGATTTGTGAGCAGGCGTCTGTCTTGAACTTGACCTTGATCTGCAAGTCGCAGGAACCACGATTAGCAGTAAATCACGTTTGGCACCGAACCACGTTTGGCGTAAATGTAAATGCGGCGACAAAGGATAAGCCTGCTGCGCTTGGTTTATTTTAGCTAGGTCACGGTATTGACTCGCATGCGGGAAAAAAGTTAGTTGAGGGTGTTGTAACTGCTTTCGTTTCTGTATGGTTAAAGACTATTTTATATATCTCTCTCTCTGTCTCTCTGTCTATCCATTCATCCATCCATCCATCTATCTTATCTATCTATCTATCTATCTTCTACTATCTATCTATCTATCTGTCTATCTGTCTATCTGTCTGTCTGTCTGTCTGTCTGTCTGTCTGTCTGTCTGTCTGTCTGTCTGTCTGTCTATCTATCTGTCTTCTGTGTATATATATGTGTTATTTATATAGGGTGGGGGTGGGGTGGTGAGTGGGTGGGTGGTGGTGCTCGTGTGTGTGTGCGCGCGCGCGCGCGCGGTGTGTGTGTGTGTGTGTGTGTGTGTGTGTGTGTGTGTGTGTGTGTGTGTGAAAAATGAACCGTTGTATTCTGTTTCTGTTTTGTTTGGTGTGACTGTTAAGGATCTTAAAATGCCTTGCTGTTGTGAATTGACAGTTTGGCAGGGATGTTTTCGGTCGTATTATTGACAAATATTCTGTGTTGTTATCTGCTGCTGTGAAAAATCTTACGAGCAGGAGCAATCTGCACCAGCCCCCCCCCCCTCCCTCTCCCTCAACCATCTTGTATATGAATATGAAGAATATTCAGAAATTAAGGTCCCCTCCTGTTTTGTAACCACAGCAGATGTATAGTTTGCTTTTAAGCAGCCAGGGGTTCCTCTTTCCTGTCATGCTGTCTTTACAATACTTCTTGCTTGCTTCTGCCTTCCAGATCATTCACCTGTATTTCTTCCAAATTCTGTCCTCAGCTTCCCAATGACGGAACATGACTGCCATTAAGGCGGGATAAAGAACGGTTATGAACACAAAAATTCGCTCCCTTTGCTAGGTAGGTAGGTTTGTATAAAATTATACGCTTAGATAGGGACTGCTGGCAGGAGCTTAAACCCATGCGCGTAAACTCTCGAGTTGGACAAGTCCTGAGCTCCTACCTAGCCTTTATTATTATTAGTAGTAGTATTAGTATTGTTATTATTATTATTGTTGTTTTGTTGTTGTATTATTATTTTATTACTAGTATTGTATCAGTCTGTCATTGGAACAGTCTTGGTTACATGTAAATGATGTGTGTGTGTATCTGTCTATCTTGTTATATAAGATGTACAGAGAAGAGATGAAGTTTGCGTTACAGACGTAAGATCGATGTCGAGATATCAGACCTTGAGTCGGTCATTACATCCTATTCTTTTTTTTTTCTCTTTCTCCACCGTTCATGTCATTGAACGCTGACTGTGGGCGGGGTTTGGTGACCCTGACCCAGTCAAGGCCGACAGATAACCCTCAAGGTCGGCAGATAACCCCATTCGGCAAAACAGCTGACTAACCAGAATGGCCATCGATGCCCTGATTGTAGCGGGCAGTATATTCTTTCTTCACCAGTGTCTCTTTGACCTCACAGCAGTACAAAATCAAGACCTTTTGGTCCCAGATGGCTGGCTGGCTGTTCGAGTTTGCTGTGGGTGTACTGTTTTGGCGTGACCCTTGCTGTGGGTATACTGTTTTGGAGTGACCCTTGTGTGGGTATACTGTTTTGGCGTGACCCTTGCAGTGGGTATATTGTTTTGGCGTGACCCTTGTTGTGGGTATATTGTTTTTGCGTGACCCTTGCTGTGGGTGTAGCTTTGGCGTTGACCCTTGCGTGGGTGTACTATTTTGGCGTGACCCTTGCTGTGGGTGTACTGTTTTGGCGTGACCCTTGCTGTGGGTGTACTGTTTTGGCGTGACGCTTGGGGTGGGTGCACTGTTTTGGCGTTGACCCTTGCGGTGGGTGTGCTGTCTTGGCGTTGACCCTTGCTGTGGATGTACTGTTTTGGCGTGACCCTTGCGGTGGGTGTACTGTTTTGGCGTTGACCTTGTGTAGCTATAACAAGAGGTTTTCTGTTGTAGTTTAAGCAAAGATAATTCAGAGGTTTATTACATTTGGGGTGAAGGAGTTTTGGAGTTCGTTCGAGAGGTTTATCACACTCAGAGAGTTCCGTATGCGCTCCACCCAAATCTGCAAGCAGTTTGCTGGCAAAATTCCTGAGCCTGCGCAGATCACTTTGCACTGGCAAGATTTTGAAAAGGGCGAGGGGTGGGGGTGGGGGGGGGTGGAGAAGGAACCTGTGAAACACTAGCTGACACCACCAGAATGATGGAAACATTGACCCTTTGACTCCCGCTCCCTGTTTACCTAGTGCAGAAACTTAGCCCTTTGACTCCCTCACCCTATCCACCAGCTTCCTGCAGGAAGGAAGCTGGTGGATATAGGGTGAGGGAGTCAAAGGATTGTATTTTTGCTTTGCTAGCATGGTTGACGATGCGGGAAGGTGGTGGACAGGGTGCGGGAGTCAAAGGTTTAAGATGGGCAGCAGACTGGCCATTTTTAATGTTGCGGACTGGGATTGAACTCTAGATATCAGGTTTGAGTCCAGGGATCTGTAACCACCACCACCACCACCCAAAAAAAAAAAAAAAAAAAAGCATCATCGACCGGGGCTGGCGAGTATTCTACCATTAGACATTAGTCCTCCGATGCTGCTGGTCTGTATAATTATGTGGTAGTGATATTAGCCCGGTAGCCTAATGGACAGTAATGCTTTCTTGTCTTAGATACCTTGCTATGACCTCTAATGTCTCAGTTGGTATATCTGTCTCGTACAACAGTTAAGGACCGGCCAGTTCGCTTTTGTATGCCTGTATCAGGTTGTTTTGCAGTTTCACATTGAATTCTGTCTTTTATCATTGGCTGCCTCGAGCTCTAGCTCTGTAAGTGTTTGTGTGTCCCTGTCTCCATCAGTTCTTTGGTTCTTTTTCTTCTTCTTCTTCTTTAGTTCGCCGTCTTAATAGTCGTGCTATATCTGGCAATGAATGTGGTGTTTTTGTTTTCTTCTTCCTCCCCCTCTCCCCAAGTAAAGTTCCTGCCGGCTGTTATGGAGTATGGAGTTTGGTGAATAGAAGAGTTGTAGTCGTTCATGCCTTTTGTCACGTTAAGTTCTTGGGTTGAATTCCGTCTTTGCCCGTCTTTGTGACTGTTAGCATATCTCTGTCTCAGCCAGTTCTTATATTTTTTTAGTTCTGTCATTTTGTTGTTTTCTCTGTCTCAGCCAGTTCTTATCTTGAATTCCATCGTTTTCTGTGTCAGTCTGCGGCTGTGTCATAGACATAGGAATGTTCAAGTCTTGTTATTTTTTCATCCCTGTTCTCTCTTTCCCCCTTGGTCAGAGATTTTTCTCCCCTTCGCAAGACTTTGAGTTGTGGTCTGGGTGCTAGTCTTTCAGATTAGACAATAAACTGAGATTCTGTGTGCAGCATGCACGTGAAAGAACCCACGGCAATGAAGGACTTGTCCCTAGCAGAATTGTATAGAAAAATCCTTTCATAGGTATGGGGGGGGGGGGGGGGAAGGAAATGGGTGGTGTTGTACTGTGGCGATGCGCTCTTCTTGTTGAATACAGCCCAGATTTCACACGGTAAACCCACTGTGACAGTGCAGGTGCAATTCTTTCCAAGATTCTCTCCCATCTGTGTGTGTGTGTGTGTGTGTGTGTGTGTGTGTGTGTGTGTGTGTGTGTGTGTGTGTGTGTGTGGTGTGTTGGCACTAAGCCCATCTCTTCTCTCTCCTCCACAAATCTTCCCCCATCATCCTCTCTCTGTCCCGCCCACCCCCTCATCTCTCTCTCTCTCCCTCTCCCCCTCCCTCCCCCCGCCTTCCTTAACGACCTATTTAACAGATTGATGTCGAGCAGTAGAACGGTCGTAATGAGTCACAGCGGAACGCTCAGCAGGGTCCCCAGAGTAATTTGCCAGCGCACCAGTAGATAGATGACTGTATTTGTTCTGGTCTACAAATCAAGGACATACGTTTTTAATCACTTCACGCTGCTTTTCTGTTGGTCTGCAATTAACCTTTTACACTCCCTCACCACAGTTAGGAGATAGGGTATGGGAGTGAAAGGGTTAGCAATTCATTTGACAGGTTTTGTTCATGTCATTAGGGAGTGAAAAGGTTAGCAATTCATTTGACAGGTTTTGTTCATGTTGTCAGGGAGTGAAAGGGTTAACAGTTCATTTGACAGCTTTGGTTCATGTTGTTAGGGAGTGAAAGGGTTAGCGATTCATTTGACAGCTTTGGTTCATGTTGTTAGGGAGTGAAAGGGTTCGCGATTCATTTGACAGCTTTGGTTCATGTTGTTAGGGAGTGAAAGGGTTAGCGATTCATTTGACAGCTTTGGTTCATGTTGTTAGGGAGTGAAAGGGTTCGCGATTCATTTGACAGGTTTGGTTCATGTACTTGGCCTTGTCACGAGTCAATACTTAACCCTTTTTCTTCCCTCATCTTATCTACCAGCTCCCTGCAGGAAGTTGACATGGTGAGGGAGTGACAGTTTTGTTCGTTTGTGCTTTCTGAGAGTGTTTTCTCGGGTGGATGGAGGGATGCATGCACAATATTCTTGTTGTTTAACCAACACTACGCAGGCATTATGTAGCTGCGCAGTGTGTACACTTGCCTTTAATGGCTTACGCCCAATATGTAGGTGGTTATATGCATTTTCCAGGGATTTTCATGCAGTGTGTGTTGTGTGTGTGTGTGTGTGTGTGTGTGTGTGTGTGTGTGTGTGTGTGTGTGTGTGTGATCAGCGGGACGTAGACATCATTTGCAGGGTTTTTAACACACGTATTTCATGCTCTGCATGCGTACACACGAGCAATAGAAAGGCAAACGCTAAGCAGCAAATTAACGAATACAATCCAAAACGTCGCTCTGTAGACAAAGAACCAGAGTGACAGACAATTGAACATGTCACGAAAAAGAAATGGAAATGGGCTGGGCACATCACTGGCAGGAAAGACAGTAATGTATAGACGACCAGAAGCACAGAATGGCAGATAATAGATGGCGCTAGATCAGTTGAAAGACCGGAAAGTCGTTGGAGAGATGACATTAAGTGACGTCATGACAACAAGGGACAACATGGTCAACATTGTTTCTTTATCAAAATATTCAAATGTCAGCTTGAGAGTGCGTGCACATATGATTGTACGTCTCTGTGCAATCTGTGTACATGTATGTGTGCGTGTGTGTGTGTGTGTGTGTGTGTGTGTGTGTGTGTGTGTGTGTGTGTGTGTGTGTGTGTGTGTTTGCATGCATGATTGCGTGTGTGTGTGTGTGTGTGTGTGTGTGTGTGTGTGTGTGTGTGTGTGTGCGTGTGTGTGTGTGTTTTGATTATAAATGAGCATACACACCTATCTGTATATTTGGATTGTCATGTATGATATCCATTTAAGTGTGCGTTCTACAAAAATGCAATTTATATTTATATTGTATGAATTCTTGCCTGAACTTGAATAAAAAGAAAAAGAAAAAGAAAAAAAAAAGGAACACCATGGTCAAGGACAGCAAAAGACAGAGAAAGTTGGAGGACTGGTGAAGGGCTACTTCCTACTGTGGAAGGGTACAGCCGAGAAAGAAGAAAGAAAGAAAGAAAGATATGTACACACACGAAGGTGGCCTAGGCAGGTCTTCTTATACTTTGACCTGGGAGATTAGAAAAATATCTTCAATGATCTGGGAGATCAGAAAAATATCTTCACCTTGTACCCGTCAGGTGCAGTAGGTCCAGGTAGGATCGTACCCATCTTCTGCTCGGAAGTTCAACATCCCAACCTGGTTATTTCCCATGTCATTGAAAAAGTTAAGACTTGGGTATGGCACCCACTCACCAGTCAAAGTACATAGATTGTAGACCAACAAGGCGTTGTGAAGCTGGTGGATACAGTGGGTTGGGGGTGGGTGGGAAAGGGGGTGTCGAAGGGGTGAACAATTCATTTGACATGCTTCATTCATGTCACTGCGCCTTTTGAACTCTGCTCTTTTCATTGGCACGTTTTGTCACAGTCTGAAAAACAGCAGACGTGGGTTATGTCTGCTGCAGGCTTGTTTTCTAGCCCCCGGAATGTGATTTCATTGATAGTTGTGTGTGTGTGGTGTGTGTGTGTGTGTGTGTGTGTGTGTGTGTGTGTGTGGTGTGCATGTGTGTGCATATGTTGGGAGAAGGGGCGGCGATGAGAAAAAAACAAATTACTGAGGGCATAATACTGCAGACGTGGCAGAAATTTTGAGGTTTGATAGTTGGGAGACTTCTAGAATAGTGAGTGTTCATGCAGGTGAGATCTTGAATAACGATAATAATAAGGCTGATAATAATAATAATAGTAATAACAATAATAGTAATAATTATAATGATGACAATAATAATAATGATTATGATTATTATGATGATGATAAATACATATATCAATAGATTAGATAAACAGTAGATAAGCAAATTAAAAGAAAGGAATGGTGGTCATGATAACTTTAGTTGTAAGTATACTGTACACTTCCAAGTGCAGAAAACTCTTTCAAAGTACCCGTTTTGGAGTTATTTGGAAACTAGACAATGTACTGTACACCTTCTTAGTACAGAAAGCTCTTTCAAAATAGTCTTATGGAATTATTCAGAAAATAATCAGCAGATTGATAAGGTTGATATCAATTTCATTGAACATGAAGGAATGTTTGAGTTTTGTTTGGAAATATGCATGTATACAGAGATACTGCACAGAACTCTGGAATTTGAAATCTGATTTGCAAAATGCTGTCTTGACGTTCAAGTTATTTCATTATGTATGTGGAAAATAGAGCTTTGTTGACGTTGATGTTTGAATTTATGCAATTTCATGCTTTAAATGTTTTTATTAGGTTCGTTTATTTTCCTAAACACTTGTGTTGAAAACCATTGTGACTTGGAATATACCAAGCATAGATTTAAAAGATGTTTATGTGTGCATTTGGTTTTGCTGTAATTTTGAATATCACTGGCTGAAATGTTGAGTGGTATCGGGTATTTGAATTCAGAAGAGTGAGTGCGTTCATGATGTCTTACGAAATTATAGTCCTGAAGAAAGTTATGAATTTGAAATGTTTGAAATAGATGGTCAGAGAGATGAAATAGATGGCCAGAAAGACTCCATTTTCAGTTTCTGTCTGAGATTTGTTATAATTACTTTTCTCTTGTGGAAAAAGCACATGACAGGACAAGCAAGATTTGCCAAAGACGGATAAGTTGTGGTCGAACATCTCAAGTTTCACACAGTTAACACGATAAAGCGATTTGAAAGACGCAGATATTCCCAAGTCAGTTTTCAAATAGCCTTCCAGTGACAGTGATTGACAGTTGAGTAAGGCTGCCTGCTTCTAAGTGGAGAGCAGAGTTTGAACAATTCCTTCTTGTACTGATGAAACAAGGTCTTGTCTTTGAAATGAAGTGTGTGTGTGTGTATGTATGTATGTGTGTGTGTGTGTGTGTGTGTGTGTGTGTGTGTGTGTGTGTGTGTGTGTGTGTGTGTGTGTGTGTGTGTGTGTGTGGTGTTGTGGTGTGGTGTGGTGTGGTGTGGTGTGGTGTGTGTTTGTGTGTGTGTGTGTGTGTGTGTGTGTGTGTGTGTGTGTGTGTGTGTGTGTGTGTGTGTGTGTGTGTGAATGAGAGAAAGAGAGAGAGAGAAAGAGAGAGAGAGAATGACTGTGTCTGTTTAACCCTTTGACTCCCACACCCTATCCCCCAACTGCAAAAACTTAACCCTTTGACTCCCTTATGCTATCCACCAGCTTCCTGCAGGAAGTTGGTGGATAGGGTGAGGGAGTCAAAGGATTAAGTTTTTGCTTTACCAGCATGGTTGACAATGAAGGATGCTGGTGAATAAGGTGCGGGAGTCAAAGGGTTAAAAATTCATATAGAAAGGAGGTGGGAGGGGAGGAGAGAGAAAATTTCAAACTTCAAAACACTATTGGTAAATCAAAATAGCATTGGGTCCCACTGGATGTGTCTTACAACTACTCCTTGCTTCTCTGCACATGTAACCCAAGCATAAAAAAAAGAAAGAAAAAAAACTGAAATACATTCATTAGAATGAAATAAATAAAATGCAAGTGAATTTTAAGGGAAAAAATGCACAAACAACACACACACACACACACACACACACACACACACACACACACACACACACACACACACACACACACCACACACACACACACACACACACACACACACACACTCTCTCTCTCTCTCTCTCTCTCTCTGTCTCTCTGTCTGTCTCTCTGTTAAAACCAAAACATATACATTACAAACAAAAAAAACAAAAAACAAAAAAGAATGGAAGAAAGTAAAGAAAGCGTTAAAAGCAAAACAGAGAGAGAGAGACAGAGATAGAGAGACAGATAGATTTGTATATATACACTGTCGCCAAAGCTTGCTCATCTGTTTTCATGAAGTGGTTTTAATTTATTCTAAGCCAGCACACATATATATATTTCACGGATTGGCTCTGATTCATCTGAGGCCAGCGTGTGTTAAAATTTATTATAGCCATACATTTTCTTCCCAACCCTCCATCTTGCTGCTTTCCTTTGGCTTGTTTTTCAGTTGGCAATTGCAAATGGTTGACATTCACCGGTGACCTACAAGAGTGATAGAAATATACGCTATTATATATAGAGATGTCATCTGCCAGAGGTAACACTTTTTTTGGAGGGGGTGGGGATAGTCCTTTGTTTTGTTTTTGTTCTTAGTTTTCTTTCTTCTTTCTTCCCCTTCCTCAGTTCCTGTGTGTGTGGTATATAATGTTCATTTTACCATTCACCTTTTCATTTTTTGTTCGTGTCTGTGTATGTGCAGGCCAAGAGATTGAGTCGCCATACGCCATGGCCTTCCATGGACGGGACCATAAGAAGGAAAAGGTAACTGTGTAGATTTAGTGTGTGTGTGTGGTGTGCGTGTGGTGTGTGTGTGTGTGTGTGTGTGTGTGTTGTGTGTGTGTGTGTTTGTGTGTGTGTGTGTCTGTGTGTGTTGTCTGTGTGTGTGTGTCTGTGTGTGTGTGTCTGTGTGTGTGGTTGTGGTGTGGTGTGGTGTGTGGTGTGTGGTGTGGTGTGGTGTGGTGTGGTGTGGTGTGTGTGTGTGTGTGTGTGTGTGTGTGTGTGTGTGTGTGTGTGTGTGTGTGTGTGTGTGTGTGTGTGTGTGGACAGTTTGTAGGTACGTGCAAATTGAATGTTGTTTTCTGAAACAGTAACTATGTGCTTTTTTTGTTCTGTTTTATGAAAATTATATTTGTTACTTCACTGTGCAGACCTTGTTCAGTGCTCATGAAAAATGAAATAGTAATTGTGCAGGCCTTTTTGATTCTTTTTACTTTGATTCCTTTTTCTTTCTTTCTTTCTTTTTTTTCTTCTAATTTTGATCATTATCTGTTTTTGCAGTTTGAATCTTGTTGTCTCAAAGGATAACTGTCTAAGCTGCAAGAACTATTTTTTAAGACTGTGTGAACTTGTTTTGTGCTGTCAAATTGAATGTTATTGTTTGAAAAGGTAACTAGATAGACTTGTTTTGTGCTGGCAAATTGAATGTTATTGTTTGAAAAGGTAACTAGATAGACTTGTTTTGTGCTGGCAAATTGAATGTTATTGGTAGAAAAGGTAACTAAATGTATATAGACCTGTTTTGTGCTGGCAAATTGAATGTTATTGTTAGAAAAGGTAACTATATAGACCTGTTTTGTGCTGGCAAATTGAATGTTATTGGTAGAAAAGGTAACTAAATGTATATAGACCTGTTTTGTGCTGGCAAATTGAATGTTATTGTTAGAAAAGGTAACTATATAGACCTGTTTTGTGCTGGCAAATTGAATGTTATTGGTAGAAAAGGTAACTAAATGTATATAGACCTGTTTTGTGCTGGCAAATTGAATGTTATTGGTAGAAAAGGTAACTAGATTTGTTTTGTGCTGGCAAATTGAATGTTATTGGTAGAAAAGTAACTAGATTTGTTTTGTGCTGGCAAATTGAATGTTATTGTTAGAAAAGGTAACTAGATTTGTTTTGTGCTGGCAAATTGAATGTTATTGGTAGAAAAGGTAACTATATAGACCTGTTTTGTGCTGGCAAATTGAATGTTATTGGTAGAAAAAGTAACTAGATAGACCTGTTTTGTGCTGGCAAATTGAATGTTATTGTTACAAAAGGTAACTAGATAGACTTGTTTTGTGCTGGCAAATTGAATGTTATTGTTTGAAAAGGTAACTAGATAGACTTGTTTTGTGCTGGCAAATTGAATGTTATTGTTTGAAAAGGTAATTAGATAGACTTGTTTTGTGCTGGCAAATTGAATGTTATTGTTTGAAAAGGTAACTAGATAGACTTGTTTTGTGCTGGCAAATTGAATGTTATTGTTTGAAAAGGTAACTAGATAGACTTGTTTTGTGCTGGCAAATTGAATGTTATTGTTTGAAAAGGTAACTAGATAGACTTGTTTTGTGCTGGCAAATTGAATCTTATCGATGGAAAAGATAACTGTGTAGACTTTAAAGGGAAAAAATCTTTTTTAAAACTGTACAGGTTTTTAATTTTTATTTTATTATTTTAGGTGTGTTTTGTTTTGTTTCTTACGTTCTTAAATGAAATCTTCTTGTCCAAAAAGTCAGCCGTGTAGATTGAAAATTTTTGTGTTCCTTCTTTCTTTTTTGTCATAAACTGTGCAGACTCTTTGGTGTGTGTAAATTGAATTCTTTTGTCCATTCTCTTCTGACACGTTTTTTTAAATTTTGTTTTTTGTTGTAGGGGTGTTTGAATCTGTTGTATGAGTCTGCGTTTTACTTTTCTGAGTGTGTCAGATTGTGTTCAGTTTTAACAGTTTGGGGAGATTGGTTTTGAAATTGCTTTAATATTGTCACATTATGTATTATTTGATTTACCGTATATTTCTTGTGTATTATTTGATTTACTGTATATTTCTTTTCATTTACTTTTCTTTCTTTCCTTTACAGAGCATAAGGGTTGGGGAGTTATCTCCTTTTTTATAACTGTCATAACCATCAGAATAAGCTGGTTTGTGAAAATGAAAGAGAAAATATCACTAGAAGATATTTTGTCATAACTGACTCATACAAAATTAATTCTGTATGTAAATGGAAAACCTTTTAGCCATACATAAAGATAGTTTCACTACTGGTTTCTGGTTCTGGTCTAAATATCTACACATGTGATTGCCATTTTCCTGTATTCTTTGCTTTTTGTTGTTGTTGTTGCGACACTTCCTTTTTAAAAGTAGAATTGAATAGGTTGATCCTTTTATTCACAGCAGTTTGTGTGTGTTTGGGGGGTGGGGGTGGTTGACAGATTTCATGGCAGTTCACTGCTGTTGTTTTAAATGTTTTAACCAAGTTTGAATCATATGTCTAATGCATTGAGAGATTGTTGATGCTGCATAATGAAATGAAATGAAATAGAATGAATTGGTTTTTTTTTTTTTTTTACAGTGGTCTAGATATTAGCCCTTAGG
This sequence comes from Monoplex corrugatus, assembly GCA_030674185.1. NCBI lineage: Eukaryota > Metazoa > Mollusca > Gastropoda > Littorinimorpha > Ranellidae > Monoplex > Monoplex corrugatus. The sequence goes on along the minus strand of CM060305.1, from coordinate 92,206,383 downwards.
ACAACACACATGTCTGCTGTTGTTGATCTACTTCAATTAAAACAGCAGAAAATGGGGTACTGCAAAAGAAATAAAACCGGATTATACACAGGAAATGAAATAAGACAGTTGAACACGAGTACATCAGAATGAAAACACATAGTCGAGTGTGTGTGTGTGTGTGTGTGTGTGTGTGTGTGTGTGTGTGTGTGTGTGTGTGTGTGTGTGTGTGTGTGTGTGTGTGTGTGTATGAGAGAGAGAGAGAGAGAAGAGAGAGAGGAGAGAGAGAGAGAGAGATAGAGAGAGAGAGTTGATTTTAATGAGCAAAGGAGTGACCATTTATTTTGGGTCATCGAAATCAGAAACAAGAAAGTTTCGTCCATACTGTAGTGATATATCTCAGTTGCTTAATTCTTCAAGACATGTTTCAGCCTGACACGTGGCAAGAATAATCACTGCATGTTTTGGCCAACGTAGACACTTTTCTCTGTGGCCTGGTCGATTGGTTGGTTAGATCACATTGCCAATAATGTAGGGGTCTGAGGTTCCACATGCACGTCAGAAAAGCCCAAATTTATCAGGTGGTCCTATTAGCTCAGTTTGTTAAGCCTATAATGATAATTCAGGGGCTGTGTGTTCGATCCTCAGGTGAGATAACAGGTGTTTGAATATAGGTGATGTCTCGAGTTCAGTCACAACTTGCAACATACAAGCTGACCTGTTTGCTGCCCATCTTTGGGCTTTGTTTCATAGGTCCTTCCTTCCCCTTCCCTCTCTGTGTCAAGGTTTTGCCAGCGTACAGGCCATTTTATGAGGAAAGGGGAATTAGAGCATCTGGTCACAACAGGAAAGTGGAGGGAAAGAGAACACCAGGTAAACATAAGGACAGAGGGGGTGGAATATGTGCTTGTGGCGACAAGGGATAGATGCATATATGGAGGGCTGAGAGATTTTGTGGAATGCATTTGAAATTTTCTGAGTTTGATGAGTCCCACTAGAACAAACTTTAATCTCCAGTATCACAGTAAATAAGATACATAAAGTGTTAGACCAAAGGCTGAAGGAATGTAAAATTTTTCGTGTTGAATATTCCCCTATCCCCCACGCTTACATCATCATATGTGGAATTTTTTGTTTTGTTTGTTTGTTTTTCCTCTTCTATCATAATTATGTGAACATATGTATTTTAACGTAATTTCTTTTCAGCATCATTTCCCCCTTTTCTGTTTCATATGACTGCCTGTATTAATGATTTTTTTTAATGCTGGCTTCACCTTCTCTCCCTTTGCTGACAGCATAGTCACCCACTACAGACAACATTATTATACCAGTCATGCATATCATTATACAGCCATACACCCCCAGTTATAGCGTCATTAAATGAATAAATGATTTGAAGCCTTGTTATTGAGTTGTTTGTTGAGTGTTAACATACATTTCGCTTGCCCCACAGAGCCCAAGTTTTAGCACAAATGAGTATGCATTTATTGCATTTATTTTTTTATTTTTTACACTTTTTTTTATGTGAAATTGGGGCTGCTGTACCGGTGAACCATGTTGCCACAGCGCAGTGCCACCTTTACCATTTTTAAGTATGTGTGTGTATTCTGGTTTGCTTATTAAAATGGATTTTGCCTCAGAATTTTGTCATGGACAAGATATTGATTGCTGTGGGACCTGTAATGTGCTGAGTGCATGCTGCACATAGAACCTTGATTTATTGTCTTAACCCATGCCACTAGAACTCTCTTGAAATTGTGAGCAGATAAAAATTCCTTGTCCTTTCCCAAAAAGATAGGTAACCAGGTACATGATCTGGCATCAGCTTTCTGTCCTAGGAACCATGTTCATTATCTGGCATCAGCTTTCTGCCCTAGGAACCAGGTTCATGTTGTGATATCAGCTCTCTGCCCCAGTAACCAGGTTCATGTTGTGGCATCAGCTCTCTGCCCTGGTATCCAGGTTCATGTTGTGGCATCAGCTCTCTGCCCCAGTAACCAGGTTCATGTTGTGGCATCAGCTCTCTGCCCTGGTATCCAGGTTCATGTTGTGGCATCAGCTCTCTGCCCTGGTATCCAGGTTCATGTTGTGATATCAGCTCTCTGCCCTGGTATCCAGGTTCATGTTGTGGCATCAGCACTCTGCCCTGGTATCCAGGTTCATGTTGTGATATCAGCTCTCTGCCCTGGTATCCAGGTTCATGTTGTGATATCAGCTCTCTGCCCTGGTATCCAGGTTCATGTTGTGGCATCAGCACTCTGCCCTGGTATCCAGTTCATGTTGTGGCATCAGCTCTCTGCCCCAGTAACCAGGTTCATGTCCTGGCATCAGCTCTCTGCCCCAGTAACCAGGTTCATGTTGTGATATCAGCTCTCTGCCCTGGTATCCAGTTCATGTTGTGATATCAGCTCTCTGCCCTGGTATCCAGTTCATGTTGTGGCATCAGCACTCTGCCCCAGTAACCAGGTTCATGTCCTGGCATCAGTTCTCTGCCCCAGTAACCAGGTTCATGTTGTGATATCAGCTCTCTGCCCTGGTATCCAGGTTCATGTTGTGATATCAGCTCTCTGCCCTGGTATCCAGGTTCATGTTGTGATATCAGCTCTCTGCCCTGGTATCCAGGTTCATGTTGTGGCATCAGCTCTCTGCCCCAGTAACCAGGTTCATGTTGTGATATCAGCACTCTGCCCTGGTATCCAGGTTCATGTCCTGGCATGAGTCCCTGCACTCCAAGTCCACCCACTTGAAAATACTCTCCATCTTTAGTGGCGGGGAATGTAAAGCAGCGAAAGATGAGATAATGCTGGCCCTGAGAGACAGTGTGGTGTCTAGCGTCTGCTAGGTTATGGGACTGAGAGGATGTTTATTGTAGTGACTATTTTCAGTTTGTGTTTGGCTGAAGAGTTTTCATTTCAGCAGTATTCTTTCACAGATCACTTCTGTATTGTTGATTGACAGCCGTCTGGGGGCAGAAGTGGTTGATCCACCATCTGTCCTCCAGCCCAGTATTCTTGTCAAGATATCCCAGTAGGACTTTTGATTGGCTAAATGGATGATATATTTGTGTTGTTAGTGATCATGATTATTGACTGGACTGTTTTACAAGTGGTTTATTTGGAGAGTGTAGATAGATTGGTAGTGGGACCAGATGCTGACATACATGATGAGTTTGGAGCTTATCCAAGAGGAACACATTGAACTCAGACATTTCCATATGGGCTCTACTGTTCAAGAGGGACGCATTGCACTCGGACAGTTCCATATGGGCTCTAATGTTCAAGAGGGATGCATTGCACTTGGACAGTTCCATATGGGCTCTACCAAAACCTGCTGGTAATTATCAGGCAGGCTTCTTGGGTCTGCACAAAACTGTTCGCTGGCAAGGTCTTGAAATGGGGGAGGGGGCAGCCGGACAAGTAGAACAGGACCTAAGAAAAACACAACTGACATAATATATTGGAGCACAAGGATGGGCAGCCAACCGGCCAGTTTGTGCATTGAAGACTGGGATTGAACTCAGGACATCAGATTTCGTGTCGTGTCTCTTCTACAGTCAGCCAGCCAGCTTATGAAACAAAGGGTACTCAACAGAATTGCTTACAAGTTTTCTCTGCAGTCAAGTTCTGGTCTCATGTTTAGATCCTCTTCAGACTAAATGGCCCAGAGTGGGGCTGGTTCCATTTTCACTGTTTGATTTTGTGACATGCATAGATTAAGTCAGTGAAGATGTTTTCCTTCAGAATTGCATGCAGTACATGTAATGCATTTAGTCCAGTTTGATAGAGCGAGAGGACAATGGAGGTTATCATTGTAGTTGGTCAGTCTAGAAATACAGCTGCTGCTTCTGACTGCAGAAGTTCGAGTCTGGCTCATGGGAAACTTTTTGCATGCAGCTATCGGTCCACTCAGCTGTAAATGGGTGCCTGGCTCTGTTCAGGGTTGGGGAAGGTAAAACAGTGAGGGAGAGAAGATGGGACTTTGCCCCCACAATATTGACCATAAGAAAAATTCAAATCTTTACTACCTCACTTTCCTATGATCTCCATATTACAAGACAACCTGTAACTGGTTTTTCTTCAACCGTCTTGGTTTGTGTACTGTAATATGGGCTGGCTAGGCTGTTTGTTAAGTTTTGAGTGTTGCTCAATGTTGAAGCGTTGCTCAGAGCCTAAACCTTGGGGAAAAGAAAAAAGAACGCTGTCATAGCTGAGATCACAGTCTCTCTCACCAGACATTTAGCGACCTGCTCTGATCCTCTGTTATATAAAACTTTACGCCAAAGGGCATGTTTACCGTGTAATACATTCCCATCCAGATGCAGCCTATGATAAATATCTGCTGTTGGTACAGCTCTTACTGCCCCTCTTTTGATTTATGTCACAACACAATGCAGCCTGCTGTGTCAGTCCCCTGGCGCCACAGTCAAGCCTTGTTTTTATACTCACTTCAGTTGTGGATTTATGCCCATACATGATTAGCTGAGCTGTCAGCTGGTCAGTGTTAAAACACACACGACTGTTTGTGAAGAACTTGGTGCAGAGAGCTTGATATACAGCGGCTTAGGGTTTGCCAGTTGGGTCGCTTGTGGTAAAAAAGAATAAAAAAAATGTATGCATGTGGAAACGAATTCAGAATTCAAATATTTGTCCCATGTCACTATAGCTCTCTCTCTCTCTCTCTCTCTCTCTCTCTTCTCTCTCTCTCTCTCTCCTTTTTTCTTCTTTGGTAGATGCATGCGCAAACTTGAAAGGTACATCAGTGGAACTTGATTTCAGTTGTCCTAAATTCATGTAGTGCTGCACAGGTTTACACTGCTCTGAGAAGAAAATGTAATATCTCATTTTGATCTACTGTTTGGTTTTATGGGTCCTTTTTTTTTTTTTTATAATTTTTTTTATAAAATGGAGAGAGGCGATGGAGCTAGCTCTCTTTCATACCCCATATGCTCACCTCCCCCTCCCCTGCAAAAGGTGGTTTTCTTTCTTGTCGAAGCGTTACATGCGTGCAGTATAGCCTAAGTAAATTTCTTTTTTTTAACAAAAGAACATTGTTGATATAGCTTTTCACCTGTGAAATGTGTACAAAACGTAACTATATAGCAGAATATTAGCATATAAAAGGATTTTTATACATACAGAACTACCAACATGTATCAAATAAAAGGATTTTTGAACATACACAACTACCAACATGTGTCAAATGAAAGGATTTTTGTACATTCAGAACTACCAACATGTATCAAATAAAAGGATTTTAGTACATACAGAACTAGAACTACCAACATGTGTCAAATAAAAGGATTTTAGTACATACAGAACTACCAACATGTGTCAAATAAAAGGATTTTTGTACATGCAGAATTAGAACTACCAACATGTATCAAATAAAAGGATTTTTGAACATACACAACTACCAACATGTGTCAAATGAAAGGATTTTTGTACATTCAGAACTACCAACATGTGTCAAATAAAAGGATTTTTGTACATGCAGAACTAGAACTACCAACATGTGTCAAATAGAAGGATTTTAGTACATACAGAACTCCAACATGTGTCATCAGTGAAATAATAGTTTTAAAGTCTATGGAGCTTTCTTGTAGTTTTAGCTTTTCGTTTCTTATCTTTCTTTATGACAAAGGGTAAGCATTAACACTTTGGCATCGTCAGCTGGCTATTTGACCTACTTCCCTGCAGACATGCCAGCTGCCACTGACTATTTTCCCTGGAAACCGCATTTTTAGGCCACTTTGAAATAATTTTCACAGGCGCCCCAAATGAGTTAGCATCAACATGTAGGGTATGGTTAGAAAGTTAATTTAATCCTGTTAGGATATCTACAATGTAAGGTTTGTTCAGACATGCTTTGAGGTTATTTGTGCAATGAAATATCATGGTTGAAGAGCATTTCAGACGAGCATTTCATCCATTCAGCAGATGTAAACAAAACAGAAAAAAGAGACACCAATTCTCCATGACTTGTATCATCTGATCAGAATCTCAGAAAAGTACACACACACACACAAATTCCACAATCCTGAGTGAACAGCAACATCGCGCATTTGCAGGGCGCTCCATTTTGCCTTTGTTTCAGTGAAGCATGCGGTTCAGGTGACGTTGTCTCGCGCCCGAAAAATTCTTCAAATAGACTTTTTACTTGGGAAGTCACACTCACAGTATTTAGAAATGGTTACTTAATTCTGTGATAGAGGTTGTTACCCTTATACCATAACTGGCTTCACGTAGGAATTTTCTAACGCAAGACGCTAGAATCTTAGCGTTACGTTGTCAGCGGTGAGATTGCTGAATGCTATACCCCTAGCGTTCCGGCGCCTGTGGTTCTCTGCGAAAACGCTAGCAGGCTAGTGTTACGATTTGAAAAAGTTAAACTAGGAATCGCTGAATATGGCTTCTTAACACTTTTTACAGTTTTAAGCTATGTTGGTGTTTAACTAGAATCTGCCAATAATAAATGGTAAAAACTGTAACCCTTTGACTCCCACACCATCCTTCAGCAATTGGCATTGTCAACTGTGCTAGCAAAGCAAAAACTTAACCCCTTGACTCCCTCACCCTATCCAGCAGCTTCATGCAGGAAGCTGCTGGATAGGGTGAGGGAGTCAAGGGGTTAAGTTTTTGCCCTTGGTGGATGGGGTGCGGGAGTGGAAGGGTTAAATCTAGAATACACTCTTCTTTTAATCTGAACAGAATGTAAAAAGAGGTGGCGCTGCACTTTGACTGAAAGCTCTCCCCTAGACAAGCAGCTCGAGGTTCCCACAGCAAAGCCATTGTGATGGTGAATAAATAAATAAATGAATGAATAAATGATTGAGTAACCGAAGCAGAAATGCAGTGGATGTGATTGTTGTGTTGCAGCACTCCCCTGAAGAGCTGTTGCCTCTAACCACAGCAGCACAGCCAGCGGATGAACAGGGGGAGAGCAGTCATGAGCCGTTGCTACAGCCCGCAGGGGGGCCCGTGGTGGCGGACAGCGAGGTGCAGGCAGAAAATTCCAATGGCCTGCGTCCAATCCTCACAGAGCCCAATATTTCCAGGCAGCCTGCAAGGGTCAGTCTCTGTGTGTGTGTGTGTGTGTGTTGTGTGGTGTGGTGCGTGTGTGCGTGCATGCGTGCGTGCGTGCGTGCGTGCGCGAGTGTGTGTGTGTGCGCGCGCGCGCAAGGAGAGGGGGGAGCAGGATAGGGATGGATAGAAAAAGAGAGGGGAGTGTGTGAAGGGAGGGAAGAGAGTAGGGGGGGGGGGGATGCTTTATTTAACAACAGTAAAAACCATTGATGAAAAGCCTGTATTTGAACTTGCTGTTCTTAATCTATAACATCTGCATAGAACTACAAATGCACAAGAAAGAAATGTACCAATGAAAACATGAGATACAGACAAATGAAGAGTAATTCTATTAAGACAGAAACAATTTTTAGTGATTGATTGCTAACAGATGCTAACAAAGTCTTGATCCTCTGACTCCCAGACCCTATCCGCCAGCTGCAAAAACTTAACCCTTTTACTCCCTTACCCTATCCACCAGCTTCCTGCAGGAGGTTGGTGGATAGGATGAGGGAGTCAAAGGGTTAAAGTTTTCGCTTTGCTGTCATTGATGATGATGCAGGATGCTAGTGGACAAGGTGAGGGAGTCCAAGGGTTAAGGGAAGGAAGGAAAGAAAAACCTGGAATTTGAGGAAAAGGGGTGGGTGAATGGGTATGGCAGCATGGCATAAGTTTCCTTTTTAGATGTGTTTTTCAGAACTTCGAGAAGGAGAGAGTGGGAAGAAAGGTGATCAATTTATAACAAGAAAATTCCAAGAAATGGAGATTGTTAGTCCCACTTTTCAGTTTTGTTGTTCTGTTTGTTTATTCACTGATATTGATTGATAGTTTGACTTCTCAGTTTTGTTTTTCTGCTTGTTTATTTATTCAGTGATACTGATTGAATGATGATATTGTTAGTTGTCATTTTCACATTGGTCGTTTTGTGGTGTGGCAGACCACCTTTCTTGACGTGCTGCGCCCTGATGAAAGCCCCATCCACTCCTCGTTCTCGCATGACGATATGAACAAGATGTTTGAGGCGCCACGCAAGTTCAGCCTGGCCGATCTCGTTTCTTCCAATGCCGAGGTGCTGGAAGCTGCCGCTATCCATGACAGACGGCCCAGCAAGCCTTCCTTGTCCGAGTTCTATCATGTGGACGAGAAGGACTATGACAGTATGTGTTATTTGACAGGTTTTGACATGGACGTGGTGGTGTATGTGTTTGAATGTGTTTGGACAGTAATATTGTATTGACATGGCAATGTTTGTGCTGTTTGTAAGGTGTAATGAACATTCTCTGACACAGAGATTTTTTTGCACTGTATAAGTAGAATTAGTATTGTTTTGTTTTCTTTATTTTTCACCTTTTAAAAAATCATTTTGGTTGATAATTGATTTTTAGCGATTCATTGATGTGATTTTTGTTGGAACATTGGTTGGTTGTTGCCTTCTATGGCAAATTCGATGTCAGGTAGTTCATCATAACACAGAATTAGATTGTACTGAAATGGAAAGCAAGGAGCTGTTCTTTCAATTGTTTGTTTTTGTTTGCTGATATTGATCATTTGTTGTATTTGTAAAGCCCTGGGACAAGCCACAGGGTGTGTGTTTGTGTTTGTTGTGGCTTTTTTTTTTTTGGGGGGGGGGGGGGGTGGCAGTTTTGTTTTTGTTGTTCTGTTTTTGTTGTTGTTGTTGTTGTTGCTGGCTGGGGTGGCTGTCTTGATAGCCATAGATTCAAGAGGTGGTGCCTCAGGTACGGTCCCGGCCTGCAGCATAAGAATTGTCCTGTTCACTGCCCATCTTAATGCTCCGGCCATTCTGTGTCGTGTCAGCTTAGTGTTTCATGGATCCTCGTTCCCCCAAACCCCATTCTCATTTCAAAACTTTGCCAACACATAGAATTTTGCTCAGGCTTGAGGTGTCTGCCAAATGATTACTGGCTGATCTGGATGTGGTGTGTATAGGATAGTCTCAAGTGTGACGAAACCCCCTGGAACAGACAACAATCTACTGTGAAGACCTGTCTGAGTTTTGTCTTCTGTGATGTGTTATGCTTTCATATTGTGATTTCATTCTTCCACAGACATAAAAGCCAACTATTCAGTTGCCAGGCCCTCTGTCATTGCCAACACTAAAAGTCTATAACTGGATAGGATACATATTTGTGTTTGGAAAAACTTTATCAATAAAAACTTCTTTAAGGGGGGGTAGTAATAGGGAATGCAGTAAGTAATAGTTATGGTCTTCTCAAAAAGATTAAGTTACAGCTCAGTTTTTTTAAATTGGCATTTCTTCTCTGAAAAAAATATCCATATACATGGATACTAGGGATGTGATATGATGGAAAATGATCCGAATAATCATGAATTTATCAGAAAGTATATTTAGTTACTGACTGAACAGAAAATTCAATTTTTTTTGAAAAAAAAGTTGTTTATTGAGTTTTAGTCATCTGAAAATTGGCACGAAGATGGCTGTTGATTAAAAGTTAAAAGACATGGCATGCAAGTAAACTGTTCATGAACACTGTACTATACAGAATGGCTTGAAGCATGAATGTTTAGGAAAGTGAATCATAGTATGACGTGAAACTGCCTATGAGTGCATATCAATAAAAATTCACTATGACAATAGTGCATATGCATGAAGGCATCTGTGCATTAGCTATCCCTCAATTTTGTGAGCAAATGAAAAGTGTCAGGCGTGATGTTGCTCTGAATAGTAAGTTGATATCCTTATCACAAAGTTGGGGCCATATCGAACTGAGAGAGCATGAACAAGCCTTCATCATGTGATGCTTTGTGCTCATGCATTCTGTCTCTCTGTGTGGTTTTGTATTTTTGTGACAAGCACTGTAACCAAATGGTGACTTCCAATCTGAGGGTCTGGGTTTGATCCTACCAGGGTACCTCTTGCCTGATGGGTAAAGGTAGACTTTTTCCAGATTTCCCAGGTCAACAAGTGTAAGACCTTTTAGTGCCTAAATCCCATGTGTGTGTGTGTGTGTGTACACAGAACATCAAACATGAATATTAAAGATTGTGTGAGTCATGTCAGTGTCCAGTGGAAACATGAAAACTTCCGGCGTGCGCACCCCCGGTATGCACGCCTATTGAAGAGGGAATATGCAGACTGTGCAGCAGCATACCATCTGTGCAGTGCTTAGGAAATGTATATGTTTTTTGCTTTTCTGTCTCTCATTTGCGTAGTTCCTAGAAATCACAATGCTTAGGAAATGTATATATGTTTTTTGCCTTTTTCTCTCTCATTTGCGTAGTCCTTTTTCTAAATGTGTTGATGGTGTCTGAACATCATCTCTTCCTGATTCTGCTTGTGGCTGAGTGTGGATGTTATCGTGCAGGTCACCGGAGGTTCTCCTTCCCTCACATCCATCAACCCCTCCGCTCTATGTCCAGCCGTCTGCTGAAGGGAGGGACCAGCAGCAGCGGCGAGAAGGCCATCATGAAGAAGAAGAAGAAAAAGAAGAAGAAGAAGAAGAAGAAGAAGGTGCGCAGCTATCCATCACGCAATGCCATCCAGAGTCCTACCATTCCAGAAGAGGATGAGGTGGATGATGAGGAGGTGAGATGGCGGTCTTGTTCTTGTTGCATGGGCTTGGATTTGAGTTACTACTACTGCTGCTGCTGCTGCTGCTGCTAATGATAAGAATAATAGTAACAATAATGATAACTAAAAATTGTAATGATGATGATAAGATGATGATGATAATTAGTAGTGGTTGTAATAGTAGCAGCAGCAGCAGCAGCACCAGCAGCAATAGTAGTAGTAGTAGTAATAGTAGTAATAGCAGTAGTCATGATAATGGTATTAATAAGTCACCAAATCTTAATGTACAGAATAATAGCAATACTAATCAAATCAAAGCACACACTCTTATCATTCTCTGTAACAGTCACTCAGTCAAACACACACACACACACACACACACACACACACACACACACACACACACACACATACACACATACACACATACACACATACATACATACATACATACATACATACATACATACACATACATACATACATGCATATGTATATTATATATATGTATATATTCCGTCCTCCCTCCCCCATAAAGTAATCTGAATCACTTCCACCCTAAGTTCTAAAAAGAGAAATGTAAAGAGTATAGATTTGATAGTAATAGGCGTGTATAACCTTTTCCAGCCATGCGTGAGGGAATCCCATGTGCAGCTGATAATGGGAAGTGAGTGAGTTGCAGACTTTATCAGCCAGTATTGCAAGTCTTTACCCAGTTTCTGTTTTGATACTGTCTTCAGTGCCACCAGCAGCAGCTAAGGAAGACTCTGTTAGCTCTTGTTGGTGTATTAACATGTGTATGTGTGTGTGTGAGTCTCCAGTGTGGGTCTATACATCTGATCCATCATCGCCAGCTTTTTTATCAGCCAGTGTTGCAGTTCTCATATGATATCTGTGTTTTGATGCTATCTGTGTTTTGATGCTATCGGTGTTTTGATGATATTTGTGTTTTGCACCATGTTCAAGGCTATCAGTAACACCTTAGCTGTTGTTTCTTTTGTCTGTGTCGTAAGAAAGAGAGAAGGTCAGCACTGTCCTTGACAAGAACAAAAGGAATCCTTGTGGTCTGTACAACTGGTGATTAGTATTTCGCACTCTCACTGTGACATCCGGGGTTTGTTTCCCCACTTGCGAATTTTCATCAAGATCTGGCCAGCTTGTGGGTTTATGTGCAGGCTTAAAGTTTGTGCCATGATCATTTTGGATTTTCTTCATCATATGGCATCAGTGGCGTCAGTGCATATGGAATTTTTCCAGAACGTGGAGACATCTTGAAAAACTGAAACCGAAACTGCACAAAGCATCTTTGGACACATGTGACCTTCAGTTTCAGTCACACCTAGTACAGGCCATTTGTGATGTTGTGCACATGAAATCATCTAGGTGCTGGAATGCCATATCAGGAAAACTTAAACAGAAAACTGATCTTCAATTCCTGTCAGTGTATTAACATTGTGCATTACTTTATGTGTCAGTATGGGCAGTTTTTGCGCAAAGATGGTTGTCTTAAAAACAGTAATTTTGTGGCCAACACAGCATGTTAATGGTCTTCAGAACACTCAGTCATTGGATCAGAACTGTACATTTTACAGGCTGTCTTCCCAGGCCGGTGTTGCCAGAGATTTTCATTGCGGGAACTTCAAGAGTATTTGGCTATATTGTGCAAGATGTTGTGAACTCAGACCACACTTTTCAGTGTAAAAACATGATGGAAAGAAACTGTTCTTTTGGAAGAAAGATGTTCCAGCCTGACTATACTTGGCTGGAACGGGAACCTGCGGTTTACTTTTCATTTAGCCAGGTATCTATTTTTGGTGTTTCATCTATTCAGTAGTTTGGCAAAGATGATTGACATTGAGGACGATTAAGTCATCTTCATTTTTTTGTATTGGAATTTCTTCTATTACCCTCGTGTTATAATGTACTCATGATTTGTTTTGACAAATCTATGAAATGTCCTTGAATCGAGTACTTATTGTGTGACCTGTGGCTTTAATTGTTATTGTCTTAGAGACTTTTCTAGACCTTTTATTTATTTTTTTTTTATTTAGCAAAGATGTTTGTTTCTTTGTTTTTTTACAGTAGGACAAGATTTTCATTCATCAACTTCTGCTGTCTCCTTTCTTAACCTCAGTGTTTTTTTTTAAGGTGATATCAGGTTGCACAATTAGTTTCATGTAGGATTCTTGTTCATTATAAAGGTATTTGAAGACTTGAAGATTAGCTAAATCAACATTAACAGTCAGACCATCATCAGCCATGGACCCTCTTCCCTTTCACTTGCTACGGCTTTATGCTTATGTCAGATGGAAAAGTATGTCACTGTACTGTTTTCACTTACTGATGAGGATTCTGAAGACTTTGAGATGAGTGAGAATTAGTTAGGTCTGAGAGGAAGTGGGTTTATTTATTGTCCAGGGTGCTGAAGACTGTACTATTTTCATATGGCATGCAAGATTTTGAAGATTTAAGGGATGAATGAAATGTTAAATGTCGGATGGAAAAGTTTACTGTTATATTCATGTTTTTTCCAGGACTGAAGACTTGGAGATGAGTGAGAACGGTTTGTATTAATGTATTTATATTTATAAGCAGGATTTAGAATATTCTGGACGGATAATGAAGTTTACACTTTGTGTTTATTGTGCAGGATTCTGATGACTCGGAGATGAGCGAGGAGGGATTAGATGACCAGGATGGGATCATGGAGGAGGAGGAATCACAGTTTGTGGGCAGTGAGACCGTTACCCCTCCCCCGTCCTCCCAGAAGGCCATCCCCATCATCCATGAACCCACACCTGACCAGTTGTCAGAACACCGCCCATCCATTGCAGAACCTGTGAGTTGGTGGTTTTGTGTGCGTGTGTCTATGAGGGGGGTGATGCTTGTTGGCTTGACAGAGAGTGAATGCGTGCATGCATTCCTGTTTGTGTGCATACATGCATGCTTGTGTTGGTGTGTGTCAGTGTATTCTCATGTTGTGTGAGGAGTATAGAATATGTTCAAGATGATTCATTGCACTGGGGCAGTTCCATATGCAATCCACCTAGTTCTGTCAGCAGTTATCTGGCAAACAATTTGATGCTGTGTAAAACCCATATGTGCAGGTAAGGTCTGGAATTTGTGGTGTTTGGAGTTTAGAATTTGACATTCATCGCACTCGGACAGTTTCATATGTGCTCAGTTATCGGGCAGGCTCCCTGAACCTGCGCAAAAAAAAAAGGAAAAAAAAAAAGAAGAAGAAGAAGAAAAAGAAATCTTATGCTCTGACAAGGTCTTGAAATGGAGTAGGAGGGAAGGGACATATAAAACACTAAGCTGACACCACCAGAGTGATGGAAACAGTGAAATGCAAACGGGCCAGTTTTTAATGTTAAGACCTGAGATACAATATCAGGGCTTGTATTCACAGCTGTGTCAAAAGAACCAACCAGTTGAGATGTGGGAAAGTGGGTAAATAAGTAAAAGGAAGGATGGAGGAGGAGTTGGGAGAGAGTCAGTGATTGTCTCAGAGAGAGAGAGGGAGGGGGAGAGAGAGAGAAAGAGAGAGAGAGAGCGGGAGGGGGAGAGAGAGAGAGAGAGAGAGAGAGAGAGTCACTGATTGTCAGAGAGAGAGAAAGAGAAAACTACACGTCAGTTGGTATCCAGTTGAGAATGGTGTTTGTGTCAGTTGCCTTGTTTGTGAGAGACATCAGCAATTCAGGCAACAAAGAACAAGAGCAAAACTATCGTGTGACAGTGGGAAGTTTCAGTCTTTTTCTCCTAATTTTTGTACCTGGTGTTTGTTTGTTTGTGATCTTATGCTTGACAAAGGCCAGTTGGCTGAAAATTTGCGCCTGTCTTGTCTTGTTGTATTAAATTTGCGTTCTTATTCTTTTTTTTGGTTTTTTTTTCTGGTTCCTGTTTGCTTCAACGCAGGCGGTCACACTTGTTTTGGATTTCATATCTCTTTCCAGGTGGGGTTCTTCTTGGGAGGAGAAATACTGGGAGACAACCTGTCGCCAGAAGACGCTGCCAAGCAACTCAGCAGTGAAAATCTGACCAAAGTGTCGTCTGTGCCTGCCCAGAAATTCAAACGCATCGTATCTGAAGAGCCGACGGCCTCGCCCATGTTCAGTGACTATAGCGAGGAAGAGCCGCGGGTGTCGGAACGTGCGGCCGCCATGTATGCGCACCCGGGTAGTTCCAATTCTGTGTCCTCCCTGCCCCACAGGGGGAGTACTGATGTGGGCAAAGTCAAGTTTACTGTGGGTGAGTTAAATTGCTGTTGTTATCATTGTTTAAAAGTCCAGCTTACTGCACAGAGCCTTATCAGGGCCATAATCCTTCAAAAAGTACACCATGCTTCACTGAAAAAGAGACCTTCAGCAAATGAAAATTAAGTATACATGTCAGTACACTCTGGGCACATAATCTCAGGATATATCCCTGGCATCGACCACTCTGTCCAGTTTATCACCAGGGGGTTTAAAAAACACAAACCTGCATACAAATGTAAAACATAACTAAGATGCTAAAAAATATATATATGTATGTATGTAAACAGGCTTACATTATGGAAATTGTTTCTGTACATCACATTTCCTTTGAGCCAAAAATGCATTTATTAGATGTACCCTATTGTCAGTCCTATGAGAAGAAATGATAAGAAGAGATAACAGACAGCAAAGGAACAAAGGAGAAATAAAGAGTGTGACAGAAAAGAGGAAATGTCTAGCACAAAACTTCCAGAAGATGGGATACTGTTTATA
This sequence comes from Monoplex corrugatus, assembly GCA_030674185.1. NCBI lineage: Eukaryota > Metazoa > Mollusca > Gastropoda > Littorinimorpha > Ranellidae > Monoplex > Monoplex corrugatus. Next base: position 92,191,042 of record CM060305.1, on the reverse strand, counting down.
CTGAATGAGCCCCTACAGCCCCACAAGGGGGACAGTGGTAAGTTACATGATTCAGCAATAAGAGCACTGTATGTATGTCTTAACTCTTCCTGTCCGATGAACCGCTGTGATCGGCTCGGCTGACTTTCAAAATGGCCGCCGAGCCGATCACAGCGGCTCGGCACGGTTTGTCAATTTCTGCTTTCGGTTCTTCCCCATTTAATGACACAACCGCATGACAGCAGATAATGACAGTCGGATACTTCCTCTTCCTTTTCAGCCATTTTTCTACGTGTTTTCTTTGTGTGTGCGCCTCGTTTATTGATATGTTTTCAGTTTTGTAAGTTAAGTTGCCATGGCGTCAGGCAGTTGGTGTCCTGTTAGGCTCACTGCTGCTCAGGCTGTCACACTTTTTTAGAAATTTTTAACAAAAGTGATGATGAAATAGCTGCCAGTGACAGTGATGATAGCTTTTTGAGAGTGCATCAAAGTGCAGTGTCAGAAGAAGTGAGTGTTGAAGATCGTGAAGGGCCTTCTTGTTCTGCAAAGAGACCACGCTTCTCTCGTTCTGTTTCTTTTACATCATAATGAAAATTATCATGATGTTATTACCTGTATGTTGTTTAGAACTCAATTCTGCACAACCCAATACCAACCTTTTTGTTCTATGTTGAACATAAACATATCTACAAGTGTTTTACTGACCTTACCCCCTGTTCCAAAATATGTCGCAGATGAACCCTGCGTCCAGTCTGAAAACCTTTAACGTACAAAAAGAGTTAAAGAAAATAGAGGAGATTGTTCGGTGTGAGTCTCTGTGTGTGTGTGCCTGTGTTTGTGTGTGCATGTGTGCATCTGTTTGTGTGCGCACATGCATCTGTGCATGTGCATGCATGTCTTTATGTATACTCAAGTATTCATATCTATATAATTATGTATGTGTGTGTGTGTTGACAGGCGGGGGGGACGCCAGCCTTCCCAAGATGGAGGAGACAGAGGCCCAAGTGTGGGTGCCCCACACCGACACCACCTCCCTCCCCACCTCTGTCTCCCCTACTCCTTCCACCCCGTCCACTTCACCCACCAAGCCTTCTGGCTCCATGAAGCGGGTTGCCAGGTAACAACTGTCTGTGTTTATGGTAACATAGTGATACAAGACGCATAGATGGGTGCAGTAGTTGAGTGAGTAAGATACCTGACTTCCAGCCAAAAGATTGGGTTCGATCCTGCCTGGTATCTACAGTTTGTTGGGTAAAGGGTGGAGATTTCTCTGATCTCCAAGGTCAACGTGTGTGCAGATCTGTCTGTGCCTAAACCCCCTTCATGAGTGTGCATGTGCGAAATATGGTATATGCAGGTTTGAAAAGATCCAGTGAGTCATGTCAGTGTCCAGTAGGTTATGGAAACACGAAACACCCAGCATGTATGTCTATTGAAGATGGAGGGTACAAACTGTGCAGCAACATTCCAGCTGCACAATGTGGGCAAAAACATGCATACATGCATTCCAGAAAAATCGGAACGCTAGGAAAACAGAAAATACAATAAATATGAAAATGTAATCAGGGAGAACTCCAAAACCTTACATTGGGTTTATGAGCATTCTTATGGCTAATGCCATGAGTATTGGATCTGTTTCCATCATAATGTAATCTGCAGCATTGGTGCTCATGGAATTTATTTTAAGCGGAGAAACTGTCTTGAGAAAACTGAAATTTGATGTGTTCTTGTTTTGTTTTGTTTTGTTTTGTATTGTTTTGGTGTGTGTGTGTGTGTGTGTGTGTGTGTGTGTGTGTGTGTGTGTGTGTGTGTGTGTGTGTGTGTGTGTGTGTGTGTGTGTGTGTGTGTGTGTGTGTTCTGCACAGTGTAAATGATAGAATTTTATAGGGTATTATTCTTTTGATCTTTTTAATATTTTGGCATTTGTTGTTGTTGCTGTTTTTGCATTGACATGAATTCATTTGTATTGTATACATGTGCCCTGTAAAAGTCTTTGATAGACAAAAGAGTTTGTGTGTATTTCCAGAAAGCATTGTGTGTTTATGTGTGTATGTTAGAGACTAGAAAGAGTTTGCGTGTGTATGTGTGCATGTGCAGTGTGTGTATTAGTGTACATGCTTGTGCACATGTAGTTTGTCAAATATTCATGATCTACATACATTAGCATTGACATTATCAGAATGCCTATAACCACCATCTTCTCTGTGTCCAGCACGGAAAGCACACGGTCAAAACATCGACACCACCACCGGCACGAACATTTCAAGCAGCAAGATCTCAACATGCGACGTCAGAAGGGCAGTGAAGTTCATCTCCATGATCACGTCAAAGTGTCCCCCACAGAGGTTGACGAAGCTGAACTCCTGCCCAAGGCTGACCTGGATCAAATGTCCAGTGAGTGTTGAGTGGTGTTGGCTGATGGGGAAATAATGGAAGTGTATGATGTATGGTCTCACTTGAACATGCACAGATGAAATTTATGTGTTCATTTATTTATTTGTTTATTTATTCATTTATTTCTAGTCACAGCAGAGTCACCATGTGACATTTATTTTTTTTATTCATCTATTTCTGGAAACAGTAAATTCATCATCATCATCATCAAAAGGTGCCTTGCTGCATGGCGATTATGGACTTCCATCTGTCTCTATCTCTTGTTGCCTTAAGCATCTCTTCCACCTTCCTTGTCTTCAGCCACTCTGCAAGTCCGTCTAGTATTTTCTCCCTGGGTCTATCCGGTGCTTTCCTTCCCTCCAGCTTTCCCGTTGTGACCAGGTGTTCCAGTTCCCCTTTCTTCATAAAATGGCCTATGAATGTTGCCTTCCTTTTCCTAATCTTCCTTATGAATGATCTACTTGTGTCTGCCTCCATCAAGACTGTCTCGTTTGTTTTCTTTGCTGTCCATGGTACAGTAAATTCACTGTGTGAAATTTATTGTTTATTCATTTATTTCTGGTCACACTAAATTCATCATATGAAATTTGGTTTGCTCCCTCTAGAAATATACACACCACCCATTTTTTCTTCTTCTTTTTTCTTGCATATATGTATTTCAGTTTACCTGTGAAAGTGGATTTTCTTCAAAATTATGCCAGAGACAGCTCCTTTGTAACTGTGAGATCTTTAACATGTTCTGAGTGTGTGCTGCTGATGGGACTTAAGTTTTTTTTTTATTATCTGCTCTAAAAGATATCATCTAGACCACTACTTAGGATTTTTTTCTCTCTTTGAACACTTACTTATGTATACAGAGAGAAAAATTTCTTTCTGATCCGTGATTTGAACCCAGGTTTCTGACATGCTAGGCTGGTGCTATAAGCAGTGTACCACACTTTTCACTTTGAAATCGAACCGCAGAGTGAATGCTGTCATTAGTTTTGTATCTATTTATTTATTTTTGCTACCTTGTCTTTCTTCACTGTCTTGAAACATTAACTGACTAACATGTTGTTTAAAGTCAGGTTTATTCAAAATCCCAAGCAAGTGTGACTTCCCGCGTTCAAGGAAACAGGAACCAGAAAAAATATGAAAAAAGAATTGGAACGCATATTTGATACAACAGGGCAAGACAGGCGCAAATTTTTCGGCCAACTGGCCTTTGTCAAGCGTAAGATCACAAACAGACAAATACCAGATACAAAAATTAGGAGAAAAAGAATGAAATTTTCCTGCTGCTCTGTCTTTTTCTCCTAATTTTTGTATCCGGTGTTTGTTTATTCGTGATCTTATGCCTGACAAAGGCCAGTTGGCCGAAAATTTGAGCCTCTTGTCTAGGTGTATTAAATACGCGTTCTTATTTTTTTTTCATGTTTTTTCTGGTTCAGGTTTATTTAGTCACAGATTTCTCAGAAATTGTCAGACCATTATGAGACCATCTACCAGGTTTTCAAAAAACCAAACAGGTGTACTTGTTAGGAAATTTGAGCAACTCTATCAATTATTTATGTTTTTATTTATTGAGGTTTTGTCTGTAAAAGTTTAATTTATTTCATACATTTTTTTTATTTATACATAATTGTTATTTTGTTAGTGTTCAGACAAAGTGTGTTCCAGTGTGTCATATGTAATGCTGACAAAATATTTGTTGATATTGAAAATGTGTGTGATACGTGTGTGTGTAGGTCACAGGTTTGAGGAGATGCCTGGCATGCGACGATCCAAGATTGCCAAGCGGAAAGGCACACTGCACTCCATTGTGCACATCGGCAAATCCCACAAAGAGAAACGTGAACGCCTCAAGAAGAAAACCTTTGATCACAGTCCCCATGAGGTGAGTTAGGGTTTTTTATTTTTTTATTTTTAAAGTGAAATTTAATATTTTTTAACTGTCCGATTTTCTTTACTGTTTCATCACTAACCTCACATTGCTCATTTCAGTTCTCCAGTACACTCCAAATCCACCAAAACTGAGGACACCTGGAGAGCAGGGCATGAAGGGCCACAGACTCTAGAACAGTCTTTGACCATGCTAGATGATGAAAATTGGGATGGTTGTGCTGATGCTGTGGCATTTCATTCAGATGTAGATTGCATCACAGGGGTGTACTTAGGCATTCTTTTGTAATATTCGTATGTCCTGGTTTCATCCAGGCCTGAGAGATGCAGACACTTGTGGTGTTGGTCAGGAAATTTGAGCAACACACCGTGATGCGTTTTTAAAGTGGATGAGAGTGAAATATGATGTTCCACTTCCAGTTTTCCCAACAAGCTTATAGCATGCTTTACTCTTAGACCTTGGTTTATCGTCTAACATGAAAGACTGTTGTATAGTATATTGTTATAATTGTGTTGTAATGAACCTTTTTTCTTGTGATTTTTTGGTCCATGTGAAATTCTGTGTTCTGTTCTACAGTATGATCATGTCGCTCAACTCTGGGATCTCAGTTTATTGTATTGGAAAGACTGTTGCATAGCATTTCGTTGTATTGTGTGTGCTGTAATGAAGTGGTTTTCTAGTGTTTTTTGTCCCTGTGAAATTCTATGTACCCATCCACAGTATGATCTTGTAGTCAGCATGTCATGAAGCAAAAGATGTTATTGAACAGATATAAAATTCAACAAGTCGCATACTACAGATGAACTGTCAGCGAAGAAGTGCGCTCATTTGTTATAGTCATCAACAAGCATATTAACTCGCTGATGCCTGTCAACAGGTGTTTGTGGAGCTGGATGAACTCCACATGGGCAGTGACACAGAGCTGGAGTGGCGAGAGAAAGCTCGTTGGATCAAGTTTGAAGAAGATGTGGAAGAGGGGGCCGAGAGGTGGGGCAAGCCTCACGTGGCCTCCCTCTCCTTCCACAGTCTGCTGGAGCTACGCAGAGGCTTGGAGCAGGGTGAGTGGGGTGGGGATGGGATGGAATGGGGATAGGGGGATGGGGTGGTGGTGTGAATTGGACAAGCCTTGCTTGTCTTTCTGCTTTGTATGTTCTGCTGGAATTGGGGTTTGTTCAAGAGGGATTCATCACACTGACACGGTTTCTGGAAGGGGGGAGGGGGGGGGGGGGCAGGTTGTGTGAATTGGACATGTATACCTTCCCTCTTTATATATTCTTCTGGAATTGAAATTTGATCGAAAGGGATTAATCATATTCACTTCTGTATGTGCCCCACTCAATTCTGTCAGCAACTATCTGGCGAACTAATTCATGTATGCAGAACCGTCTATCCTCACAAGATTTTGAAATGGGAAGGAAAAGGACCTAAAGACCTGTTGAAATGGGAAGGAAGGCGATCAGTGGAAGACTTTTTCCTACTGAAATGGGAAGGAAAAGAATGAAGGAGGTCCTGTTTCCTATTGAAATTGGAAGGAAGAGAACCTATAAAAGACTGATTTTGTGTTTAATCCTCTTAGCTTCGTTACGACCGTAGCCGACAGTTCCGCCCGCACTGCCTAGCGCTTCGTTACGGCCGTACCCGCCCGTAAAAGTCGGCCACAAGCATGGGCTATTTTTATCACGCACTGATCACATGTTTCTGGCCCAGGGAGACTGACAATTGGTCAAACATTCTTGGTATCATCCAATGAGATGATCTTGGGAAAATTAGCACTACACACAATCCATTCACTTATGCTTGGGCGCGAAATGTGGTTGGGGTATTTTCATTCATGCCTCGTAGCGTGTGAAAAAATGGCGATGCCCTTTGTAGCAGACGGTTTTCAGGATACAGATAATTCTCCAGATTATTCAGAGGAGGAATTAAATACTACTGTTCGTAAATTAGGAAAACACGAAGAAGATGTAGCTGAGTCAGATATTGAGGTTTGTGAGGGGGAAGATGATGAAAACTGTGATTTATTAGAGCAGACCGACACAGAAGATAACGCGCCGCTGACCGCATTCCAGCGAACGTGGCACCCATCTCTGGTTTCTGCTGACAGTAAAGAAATTTGATCTCTGGGTCGGACCAACTTGTATACTGCCAGCTGATGCCAAACCTTTAGATTATTTCTTTTTGTTTTTGTACAGACAATTAGTAAAGTGTATTATGAACATTGAATGTAGTTTTGTAGTGGAAAGAAAAATAATGATAAAAACTACCTGAACAAACTGTGTAAATACCTGATGAGCACTTGGTGACATTTGGTGACCACTGTGAGTACTATCACATGGAAATGCTGCTAGACACTTTTGCTTGGCCATGCTCTAATTCATTACTCATCTGTATGTGTTGTGGTCTTGTATAGGTGTGCTTCTCTTGTTTTCATACATATGTCACTTATTTATTCATGTTTGGTGACATCTTTGGTGACAATGACATGACAAGCAGTGGTTAGAAAGACATACTTGGATATGGAAGAAAGCATGTTTACCGACACCTGACAAAGTTCTAGCTTTATATCTGATCAGACATGCTCACAGTGTACTCATGAACAAAGTAACCGTATTTTGGGGGGAAAAGCTTCAGAAAATTTGAAATCTAGGGGCAGTTCAGCTCTCTAGAATGCAAATACAAGAGGGTTAAGTAGGAAGAAAAGGGACCTGTGGAAGACCTGTTTCCTATTGAAATGGGAAGAAAAAGGATTATCAAAGACCTGTTTCCCATTGAAACGGGAAGGAAAGGAGCCTTTTGAGACCTATTTCCTACTGAAATAGAAAGAAAAAGGACCTACAGAAGATCTATTTCCTGATTAAATGGGAAGGAAAGGGAAGTATGAAATGGGAAGGTGGCCTGTAGGACAGGGAAGTGGACCAGTGACACACTAAGCTGACACTATTGGTACCAGGAAGATGGGCAGCGAACGGACTGATGATTGGCTGGGATTGAACTGAGGATATCAGATCCAGAATCCACAGGACCAGCCAGCCATGGCCGTTGGCAGGGGGAGAATGGAGAATGATGGAGGGGGTGGTGTGGGGTGGAGGAGGGATTTGGGGCTACACAGGGAAGTAGAGGGATGGGTCTCACCTGTTGGACGCTGCTGTTCTCAATGTATGAGATTGGAGGTCTGCCTTTCTTCCTTTTTGCCACTTGTTTTTCCTTGAAAGATGGTTGCCATGAGGTCTGTGTCCTAGTTGCGTGGCACATGGCTAATGTAATTTAGTCTTCTCTTGTTGATGTCTGCTTGTAGTTTTCTGGTGGTATTGAGTTCTTCCATGACACTTTCATTAGTTCTTCTATTTGTCCATTTGACACGTAGTAGTCTGATGAAATCACGTCTCTGCTGGGATGGGTATGGACTGGATATTGTTGTGGTTTGAGGAAGTAGAAAGCAGCTTCAAGGCTTTGTCAGACTGACATTGAAAATGTCTCTGTATACTTAGTCCGCATGTTATAAGTGTGTTGCTATTATTACTGAGTAATTCTTACCAATTGATTGTATTGCAGGTGTGTTGCTGCTAGACCTTGAAGCTGTAGACCTGCCAGGCATCGTGAATGCTGTTGTGGAAAAACTGGTTGTGAATGACTTGCTGTATGAAGAGGACCGGGGAAAATTGATACGTACCTTGCTCCTGAAACACAAGTAAGTGCTGTGAATTGTGCAGGCTGTGGGCAAGTGCATTGACTAGTTCATGTTGAGAACTGTGTGGTGTGACCAAAGTTGGCATGCTGTTTGGCAGATTTATCGATTCTTTTATTGTCTTCTTAGCGATTTTGGTTCAAGAAATCATTTGTAGAATTAAGACCGCTGTTAGTGTTGTCAAACCCACACTACGAATATTGTGCTGTGTGGATTTTGTTTAAGTTTTCTTCACTTTTAGAGTAGATAAAATTTGGTGGTGGTATGTACTTGTAATCTGTTGCTGTGAAAAATAAAAGTCTTTGTATTTGATAGAAGTTGCTCAGCATCTATAACTTTTGTTCAATTTTGCACTTATAGAGACATGCACGAGATAGGACATTTATTCGACTGCTTTTAATTTTGCAGCTGCTTGCTTGATTTGCAGCTTGCATTTGATTTGAGGGTGGAGTTATAATTTTATTAAACGTTTTTTCTCTGCCGTGCATTGCTAAGCTTGTTGCTGCCCTCTGTGTTTGAGAAGAAGACAAAAATCCTAGTCCTGAGTTCCCTGCTGACCCCCCTGCCCATGAATTCCTTCCCATCCCTGAGTGAACATACTGACAAGGCAATGTTCAGTGCAGCTTGAAGGGAAACACAGAAATCAAATCAGAAACAAAAAAATTTAATGAGAATGCATTTTTAAGTAACAACAAGACAGGCGCAAGTTGTTGGCCAACTGGCCTTTGTCAAAGCGTACACGAAAGGTAACAAAGAAACAAATTCACTAGAATTATGACAAGAAAGGAACACATTAACTGGATTTAAGACAAAAACAACATAACAGCAACCCCCCATCCCCACCCCCACCCCCCTTATGTTTCGTTGAGCTTGGGCTGAAAAAACGAAAACGGAAGAAGAGTTTTTGGTGTGTGTTTACCAGTCTTTTGAAGCTTGACATCACACCAGCTGCATTATTAAAAGTGATTAGGAATTTCTCTCCTGCAAGATATGATTGCTCAGCTCAGTCATTAGCTTTTTGCTTCCTTGCGAGGCCATCCTGCTCTTGAAAATGTACTGAGAATGTTAGTGCACTATTATTTAGTAAATGTCTGAGATACATATTGATACACATTAGTGCTATATTATTCAGTAAATATCTGAGATACATATTGATATGCGTTAGTGCAGTATTGTTCAGTAAATGTCTGAGATACATATTGATATGCGTTAGTGCAGTATTGTTCAGTAAATGTCTGAGATACATATTGATATGCGTTAGTGCAGTATTGTTCAGTAAATGTCTGAGATACATATTGGTATGCGTTAGTGCAGTATTGTTCAGTAAATTTCTGAGATACATATTGATATGCGTTAGTGCAGTATTGTTCAGTAAATGTCTGAGATACATATTGATATGCGTTAGTGCAGTATTGTTCAGTAAATGTCTGAGATACATATTGGTATGCGTTAGTGCAGTATTGTTCAGTAAATGTCTGAGATACATATTGATATGCATTAGTGCTGTATTATTCAGTAAATGTCAGATACATATTGATATGCGTTAGTGCAGTATTGTTCAGTAAATGTCTGAGATACATATTGATACGTATTAGTGCAGATACATATTGATATGCATTAGTGCAGTATTATTCAATAAATGTCTGAGATACATAGTGATACACAATTTCTGTTGTGATAGAAAAATATTGTCAAGTAAAATATGCTTGCTAACACATGGTACCATGAAGGAGTGTAAAATGAAAATTTAGGCTCAGACATTGTGGTAAAAACAGTGAATGATACAGGTTTGCTTAGTGACTGAAAAGTGGTAGAAGATTTAGATAAAAGGAGGTGTGATAACGAGAGTAATATGGATTTAGTGCAGAGGGGGATGTATGTATCAGGATTTTTTCTCTTTTTTTTCCTCTCTGTCGTGTCTTTCCCTCTGTCTCAGCCTGTCTGTCTGTCTCTGTCTCTTTTTCTCCCTCTCTCTTTTTCTCTCCCTCTCTCCCTTCCTGTCTCCTTCTGCCTCTCTTCTCTCTCTTTCTCTCTCTGTGTCTCTGTCTCCTTCTCTGTCACCCTGTCTGTCTGTCTCTCTTTTGATCTAGGTGTGTATGTTTATGAAGCATTAAAAACTACACCACATCACTTATATCAAGTTTAATAATTGTTTTTCCTTTTCTATATAAAATGTACTGGTTTGTGTTTTATGTATCATTGTATGTAGCTCCATTCAAGAAGGGGCATAGACTTATAGTGAATAATTACATTTGCAATTTGTTTTAATTGAAAAAAATTAAGAAAATGGGAGCAAGTATGCCTTTGTGAAAAATTTCTGTAAAAAAGGGGAATACAACTTGACATTTATATGGATATTTGATACAGTAGGTACAGGCTGTTTATTAATTTTAATCATGTCTGCCGTCCCATCTCCTTATTTTTGTATAATTGAGATTTCATAGTCTGGTTTATATGGGAGGGGTTAATTCTTATTTGTACAAAGGGATAAATTTGTATGGTTGAAAAAGTGAATCTTGTGTCTGTGCAAAGAGATGTATCTGGTCTGTATATAACCCAGAAAAAAATCTTGAACCTTTGTGCCTATGTATATACATATATTTTTATAAAGTTGAGTCTTGTAACAGTGTGAAGGGATTAATGTGGTAAGTATGTGTAGAAATGAGTCTGGCGTCTGTGTGAAGGTATGAATGAGATACGGATGTAGGGAGAGCTGTATGTAATATGTTTGAGAAAAGATAGCCCCTCCTCCCTCTCAGTCTGGAGGTCATTTTGAACAATGTTTTCCTGGATGTGTGTGTATATATTGTTTGGCCCACGTGTTCAGACTACAAAGTCTGCATATTCTGTTTTTGGTGGGTGGGTGTGCTTGCTTGTTGTTTTTATCCTGTTTCCATGCCACTGAAAACTCACTTGGCTTACAGGATGTTTGGTCTGTGCAAACACACAAAGGGGTTCTGGCACTAACAAGTGTGCATATATGTTAAGTTGGGAAATCGGGAAAAATCTCCCCTTCTCCCCCTACCCCCCTTTCCCACCAGGCACTATCTAGCACAGTGGAATTTGGACGGTCCAGTTAGAAATCTGACACCCTAACTGTATGGCTGTCTAGTCCGTTATGAGGAGATATGGTAAAGGTAAGAATAGTGTGTTTGTGTCTGTGTGTGTGTTGATGTGCAAGACGGGCTGAATGTTTGAGGTGGATGGTGCCACGTGAAACAGTGTCCCTCACGCAGGCAAGTAAAAGACAAAAGATTTGACGTTGTTGTCTCTCGTTGCCCTCAATTCCAGGCATGTCAGTGGGCGCTCCGCGTTCTTACAGCGAACCAAGTCGTACTCCAATCTTGTAGGACTCGATAGCCATGGAGGACTCAGGTTTGATTCTACATGGTGTTACCACCATTAGTCCTCTTTTTCGTTTTCGTGTCTTGTACTCTTGGTGCACCAGCTCTTTATTTTATTATATTCCTTGCTTCTGTGACCTTTTCAGTTTGCCAATGTTTGCTACTTTCTTAGTAAACCCTGGATCGTTGTGTGTTGTATCACTGGTGGGTTGTTTGTTTTGTTTGTTTGTTTGTGCTGCTGCCTTCAGGAATGAAGTTCATACTAACCATGAATTGTGTGCATTTTGTATTGTGCTGTGCGTATGTATCTTTGCTTCGATATGTTTTTCTTTGGTGGCCAGGTTTGATGATTTGTTTCGTATGCCAAAAGAATGTGCTTAACAGAATTCTGATGCTTGAAATTAGCAAACAAAATGGAGCTTTCTTTGAAGACGCCAAAGTGAGTAGATGGTAGTACAACCAGCGCTGTGTGATAACGGCCGTCTGTAAAGCCTAACTTTCTCTTGTTTCTGGCTGTAAAGAAATGACACACAGTTGCATGCAACACCACACATACACAAAAAGCACACATAACACGCACACACGCACGCATGCACTCATGCACGCACACACACATACATGCACGCGCACGCACACAAACACACACACACACACACACACACACACACACACACACACACACACACACACACACACACACACACACACACACACACACACCACATGCATGTCCATAGGCATGGAGCATATTCAGAAATATCAATCAGTTTGTGCATGACAAAAAAATATGTATCCTTCAAAGACATAACTTTAACAGAGCCAAGGTAAATGAAGGGTTTTGTTTATGTGATGTTGTTGTCATGGTCATTTCAATTTGTTCACTGACATGATGTACTTCACTCTTATGTCATACAGCATAACTGTGTTTTAAACCAGTTCCTGCCATCTGTCAGACGTAAGAAAATCAGAAGCAAAGCTTGCAGTTCATGAGTATGTCAGTTGAACTTGATGGTGACTGAAGATCAGTTGTACTGTTAAAAACAACAAACCCCAACTCCAGTAAATGAGATAACCAGTATGTTGTCACTGAAAAATTTCTTGATACATGTTGTTATGCAAAAATATATTTTGATTTTTTTTTTGCACAAAAAAGGAGCAAGACAGAACGAGATGAACTGGAAAAATGGAAACAGAAATTATTCAAAGGCTACAGCCCCTTCTCAAAACAAGACATAATCAGAAAAACAATTATAATCAGCCCTTTCTCAAAAGGAGATATAATCAAAGAATAATGATAATCAGTATGAAAAATTTCATAGTTAATTATAAACAATATAATGATATCATGTGCATATGCAGTTAATTCCAGTAAATAACATTGTATGATTACAATATACATTTTCATTACATAATCATTCTTGCTTGTTTAGTTTAGAGAATAGGATTATTGCAAGCCATTAAACTATCGGCTATTTGGTCCAGAAAGTAGAGTTATTGCTAGCCATTACACAAGTAGCTGTTTTGGCTCAGAAGATAGGATTATTGCAAGCCACTAAATTAGTGGCTGACTCAGAAAGTTAGATTATTGAAAGTCATTGCACTTGTAGCTGTTTGGTTCAGAAAATAGGATTATTGCAAGCCATTATACTTGTGGCTGGTTAAAAACATAGGATTATTGCAAGCCGTTTGGTTCAGAAAATAGGATTATTGCAGGGCATTACACTAGTAGCTGTTTGGTTCAGAAATCAGGATTATTGCAAGCCATTACACCAGTGTTATTTGGTTCAGAAAATAGGATTATTGCAAGCCATTACATTAGTAGCTGTTTGGTTCAGAAATGAGGATTATTGCAAGCTATTTTACACTACTGTTGATTGGTACAGAAATCAGGATTATTGCAAGCTATTTTACACTAGTTGTTTGGTTCAGAAAGCAGTATTATTACAAGCTATTACACTATTGGCTGTCTGAGTCAGAAATCAGGATTATTGCAAGCTATTTTACACTAATGTTGTTTGGTTCAGAAAGTAGGATTATTGCAAGTTGTTACAGTAGTACCTGTTTGGTTCAGAAGTCCGGATTATTGCAAGCCATTACACTATTGGCTGTTAGCTCAGAAAGTAGGATTATTGCAAACCAGTATCTTAGTGGCTGGTTTAGAAAACAGGAGTGTTTCAGACCATTACATGAGTGACTGTTTGACTCAGGAAGTTGGATTATGGGAAGCCATCATACTAGCTGCTGTTTGGTTAGAAAAAAAAAGGGTTATTGCAAGCCATTACACTGGTGGCTGTTTGGTTCAGATAGTAGCATTACTGCAAACCATTGCACTAGTTTGCTCCCCTTGCCCTTAGTTGAAAATTAATAATAACAAAGCATATAATAAACAGTCTCAAAGGAAGCAACAACAAAAATGGCTCCACACAACAAAATATATTAAGCCAGGTACATACATGGGCACATGCATGCACATATACTCACACAGACTCTCACACACTCACACACACACACGCACGCACGCACGCACGCACACATGCACATGCACATGCACACACATAATGCAGGCATTTACTCTTGCTCAGTTGCTTGCTTTCTTGTTCAGTCCTTAATCTTGCAGGGAGAACATGAGAAAGGTAACATTTCAGATAATTGTGTAAACTTTTCTTGATGTAATTTTGTTTTGAATACCAGTGTGCGTGTGTGTGGTGTGTGTGTGTGTGTGTGTGTGTGTGTGTGTGTGTGTGTGTGTGTGTGGTGTGTGTGTGTGTGTGTGTGGTGTGTGTGTGTGTGTGTGTGTGTGTGTGTGTGTGTGTGTGTGTGTGTGTGTGTGTGTTAGAGTTCATGTTGTGTTCTCTATGCTGTAATTTGGCTTTTATTTCCTTCCATCTGACAAATACAAAATTGCACTGTACTTATCTATTTGTGTTTCATAATGAGACTGATCAGTTTGCATTTCATACAGAAACTGACCTGTTTGTATCTCATTGAGTCCTAATTGTCATTTGTCCAACAGCGAACTGTCATAATTTTGGACTCATATTTGTGTATGCACAATATCTAACGATTCTGACTCTGTGTGGTAAAAATGACATGACACAATTTCTTCTAAAGAACTATCACAATGGTCATCCAATAAATGTTGAGAATGTCCTAATAACTTGAAAAGTTATAAAAGAAGTTCTGGTGCAGATATATTAAAAGAAACTACAGAGTGTATGTGGGACACAAGCTCCTTCTCATGCTGCAGCATGTGTGTTGGTGTCATTCTTTAATAATAGACGAAATGATGTTTAAGAGACCAACGCAGCATGGGGAGACTAGCTGAGAATACTGACAAGAAAAATGAACAGAAGGTTAGAGAACAGTTTTGAATGAAGATAGGCAAATAACCAGTGAAGGAGAACGCTCATGGTATGGATAAGACATGAATCAGTTATTTACATTTTAACAAGTAAATTTGGAATGAGATGTTTTGTAGCAAGGTGGGTCATGTGCTGCATTACAGAAGGTACAAACAGGCAAGCACCGCTGTTGTAGAGACTCTTAAACAGGTAAAAGAAAATGAGGTTGGCAGCTTTTTAAATTGGATAGTTGCCTTTGGCGAAACCATGTTTAGAAGCTATGAGCCAAAATTACAGAGGCAGTTATTAGAGTGGCGCACTCCTGCTTGTAAAGTTCACAGGTTCAGGTTCAGGTTCAGGTTCATATTGCTTATAGCCCAGCCGACTACTAGAGCCATATCAGGACTAACACCATGTCAAAAACAACAGCCAGGTTAAGATAAAAGACGACAGTTAAAAACCATGCTCACTGTTAACCTTGCAAATCTAAAATGCAGTTTAAAAAAAAGAAGGAAAAAAAAAAGAATACTCAGGCGTAAAATCAGATTCAGAGAAAAGCAAGGGAATTTAAAGATGATGATGATAAATGCCTGTGATAACAAGGGTGTATCAATGGTGCATCACATTTCAGTGGGACAAATCTTTAATCAAGATTATTACAGGATGTTTCTGATGAAAAAACAAAGACCCTGCAATCCAAAGGAAGCTTGAAACGATGTTAAATGATTCACCACTGATATTAGATAACACATCTTGCCACAAAGCAGAGATGGTAAGGTCACTTATGACTTGTCATTTTCATTGGGACACTGTGCCACATCCTGTTTATCCTCCAGTTGTGAATCCCATAGACTTTGATCTACTCCCCAAGGTGAAAAAAAAATCCTCTGTGATGTGTGTTTTTATCACCTAGATGATTTGGAAGTGAAGATGGCCAGGTAGGTACAACATATCATCAACTCTGGTTACCTAGCAACATGTATTTCAGGCCTTCTGAACAGATGGGAATTGGTCATTCAAAACAAATGATGTGACATCAAAGAAATATATTCTTTTTTTTTTTTTTTTAATGTTTTTGTTTACATGTTCTCTCTGTTTTTTGGATGACCCTCATACGTCCTGACGTCTGTATATCAAAGACGTTTCTCTTATGCCAGTCATTCACTGTTTATGCAAGATGCTAAACCTCAGATGATTGACCGGTGACTAACCCTGTGATGTGTATATATCTGTATGAAATATGACAACTCTGACCATGTTCTGTGTGTGTGTGTGTGTGTGTGTGTGTGTGTGTGTGTGTGTGTGTGTGTGTGTGTGTGTGTGTGTGTGTGTGTGTGTGTGGTGTGTGTGTATCTCTAACTTATTGACAGTGCTCTTTGCTTCTGCAAGAATGACTGCAGTCAGCAGTCACTTTTCTGAGTGTTCCAGGAAATTGAATAAGCTGTTTCAGTGCTTTCCATCTGTTGGTATTGTGACTTCATGGTATTGATTTTTTGTCCCAGTACTCAGAATGCAGAATTGAAAGTGGATGTAATCATCATGATAGAAAGTGGCTGTAATCATCTGGCTTTACAAACAGAATCGGACAGTAACATGAACTTACCGGACAATAATAAATCTTTATAGTTTTATGTGTTTGTTTAGTTTCTGTGTTTGTACAATTGTAAGTGTTTAGTTTCTGATCTGTACATATCAGCTCTGATGTTAATTTCTGGAGGGGTGATGGGTGGTGTGTTTCTTATTCTTCATTTAAAAAAGAGAATCCTTGTCCAGTGTCATCTTTTTTTCTTTTCTTTTTATATAGATTTTTTTTTTCATTTCAAGATTGGTATTGAAAGAAAATGTTAAAAAAAAGTTCACAGTTCTGCACATGGCATTTATATCTTTTATGTCAAAGTGGTGATGTGTACTGACCAAGATGTCTCATGCCTTAAGTTCAAATACAAGCTGTTGAGTCTGCTGATAACTGTGGCTGTAGAGTACCCATATGTGTCTAGGAGTTAATGAAGTAGTTAAATAGGTCTAGAAGCTCATGCAGTAGTAAAAACAACATGTCTAGAAGTTCATGTGTACTAAAAAAAAACGTCTAAAAGTTCATGCAGAAGTGAAATAGGTCTAGAAGTTCATGTAGAAGTAAAATGTGTCTAGAGAAGTTCATGCAGTAGTAAAATAGGTCTGGAAGTTCATGCAGTAGTAAAAATGTATGTAGAAGTTCATGCAGGAATAAAATAGGTCTAGCAGTTCATGCAGTAGTAAAATAGGTCTAGAGAAGTTCATGCAGTTCATAGTAAAGTGTCTAGAAGTTCATACAGTAGTAAAATGTATCTAGACAAATTCATGCAGTAGTGAAATATACGTAGAGAAGTTCATGCAGTAGTGAAGTATGTCTAGAGAATTTCATGTAGTGAAACATCTAGAAGTTCATGCAGTAGTAAAATATGTCTAGAAGTTCATGTAGTAATGAAACACCTAGAAGTTCGTAAAATATGTATAGAAGTTCATGCAGTAATGAAACACATAGAAGTTCATGCAGAAGTAAAATATGTATTGAAGTTCATGTAGTAGTGAAACACACAGAAGTTCATGCAGTAGTGAAATATGTCTAGAAGTTCATGCAGTAATGAAATATATCTAGAGAAGTTCATGCAGTAGTGAAATATGTGTAGTAGTTCATGCAGTAGTAAAAAATGTGTAGAAGTTCATGCAACCCTAAAATATGTCTAGAAGTTCATGCGATCGTAAAATATGTGTAGAAGTTCATGCAGTAGTAAAACATGTGGAAGTTCATGCAACGGTAAAATATGTCTAGAAGTTCATGCTGTAGTAAAATATGTCTAGAGAAGTTCAGGCAGTAGTGAAATATGTCTAGAAATTCATGCAGTAGTAAAACATGTCTAGTTCATGCAGTAGTAAATGTGCCTAGAAGTTCATGCAGCAGTAAAATGTGTCTAGAAATCCATGCAGCAGTAAAATATGTGTAGAAGTTCATGCAGTAGTAAAATATATCTAGAAGTTCATGCATTAGTAAAATAAGACCATCCAGGGTTACCTACCAGAATGGTGGATCACAAGAGGACTATAGAAGACAGATACACCGTTCTGGCCCGGTAATGGTGGAGTTGTGCCAGTAGTAATCAGCCAACTGTAGTTGTTTGGATAGTTCCTTCCTTCTGATTGTGTACAATGCTTCGTAGGTCATTACCAGCCACAGTCAGTTCAGCTTCCAAATCCAGAGGTGTGTACTGCTTCGTAGGTCATGAACAGTTGCAGTCAGTTCAGCTGACATTCCCTGAGAAAACCCTCTTTAGTGGGGTCAGTACTTATAAAACAACAACTACTATAACAACAACAACAACAAAAAGATAACAAGGGACAGGGGTTCCATTACTAAGTAGAGTAAATGCAGGTACGTTTATACAGCCCCAACAAAGTTGAAATAGGCTCGTCTCCCTTGCAGTGGCAAGAACGAATAAATGGAAAGTTGAAGACAAGCAAACAGAAAAACAAAAACAAAATAAGAAACAAAACCAAAGTTCATGTTCAGGTCGATTGTGCTTATAACCAAGCCGACTACTAGATCTATGTTCAGGTCGATTGTGCTTATAACCAAGCCGACTACTAGAGCTATGTTCAGGTCGATTGTGCTTATAACCAAGCTGACTGCTAGAGCTATGTTCAGGTTGATTGTGCTTATAACCAAGCCGACTGCTAGAGCTATGTTCAGGTCGATTGTGCTTATAACCAAGCCGACTGCTAGAGCTATGTTCAGGTTGATTGTGCTTATAACCAAGCCCACTACTAGAGCTATGTCAGGGCTAACAACATGTCAAAAACAACAACCAGGCTAAGATAAAAGACAACAGTTAAAAACATAATGTTAATTTGTCAGAACTCAATATTTGGAGTGAAACAGATCGAACAATAAACCTTTGATGAAAACAGCCATTGGGGTGAAAAAACTCTGGGCGTTAAAGAGCAACGCTAGGAGACCCTCTTCTTTTGTGGAATAAAGTGAAAGAGTTTCAGGATACACAGTTCACTGCACACTCATATCTGTATCTCGGTGTTTGTTGTTTGTTCATGTACATAATGACACATGTAGTTGTATTGGACAAGCAGTCTTGTTCTCTCTCTCTGTCTGTCTGTCTGTCTGTCTCTCTCTCTCTCTCTCACACACACACACACACACACACACCACACACACACACACACACACACACACACACACACACACACACACACACACACACACACACACACACACACACACACACACACACACATGCACACAACGCAACGCAACACAACTTAACACAACACAATACAAACATACAGAGATCAAACTTTGATTCACCTAGCATCCTCATAGTGCTCTGTCAAATAGTGTGGTCACTGATTCACTAAATGATAGATTGTTGTTCACACATTGAATGTGTTGTGACAGCCTTGTTCACACTGCACAGAATTTAAACCTGACCAAAACACCATATGCACCATGTGAGTATACACCCATTTGTAGTCTTGTTACAGAAAGCACTTTTAAGATTTGAAAAGAGTATATTCAGAAAAGCCTTGACCAGGTCAGCACAGCTGTGACCCGTTCTCCCAAAATTGTCAACAGATTCTATTTTGCACATTACGTTTTACATACCAGAAAGAAAGGACAGGCTGTATGGTTTATTGTTATACAGATTATTTTTTCTCTCCTGTGAAAACTGGTGGACAATTTTTTTGTTTTTGTTTTTTGTTTGTAAATGCAGTGTCAGCCATTTTGAGAAAACAAGCTTTTGGTGATTGTTCACAACGGATTAAGTCTGCAGCAGCAGGTCTGAATATCAACAAAACTTGCTGGGATTTAGGTGAAATGCAATAGGATTTGCAGTGGTTGTGCATTCAGTACACTCTGATACCATTCCATTGTTAGTTTCATTTTTACTGTCAGGGTTGTATAATTGTAGGCATGAAAAAAAAAACAAAAAAAAAACTAAAATCACCAAGGTTTTAAATTTGTTTTTTGTTTGTAAATGTTAATACTTATTCTGTAACCCTTTCGTTACTGCTCCTCCAGCCAAACTGCAGCACCATGTGCTGACTGTAGACATCATGTGTGCAGGTACATGCTGCGTGTGTAAGCCAAGCTCTAGATGACCTCAGGGTAGCCTTGCTTAAACTGTCATAACTTCACCACCTCACCACCAGCCTCACTTATGTATCATGCATTACAGAGCAATGCAGAAAGTTGCATCTTCCAGGTGGAGTACACAGTTTCCCACAGTTGTCTGATAGGACATTGATGGGAATTGTCTTTAGTTGTAAATCCTACGGTAGACTGTCAGCCAGAGTCACCTTCAGTTGTAAACACTATGGTTGACTTTAAGTCGCCAAGAGTGATGAAATGGGGGTTAAGACTAAATATGAACAGGAAATGGTACAACAGACAGCCGTGCACCTACAATTATGAAATCCCAGTTTTCACCGTCACATACATTTTTTTCATTCCTTTTCAAGTACTTTGGCAAACAAACAAAACACTATAGACGAAATCAGAAAATTGTGTTAAAAATGTATTTACGTTTCCACACACCAGTGGCAAGCTCGTGTTGTGAATTTGTACATGATATATAGTAATTGAATACATTATTTTCCAATTCTCACTCTCTCCAAAAAGAGAGATGTTTTATGTTTGATGAATATAAGTAGAACATCAGTATCAGCGTTTTCATGGGGGGAAAAAAGGAAAAAAGACTCCTGTTTTCATCATTCCTATAGGTTTTGTTCTGATACTATGGTATGAAAAGTATGTTACTGTGGTGCAACTCAAATAGTGGTTGATATATACACCATATGACACCTGATCATCTTTCTGAGCCTCTAGGTCAGCTCCCCCACGCAACTTTTTCAGTGTTATTTTTTTTTTCAGAACGGGTCACAATTTGTTCTGTTAACCCAATGCATGAAGCCCATCACGACCCTGTTCCATATTCACTTGAAACTGGTCAAGTGATGTTTGTTTATTGTATCGCAGGTACACACATCAGTCATGGAATCTTATTTTCATTCAGTCTGTTAGTATCTGTGAGAGTTTTGAAGCGCCCAGTAAGTGTGATTGCCAAGTTTAAAATAACTGAAAAAGAAGAGATAGACATAGAAGCACAACAATTCAGCTGTCATAGCTTCTCAAATATGAAATGTAATAACGAGCAGATAAAGTTTGGGTAATGGCACACATACAAACATGCATACGCATATACACTAAGCAGGCACTTGCGTGTGAATGCACATGTGACACACACACACACACGCACACACACACACAACACTCACGCACGCACGCACACACACACACACTTGAGGCATGTTCGCATGTTGACGAATTTGTATTTGTGTTAGCAAGTTATATTGCCATGAGTGTGTGTGTGGATAGCAAGATGTATTGGTCTGGGTGCTTAGTACTGTACTGTGTGACCATTGGTAGTGTGTTACTATTAGCGATGTGTTTTGTGAACTGTAGAGTTGTTGTGTTGGTGTGTTGGTGTAGTGTTAGAGACAGAATTTAGAGATATCATTGACATGCTGGTGCTTTTGAACTGGTTTTGTCTGGGGACCAGATATGCATGCATACATCAGAAGTATGCAGACATGTAATCATGGTGTAAAACAAGAGTGGAAACGGCTTTCTCTCTCAATCTCATTCTAACTGGTTGTAGTGTATGTGCAGTGGTGATCAGTAGAAGAAAGGATGGGTAAATGGTGGACATACGCACAGCAACCCTAGGATTGATATCGTGGAATTTAGGAGTATTTCATGCTCCTGTGTTGGCATCTTGTGTGGATGGTTTACTCTTGGCCACATAGTTTTTGTCAAAATTTCGAAACTGGAAATGTAGACAAGAGACATGTAGGAGGTTGTTAATCATCTTTATTTTATGGATGCAGTGGGA
The DNA here is from genome assembly GCA_030674185.1 of Monoplex corrugatus. NCBI lineage: Eukaryota > Metazoa > Mollusca > Gastropoda > Littorinimorpha > Ranellidae > Monoplex > Monoplex corrugatus. Next base: position 92,169,476 of record CM060305.1, on the reverse strand, counting down.
CTATCTGAAACTGGTAGAAATGTGTTGTGCAACTTCAGCTCAATTTTTTGTTTTGTTTTCTGTGTGTGTGTGTGTGTGTGTGTGTGTGTGTGGTGGTGTGCGTGCGTGCGTGCGTGCGTGCGTGCGTGCGTGCGTGCGTGCGTGCGTGCGTGCGTGTGTGTGTGATATCTCAGTTTCTGAAGATGGTATCTCTGCGCTCACAATGAATTCCATATGCACTGGCATCACAGGTGCCATGTGATAGATAAGATCCAAACTGATTATAGCTGCACATAATCCCTGTTCTTCCTAATTTATTATTATTACTTCTAGTTCATGACCTCCCCTACGTCAGTTAATGAAAATTGTTCAAAGGAGTCAGTGGTCTTCATTTTCATCTTCGTAATGAGCATGCAGAGAATGTGAATGAAGATCTGTGTTGATTGGTGTATTATGACATGCACACTTCCCTTGGTATATATGATGTGCACACTTCACGGACAGACACTGACATGTTGAGAATGGACTGTGCGAGTTTGTGAATGAATGAAGATGAGATTAATGATGAAAATTACCCCCATTGTCGGATTATTCACTATTGGTTTGTGATGCTTAGGCTTTATGTGATAAGCTGGTGTCAGGTGAGAGTGAAGGCTTTATGTGATAACCCGGTGTCAGGTGAGAGTGAATACCCAGTCAATGTGGTGATGGGTACGCTGGTGGTTGAATTGGGCTGGGGATGGGGGGTGGGTAGGTACTACATCACATTCTCCCAATTGTTTCCCCAGGAAGATGATTGGTAAGATACAGGTCTGAAAGGGATGTGTGTTTCTGGGTGATTTTGTGGAATACTTTTGTATCATTCTTGGGTTCCTTGCAGGTTGTTTCTTAATTTTGTTGGACATGACTCCTTTCATTTTTGATTTTGTGTTAGATGTTGACACCCAAATTACCTTCCTTGTCTATTTCACTTCATGTCCTTTTATTTGTTAAATTAATAAAGGATGCACATATCCTTAGGGGATTTACATGGTTACACCTTATTTGGTTGTATTTAGAATGGGTCATAGTCCTGTGATGGAGTATATTTTCATGGAATATGTGTGTGTGTGTGTGTGCGTGTGTGTGCGTGTGTGTGCGTGTGTGTGTGTGTGTGTGTGTGTGTGTGTGTGTGTGTGTGGTGTGTGTGTGTGTGTGTGTGTGTGCATGCATGTGTGTGTGTGCGTGCATGCATGCGTGCGCGCGCGTGTGTGTGTGTGTGTGTGTGTGTGATTCAGATATCAGATGAACTGTTCCTTTATTCCATATTCTTTACGAAGGTTTGTGAAGTACAAAAACAACATTTGAAGGGTTAGGTTTGGCAAAGTGTATGTATACATCAGTAATAGGGGAAGTCAAGCAATCACATTTCACATATATAAGTGTCAAAGGAAACTCTGTACAAAGGTATAAATGTATACATGTTGAGGTCAGGTTGGGGTAGAGGGTAGGGCACTCACCTTCCAACCTGCCTGCGTGAGGTTGCGCAGGTGTGAATCATGCCTGTGGAACCTTACATGTGCATGCCGCTTCCATTCTACCCAGATGTTAACCCTTTGACTCCTGTACCCTGTCCACCAGCATTCTGCATTGCCAACCATGCTGGCAAAGCAAAAACTTAACCCTTAACTCTGATAGGGTGAGAGAGTCCAAGGGTTAAGATTTTGCAGTTGGTGGATAGGTGCGGGAGTCAAAGGGTTAATGGGTACCTGACTTTTGTCATAGTTAAGAAGGAGGGAAACGGTGAAGAAGAAGAGATGGGCATTGCCCTTATGATAGTGGTCCTGAGAAAAGTTTACAATGTTAGGGTCATGAGACAACCTTTAACATTTTTTGTTTTCTAAAGTGAAAAGAGAAAAAAGAGAATGAGAGAGAGAGAAAGAGAATGAGAGACAGGGAGAGAGAGAGAGAGAGAGAGAGACACACACACACACACACACACACACACACACACACACACACACACAGAGAGAGAGAGAGAGAGAGAGAGAGAGGCCAATGTTATTCTTTCATAATGTAAGAGGTGATGGTTGGAAGCAGTTCCATGATTTTTGCTTGTTGCTTTGCTGTTAATGAGGGAAGGGTTTGTTGATGTTGTTGTTGTTGTTTGTTTGTTTCATTACAAAGGTCTTTGCGTATTCCAGTGATTAATGACATAAGCAACAGAAAGAAATATCAGACCATTGATTTTGTCGTTGTTGTTTTCGTTGTTGTTGTTGCAGAAAATCAGTTATGATCTGGTACAAGATTGCAAATTGTGTTATTCTACTTTGTACATAAATATATGTGCGCATTATTGAATCTTGTGTAAGGTATAACATGCATGTTCTTGTGTTTTTTTTTCTTCAAATATATGTTTAATGCTATATTTCTTTTCAGTTACTGCACTTTTCATTTTCCTGTGTTTTTGTGTTTGCAAGATTTTTGCGCATGTTTGGTCTTATTTGAAGATTTAAGTGATATGTTGTATGTGACATGTTGCGTAAGAGAAATTTGTAGTTTGTTGTCATGTCTTTTTCTCTTATCTGAAATTGCCCAGCTGCTCAGGTGGATTATGTGAAGAAACAGCAATCATGTCTCACAGAGTACTGGCATCATAGCGTTCCCTGCTTAAGAGACACAAGGACAAACAACTCTGAGTGCACAAGCATGCACGCGTGCACACACCCACCCATAGCCACAGACACACACACACACACCCTTAGACACAGACACCACGCACGTACGCACGTACGCACGCACGCACGCATGCATATGCATGCACAAATGCACACACACATGCATGCGCATATGCATGCACACACACAGAGTTGTCCGTGATAAGGCTCACAAATGATGTACACAAGAATATCTCTTTTTTGAAAAATGTAATCAGGGCTGCGGTTATCAAGTAGATCAGCGTTATAGTTAGGACTTCAGATCAGAAGGTCCTGGATTCGTGGATGTGATCTTACCTAGATAAACCTGCCAGGTCAGCCTGCGTGCAGACCTGCCAGTGCTTAAACCCCCTTCGTACGTATACACATACAGAACAGAACATGAGTTATGCATGATAATGGTCCTGTAAATCATGTCACTGTCCAGTGGCTAATAGATACATGAAAACTCCCATTGTGCATGCCCGTAAAAGATGGAGTATGCAGACTGTGCAGCAACATGTTGCCTGCACAGTTGGTAAAGCAGCGTGCACAGTGTGTGTGTGTGTGTGCGTGCGTGCGTGCGTGCGTGCGTGCGTGCGTGCGTGAGAGAGAGAGGAGAGAGAGAGAGAGAGAGAGAGAGAGAGGGAGAGTGAGCCAAAAAAGTGTTTGCATGATTTTCTGGGCTGACTATGGGTGGATCTTTACCCAATTCATATTAACAGTCGAGGAGTAACAAATTCATGATTTGGAAGACTGTGTTTTACAAATACTTTAAAAGTCAGTCTAAAATGAAAAGTGAATTAAGAAAGAATTTTTAAGAAAGGATTGAAAGAAGTAGAAAACAAAAACGATAAAGGCATTGTTCATTGACACTCTTCTGCTACAGGTGTTGTTTATTGACACTCTTCTGCCACAGACAACAGCATCATCTATTCTTTTTATTTTCAGACATCAGCATGAAAAGTCACTGAGGAAGACCTTCTCCCACTCCAGCTTTGGGTCAACAATGGGTCTGCACCGCTCCAACTCACACCTGAATGCAGAGGAGAAGAAGAACCAGCATGGCGGGGAGAACAAGGAGAAAGCCAAGTTGGAGATGGTCAAAGTGGACGTTGACAACAACATGGTGAGTCCCTAAGTTATCCAGCATGTTGAGCCTGAAGATTTGGTTCCTGATCTTGTTGTTAAAAATGGTTAAGGTGTTCTCAACCTCATGACCAAAATTTGTCTGATAAAGAAATTCTCACCAGCCAGGTCCCGTATTATCTGATGATGAAATTCTCACATTCTCACTTGCCAAGTTTGTCAGACAACAAGATTCTCCTTTGCCAAGTCCAGAGTTGTCGACCAACCTTTGGATCTTGCTGGTCAGAATTTCTTATTATTTAGTATTGTCTTTTTTCCCCAACTTTTTTTTCTTTTTTTTGTGTTTTTTTTTTTGGTTAATGTCTTTTTGTACCTGATTTGATATGTTGAACTTACTTATGTGTAACTTGCGGTTGAAGTGGCCGTGGAGATGTTAATTTAAGAGTCTTGGTCATGGTCAGATTGGGGAAGACAGCTGGTGTGTTAGGATACTGATATACTGAAGGTTAGGATGTTCTCTTTTTTGTTTGAAAGTTAAGATTTTGCCGTTTAAAGGCAGAATATGGAATCCTTTTGATTCCCTCCCCCTTCACCCTGAATTTGATGGTAGTTGCGAAGATTGATCATGTAATGGGTCAAGCTGCTGTCCCAGTAATTGTCTTTGACAACTTGTTCCTGTCTGTCCATATCTGTCTGCTGTCTCTTACATGTTACCCCATCCAGTGAACCCCTCACTGTCTTTGTGACTTATTTGAACCTGCCCGTAACTGTAATCTGATCACTGTCTGTCTGACATCTTGTTGATATCAACCTACTGAAGTGTTCTTAACCCCGCCCTTTTCCCCCTTTTCCCCTACATTCGTGGGCTAAAATTATGACATGTAGTTTAATATAGAGTGTTTTTTTGTGTGTGTTTGGCTGGGGGTTTTTTGTTTTTGTTTTTTCTTGTATTTTTTAATTTCTCAGTTATGGCAATTATACTCTATTCTCAGGAGTGTATATGCTGGATGTTTACGTGTATCCATAAACCATCAAACACTGATATGATGCACAGGATCTCTTGACATGCGTGTTTGATACTCTGTGTGTGTATACACACAAACTAGAGTCAGGCACCAGCAGTCTGTGCATATGTTGTTCACATGGAAGATTGAAAAAAATTCAAAGCATGTTCTAACCCAGACCTTGCGATTGGAAAACCAGTTTCTTGACCACTCGGTTATCACATCTGTCCTCAGCTTGTCTCATCTAGAACTGGCCTTGCAGTTCTGTCCATTACTATTTTCATTAGCATATGGAAAGTTAAATGTTGAAAAAAAAAAAAGCTATCCCTGACAGTAAACTCCCCAAGTAGTTATATTAACCGGATGATTTCTGCATCTTATCTGCTAGCTGCAAAAAGTTAACTCTTTGACTCCCTCACCTTATCTACCAGCTTCCTGCAGGAAGCTGATGAATATGGTGACAGAGTCAGAGGGTTAAGTTTTTGCTAGCATGATTGACATTGCAGGATGCTGGTAGTTAGGGTGCAGGAATCAGAGGGTTAACTGGAAATGTCTAAATCCATGTAAATCAGAGTTGATTAAAGATTGCTACTTTGTCTGTTAATTCTGTCATAGAAGGTTGCCGTTTATGTGTACAATAGTAAGCCATACCAGTGGGGTAAGGGGGTGGTTGTGTAGATTCAGAGAAAGTCTAATTGCAAGACACACTTGTGTAACCATTCTGTCATGATTTTATTGATGTTGATAAGTGATAATTTGCATGACAGTTTTGTCACAGTTTGTGTAATTATTATATTCACACCTAGTGTTTGGGTATCCTGCATTCATCTGTTGATCGTTCAGTTTATCCCTATCTACTGCCCTTGGAACACCCAGTTTCACACCTAGTGTAGAGTATTGCACTTCCATCAGTTAGAATGCACCTGTTGTAAATTGTCTGTGTTGTGTGAATGAACAAGAAAAGTGTTGTCAGTTCTTACAGTGAAGTGTGTGGACATGTTTCACAGTTCATGGACATTCATTAGCCAGGATATATTTCAGTGGTGTGAATATGTGTGTATGTGTGTTTGGATGTCTGTGTTACCCCTTAGATTTCCACACCTGCCCACCAGCATCCTGCATTGTCAACCATACCAACAAAAGTAAAAACTTTGCCATCTGATTCCCTTACCCTGTCCACCAGCTTCCTGCAGGAAGCTAGTGGATAGGGTGAAGGAGTCAAAGGGTAAAGTTTTTGCAGTTGGTGGAAAGGGTGCGGGAGTCATAGGGTTAATTTCAGTACTGTTGTGTGTTTGGATGTCTGTATTAATTTCAATATGGTGTGTGTGTCTGGTTGGTTGTCTGTTAATTTCACTATTGATGTGTGTATCTGTTTGGATGTATGGGTTGATTTCATTACTGATGTGAATGTCTGTTTGGGTGTATGTGTTGATTTCACTACTGATGTGTGTATGTATGTTTGAATGTCTGTGTTGATTTCAGTACTGATAGAGGAACCCATTTGCTGTTTAGCCTATAGAGTTTTTTAGTTCACTTTTGTACGGAATGTATACACCAAGTGAAGATGTTGCAGTCTGTGTTTGTCAATTCAGTGAATATCAAGACAAGAGATTTTAAAGTTGAACAGTTAAAACTTTCTCAGTACTTGTTATAAAACATCCATATCACATCCTTCAGTATTCTTTAGATAAGTTGATTTTAAATCAAGATAAAGGGATTGTAATTCACTTTGTCAGTTGTCATTTACTATTCAGCACTTTATCCCTATGCCTGTCTAAATGCATACCTGTGATTTTGAATTTGATTCATTCCTGCATTTAAAATTGATTTCTTTGAATGATGGGTACCCCTCTTTGAGCATGGAATGAATGATGGACATTGACTTTTGTTTTGTGGTGGACGACACACTCAGGCATTAGGTGATGGGCCGTCACCTCCTGATAGCAGAATGGACGTTGACGTGATTTTTAGAGAAAGTTTTGTCCATCTCTCTGATAAACGGGTAATATTCTACCCCCCCTCTATCAGTGCTTTTTTTCGCATTTCTTTACATCTTACGTTGGTTTTTTTTTCTTTCATCATTATTTTGTTTGTGGATTGATGAGTTTGGAGCTGTTCTGAAGTGGCATGCTAGTCATTTGAAAGCCTTGAAGAATTGTGAAAAGGAGAATGATGATTAAGTGTTACTAACTTCCTCACTCCTCAATTTTTTTTAAGACTGTTAAATTTAGACACTCTTTTGTGTAATCTTAACTTTGGAAAGTAAGTCATTGTTAGTAAGACTTAATAAACTTGTAACTTTATTTCGGGCCAGATTTGGAATCAGTACACAAATATTAATCAAAAACAACTTGAAAATCTTTGCTAAAATGTAAGGATTCCATTATACATTTTGCAGATTTTTTACTCCAAAATGTGGCTTATTACCATGCAAAGGTTTCATTTGTGACCTAGAATTGGTGACAAATTTGATAAAGATTTAACCATAAGCAGCCAGAATCTTTGTCAGATAAAGTTCACAGAGTGTATATGCATATACTTAAACTTCAGATTTCACCTGCAGACCACTTGCTTCTCAAGGATAGTAGTTGCATTGGGCCTCACTGGTCGTATCTTACAGATAGTACTTTCTATTCTGCACATATAGTGTAAACATTAAAATAAATGTGTGAAAGTTTAATATATTAATTTAAATTAAACAAATAAAATAAAAGTTAACTGATAAAACAGAAACAAAAAGCATGTGCGCTCGTACACACACACACACACACACACACACACACACACACACACACACACACACACACAGAGAAATGACCAGACTTTTACAATATGTTACACACACACACACACACACACACACACACACACACACACACACACACACACACACACACACACACACACACACACACACACACACACACACACACACACACACACACACACACCACACACACACACACACACACACACACACACAGAGAGAGAGAGAGAGAGAGAGAGAGAGAGAGAGAGAGAGAGAGAGAGAGAGAGAGAAATGAACAGACTTTTACAATATGTTATCATCCTCGGTAAATCCGAATTGTTCTCACATATACGTATTCACAAAAATGATCAGACTTTTACAATACATTATCGTCTTCCAGTGAATCCAAAGTCTTCTCGCACATACATATTCACAAGATGACCAGACTTTTACAATATATTATCATCCTCCGGTAAATACGAATTGTTCTCACACATACATATTCACAGAAACGATCAGACTTTTACAATACATTATCATCTTCCAGTGAATCCAAATTGATCTCACATGTACATATTCACAGAAATGATCAGAATTTTACAATACATTATCATCTTCCAGTGAATCCAAATTGATCTCACATGTACATATTCACAGAAATGATCAGACTTTTACAATACATTATCATCTTCCAGTGAATCCAAATTGATCTCACATGTACATATTCACAGAAATGATCAGACTTTTACAATACATTATCATCTTCCAGTGAATCCAAATTGATTTCACATGTACATATTCACAGAAATGACCAGACTTTTACAATATGTTGTCATCCCCCAGTGAATCCAAAATGTTTTGTCTCTGCCCCTGTCCAGAAGCATGATGACTGTGACATGGTTTGGACACTGTTGTTTACTGATACTGTTGTTCTGCTCCCTCGATATGCTGCCAGCTAGTGTTGTTGATTTTGTTTTGGTTTTGGTTTGTGCCGGCATTTTCAGTTGGCTGTTGTTGTTGTGGTAGTGTTGATTCTGTTGATGTTGATTGCATTGATGCAGGTGATAGTGGCTTTGCTGATTATGAACAGATTTTGTTGGCTGTGCTAGCTTGTCTTACCAAGTGGGCAAGAGATATATATGGGTTTGGCAAGTGGGTTTTGGCAATGGGGTTGTACTCAAAGAACATGATTTCATCATCATCATCATGTGCCCTGCAGCATAGCATTGGCGATCATGGCCCTCCATACAAATCTATCCTTTGTCGCTATAAGTACATCTCCCACCCTCTCCGTCTTCAGCCACCTGGCAAGTCCGTCCAGTATTTTCTCCCTGGTGTTCTCTTTCCCTCCAGCTTTCCTGTTGTGACCAGGTGCTCTAATTTCTCTTTCCTCATAAGATGTCCTATAAATAAAGTATGAAAAATGTACTATGAGGAGTTTAGAGTTCAAAGTTTGTTCAAGAGGAACTCAACACACTCGGACAATTCCATAAAATATGCGCTGCACCAAATCTGTCATGCAAAACCCTATGTGTTGGCAAGATCTTGAAATATAAGGATGAGGGGATGGTGGTGGAGAAGATGGACGTATGAAACACTAATCTAACACTACTAGAATGATGAAAACTTAAGGATGGGCAGAGAACAGGCCGATTTTAATGTTGCTGGTTAAGAGTGAACTTGAGGTATCAGCTCTCGAGTTCATGGCTATTAAAAAAAAAAAAAAAAAAGCCCCCTTCAGTATTCTTTAGATAAGTTGATTTTAAATCAAGATAAAGGGATTGTAATTCACTTTGTCAGTTGTCATTTACTATTCAGCACTTTATCCCTATGCCTGTCTAAATGCATACCTGTGATTTTGGGGCCCCCCAAAAAGTGATTTGAAGGGGGGATGCTAAATCATCATCTTCTAATATATAATCACACATGTACAAGAAAAAAATTCTATATATAATAAGGCTAATAAGTAACTTCTTCATTATGTGCAATTGTACTGTCTATGTAAAATAACTGTTGGAAGTTATGGTCATCCTTCAGATATGTTGAGACAGTTGGGACATTTTGTTTGTCTAACCAGACATAGTGATTAAGTAGAACAGGGGATAAGGTGATCTGAAGGTTAGAGGGAAGACCCAGTAAGCAGTGATGAGCATTTAATAACTCTTTGTAACTCGAGGGTAAAGTATCAGTTCTATTTTCGTTGAAGAATGTGCCACAGCGTGACAGTGATTCCGTATGCATGACACTATGAATTCTATGTTATGTTAGCTCGAGTCGTCCTGGTGATAGTTTGTGTGTAAACCTGACAGGCCTTTCCCTTTACTCAAGTACTCAATCCACAAGCTGCAAAAAAATTAACCCTTTCACTCCCTCATGCTTTCTTCCACTGGGTAAAATGATGGAGATTATGTTTTTGGTCTGCTACCATGGCTGATGATTCAGGAAGCTGGTGGATTGGGTGAGGGTGAGACACATTACCACGGGAGATAATTTTCTTTCTGTGTCTTGTCACTTTGATCACTTATGTATTTATTGATTTATTTATTTATGGAGGGGAGTATTGATAAGAAAAAAAGATAACACATTGAGATTTTGATTGGTTTGACTTTGAGGACTCACCACAAACCTGAAACTTGTCGTCTTGTCTTGGCGGCAGAAAAAAGTGTGTCCAGCATATAGCCAGATCGTAAGATTTTTGTTGTTGATCAGAATGACCTCTGATGATTTTGACATACATACATAATCAGATGATACCTGGGGTACTCCTTCATCTTAGCTTGTTAAAGGTTTCTTCACTTTTGTTTTCACTTAGAAACTGTTGCAAAACATCAGAGAAGTGAGAACTCAGACCAGGAGTCATTCTCTGTAATTCCACACACCCTAGCGTCCCACTTCCTCAGTTATGTCAGTTATTTTCATTTGTATTGTATTAATTTACCATATTGAAGATAGAAAGAAAAACAAACCACATGACTTCAGTGGCATCAAGTAGAATTTGTTATGAGTGTGGCTATATCATTTTCATAAGAAACAAACGTAGCAAAGGTCTGTGCCATCCACTCTTTACTGCTACATAGTATTGTGTGTGTGTGTGTGTGTGTGTGTGTGTGAGTGTGTGCGCGCGCGCACGCGCTTGCACATGCACATGCATAGTTGTTTTCTGTCTTCCGTCTGTCTGTTTTTCTCTTCTCAGACTCCTTAATGCCAACTCAGAAACGTGAAGTATTCAGTGTTATTTCGTGCACAAGTTGAAACCCAAATAAGTGTATTCATCATTTGTGTGTGTGTGTGCGTGCATGTGCATGTATGTTCGCGCGCGTGTGTATTGTTCTTGCTGTTTATCATTGTCTGTAGGATATCTTGTGTCTCGTGATTCCCCCAAGGAGAGGGGCTGTTGTCCTGCGTTCATATAAATTCCTTGAGTTCCAGAGTTCTCTTCATTTGACTTTTTCTCTCTCTCCATCTTCATCTCTTCTTGTTAGTAGACCGGTTTCCCTTTACACTATAATTACAGTTGGTGAATTTTAACCCTTTTACTCCTACACCCTGTCCACCAACTGCAAAGATTTAACCCTTCGACTCCCTTACCCCATCCACCAGCTAAACCCTTTTACTTCTATGCCCTGTCCACCAACTGCAAAGACTTAACCCTTTGACTCCCTTACCCCATCCACCAGCTTAACCCTTTTACTTCTATGCCCTGTCCACCAACTGCAAAGACTTAATCCTTCGACTCCCTTACCCCATGCACCAGCTTCCTGTAGGAAGCTGGTGGATAGGCTAAGAGAGTCTCAAAGTGTTAAGTTTTTGCTTTGTTAGCATGGTTGATAATGCGGGATGCTGTTGGACAGAGTGCAGGAGTCAAAGGATCAAGGAAAAACATCACTTAGCAGTGGGTTTAGAGTAGGCGTGTTGCGAACTGAGAAGCTAATTTTCAGAGAGAGAAAGAATGTAAAATATAAGCCAGTGATAAGTTACTTGTACTCTACACGATTAGGGACTGTAAAATACTGTTGAATAAGCTGTTGTGTTGTTACACTTTTGTGTGCTTAGCTGACAAGTTGTGCAGACCTGTTGGTGAGACATCTTCTGGCTCTTTCGTTCACTGTGTAGTGTGGTTCTCCCCACTTCTTTCTCTCTCTGTGTCTTTGTCTCTCTGTGTGTCTCTTGTCTCTCTCTGTGTCTCTTGTCTCCATCTCTCTCTGTCTCTGTCTCTCTCTGTCTCTGTCTCTCTTTCTCTCTCTCTCTGTCCCTGCCTCTCTCTGTCCCTGCCTCTCTCTCTCTCTGTCCCTGCCTCTCTCTCTCTCTCTGTCCCTGCCTCTCTCTCTCTCTCTGTCTCTGTCTCTGTCTCTCTCTCTGTCTCTCTGCCTCTCTCTGTCCCTGTCTCTCTCTCTGTTCTCTCTCTCACTGTGCATCTTTCTCTCCCAACTCCCCTCCTCTCTCCTCTTTCTCTCCCCCCCCTCATCTTAAATTTTGGTGTTCACTTTTCCACAGCTTTTTGCTACTGTGCCTTTGTCACATTTCTGTGTGAGAATGGTAATAATTCTGTTTGGTTTTGTTGTCCATTTTATTTTTGAAATTTGAAGAAAAAAAAGTTGGTTGTGTTAAAATTGAGAAATTTTTTTTTTTCACTTTGAATTTGCTGTTGTTAGTGTCTTACATTCTGGGAAAAAGTTTTGTTGAGAAATTTTCTCATTTATTTTGATTTGTTAGTTTATCAGTAGCTCTTTGAGCTGGTTATGGTGTGGTGTAGCACAGATTTGCCTGATTAGAGATGTTGAAACATTGTGTAGCATTCTGTCTGAGGCCAGGATTATTGCCTTATGATATGTGGTTTTTCTTTTTTTTTTCTTTTTCTGTCTCATAGTTGATCAAAAATTATAGATGGGGTTGGTGCAGAGGGTGAGCTCCTGACTTCCAGTCTGACTGCGCAGGTTCAGATCTGGCTCAGACAAAATTTTGTGCATGCTGTCTTAAGCCTGGAGTCCACCCAGCTATGTATGGGTATCTGACCCTGTTCATTGGTGGTGATGGTACAGCAGCAAGGAAGAGGAACTGAGCATCAGCCTCATAGGGCAGGCCATGAGAAATGTTTAATTAAATCTCTAACACTTCACCCCTCCCCAAAATGAAATTTTGTTAGGGGACAGTCTCTCTCTGTCTTGCTCTCTCTCTGTCTCTCTCTCTACACACACACACACACACACACACACACACACACACACACACA
>CM060305.1:92104250-92151750 GCA_030674185.1 Monoplex corrugatus | reverse complement strand
TTGTTAAGAATGCTTACACGACTGAGGGGACACCACAAGCAAGCAGTATTTACTAACAGCTTTATCTTCACATAGGTGAATATATAAGAAGCAAAAGCATGGAGGCAAAAAAGAAGGGTTGTCATCTCCATTTCAAACAAATATCGCTTATAACCTTCTCTACATTCAGCTTTCCTGCTCACTGAGACTGTGAGAAACACAGGAAGGAGGAAAGAACTGACCAAAAACAAAATACCACTAGTGAAAACAGGAAAAAATGAGAGCAAAGAACCAGCTCTGTTAACATGCCAAATACTTAATTCTTTTATGGTCTGCAGACAAGAAAAGGGTACAAATAGTCACAGCATTTGCATAACTTAACCAACCGACCAACTAAACAAATAAATATATGATTCACATCATCTGTTAACAAATTTTTGAATTGTCACAAAAATAACAAACTAACTCTGCTGTCATTACATAGCAATAATGTATTAGCAGAATAGCATGATTTCAATTCAGTTGAATATTCCTTTATTTATTGGTATTTGGATAGATGATGAAAAGAAGATAGATTTGATGCAGATTCTACGTGTGTCTTCTCTTTGTGGACTGTGGTGGTTGTTGGTCACCATCTAGCATAATAATTGTAATATTTCAGTGTTAAACAGTATGATTAATAGTATGAATTTACCTACAGAATACCTTTTTTTCTTCTTCATATATATAACCTTTGTGCTTTGTGATTGATGTTTCTGGTGCTCATAGCTAGTTTTGATTTGATCTGATTGTGTATTTTTTGTTGTTATTCTTGATGAACTCTCTGTGCTAGTTGTATGTATGCAGTATATGGTTTCCTATTGTTGTCATAGTGTGAAATCTAAACATGATTAGTCAATATGTAAAGCAATGAGCATGTTTGTGCTGTACAAATAGAATTATTGTTATTATTATTATTATTATTGCTATCATCATCATCATCATCATCATCATCATCATCATCATCATCATCATCATTATTAGTTTTTATTATTATTGTCATCATCATCATTATTATTATTGTTATTATTATTATTGTTGTTGTTGTTGTTATTGTTATTATCATTACATGATTGTTTCCCGATCTTGTTATTAAAAGAATACGAAGATTATTTTATATATTTATGGTGTTTAGATTTATGCTGCCGTAAAATTTGCAAGGAGACTGAAAATTTGTGGCAGCATCAGCCAATTGACCTGGGGTAGGGTAGTAGTGGTGGTCATTTTTCGCTTGTCTGTATTTACACTGTGTAAAACAAGACTGAGACCATGATAATCAGATGACAATACTTAGGCCCACATGACTTGATGTGTGCAGACGGATGGTGTTCACATCGGCCTGGTTCCCCTGGAACAACAGAAGCGTCACGTAGCCGATATCATGCGGCGTATCCCCGCTGGCTCAGAGGTGAGCACAGTACTGGTAGGTCAGGTGGATTACATGCTACGACCAGCCCTGGCCTTTGTGCGTCTGTCGGAGGGTCAGTTCTTGGAGAATTTGACGGAGGTCCCCCTGCCTGTACGCTTCGTCTTTGTCTTGTTGGGCCCTGAAAAGGCCGGCATGGACTACCATGAAGTGGGCCGATCCATATCTACGCTTATGTCTAATCAGGTTGGTACACATGTGTGGTGTTTTTTTTGTTGTTGTTATTGTTTGTTTTTTTTAATGCGTCCTGGGATGATCATGTTTAGTTTTTGTTTTGTTGGTGGGTTGGTTTTCTCATGTTTAATCATCAATACAATATGAATTTAAGCCAGTAAAAGTGTGTGTTTTGGTATCTTGTCAGATGAGTTGTTTTGTGTGTATGGTAAGTTGAATGGTAATGTATGTATTGACTTTGATTTGCACAGTTTATTACTTTATCATTGTGTGAAAAAGAAAGAAAATCCAGTAATTTTACAGAAATTTACTTTATCATTGTGTGAAAAAGAAAGAAAATCCAGTAATTTTACAGTTTCTGGGAAGCAGTAGTAAAATAGTTAACCTGTAATCAGTTGTATCTCAGTTTCTTGGGACAGTTTTTTGATAAAATCAGAAATTTATAAAAAAAAAGTCTAAAGTGATGTTATAGACATTATACCTGGATTGAAAACAAAAACTGAATACATTCTCCATTTCTTTACACGTAAGGTTTTCCATGATGTGGCGTACCAAGCGGAGAATCGCGATGAACTGCTGCAAGCCATTAATCACTTCTTGGACGACTCCATAGTGCTGCCTCCTGGTGACTGGGACCAAAAGACTCTCCTGCCCATCATGGACATGGCTCGTAAACGAGCGCAGATACGACGACGCCACAAGCAGAAAGAGAGAGAAGGTGAGAGATATGAGAAGGATTTAACCCTTTGCAGTCCCTCACCCTGTCAACCAGCAGATACGGTGAGGGAGTGAAAGGGTTACAAGTTTTGATTGTTGAAGGTACTAGTTGATCACTGATAATTTACAATGATAAAGCAGCATGAAAAAGGAGGGCATAATTTTGGCATGATTTTTTGTTTTTTTGGTACTCGGTCACAAAATTCCTATGGTATTTTCATCTTCACAATTGCTTCTGTGGTGCTGCCACTTTGAATGATGTAATCTTGTTCGTTTTTCTTGTATTTTTTGAAGTGCTATATGGGGTTGATAGTGGTGGTATGTGTTATGTATTGCTGTATGGGGTTGATAGTGGTGGTATGTGTTATGTATTTTTAACGGGAGACAGGCGTTATGTATTTTTAACGGGAGACAGGCAGATTGTATGAGATGTTAAAGAAGATCCCATCATTTTTATCGTGTGCAGTATATCTATTTGTTCAGTGTTGATTGTGTTGTGTGCTTCAGATGTCTGTTCTGTGAAAGATGAGATGACTTCCAAGCCATAGAAAGTTCCATTTTGAAAATAAAGTAATAAAGGAAAACAAAACTGCATAGGAAGAAGAATCAGAGAGATGGAAAGAGAGGAGAGGATGATGAAAAAACTTCTAGTAAGGAAAAAAAGATTTGGGAGGCTGTGAGAGAGGGAGAGAATGTTATGATAAATTGGAGGTCATTAAATCATTGATGTTGTGTGATTAGTTTTTCTTCAATGGCAAAATGGAAGTCATTAACTTTTTCACAATGTGGTGCACATATGTGTGCATTGTAAGCAGCTCTGTTGACTATTTGGTGTGAACAAATGTGTGCTAAGATTTTGGGATACAACATTCAGACTGTTTTAAGATGTGATTGGGACCACATCGTGCATGAAATAAGAACATAATTTCTTGAGTTTATCTCGATATCAGTTTTACATATAATACAAATAAATGTTTTGGTGCTGTTCATTTCCATCTGCATAGTATCAGAATACATGTAATGAAAGGGTAAAGTCATTGATGTTGCAGTCTGACTTAGAAAGAATACAGATAGATGTTTTGATATACATTTTCATCTAAATGTACTGTGGACCTGTAAGGGAAGTTATGTTAGTTGTGGGTGAGAATATCTCAGTGTGAGTATGCACATAGTGAAAGAGTTCAGTTGTTGGTGTTGATGTTGACTTGGCCCTCGAAACAATTGTTCGCATTAGGGTTGAGTTTGTCTTAATACTAGAATACAGATAAATATTTTGATGTTATAAGTTTTCATTTATTTCATTTCACTTTGGTCCGCCAGGGGAGCGCATTGTTTTGTAGAAAAGAAAACAACTCGTATGAGAATACACGTAGTGAAAGAGTTAAAGTGACTGATGTTGTCTATGCCGACTCTGCCCTCAGAACAACTGCTCGCATCAGGGCGACGTTACTCTGTGGTTATGCGAACTCTTGATAAGCTAAACGCAAGTAAGTGGCAGGCTGGTACGTTACTGTGTGGCCGTGTTCCTGCTGCCCTTACCTGCTGTGTGTGTATGTGTGTGTGTGTGTGTGTGTGCGCGCGTGCGCGTGGTGCCTGCCCAACTGTCTGCTGCTGACTGTCTGGTGAAGTGTTGTCACTGATCAGTGTTGTCATTCACACCTCTTTATCCCATTTTTGACAGTCTTGTGTGTGTGTAGTTTTAGGCTTAGAGTATGACATCTCTGTGTAGCCTTAGACTTAGAAGATGACATCTCACAGTTTGATAGTGCACCATAGTTAAAAAGGTCTTATTTGTACATGCAAACTAGGTTCGTGCTCACACTTACAATTGAGGAAATTTTGAAAATAAAAAAAATCATATCTGCGTATGCAAACAGGTTTATATCTCACACTGGGTAATTACGAAAAAAAAAACATTTGCTCATGTAGAATCATATTATTATCTCTTGTTGTGAAAAAATAATGTTGCTTAGACATAAAGAATAAATGGGAAAATTTACTCAGAGCACAATGAAGAGAGTTTTTAAAAAGCCAGGTTTTTCAAGAATATTTGATCAACTACATGAAGAATATGTTATTCAGAGTATAATGAAGAAAATGGAAAAAAGTTTAAAGATAATGAACATCATGGATAAAAGGTTACTCAGACATAATGAACACAGTAAGAAAGTAAAAAATAGTACTTGGAACATAATGAACAACATAAGGAAGGGGTTGCTCAGAGCATAATGAAGAAAATAATAATTATGTGAAAGAGTTTTAGAAATGGATAGTAAAAGTCTTGACATTTTTTAATGTATGGTTGAAAAATGTGTTTTATGTTATTTCAAAATCAGAATCCTGTGTGTGTGTGTTGTGTGTGTGTGTGTGTGTGTGTGGTGTTGGTGTGCGTGTGCTTGCACGTGTGTGTGTGTTGTGTTGGGTAATGTGGAAGATAACCCAGTGTGTGTGTGTGTGGTGTGAGGGTTGGGCAGTGTGGAAGATAACCCAGTGTGTGGTGTGGTGTGAGAGTGTAATCAGGTTGGGTAGCGGTAGAAGGTAATTCAATCTGTGAGAATGTCACTGTGTTGGATAATGTAGAAGGTGACACAGTGTGTGTAGTGTGCAAGTTGTGTTGGTAGTATCAAAGGTGATCCCAGCGTGTGTGGTAGGAGGGATGTGGTGGGTGTATGGAATGTGACACTGTGTGTGTGTGTGTGTGTGTGTGTGTGTGTGTGTGAGTGTGGTGTGTGTGTGTGTGTGTGTGTAATTGTGTTGGGTAGTGATGGAAGATAATGCAATATGTGTGTGTGTGTAATTGTGTTGGGTAGTGTGGAAGATGATGCAAGTTGTGTGCGTGTGTGGTGATGGTGTGGAGAGAGTGAGAAGAGAAAGAATGTTTTGTGTTTGGGTAGTGTGGAAGACACGCATGTGTGTGTTGTAGTGAGAATCTGTGTGGAGTGTGGAAGGAATCAGTGTGTGTTGAGTGAGAATTAGTTGTAGTGGGAAGTAGAAGGCAACCTCAGTGGTGTGGTGAGTGTGAGAATCTAGTTGTAGTGGACAGTGTGGAAGGCAACCTCAGTGTGTGTGAGTGAGAATCTAGTTGTGGACAGTGGAAGGCAGACCTCAGTGTGTGTGGTGTGAGAATCTAGTTGTGGACAGTGTGGAAGTGAACCTCAGTGTGTGTGGTGTGAGAATCTAGTTGTGGACAGTGTGGAAGGTGACCTCAGTGTGTGTGGTGTGAGAATCTAGTGTGTGGACAGTGTGGATAGTACCTCAGTGTGTGTGGTGTGAAAATCTAGTTGTGGACGGTGTGGATAGTGACCTCAGTGTGTGTGTGTGTGAGAATCACGTAGTTGTGGGACAGTGTGGATGTGAACCTCAGTGTGTGTGGTGTGAGAATCTAGTTGTGTGGACAGTGTGGATGTGACCTCAGTGTGTGTGGAGTGAGAATCTATGTGTGTGGACAGTGTGGATGGTGACTCAGTGTGTGTGGTGTGAGAATCTAGTTGTGGACATGTGGATGGTGACCTCAGTGTGTGTGGTAGTGAGAATCTAGTTGTGGTGGA
Organism: Monoplex corrugatus; assembly: GCA_030674185.1. Lineage (NCBI taxonomy): Eukaryota > Metazoa > Mollusca > Gastropoda > Littorinimorpha > Ranellidae > Monoplex > Monoplex corrugatus. Next base: position 92,145,867 of record CM060305.1, on the reverse strand, counting down.
CAGTGTGGATGGTGACGTCAGTGTGTGTGGTGTGAGAATTAGTTGTGGACATGTGGATGGTGACCTCAGTGTGTGTGGTGTGAGAATCTAGTTGTGGGACAGTGTGGATGGTGACTCAGTGTGTTGGTGAGAATCTAGTTGTGGTGGACAGTGTGGATGGTGACGTGTGTGTGTGGATGTGAGAATCTAGTTTGTGGTGGACAGTGTGGATAGTGACCTCAGTGTGTGTGGTGTGAGAATCTAGTTGTGGTGGACAGTGTGGATGGTGACCTCAGTGTGTGTGGTGTGAGAATCTAGTTGTGGACAGTGTGGATGGTGACGTCAGTGTGTGTGGTGTGAGAATCTAGTTGTGGTGGACAGTATGGATGGTGACCTCAGTGTGTGGTGTGAGAATCTAGTTTGTGGACAGTGTGGATGGTGACCTCAGTGTGTGTGGTGTGAGAATCTAGTTGTGGACAGTATGGATGGTGACCTCAGTGTGTGTGGTGTGAGAATCTAGTTGTGGACAGTATGGATGGTGACCGCAGTGTGTGTGGTGTGAGAATCTAGTTGTTGTGGACAGTGTGGATGGTGACCTCAGTGTGTGTGGTGTGAGAATCTAGTTGTGGTGGACAGTGTGGATGGTGACCTCAGTGTGTGTGATGTGAGAATCTAGTTGTGGACAGTGTGGATGGTGACGTCAGTGTGTGTGGTGTGAGAATCTAGTTTGTGGTGGACAGTGTGGGGAATAGTAACCTCAGTGTGTGTGGTGTGAGAATCTAGTTGTGGACAGTGTGGCTGGTGACCTCAGTGTGTGTGGTGTGAGAATCTACTGTAGTTGTGGATGGTGACCTCAGTGTGTGTGGTGTGAGAATCTAGTTGTGGTGGACAGTGTGGATGGTGACCTCAGTGTGTGTTGAGTGAGAATCTAGTTTAGTGGACAGTGTGGAAAGCAATATCAGTGTGTGTGTGTGTGAGAATCTAGTTGTGGACAGCAGCCCTTGCCAAATCCATTAGCCCGTTAGCCAATGCTAATAAAACTCGCGTCGGGCTAATAGAAACTTCGTAAGCGTTAGCCCAAATGGCTAATAAAAATTCCTAGATGTGTATGCGCTCAGTAGACTGTCCGCGATCTCCACACACGCACGCTTCGTATGTCGTCTGCTACTGCAAGCCTCGAAGCGACGCATACATCCGGCAGAGGTGAGGTGCATTCAGCAAAAGGTATAATTATATCTTATATATAGTAAAATAAATTATGCCAAATGATTTTGGCTAATGATTTCTCTTCCGGGCTAATAAGGTTTCAAAAGTTATTAGCCCAAATGGCTAATAGGGTCCTTCTGGATTTGGCAAGGGCTGGACAGTGTGGATGGTGACCTCAGTATGTGTGGTGTGAGAATCTAGTTGTGGACAGTATGGATGGTGACCTCAGTGTGTGTGGTGTGAGAATCTAGGTGTGGACAGTGTGGATGGTGACCTCAGTGTGTGTGGTGTGAGAATCTAGTTGTAGTGGACAGTGTGGATGGTGACCTCAGGTGTTGTGAACAGTTGTGTGGAATGGTGACCTCAGTGAATGTGGATGGTGTGATGGTGTGAAAAAGCAGGTGTGAGCTGTGTCTGATACCTGACCTTGCCCTGCACTGTCGTCTAGGCCCCCACCCTTATGTCTTGCTGTGTTTAACTGCACCACCCAGTGTCTGAATAATTTTTGCTGACCTTTTTCTCTCAGATGTCTTTACTTTTCCTTTTTCTGTCTTTCTCTTATTTATTTATTCATTTATTTTTCTGTGAATGTTGATATTTTATTCATAGTGTAGTCAGCTTTTTGGTCTTATAAAGGGGTTTGTTTACTGTAACTGTGCAACCTACATCAAGCAATAAACAAATCCATAAGTATGAAATTAATGATTTATTCATATTTGATGCTTAGTGATTTATTCACTTTCAATACCTAACACTTAATGAAGGGTTTGTAAACATTAGCCAAGTAACACTTGGATCAACGAATACATGAAAAGTGCTTATACAGAAAAGTGTTTATATATGTGTGTGTGTGATGCCTTTAGGGGGTAATAAAGAGGTTTGTAAACTTTATCCACAGGTGACACTAAACTAGGAATACATAAAAAATACTTGTACCATTTTTGTTTGTTGTTTTTCTAAGACTTTTGGACCAGGTTTAATCATAGTCAGGAAAAAACAGAGCCAAAGCAGAATTAATCACAAATATGTGTAAAAATATGTATAGGTCTGCTAGAACCTAATAGATAGTGTAGTTTTATGTACTAGAGTATGGCTGTCAAACATTAGCAGTTAGCTTTTAACAACATGAACAAAAATACAGGGAGCAATGTAAACAGATACAGTCACAGCATTAAATAGACAGAAGGCACATTTATTAAATTGAACAAATGTGAATGATACTCGCTTCAGATCTATGTACATGCAAAACTTATAGTCGACCAAAATAATTGCGGTAATAAGTTTGTACATATAAGATTATAGATGGGAAAATAGTAAGCATACTTTTAATGACATCCGTTACGAAGAAGTGCTAAACATGTTACTTGGAAATGTGGAGGCATTGCATGTTTCATAGACAAACCGTCTAAACTTCTGTTCTCATTCAGTAAGTGCGGCAACCAGTTTCTTTTAAATACCTCTAGATTCCACATCAGTTTATCATATGCAATTATTTTCCAGACTTCGTTGCTAGAGTGGGATATGTTACAGAATCTTTTTGATCTTGTTAGAATGGATTCATTTTTTTTCTTTGGTAGTAGTATGTGATGCTCCTCAAACACTGTGTTAAAAGTTTTAGCGGTTTTCTTTTCTTTTTCGTTTGTCCTTGTTATTTACAGTGTAATTGATGTAACAGTTTTTCACCCTTTAGCTACACTATCTACCAGATTTCATCTTCCTGAAGAAAGCAGGTGGATAGGGTGAGTGGGTAGAAAGGTTAAAGGTTTGTTGGTACTTGTGGTATTCTGCATCCTAAAGACTGTTTCCACGTTCCTGTTTATTTGTAGATTGTGTAGATAGAAAATTGTACGCTATGTGACATTTAACTTCTGTTTGTTCTTTGATTTAACGTCTTTTCACTATAAGTGATATTAGACGGTTTTAACTTCTGTAGTGGGGGATAGATGACCAATTGACTTTCATACCAAATGAACAGTGCATTCACTCACAATGATTCTTGCACATCCTCTCTCTCTCTCTCTCTCTCTCTCTCTCTCTCTCTCTCTCTCTCTCTCTCTCTCTCTCTCTCTCTTTTTCTCTCTCTCTCTCTCTCTCTCTCTCACACTCTGAGTATGTTTTGATTGTGTGTCATAGTGCATTTTGTTGAAGTGATTTTCAGATGTAATAATGACAACAGACAACATTATTAGGTTCTTTGTCTCAACATCATTAGCATGCGTTGTCTCTTCCTCAAGAGACCAATAAGTTAATAAATCTTGAATTATCTGTCTTCATACCAGGAAATGATAAGTGAATGAGTGAGAGAGGGAGAGAGAGAGAGAGAGAGAGAGAGCTTCAAAACTTTCTATTACTCAAGGATGGTAGCATTAGGTATCACAGTATATCTGTCTTACAGCTAATTCTACACATAATGGAGGTGGGGGGGGGGGGGGTTAAAGGTAGAGAGCAACAAATTTTGGTATTGTCAGTATTTTCGGTAGTTACTGAAACCTATGCAAGTGACCCATACAAATTTGGTGAATCAGCTTGTATGTCCTAAGTTTTTCTTTGCAATCTTTGTGAGCTCCCTCAATTTGTAGTTTCATCATAATTTTTTATCATTGTCAAATTTGAATGTGTTAGTAAGATGGGCAAGTATCCATTTGTTCATTCAGTTTCAGTTGGATTATGTTGTGAGAAACTAGAGATAAACTATTGCTCAGTGGCATTGTATCAGTGTAGCAGTCGCAGCTTTTAGATAGCTTCTGTTAATTTCAATGAGACATGACAATGCCAGTGAAGCAAAGACGACTAACACTTGCAAGCCTTGGAATTGGTTGTCGATTCCTATTTCAGTAAACACAGTGACTTTGATGAAAATGGTGAGCATTCAGACTATGGAGTAGGTAATAAATTCATGAAATCTGGCTTTGGATATGAAAAAGAGGTGAATGTGTGTAGGACAAAATCATTCACAAAAACTTAAAGAAAAAAGTTTTGATGTGATAATATATTGGGTAATAAACTGTCTAGCAAGCTGATTTTATTTATCCTTTAGATAAGATGGCTTTTTAAATTTTTTTTATTTTTTACTATGGTTCCTTAGATATGGCTGAAATGTGTGTTTTTCCCATTATTGTGACTGCCATAAAGCTACGTCTCCATTGAGTTAAAAGTTTGTTCAGGAGCCTTACAGGGCTATACAGTTTATAAAAAAAAATTACCCGCTCTGGTGTGGTGTGTGTGTGTGTGTGTGTGTGGTGTGTGTGTGTGTGTGTGTGGTGTTTACCTACCGTGCCACACTTCACACTTTCTTAATTTTCTGATTTTGGATTTGTGCACTGTCTATTTTTTTCTTCATTGATGTTAGATAGCGAAGTTTTGTGGTTTACAGTGTATAGTTGGAGCATGACTTATTTTTATTTGATTAGAAATCTTCTGTCCTCTTTTGAGAAATTCATGTTATTTAACTTGAAATTCACTGTACGTAGCTCACCCAGTGTTGCATTGAATACATGTTTTTAACAAACTCTGTGTGTACCTAAACATGTATGTATGTATTGGACTTGGTATTTGAGGTGTACACTTTCTAGTGATCAGAAGAATGATGCTGTTAAGTGTATTGAGTATCATTATGATGATAATGAAAACCATGTAGATGAATGCTGTTTTATTTCTTTGTGTCTGTGTAGTGATTATTGTTTTTAAATCGTCTTTATCATGCAATCTTGTTAAAGTATTTGTTATAGTCTTGTTAAAGTGCTGCTCCTGGCCGTGTGTGTGTGTGTGTGTGTGTGTGTGTGTGTGTGTGTGTGTGTGTGTGTGTGTGTGTGTGTGTGTGTGTGTGTGTCTGTATGTCTGTGTGTGTGTGTGTAAATGAGATGGAAAGAAAGAAAGAGAGAGAGAGAGAAATCATTCAGGACAGAATAGATTTGTAGCCCCTTGTGTTTTTGTGATTTAGCATAGGAAAACCAGGTTAACGTGCTAAATTTTCATTGTTGAGTTTTTAATTTATTCCAAGATCTCAGTTTGGGTTTAAAAAAAAAGAAATAATTATCTTTTACAATTTTCTTTGTAGACATGTTTAAACCTAGTATTTTGTTGGCAAGAGCAGTAATGAAGTTATAAATTTGTTAAAGTTAAACAAATTTTTAATTGCTTTTCAATGTGTTTTTATCCATCAGATGTTGGGACTTTGTAGATCAGATGTTAAATACTTGAAATATGGAGAAAAAAAATCTTGGTTATCATAATTTTCACCCAGTCCAGCTGTTTTTAGCCATAGCTATGGCTGGCTGACTGCGTCTTTAGCCAGGTTTTCCTATGCTGCCTCACGTTTTTAGAATTTTTGTTGTTGTGGGTTTCATGTTTTGAATACCAAGACTGTTTTAGTAACAGACTGATACAAATAGATACTTGTTTAAGATACAAAACTTGTGCGCTTAGTAGGATCTCAGGACCTGGCCAGCTCGTGGTTTTATATGCATTCTTAAGACTTGTGCCATGATCATTTTGGATCTCTTCCATCACATGGCACCTGTGACATTAGAGCATATGGAATTCATTCTGAGTGGGGAGATGTCATCTTGAGAAACTGAAAAACCGAATGCTTGTCTATGCTCATTTTTAATATTCACCATTATTTGAGGGCTATAAGTAGAATGTCAGATAGCTTGTGTGTCATCGCCTTTGTTGCTGATGGATTTGGTTGGTAAGTGGTCGAGTGGTTTGGATATGATCGTCTGGTTGGAATGTTTGGATTTGAACCTGCTTGGATACCTGTGTGGGTAAAGGATGGAGATTTTTCTGATCTCCCAGATCAGCTGCAGACCATGAACTCCGCTTAGGTGGTGTATGCATGCAGAACATCAGTTGTGCATGTTAAATATCCCACAAGCCATGGCAGTGTTTGGTAGCTTGTGGAAACATGAAATACCCAACATGTACACCCCTAAAAAGGGAGTATAAGTGCTTTAACAGGGGAAAAACAAAACAGAAAAAAATGTGATCCTATGTATTTAAGCCTACTTAAAAGATTTGAGTGCACATGGGATTTGCAGCCCACTTGTACAAAAATCGATAACGGCAACAACAAGCCATAGAATACAAAAGAAAACGTTAATGTTTTGTTAGAAGATAGTGTTAATGTTGAGAAAGATATTTTTTGCCATACAGAATAAATGATTAGGTTTGAAAGAAAAAAAAAAACGAACAAAAAGCAAAGGCACACACCACACACACACGCGCACACGCACGCACATACACACTCACACACTCACTCACACACACACACACACACACACACACACACACACACACACACACACACACACACACACACACACACACACACACACACACACACACACACACACACACACACTCACACCACACACACACACACTCACACTCACACACTCACTACTGCTACTACACTACACTACATTATACCACACTGCACTACACTACACTACACTATGTTATGTTATGTTATGCTATACACTATACTGCACTACACTACACTTTGCTATGTTACACTACACTACACTACACCACACCACACCAACACACCACACACAACACACAACACAACACAACACAACACAACACAACACAACACAACACAACACAACACAACACAACACAACACAACACAACACAACACAACACAACACAACACAACACAACACAACACATATATATATATATATATATATGTATGCACAGAACAAAATTAAATCAGTAACTTTATGTGTGCTCTGCAGTGTATGAAGCGTCATGGAAGCAATCCCACAGACTGGTATCCTTCATTCAGCTTTGTTCAGATTTTGCTCTCACGTTCACATACCCTGTTCATTGTTTGTGTCTTAGCATTACTGGAGAAGGGAGCGCCAGACATTCCAGCAGACCCCCTGAGGCGGACAGGACGACTGTTTGGGGGTCTTTTTAACGACATCAAGCGCCGCTACCCGCACTACATCAGCGACTTCCGGGACGCGCTCAGCTTCAAATGCTTGATGGCCACCATCTTTATCTTCTTCGCCTGCATCTCTCCGTGCATCGCGTTCGGTGGTCTGTTGGGTTAGTATGGGGAAAAGAAGGGGGTGGGAAAGAGGGGTGAATAATATGGGAAAGAGAAGGGGGTGGGAAAGAAGGGTGAATGAGTTGTCTTTTTCAGTTGTTTACCATCATCGTTGCAGTTTCAGTTCAGATCAGTTCAGATTCAATTTAATGCTCTTTTAGTCATTTACATTTTGAAATTAAAATGTGCATACACTGGACTCACACCACATGTACTTTATTCTAAACACAATTACAAATTTTATTATAGAACATATGAAAATAAATTCGTCTCAGCAGATCAAATTATTCACAAAATACCTGTAATCATGGCCTTTGCCATGACTCCCCTTATGAAACCTCTCCTCCCCACCCCCCCCTCCCCCCCTTCCTAGCTGTTCAAATATACCACAGAAAATTCACCTTTATTAAATCACAAGCTTAACTCACTCCACCCTGGCCGAGTGCTCATTCTCACAACCTCTCCCCCCAGGCCAAATTGTATATGTTACTAATAAATTTGTAAAAAAATAACTTGTAAAGATAGAGGAATGAAATTTTGTGGAGATGTTGGCATTAGAATAAACTAACTTACGCGCAAGCTAGAAAGTGTTTGTTTGTGAAATGAATGAAATTATTCAATTTTTTCAAAAATTTGATTTTTTGAAGAAAAAAAAACCACAAAGGGATATCATAATACTCAAAGAACAAAAAAAATCACAATTTTTGTTTGATACACTCCAGAATACTTTTTTATTTTGTGTATTTATGATTGGTTAGTGCGTATACCAAGTTTGGGAGTCCTGCATTTATTCGCTGTGCATGGCTAAACACCCTGACTCGATGCCATGTTGACCCCATGCGACCACGTGGTGAACTCGAGCACCGAGTCACTCGCTTTGACCTCGCCTCAACCGATGAACAAAGGTCGCTTGCACTCGAGCAGGGTACAGACGTACTCTTGATATGTTATACAAGGGAGCCAGCATGTTTAGTTTCACATCCAACCTTGACCCTTTCCTACAAAAATTCTGAAAGGTCAGGTATGCTCGGGCTGAAGCGATGTGCACGTGACCTACACTCCAGTGTATGTTCGGGGTGAAAGAGGTAAAAATAACATCAGTGAGCAGTTTATTTGTATGTAGACGGTGTGTGTGTGTGTGTGTGTGTGTGTGTGTGTGTGTGTGTGTGTGTGTGTGTGTGTGTGTGTGTGTGTGTGTGTGTGTGTGTTGTGTGTGTGTGTGTGTGATGTGTGTGTGTGTTATGTGTGTGTGTGTGTGTTATGTGTGTGTTATGTGTGTGTATGTATGTAACAATGTGTATTTTGTGGTCCATCCCTTTGGTGATGGCAGTATGGGTTGACATATTTTTGCTGTGCCTGTGTTTGGCTCTGTCACTTAATGACTTGTGCTTTTGTGAAGTGCTGAGGCTTTTGCGAAATGAAGTGCTGTACCAGGTGTCATTATTACTACTATGATTTTTATGATGATGATGATGATGATGATGATAATAATTTTATTATCATTATCATCAGTGTCATTAATTATTGTGTAATTTGGCTGGTTGGGGAGTGGAGTGATTAGGGGAGAAGAGGGGGAAACTCCTCTTCCCGACTTTTTCATTTTAATTAAGAAGCAGTGGAAAAAAGATTGGGCATGGTGGAAGGTAGGTGGGTTTGGAGATGGTATTGGGAAAAGGAGACCAGGAAGAACTGGGATGCTGTCAGGTTGAACGGCCAAAGGGAACTTTGTGTGCAGGTTGAGTTGAAAGCTGTCTTGAGGTGCAATTCTGTGAACATCAGTACTTTCGTCAACTGGAGAAAAATCAAACTTAAATGCCTAGTTTGTAATGTCTTTGGATATACCTGTGTTTTTCATTTTATATGAGAAAATGAGCAGGCTTATGATGCTGTTCAACTTGCCTCTTTAAGCTGATTTGTTTTGTTTTGTTTTGTTTTGTTTTGTTTTTAAGATAAGTACATGGAAAATGCTAATGATGGTGTGTCATACTTGCTTTAAATTAGTTCAAATCTTTTGTTTCAGATGAGAAAACGAAAGGTCTTATGGGTGTGACAGAAACGATATTGTGTACGTCTATAGCGGGCATGGTGTTCAGCTTGTTCTGTGGGCAGCCCTTGTTGCTGATTGGTGCTACTGGTCCTGTGCTGGTCTTCGAACAATCTCTCTATAATGTGAGCAGTCTTCTTTGTGATTAGTTCTGTAACAGTAGTAACATGGGGAGGCTGGGGGCTCTTTCAGTATAAATAGTATTTGCCACCTTCTGAAAATTCTATGCTGGAAATGCCCTCTTTTCTGTCATTCTCATTGTTTCTGTCTTTTAGTCCTTTGCTTTCTGTCATCTCTTCCTGTTGTTGTCTGTCTTGCTGGTCCATTCACCTGTGTGTGTTCTGTAAAGCTTTGAAGTCTTACATAGAGTTTAAATTTGGTATATTTGTAATGCATCCACATCTCACTCAAAGGATCTACGTGTGTTCATGAAATGTCATGAATACCAAAGCTTAAAGTATAAGAAGAAACATTTACTGTTGAAACATTGACATACATTCATGCATTGTATGGTTGCCTGTTGTTGTCTACAGTTGTCTGACAATCGTGGAGTTGTCTATAGTTGTGAAATGCTGTGGTTAACTTGCGTTGTCAAAAATGGGGAAAGGGTTAACCCTTCGACTCCCACACCCTGTCCACCAGCACCCTACATTGGCAACCAAGTTAGCAAAGCAAAAACTTAACCCTTTGACTTCCTCACCCTATCCACCAGCTTTTTGCAGGAAGGTGGTGGGTAGGGTGAGGGAGTCAAAGGGTGAAGTAGTAAGCTGGTGGATAGGGTGAGGGAGTCAAAGCGTTAAGTTTTTGCTGTTGGTGGATAGGATGTGGGAGTTAAAGGATGAGGGAGTCAAGAGGGTTAAGGTTTTGCTGTTGGTGGATAGGATGTGGGAGTTAGAGGGTGAGGGACTCAAAAGGTTAAGTTTTTGCTAGTGGTGGATAGGATGTGGGAGTTAAAGGGTGAGGGAGTCAAAGGGTTAAGTTTTTGCTGTTGGTGATTAGGATGTGGGAGTCAAGAGGGTTCATGGGTTTGTATCACCTGTGGAATAGGTTCAGGAATTTGTTTGTTATCATTATTGAATGATTTCCTCTTTCTGTAATTTGTTTGTTATCATTATTGAATGATTTCCTTTTTTTGTAATTTGTGTGTTATCATTATTGAATGATTTCCTCTTTTTGTAATTTGTGTGTTATCATTATTGAATGATTTCCTCTTTCTGTAACGTGTGTTATTATTGAACGATTTCCTCTTTCTGTAATTTGTGTGTTGTTATTGAATGATTTCCTCTTTCTGTAATTTGTGTGTTATTATTGAATGATTTCCTCTTTTTGTAATTTGTGTGTTATTATTGAATGATTTCCTCTTTCTCCTCTCTCCTGTCCATGTCACTGTATGTTTGCTGTGTATCTTGCAGTTTGCCGAGTCGTATCAGGTGGAGTTTCTACCGATGCGATGTTGGATTGGTCTGTACGTGTGTCTCATTTCTATCATCACCGTGGCGCTAGAAGGGAGTTTCCTCGTGCGATTTGTCACACGCTTTGCTGAAGAGATCTTCGCCATTCTCATCTCCATCATTTTCATCTATGAAGTTGTGAAGAAACTTGTACATGTGAGTTTTGGCCAGCTTTAGTTTCAGAATGTTGTGAATACAAATTGAATTATTTGAACACTGGAGAAATCTTATTTATGTATTTGTTTGTTTGTGTATATATTTTAGCATTTGCCTGATCAAAAAGTTTTCTTCTTAGATGGTATTAGGCATTAATGTAAAAACGTAATATTTACAAATATGATGTGTGCACTCATACTAAAGATAAACAACAGTAAATGAAAAAAGAAAAATCCCTATAACTGACTTGAAACGAAAACTTGTCTGTCTTAATTCCATGAAATAAGTGAACAAATGTTCAGGTATTGTTTGTGTGCTAGTATGAGTGTGTGCTAGTATGAGTGTGTGTGTGTGTGTGTGTGTGTGCGTGTGTGCGTGCGTGCGTGCGTGCGTGCGTGCGTGCTTACATGCTACATACTATTATGCATATGCTCAGTTGTACATGATTGCTCGAAGATACCCATGAAGATTCACTCATTCATTTTTTTTCCATTGTCAGACATTCGAAGAACATCCCCTGGTGACCATGTATAACTGTGAGACGAATATTACGGACGAACCCTTTGGCTTAGCCTTCAACGGCAGCGATGGCCTCAAAAACTTCACAGAGGCCTACAACAGCTCCTATTACTCCATGGCGCCTATCGCTGGCAATGACACTACAACAGAGATGGTGAACTTGCATGAGGCTGTGGTTCACAGCTACCATAAAGAGCCTCTGAACCAGCCCAACACTGCTCTGCTGTCTTTGATTCTGACCATTGGCACCTTCCTCATCGCCTACTTCCTCCGTATCTTTCGCAACAGTCGCTTTTTGGGCAGGAGTGTAAGTTGGGATTGTTGTGATGTGTATGTGAGTGAGTGAGTGAGCGAGTGAGTGAGTGAGCGAGCGAGCGTGTGCATGTGTGCGTGCATGTGTGTGAGTGAGTGAGTAAGAGTGTGTGTTTGTGTGTGTTCGTGTGTGCGTGCATGTGTATGTGTGTTTGTGAGAGTGAGTAAGTGTGTGTATGTGTGTGTGTGTGTGTGTGTGTGTGAGCACATGAATGGTGCGTTTATGCTTTCATGCATATTTTGTGTGCGTGAGACAAAGAGAAGTGTGCGTGTATAAGACATGGTTGAGAAAAAGAGCATACCCATCAACATGGTAATTAATTTTTTATATGAACAACAAGTTAAATAAGTAAACAAATAGTATATGAGTGTAGTCAAGTCGGTTGGATAGGAAAAAGAGAGAAATGAGACAGGTCAGGGAATTTAAGGAAATAGTCAGTCATTAAGGAGACCAAAACAAATTGACACATAGGACAAAAGCAAACTCTAGATAGCAAAATAAGCAAAGCAGTATTATGAATCAAAGTTGACAAGATAAAACTGGGTAGAAAATGTCATCAGTATTAAATTTTACATGTTACAGTATTTTATTGCAACTCATTTTTATAATTTGTGCCTCATTTCATGGTTTTTTTTTTTCTTTTCTGTTCTTTTCTGTTTTTCTTTTCTTTTCTTTATTCTGTTCTTTTCTTTTCTTTTAATTTCTTTTCTTTTGTTTTTTTTAAGCTTATATTTTTTGTGTAGAGTAACCAGGACTAGCTGTAAGACAGGTCCAGTGGGACCTAATACTACTTCTGTCCTTGAGTAATAAAGCATTCTGAAGTCTGTGTTGGATAGGGTGAAGGAGTGAAAGGTTAATTAAAACAACAGTTGTGTCCTCGTCATAAACTGGTGTATGGCTGTGTGTTGGTGACAGGTACGGCGAGCACTGGGAGACTTTGGTGTGTGTATTGCCATCCTGGCCATGACCCTTCTGGACTTCATCATGAAGGACACGTACACACAGGTCAGAACATTTACCCATTCTTGTAAATTCTGTCTTATTGGGAAAAAAGTTTATCTTTTGAATAACCAAAATGTGGACACGTACAACAGGTCAGAACAGTTACCCATTCTTGTAAATTTCTGTCTTATTGGGAAAAAAGTTTATTTTGTGAATAACCAAAAGTGTGGACACGTACACACAGGTCAGAACATTTACCCATTCTTGTAAACTTCTCTATTATTGAAAAAACGAGGTTTATCTTGTGAATAACCAAAAGTGTGGACATTCACATGCAGGTCAGAACGGTTCCTCATTCTTGTAAACTTGTGTCTTATTGGAAAGAAAGGCTACTGTTGTGAATAAGCCAAAGTGTTTTGTTCATAGATGATTTTTCCATCATGAATAATGAATAACTCACATTTTGGATGTGGACATGATACAAACTGTCTTTTATCTTATATACATTGACAAAAGAAGAAAAGAAAAGCATTGGGTGTGTTTCAGCATGCTCACACGGGACTTTACTTTTTGTGTTTTATTTTTGTTTGTTTTGTTTTGTTTGTTTTTTTGTTTTGTTTTTTAGGTTTTGTACAGGCTCAGGAGTCTGCCAGGTAATTGCTGACAGATTTGGGCAGAGCGCATATGGAATTGTCAGAGTGTGAGGAATCCATCTTGACTTAACTCCAGACTCCAAATTCACTTGTATTTGATGTTCTGTGTGCATTAACACGTAAACAGGATTCAGGCACTAACAGGTTTGTACACATGTTGATGTGGTTGACCTAGCGGCTACTGATACCCAAGGGGGCAGGTTAATCATTTTAGCATGCTGCTGTTGTATGTGTGTGCAGAAGTTGCAGGTGCAGGACACAATGAGCCCGACACGACCGGACAAGCGTGGCTGGTTCATCAACCCCATGGGCATGAAACAACAGATGCCTGTATGGGTCATCTTCGCCTCCATCATCCTGCTTTTCTCATATTCATCCTTCTCTTCATGGAGGTCCAGATCACCGAGTGAGTGAATGCTGTGTGTGTGTATGTGTGTTAATTTGTCTGTTTGTGTGTGTGTGTGTGTGTGTGTGTGTGTGTGTGTGTGTGTGTGTGTGTGTGTGTGTGTGTGTGTGTGTGTGTGTGTGTGTGTGTGTGTGTGTGTTGGGAAATAGAACAAGGGAATAACATAATGTGCATGCGTGCATTTGTGTTGTGAGATGGAGGGAGGGAATTACGTACATGGGCGTACATACATATGTGTGTTGGCAAATAAAGGGAGGGCATTATGTACGGGTGTGTGCATGTATATTTTGGGAGAGGAGGGAGGGAAGTTGTGTGCATGTTTATTGGGAAGAGGAGGGGAGGCAGTTGAATGTATGAAGTGTCTCAGCTGGGACCAGTTGCCATGGTATAATGGTTAGTGCAGTGGACTGCAGACTGGAAAGTTGTGGGTTTGAATCCCCATCAGTCCCTTCAAGGATATTTTTGGGATTTTTTTGGCTCTAACCAGCTCCTGCCCATAATCGAGTGTGCTCTGGGCTCCTTGTGAAAATTGGGACCACTTAGTCAAGCCTCATCCACTTCATGGATGTGTCATTGATGGTGTTGCTGAAATCTTCTGTCCAACATCAAAGGTGTCTGTATCTCTCGGGCCTGATTGATGCCAGGACATCTTATGATAGAAAATGTTGAATACAGGGCTGTCACGCTGTCTGAATCCTAGATGGAACTCCATTGCATCGTGACTATCAATCTCATCATCATCATCATCACATTGTAAAAACTATGCCGGCTTCTGTGGTCATTAAGGTGACATAGAAAATGGGAAACCTCCACCCCACCCCAAAAAAAGTCTGGTCTTAACTGCGCACAGTAAATGTGATGACTGCTGCATTTAATGTTCGGTGCAGCAGTAGTATGTTTTCTTTTTTTTTTTTGTTTGTTTGTTATTCTATTTATTTGTTGGGTTGGTCTTGTTTGTTTAGTTGTTTTCTGTTCGTTTTTAAATGTTGATGTATGTTGAACAAAAAGAATATTGGGCAGAACTGATAAATTGAGGTTATTGGTGAACTTTAAATGAAGTTAAATGTCAGGACTGCAATAAGTTTGATTTTATAAATGTTGAGAATGCACTGTTGACAGAGAAACATTTACAGGAAATGTTGACCATTGACTATTATCAACAGAATGATCATGAACAAGAAAGAACGTAGGCTGAAGAAGGGATGTGGTTTCCACCTGGACCAGTTCATCATGGGTGTGCTCACGTTCGCATGTTCGCTTTTTGGCTTGCCTTGGATGTGTGCTGCCACGGTGAGAACCATGGCTCACGTCTCTGCCCTCAGCTCCTACAGCAAGACCCACGCCCCTGGAGAGAAACCCCATCTCCTGGGGGTGAAGGAGCAGCGCCTTACCAACTTTGCAGTGCATTTGTGTATAGGTAAGTCTGGGGTGATACATGGTGTTGGATTTAACCCTTTGACACCCGTACCTTTTTTACCAACTGCAAAAACTTAACCCTTTGACTCCCTCACCCTATCCACCAGCTTCCTGTAGGAAGGGAGTCAAAGAGTTAAGTTTTTATTTTGCTAGCCTGTGACTGACAATGCAGGATGTTGGTGGACAGGCTGTGGGAGTTAAAGGGTTAAAGTGTGGGGAAAGAGATAAGGGTTTTGTTGTTGTATTTGTTGCCCCTTCTTCTGTACCTCACCAATGTCATTACCCCCACCATGTTGACTTCGGCTCTCTATCACATCTCAAACCCAACAAAACGGACGTCACCATACAGTGCTTTGAAGATGCGTTTTTTGAGACTGTGTTAAAAAATGTGTTTTAAATTTGGAATCAATCCAAACAGTCCACCTGATTGCAGTCATGATTGAGAAACTTTGTCTTGCTTTGTTTAGACATATGCTTAATTTTCAAGGGGATTTTGTTATGATTTTTGCACTCAATTTATAGTATTATCTGAGTCAACATCCCCCATGGGGGTGCCAAGGGCTCTTTCAGTATAAATAGTACCCCCATCTTCTCACCTTCTGAAATTCTGTGCTGGAAATTCCCTCTTTCCTATCAATCACTTTGTTTCTCCCTTGCTCCTTTTCTTCCTAATATTTTGTGCTTTGCTGGCCCGTCCACCTGCGTGTGTTCATGAAGCCTTCTGTATTTTCTGTTAGGACTGATGTGGCACAAGTGTTAACTGCATTTATGGCTTTGTGGAAGAGTGATTTGCGAAAGCAATTTTAGGTAATTTAGGCCAGTGTTTACATATGTTTTAATGTGCTTAGTTATGTTTACATTTTTATATTCGGGTTTGGTTTTTTTTAACCATCTAGTGGTAAATTGAATGGAGTGATCAAAGGGATGTTGAGCTGGTTATAGCTCTTATATTGGCTCTGCACAGTTGGCTAGGCTTTGAACAATAATGATAATAATAATAACTTGAGTCACCAGTTATAATTCCTATGTTTCAGGTTTATCATTATCATTGGGCCCCGTGCTGCGTGCCATACCAGTTATGTCTCTCTTTGGTGTCTTCCTCTACCTGGGGGTGTCGGCCATGAGTGGTGTTCAGATGTTTGAACGAATCAAGTTACTGCTTATGCCTGTCAAGTACCACCCCTCTGTTGGATATGTTCGGAGGGTAAGCTTTGGAAATATGCTCACATTCACACAACACAACACAACACAACACAACACAACACAACACAACACACAACACACACACAACCCCACTATATCACAACACACAACAAAACACCAACTTGTGTGCATCAATCTGTTTCTAACACCAGTCGTTCCAAGTACCACCCCTCTGTTGGCTAAGTGTTCCAAGTACCACCCCTCTGTTGGCTAAGTGTTCCAAGTACCACCCCTCTGTTGGCTAAGTGTTCCAAGTACCACCCCTCTGTTGGCTAAGTGTTCCAAGTACCACCCCTCTTTGGCTAAGTGTTCCAAGTACCACCCCTCTGTTGGCTAAGCGTTCCAAGTACCACCTGTCTGTTAGCTAAGTACTAAGTGTGAAAGTAGACATACTTGAATACAGTCACACAAATAAAAGTGAAAGTCTTGTTATTTCATGAAAACACTAATGAAAACTGAAACTTTTGAATAATCTGAAATAATCAGTGAATGAAGCATACTGTGCCATGATTCATGAGTGCTATTATGCTATGGTTCTTAGCTGATTTGTCTTGTAAAAAGAAAGCAGCTGTGCTGGTATCTCAAGAATGTTAACCATGTCTCTAACAGTAAGTGTCAGTTGCATGCATATACATGTTAACTTTCTCTTTGAAGGCAATATTCCTCAACTTTAGGTCTAAGATACGTTATTTGAAAAGTGAAATTTCAGAGGCTGCTTTTCTGGTACAGCCTGATGGAGACATTGCTCATTCCTCTCCACCTGTGTAAGTGTGTGTGTGTGTGTGTGTGTCTGCGCATGCATCTGTGTGCGTGCATGCATGCGTATTCTAGACAAAAACTGTCTGACTGAAATTTTGTATCCCTTTTTTTTCCCCACTCATTAATCTTTCTGCTCATTTTCGCCTTGGTGCAGGTGCGAGTGTTGCGGATGCATCTGTTCACGGTGATCCAGCTGGTGTTGTTGCTGATCCTGCTGGCAATCAAATCCACAGCTGCAGCCCTCATCTTCCCCTTCGCTCTCATCCTTCTGATGCCCATCAGGCACCGCATCGTCAACCGCGTCTTCACCCCTCAGGAATTGCAGGAGGTTGGTGAATTATTTCACTGTGTAGCTGGGTTATGTGTTTGTTGTAAGCAGCTCTGTTGCCTACACAGTGCATATAGTGTATATGACGATGTTCAAGTTACAGCGTTTGAAAGTGTATGTTATGATGTTCGAGGTATTATGTGTAAACTGATGTAGTGTGTTCCTGGGACCAAAATACGTTTAAACGTTAAATATTTTCTTTTCTATATTTTCTTTTGTATTATTATTATGTGCGTGTTTTTTTGAGATAGTTATAGTCCTGACTTGGCTTGCTTTTAAAAACTAATAATGATGATACTGATTGTGCTTGTATATGTGTTGTGCAGCTTGACAAAGAAGAGGAGGATTCAGAAGAAGAGGATGAAGGTGACCCCGATTTCTACCAGATGGCTCACATGCCCATCTAACCCTGTCAGGACAAACACTGGTTTTACATCACTTGGCACGTTGGGTTGCCTCCAGCTGGTCCACTCTGTACGCGTCTGTTGTCATCTGGTCTTTTCTCTTTTTTAGTCGGAGAAAGTGTGCTCTGTTACCCATCTGATGGATTTACATATGTTCCTTAAGGATGTACGTGTCGACCAACATCTGGATACACTTACCTGTTGTGACTATCAGTGTCAGGAAAACCTGCCTCATGTCCATCATCAGGGGCTTCCCATCTGCCTGGCTGAACACGGAACTTGATATGGACACTTTCCCCTAATACAGACAGGATTCTTTTTGAACAAGGACCATCAGTCAGGCAGGTGGTTCATTGCATGAAGAATGTTATCAGGCTTTGTCACCAAAAACGGTGAGAAATTTGTTTTACCTTCACAGTTGACTTGGTTGGCGACATCACAAGCTTTCAGTGTCATCGCAAGGCCTCCCTGAGAGGGTGTTTGTGTTGAGGACAGGCCTTCAGTTCTGCATGGATGTATCTGCTGAGAACTTACAGCTGTTTGATCTGTCTGCTGGCCTTGTATCAGTCTGTGAACAGCGATAGAATGAACACGATGATAGCCATAGTTAGGGTGGAAACAGATTTGATTTTCAACACCCCACTGACATATTTCTGAAAACCTAGCGCTGATCTCTTTTTAAGTGAAGTCACAGTTTTTAGTGAGGATACAAGTGAGGTGGTAGACAGTGTAGATTGTGTTGAGAGACTTCTTCTGACCTGTTGAACAGACTTGGTGTAATTTCATGTCAGATATTGTGTCTCTTGCGCTCCACAGACACTGACTGACAGATTGGCATGAGTTGTGCTGCATTAATGAGTTGTGCTGCTTGGGTTGTGCTGTGTTAGCATGAGTTTTGCCATGTCACTGGGTAGAAAATGTGCTGTATCAGTAAAATAGACCATGTGGCAAGCAGGGTATGATTGTGTCCATGAAGACATACCATATCAGATCCAGTAGCTGTAGTTAGTATCTCAGTCTGCAGTGTTAAGTGTTGGCTGTCATCATTACAGTGAGCTGTGCTGTGTTGTCTGCTTTCATTACACCATTGTCTTGGCAAAGCATCAGTATCCTGATTATTCATCTGAGGGGAAACATGGCTGTCACTGTACTCACAGCTTGCAGAAATGACAGTCACAGCCTGCAGAAGTAGTTCTTACAGCTTGTAGATTTTTTACCTTGATTGGACAGCACTTAACAGCACTGGAGCCTGCAGATAACACTTGCAGCCTACAGTTACAGAAACAACCCTAGAGCTGTAAAAACAGCACTTATATCGTGTAGAAAAGCTGCAGAGACAGCGGTCATGCCAGAGCCTGTAAACACAGCAGTCACAACCAGTAGAGCCAGCTTTGTGCCACCCAGTGTAGGGGAACCATTTAGCTTGCCTGCCATGACGTACATGCATTAAAGATGTTCTGCAAGCAGAATGGTTCTAGAAAAACATGGTTGTGGGTGTGCAGAAGATGGTGTCCACTTCGAGAACTGTGGAAGAGTTTTCATGTGGAGTTTCTAGTAAATTTAGTGTTGATATAGAAAAAAAAAGTAACACTGCTTTTGTTTGTTGTCATGTATCACAAAAAGAAGTGGGAACAAACAGTGATTGAAGAGAAGCCAAACATATGTTGGCTGACGTATGCCGGATTGTTTTGCAGATTCACAGATGACCTGTAGTGTTACGAACATGAGAGCCTTGCATGCTTATTGCTGAGAACTGAGAAGATGATCTGTTATGATGATGATAACTTTTTTTTTTACTATAGGGAATGAACGGAAGATTACATGGATGATTTTGAGAAGAACCTCACTTCCATACCTTGGAAAGTTTGTACGGTGACTAATTGAAACTTCCTTACTGTTGAGAATGTCTGAAAGATTACAGTAATGATTTTTAAAAGAACCTTTCTTGTTTATTGTAGAGAACTTGTAAGGTGACTGACTATGATGACCGGAACGTTATTGTACTTTGTTGGTGACATTTCATGGAGTGACATGTTCTGCATTCCTTATTGATTAAGCTGGTTGTCCATCCTAACTGGCCTCTACCCTCCCTTCCACTTGTTTTCATTCTTATGTTGATTGATTTTATTGATTTTACCTGTTGTTTTATATTGATTTTTTTTCTATGTGTGAAGGGTCATAATTTTTTGTCTGTGTGAAGTCAGTCATAATTAGTTTGAATTGTTTGTGTGAAGGGTCATGATTGTTTCTTTGTTAGTTTGTTTTCTTTATTTTCTGTCTGAATTCAGAATCATGATTGCTGTGTATTGTCTTTGTGAAGGTTATAATTGTTGTATAGTGTCTTTGTGAAGGGTTATAATTGTGTGTGTGTGAAGGGTTATAATTGTTGTGCATTATCTGTGTGAAGGTTATAATTGTTGTATGATGTGTGTGTGAAGGATCATGATTTTCTTCTATTATCTGCTCTTTGTAATCTAACTGCCTCACAGTGATTTTTGCAGAGGGAAGTGAAAATGGCTTGTCTATGATTTATTTCATCTTTGAGTCAGTGTCGGTCCACACGCCCACCTGTGGAAGTTTCAGTATGCATGTCTGTCTATGGAAACCAGTCCTCTTGTCTTCCATTCTGCAAGTTTTCAATGTTCTTATCTCCCTCCAGTACCCCCCCACCCCCACCGCCACCACCACTTGCGATTATGTTGCTTTCCAGAGAAGCTGTATTTTTGTGATACTTGCATGCATATGATATATGCTACATATTCCCAAGACTTGTTCTGTATATTTTGCTTTCTGTGTCTTTTTGGTTTGGTGGTTGTTGTTGTTTTTCTTGTGTGTGTGTAAAGATTGATTTTAATCCAAGCATAATCCATACCTACTGTCACAGAGCTAAAACGCTTGAGGTTCTTGCTTGCAGGTTTGAACAGACATTTTTTTTTTTTTACACCTATACAGGTTTGTTGTCAGACATGTTTAGGATTTGCAGGGCTGAGATGTCTTTACCAACATGATATGACCAGCTAGACTGTCACTAGGAAAGTTGAAATAGTCTTGACAGATTTTCACGTCGCCTAACATTTGACTCACTCACCATATTCATCAGTGGCAAGAGAGTCAGGGTTAACAGAAATTTAGAAAAAGAAATTAAGAAAAAAAAAACCCACAAAAATACACAGTTTGTGTCAGTATTATATGTGTATTCAATTAAATATCATGAAACAGAAAAAATTATGTATACAAAAATGAAGACTGCATATATGTAATTTTTTTCTCCATTGAATCATCAACATACATAAATGTAGAGGTTTTCGGTATAAGAGATCCCACATAAGAAAGGTAATGTGGAATTTAATCAACTTTTATCACAGAGCTTAAGACAGTGGTTGCTGTGATCTTAAACTGAAAATAACCCAACCAGCATGATCACTGCATGATTTTATTTTTTTTTGCATATACATGAATGTTGACATGGTCAGTTAGTATGGCTGTAGCAGTGAATGCACACAGGAATACTTTGATGTAGTCAAATACGACTGATTTCTGTGTTCTGGTTTGCCAGCAGAGCTACCTGGACAGTAAGTTGAAGTGGCCTGACGTAATTTTAACAGGCATGGGAATTATCTGCAGATCTATTTTCAGTGGAAACTGACCGAGTTTACTTGGGGAAAAAATGCTTTCTCAGATATTTGGGAGGGGTAGGAGAATTCCAGGGAATTTTAAAAAGGTACAGTGTTCCGATATTACAGACGCCTTCAGTTGCTGCCTGTGGCTTGAGATAGAGTATTCCAAATTTGTATAGTTACTTAGGTGGGTGGACACACGGAAAGTGCCTTGAACACAGCATGTTAGCTCATTATGGCGGCCACGTTTTGTCTTGATCAGAGAAACATTATTAAAATTTTCTTGGTTTTGATCCATTGTGCAATAATTTTTATGGTTGGGCATTTGAGGAGAAGACAGGTCTTCAGTGGCCAGAATTGTTGATGAAACAAATGTAGTTGATGATGAAGGTGTTGACAACAGGTGGAATTGCAACTTAGCAGTTTATTTCTACATACTGTTGTGGCAGAATTGTTGAATGAACAAGTGCAGTCAATGAAGAAGGTATTGAGAACAAGAAGAATTGTAATAAATATTTCTACATTCTGTTTTCTATTTTATTTGTTTGTTGCCGTTTAAATTTGTTTGTTGCCTTTTAACTGCACAAAGTGTTGAAAAATTTAGATTTGAAATATACATAAATCTGATACCAATAAACACTCAGACGGCACTCAGCCAAAGGGAAAAAGGAATTTCTGGTGTGGCATGTCCCCAGACACCCCCTAGTTTCAGATGTACTTGCCTTGTGCAGTTCCTATTGTGTCTGTTTGAGGAATTTACTGACTACCTGAGTACTGGGGAATCTCAGCCCTTGGTTTATACATTGTAAAAAGTCTGACTCGACAGATAACATAAACCTCAATTTTCTCTTCTCTCGTATTAAGGAGCTGGTGTTTCTGTGTGTCCATTGCCCTGTTTTATTTCTGACGCTGCTGTACCAGGATCATAACATGACTTGGCGTCTGATTTAAATGTCTTACCTTCTTGGTTCTTCTACTTTGAAGGCCAGTGTGGTATTGACCGAAGCAAAGTATATGACCTAGTTTGTGAGTTTTAGACTACTTGTGGAGACCTGTGACATATGCCCATGTTCCTTTCCTTCAGACTCTGTCCTTTTTCAGTTTACTTCTCGTGTTTGAAACTGTGTTTTCATAATCTGTCACTGTACTGTGCTCAACTTGAATCTGAAAACAGCTGACTTGACCAGTTGACCTGCTCTAATGAATGGATTGGATTGCTGCTTTTATACCCTATTTGACGACAGTGTTCACAGCTTGTGTGGTGTGTGTGTGTGTGTGTGTGTGTGTGAAATTTTTATGTTTTGGTTTTTGTTTGTGCATTTTTTTTTTTTTTTTATTTTTTTTTTTTTTTTGCTGGGGAAAGAAGGGTTGACATCCTCAACCCATGTCAGTTGTCATGGTGTGTACATATTGATCAGTGTTAACATGTGTTTCAGTGTTTGAGAGCTTGGTGGTGTTTGGTGATGTTTTCTGTTCTTGGACTGTTCAATTTTCAGATTATTTTTCTAGTGCGAGTTCTTCTGTTATTGTCCACTTGTCACAAATAATGTTGTGTTTGATTTGCAGCATTATTGTCACTTGAGCAGTCATTCCTGACAACTTTTATGCACTTTGTTGGTTTTAAGTCAAGTGTGAGTGGGTATGTACATTGTGTGTGTGTGTGTGTGTGTGTGTGTGTGTGTGTGTGTGTGTGTGTGTGTGTGTGTGTGTGTGTGTGTGTGATTTGGGTCATCATTCACTGTATGATACACACTGGGTATGAGCTAACATGATGCATGTATGATATGTGTGTGTGCATGCGTAAATGTTTGCGCGCTTGTTTTTTGAGGGATTGATCTGTTCTCTGTATAACATGTACTGGTACACTGGTGTTATATCATGTACAAAAATGGGAAGAGTTGTGGTGCTGTGTTGACTTCATTGTGAAGGGAGGCTGACAACCTGCCTACACCATTACCCCCTGTGTTTCTGATTGCTATCCCATTGTAAACTTCCATCCAGGCTTTGTGCTTTTGTGTGTCCGGCTGGCGTCTTCTCCGGGTTCTTGTAGGCACCCATGAAGACTTTGTGCTGTCCAGTTGGCATTGTCTTGTACACATCCATGGGAATTTGTGCTTCTGTGTGTCCCATCTGCTATTTTCCTTCATCCACTGGGACTTTTCTTCTTTTATCATCTTAATCATTGCCTGTATCTTTGTACAGATGATGGGATTTTGTGACTGTGTGACTTTGAGGACGGTAGTCCTGTGCTGAGTTGTGTGATGTATGAGCAACCATATCATCAGTGTACACATGTTTGATTCGTGAGTGCTGGACTGCGCAAGGTTTTAACCCATTCTCCCCGTTCTACCCGTTCCACAGAGGTAAGGGGAGAAAGCGCGAAAGGGTTAAAGTTTGAACATATGAAAGTGTGACCGTGATCAACACTGGAAAATGGCAAAACAATACACTGGGAGTTGTCTGTGACTTGTGTGAGTTGTCTGCAACAGCAAACTGATGAAGTGGATTCTGTTTTGTGATGGGTTTTTGGTTTTTTAGGTTTGTATGACGATGGGAAGTGCATTGCAGTTAGCTTTTTAGTTTTGTGCGACGAAGGCCAAGGATTGAAGTCTCAGATGTTCTTTGTCTTCTTCAGTTTAACGACTGTGCTGGATAGAGGAGAGCATAGGAGAAGAAGTGATGATACTTGTAAAGCAAGTACATGGTAACAGAGAGATACTGATTGAGGCAACCGCTGCCATCCTTAGACATTTTAGTCTGTTTTACTGATCCTTCACTTTTTAGAAACTGAACATATATATATACAGATGCTGCTAATCACAAAATTTTGAATCAGGACAAGGCTTGGGGAATGAGTGGATTTTAGACTGAACAGATTGGAGTAGGAGAGAGTGGTCTATTAAAATAGTTTTGAACCAAGGTGTATTCACAGTAATAAGCACACACCATGCTGTTAGTGTTAGTGTTATTTCATTGATAAGGGGGTACTGTTGTTGGGGTGTCCTGCTTATAATCATGAGCTTGTTTTCTCCTCTGGATGTCCTGATACCTGTTCCTGATACCTGTTCCTCATAAGATTTGGGGGAAAAAAACAAAACAAGCGGTGATGGTGGTTTCTTTGGGATGTTATACCAGAAGCAGGTTGTCAAGGTTGTATATCCCATTTTCTTCCTCACCCTATTCACCAGCTGCAAACCTTAACCCTTTCATTCGCTCCGGCAAGGAAGGATGAGGGGAGTGAAAGGCTTAACTGTTTGTTTTGATATCGTGGCTGCTGATGCGGGAAGCTGGTGGATAGGTTGAAAGAGTGAAAGGGGTCGAACGAGAAAGGTAGGTAGGTATCTTGATGAGTGGGGAATGATGTCAATGTGTGTGGTAACGGTGATAGAAGTGACAGTGGCAATAGTGATAGAAGTGACAGTGATACTAGTGATAGAAGTGACAATGGTAATAGTGATTGAAGTGATAGAAGTGATAATGGTAGGAGTGATAGAAGTGACGGTGAACACAGGGCTTTATATCACACAGTTTGGTCTCAGGAACTTTTCCAACACCATATGTTCTGATTCCCAGGGACTTTTGATGACTCATCCTCAGTATCATCCTCAGGATGAACATCCCAAGCGTCAGCTTGTTTATCCTCAACATTATCATGGTGAATACCCCAAACATTACTGTGTGTGATATCACATTATCTGCATCAAATTCGTGGTGAACAGTTTAAACATTGCCTTGTTTATCCTCAACATTATATTCATCAGCTTCATGGTAAACATCCCAATCATTATGTCGTTTTTTCTCGCATTATCTTCATGAGATTCATGGTAAATATCCCAATCATTGTCTTGTTTATCCTCAATGTTATCTTCATCAGATTCATGGTAAACATCCCAATCATTATCTTGTTTATCCTCAACATTAACTTTTTTGTCTTTGCCATTTTCTTCATCAGATTCATGGTAAATATCTCACATTGCCTTGTTTGTCTACAACATTATCAAATTCATGGTAAACATCTCAAACATCACCTTATTTATGCTCAACATTATCTTCATGACAAACACCCCGATCACCTTGTTTCCGTGTTATTATCTTTATTTGATAATGACTGGAAAGAAAATACTTAAAACAGGAGGTATCGCTTTCATGTCTATATTACGCTCATTAAATGTGAGATATGCATTCTGATTTAAAAGTGTTTCATTTTCGGAATACATATTATATTCTTGGGGACTTTTTTCCATTCAGACTGCTGTGTTTTGAAAAGTATCTTTTGGAAGAATTTGTGTATGACAGAATAGAATATAAAATTGTGCTCATTCCAGATGATTTGCAAATTAAATGAAAACTGCAGTATTTCATTCAATGTCTTGTTTCCTATGCATTTTATAATGGAAATCCGAAGTATTTTATTCTGACAAGAAACCCAGACAAAGAAATTGAAGCCTTGAATGGGAAGGGGAGGAAAATCCACAATCCACAACTTGACTCTTATTTTACTTGGATACATGAATTTGAAACTTTTTAATAATTGTAGATTGTTTTACACGTGTGACAGCATGTTATTGATCAGACAGTTCGTGTATTGTATGCACATGTGAAAAGAATGTTTGGGGATTTAGCACTTGCACATTTTATTAAATCTGAAAGTACTTGTAGTTTTTGAGATCTCTTGTTTTACAAAACTAGATGTTTTATAATAGAGATGACTGAATTTTCAGTAGTAAGTTATAGGACCAGAGAAGGATGGGGGATTAAATAGATGCTGTGAGTGTGACTAGTGGCACAAGTAAAAGAAATTTTGCTTCACAGTGGTCGACTTTTAAAAAATTCTTTTCTGATGCTGGACCATTTTCTTCATCTTTTTACAACACAATTTCTCGTGTAATTTTTTTTGATATAAAGTAACTGAGTGAAAGGCAATTTATGGATGAATTTCACCACATCATGCTTTTTGCGTTCATGATCCCTTTCGAGCAAGTTGTGAAAAATGTAGGTTCACTGTGGTGTATTACATAACAGTACATTCATCAATGCATTACACATTGCATTATTTTGGAACCCCATAACCCTGGCAGATTCACCACTTTTGAATGTATATCCTTCTGACAACTACAAAGCTTCATCTTTTTAAATATATATAACTAGGAAATTGAAGCCAGAAAAACATAAAAATAGAATCAGAACAAGAAGACAAGACAAGACACATTTTGATTGTTTTCAATTTTTTCTGGTTCCTGTTTGTTAACACGGTCGGTCACACTTGTTTTGGATAGCAAACTGAATACAAGGAAAATCAGTTGTATTGACATTGGAGGTTGACTATGGTATGCAA
Source organism: Monoplex corrugatus (assembly GCA_030674185.1). NCBI lineage: Eukaryota > Metazoa > Mollusca > Gastropoda > Littorinimorpha > Ranellidae > Monoplex > Monoplex corrugatus. The sequence continues at coordinate 92,119,075 of CM060305.1, read as the reverse complement.
GCAGCTCCGGAGAAAAAGATTTTCTCCATCCATATAACACACATCGAGACTTGCAGTAGATGATGAAATTCCCATTGCATTGTTTTTTTCTCTTGCATTCTACGCCAAAAATAACCTAATTTTGGGTACAGCTCCGATACATTTTTTCACTGGAGAAAAATGCTTCATGAAGCCAGTAGAGACCAAAAATAATGAAAAGAAGCTAATCACTCAAAACCTTGTTCCCGGATATTTCTATTTACACATCATTTGTTGCCCTTCCCTGTACCTATCTGCGTACCCCCTCCTTCCCTCCTCTCCACCCCAATGATGTTTGGGCATCCATTTAAAGTTACAACCCCTAACAAGACATGTACGTTTCTGCTCTATTCTGGGCGGAAATTCAGTCTCCAGGTTCTTTCTCTGTACCATATTCAGTGTGAAATTTGCATCTTTCTGAAAACTAAGAATGAAACTAAATTTCACCTTTTGATAAACCATTACCATCAGCATTCTTCACAAATTCAAACTCTTAGAATTCTGAAAAATTAACCCATTGACTCCCGCACCTTGTCCATTAGCATCCCGCTTTGTCAACCATGGTTGCAAAGCAAAAACTTAACCATTTGATTTCCTCACACTATCCATCAGCTTCCACCAAAAAGCTGCTGGATAGGGTGAAAGAGTCAAAGGGTTAAGTTTTTGCAGTTGGTGGATAGGGTGCGGGAGACAAAGATACGTTGAGGTTTTTGGCAAGAGTGGATGGAGGTCCTGGATGATACAGGTGGGGGGTAACTACAGAAAAAGGAGGTGGGTTTTTCCCTTGTTGAATTCCATTCATTGTGTATTATTACAGTACAATATTGTACTGAAATGTAAACTGTGTGTCAATCATCTTGTACTATTTCATGGTTTTTGTGTATGAAGCTGCAAAAAGCTGGGATGTGTTTTATGTAAAATACATGGTAAAACTGGATGCATATATACGTGTGTGTGTCTGTGTGCATGCATGCACATGGTTATTATTCTTACAACACCTTCATAGGGCATCAGATGAACGAATCGGTGTTGTTTTTCTTTTCTTTTGTTTCATTTTGAAAAATTGAATGTTGATTGTTAAAACTTTTAAACAATTGGTCATGAGTCATTACTTAACTGATGGTCAGAATGCTTTTCTTACATTGAGGTTTTTATGCCTTGTCATGAGCCATAATTCCTATGTCATTTGATTTTGTGTACTCAAAAGATATGTATTGCTTGCACATCGAGAAGCAAGGTAATTTCTTGCAGAAAGCAAAACCTTGTAATTTGTATCTTCATTTTCACTGGTATGCCAAGTTACAGGTGTGCATGATTTATACAGGATGGCTGACAGGCAATTTATTGACTTTATATATATAGACATCTTTTCAGCAAGTCACACTTCTAATTGGCCATTATAAAAATCATAATCATTGGAGTCTGGATCATACAAGTCTTGAGGAAAAATGTCTATTGGTGTGTGATCATATTTGAAAGGGGCTGGTGACGGATAGTGATTGAAAGAAAATATGAAACCAGCGTATCAAGTTTTTGAGTTTGATATTGACCAAGAGGACTTGTTTGGAGAATGTTTGTATCATGTTAGCTGCTGTTGGTTGTTATCTTTTTGATAATTCGTAAAGTAGAAGTCTAGTCTTCGTGTGCTTTCAGACTTGGGTTTTGCTTTGCTTATTGATATCTAGCGTTTTTACTTAATGGCAAAGTTTGAGTCTGTATATTTTTTTTTCCACCTTTTTTGTCCATATATTGTATTGTTTTATATGTTAATGAAATTAAACTCTTGTATATTAAAGGATGATTTTTGTTCATGTTTTAATGGTCATTGTTTTGCCTGTCATTCTGCTTAGAACTGTGTACTTCAGTTTTATATACATGTATGTGTATATTAGATGTCTATAATAAACAGAAAACCTACATAATTTTGAATTTGTTCCGTAGCTATTTGTTGGTTTACTTTTGGTTGTTGTTTTTGTCGTTAACTTTCATTTTGATCCTTTGTATATTGTAAGAACGCTTCAGTAGTGTTAGTAAATTATTATTATTTGCAAGCTTTGTTTGCACCTGGTAACAAGGAATGTCTCACCTGTGTTTTTACAACAGTGTTAGTTAGTATTGGGAATGTCTGAGTTTGTGCTGTGACTCATCTCACTGGATTCCATTTTGCCTTGTACAGGGTAGTGTGATTAACCCCTTGACTTCCTCACCTTGTCCACCAGCACCATGCATTGTCAGCCATGATAGCAAAGCAAAAACTTAACCTCTGTTCACTTTCTCACCCTATCCACCAGCTTCCTGCAAGAAGATGGTGGATAGGGTGAGGGAGTGAAAGGGTTAAGTTTTTGCAGCTGGTAGATAGGATGTGGGAGTCAAAGGGTTATGCTGTGAGGTGCCCATTCTGCACTGTTCTTCTTGGAGAAGAAGTTTTAACTTTGTTACAGCAACTGTTTTATGCCTTAAGTTTTTTTATTTCCTTATTTTTAACGACTGTTGTCAGTATATGTCATATAGCTCTTTACAGCTGTAATTTCATATACCTGTTTTTGACAAATCGAATGTTGTCAGTTCTGAAAACATCCTGCAGAGTTGACAGTCACCGCCAGCACTCCGGGTATTTTAACAGTTCCTGGTATTGGTTGTTCTCTTTGCATCAGAGAGCTGTTTTAAAATATTTGGGGGGGGGGGGGGGGGGGGGGGGGGGGGGGGGTAAAATGTTTAAGAAGCAGTTCCCAAGAAGTAGTTCCTGATTTCAGAAATGAAAAAACAGTGTGATTAGTGAGGATTGACGTGGATTCTTTGACATGGTATACACTTCTGTTTGGGTGCTTCAGATCTGCTTATAGGTGTGGTACATTTTCATTTCTAGTTGTGTCTTGTCACCTGGCTTATGTTCATTGCTGTATAGAATTGACCATTGGCACTGAAGGCATAAAAACTGACGGGGAAAAGATGTTTCACATCTGTTGTGGACAAATTTTGAGTTTCTAAAAACATGTTATTTGAAATATGAAGAGTTGCTCCCATCAGATATAGAAATAAGACATTTCATTTATTGTTTACACGTTTGATTTTTATTATTTGTAGATTGTCTTAATCATATTTTGACTTTTTCCCTGTTATTAGCCTTTTCATTCCCTCACTCTACCCACCAGCTTTCTGCAGAAAGCTGGGGATAGACAAGAGTGGAAGGGTTAATGTGTGTGTGTGGGGGGGGTTGTTTTTCACAATGGAGAATAAGGAATGAAGAGTTCTTTGCTGTGACAGTTGAATCAGCGGGATATGGCTGTGAGGTATATCTGATGTTTGGTCTGATGATGGCGTGATTGATTTGGTTCAGTTTTACGTCAGCACCCACCTCAGGTGATGATGTGATCGCCTGACATATGACTGCATTTTGTTTGATGTGACATACATGTACATGTAAACAAAAAGATATTTTTCTGTACAAAACAAAAAGAAAAAATTACTATTTGCTGATCCATGCAGTATCACTCGCCAATAAAAGCAATTAGGTGCTTACGTGTTGAGTTTAGTGTGAGTGAGAGTGCTTACTTACTGAGTTTGGTGTGAGTGAGAATGCTTACGTGTTGAGTTTGGTGTGAGTGAGAATGCTTACGTGTTGAGTTTGGTGTGAGTGAGAGTGCTTACTTACTGAGTTTGGTGTGAGTGAGAATGCTTACGTGTTGAGTTTGGTGTGAGTGAGAATGCTTACGTGTTGAGTTTGGTGTGAGTGAGAGTGCTTACTTATTGAGTTTGGTGTGAGTGAGAGTGCTTACTTACTGAGTTTGGTGTGAGTGAGAATGCTTACGTGTTGAGTTTGGTGTGAGTGAGAATGCTTATGTGTTGAGTTTGGTGTGACTGAGAATGCTTGCATGTTGAGTTTAGTGAGACTGAGAATGCTTACATGTTGAGTCTGGTGTGACTGAGAATGCGTGCGTGTTGAGTTTGGTGTGACTGAGAATGCGTGCGTGCGTGTTGAGTTTAGTGTGACTGAGAATGCTTACATGTTGAGTTTGGTGTCAATGCTTCTGTTATTGTACTCATAGTAAGGATATAATGAATTAAGAAGAGACAGTAAGTCATGATTCTATTTCATATTCTCTCTCTCTCTCTCTCTCTCTCACACACACACACGATACAAAAAATCACCTGAGAATAACATTTTCCAACATTTCATTATATTTCTTATTTACATTTAAACATTCTCAACGCTACATGGTTCCAGAATACATAAGTCTTTCTGTATTGATGACCAAACAAAAAAATTGTTTGGATGGTGACAGTATGACAAACACATGTCTGTGGAAAATGTACACAAAGCATATGAGACAGCCTTCACATTTATTGGACCAACAAACTATTTGAGCCACTGAAGATACACACTGTCCCATAGTGTTAAGTCTTGAGGCTACAGGGGCATGTGATGGTAGAGACCTCAACTTTTTTCTCAAGTTCAGGGTAGTGCCCATCTTCTCTCCCTTTTTCATGGGTTTATGTGCAGGCTTAAGGCTTGTGCCATGACCACCATACACATGGCACCTGTGACATTGGTGCGTATGGAATTCATTCCGAGCGCAGAGGCGTCATCATGAGAAACTGAAACTGAAACTTCTTTACCTTTCCTAACATTGGAGAGAGTCCAGTACCCATTTACAGCCAAGTAGTCCAGAAACTACAAAGTTTACCTGAGAGTCATTCTTCACCTATGCAAACTTGTACAGTCTCGTCAGATGGTGAGTGCTCAGTCTCTGCACCAACCAGGTCTCAAAGTGCCATTACAAGGCTGTAAAATGTACATCACTGAAACTGTTCAGCCCTCATCAATTCATCAATATTCACAACGCATATAAAACATTAAACATTTGGAGTCAAATCCATACCATACAAAATCAAAGCACTGACCCTTGAAGACAAAAATTCAGCTGTGCCAAGAAACCAGCTTTTCTTTCAGCTTATTGTTTTCAAAACAACTCAAAAAGGTTGGGGTAGGGGACAGACTTGTAATTTAGCTGCAAAATGGAGGTTTAAGCGTCTGTCCTATTGTTACTGATTGCGTTTCTTAGTGGGTGAGAGTACAGAGTATCTGTCTCAATACAAGGTTTTTGTAATGACCATACTTCATTACAACTGAAGGGACCCAAAGGCACAAATTTAAAAGATGACACAGAGCCTCAAAACAATAACAACAACAATTGAACAAAATGTAAGAAAGTCAAACCATTCTAACAGTCTCTTTGTATACAAAAAACCCCCTCAGAAAATCCCATTTTTCTACAAGTTTCTTAATGTTACTGTGACTGTGAAGAAGCATCTGATGAAATAAAACTTGATGGGAAGTAAGGACATTGGTACATTGTCAAAACGGTGAACACAGAATGTAAATATCGTCAGAAGTTCCTGAGAAAATGCTGTTCACACATGCCTTCCTCGTGAAGTGTTGGTTTCAAGCACTTTTTTGATCAGTGAGACTTTGGCACCATGACTTCCTAACTTGTGCATGAATTCATGTCTCCTCGATGGTCCACACCTCTTACCTGAATTTGGTAAAAGATCCATCCAGAAACATTTAAGAAAATCTTGCTCACTGATTTTGGTAAAACACACACAGAGACACACACCTTCATCTGGTCAATATGAAAGGTTCTCAATTTATTTGAAAAAAGTATTAAAAAAAAAGCCTAGACTGGTATTTAACCCTTTCACTTCCTCACCCTATCCACCAACTTCAAAAACATAACCCCTTGACACTCATTCATTCCACCAAATTCCTGCAGGAAGCTGGTGGAGAGGATGAGGGAATCAAAGGATTAAGTTTTTGCTTTGCTAGCATGGATGGCAATGCAGGATGCTGGTGGATAGGGTGCAGGAGTCAAAGGGTTAAACTGCCAACCAGCCAGTGTCAATCTGAGTGTTTACGAGTAAACAGATCATTCATCAGAACAATTTCATGTGAAGTCTTTCTAAGAAACACAAGAGCGAGTGGCTCAGTAGGAACAAATTCACAGGATGACAAAGACTGAAGAGGACAGGGGGGAAAAACCCAAGACAACAAACAGAAAAGAGGACGTTAAGGGCATACCATACCCAGAAAAATGGAGTTATTATTTACAGGGGAAACAAATCACTCCTTGCAATATAAGGGGTTTGGATGAGGGGATGACAAAAATTACGCCAGTAAAATGTACAAATCAGTGACAAAGCACATATGTATATATCTATATACACACCATAGGTTAAGAGTATACTGATATGTAAATTGATCTGCTTAAAAGTTTGCGCACTTTTGATATGTTATGAACACTGAAAACACTCAACACGATATACTTAGGTATTCAAGAATGCAATGACTGTTGATTTAAAATGATATGCATTCATTGCTGCACAATCTAAGTCAGAAAAGCAATATTCTCCAAAATATTGACAATTTACAAATACATTGCTAGTTCATGATTAATGTACATATTTAGGAATGTGGTGACATGAAAAATTATACCAAAGTTGGACACACACCAGCACACACATACATCAACACACAAGCATACAATGACACACACTCAAACACACATGGAGCAAGACACACACACACACACACACACACACACACACATAACACATATTACATAATTACATATACACACACACACATATACGGATGCACACACACACACACACAATTATACACACACACACAATCATTCATACTCGCACAGAAAAAAATAATTAAAATGGAATGGAATGATGTAAGCATTCACTGCAGTCCCATACTGCCAATAGTGCCATAGACCAAAATAACTGGAACACAGTATATAAACTTCACAACACTAGTACAAATCCTGCAAAATCTGGTGGAGTACATACAAAAAGACCTTTTTATCTTACAGACTTACAGCTATGCACTGTAATCTTGATTTTTCTCCTCTCTTTACACAGCCATGGACTCAATATTTCATGCCTCAATTTCAATCCCATCACAGCTGCAACATTAAAGTTGGTTGTGTGTTGCCTATCTTTATAGAAATGGTGATATATATATACACACATATATATATACACACATACATACATATACTTTTTTTTTTTTTAATAAGGATCATCATGCTCAGGGAGGTTACCTTTGCATTCATCTGTTTTTTTCGATCCCATTAATGGCCAAAGAAGCTGGCACACTTTTTTACAATGCAATGATGATGATGTCGATGAGGATGATAATCATGATGATATGGAGTTCCATCTAGGATTGAGACTACGTGACAGGGCTGTACTCTACCCTTACTATCACAATATATCCTTGCGTCAATCAGGTGTGAGAGATACAGATACCTGTGTTCAAAAGATCTGAGCAACACCTTCAATGATGCATCCGTGATGTGGATGAGTCTTCCCAATGAGCCCACAGCACGCCCAACTCTGGACAGGAGCTGGTTAGTGCCAAAAAATCCCACAATGATTTTTGAAGGCACTGATGGGGATTCAAACCCACAACCTTCCAGTCAATAGTCTGTTGTGTTAACCACAACACCACGGCGACTGGTGACATGGTAATATTTCATATATAGCCCATTCCTCTCCTCATTTCAATTCAAGATCTTGCCTATGCATATTGTATCTTTTTGTGCAGACCCAAAAATCGTGCCAGAAAACTGCTGGCAGATTTGGGCAGAGCACACCTGAAATTGTCCCTGGAGGTGAAATAAATCCCTCTTGAAATCATGAATGAATTCCAAACTCTTCACAACCATTTCAAAATGACAAACAGAACACAATATCAGCAATTCATAATCACACCTGAACTTACAGAACTTACATACTTTACAAGTAATGATTCCATCCAAATTCTGGTATCATAAAAACAGACAAAAATCAAATTTAAATAAATAAATAATCAAAACAGACTTTCCACAAAATGGAATGTTTTAGTAATTTACTGATGATTTACAGCTCCAGAGCATGAAATATGCACAAAGTGTCCGTGATCGAAAGCCCTGTACACACCCCAAAATCACATGGTAGAATATCAGGACAATTCTTGTTTTTGCTGCCAATACAACAGACAGACAGACAGAAAGACAGAGAGAGACAGACATAGAGAGAGAACGCTCTGCAGGTGCATGTACTTTATGCCCTGTCAGTGAGTTTAAAATTTAGCAGTTCTGACAGTGCTGCATAAAAAGTTCATAACATGCATGACAGAGGGTGCAAGACTTTATTAGATAATGTCAAAAACAGTTCAAGAATACCATGCGGCTTATAAATTCAAAGAAGTCAAAACATCTTTCCTTCAACTGTTTTCCTCATTATCTATTCTATTGTAAATTCCACTTTCCGCACTTGACAGTGTGCATTATTTAGTGCCTTTGGTTTGTTTTTTGTTTGTTTCTTTGTTTACAGAGATTTTTTAAACTTAAACTTACACATTTTTATAAGTCTTTGAGATCTAAGCATAGTGAATCTCTAAAAATCTGAGATCTTTTCCCAGTTCAATGAACAGATTCAGGGAAGATCATTTATTAGTGTTTAAGCCCAGCTAACTGCTCAGTCACATCAAGGTGATAGCTATCTCAGACAAAACATATCTAAATGCATAATCACCCTGAAAAAAAAAAACCTGGAAAATTAAACAAAACACACACCACTGCATTCATCCAAGTAATCTAAGGATGATCCTGCTTTCGCTATATTCTACCCAACTTATCACCAGGAGAGATTTTAAAAAACAAATCTGAACACAATTGCATTACATATAACTAAGTACACAAAAATATACATTGAAAATTGGCCTATAGTACCTAAAAGTGTCACGAAGCACTTCACATTTCCCTAGAGATCTGCTCTAAAAGTGCAATTGTATTTAATTATCACTGATGCTAATGCTAGTAATAGGAAGCATTATAATAATTACAATATTTATATAGCGCAAAATCTTGATAAAATCAAATCTAAGCGCTGAAGCAGACACACACGCACGCACGCACGCACGCACGCACACACACACACACACACACACACACACACACACACGGCTATAAATGGGGAGAAAGAATAAACGCAATAAAAGCAATAAAAGCAATGGAAAATTATAGAGAGCATAGCATATACAATTATATATTATAACCATGTGATTCCCCTCAGAGCGGAGACAGGCTGCAGAGGGGGGAGGGGGGTTGAGTGAGGTTAGGATTTTATGCAGAGGAGAAAAGGTGGGTTTTGAGAGCGGACTTGAAGGAGACAAAAGTAGGTTGCTGACGGACTGAGAGAGGAAGTTTGTTCCAGGAGAGTGGACCAGAAACAGAGAAGGCTCGTGGACCATCTTTTCCCAGTTCAATGAACAGATTCAGGGAAGATCATTTATTAGTGTTTAAGCCCAGCTAACTGCTCAGAGTCACATCAAGGTGATAGCTATCTCAGACAAAACATATCTAAATGCATAATCACCCTGAAAAAAAAAAACCTGGAAAATTAAACAAAACACACACCACTGCATTCATCCAAGTAATCTAAGGATGATCCTGCTTTCGCTATATTCTACCCAACTTATCACCAGGAGAGATTTTAAAAAACAAATCTGAACACAATTGCATTACATATAACTAAGTACACAAAAATATACATTGAAAATTGGCCTATAGTACCTAAAAGTGTCACGAAGCACTTCACATTTCCCTAGAGATCTGCTCTAAAAGTGCAATTGTATTTAATTATCACTGATGCTAATGCTAGTAATAGGAAGCATTATAATAATTACAATATTTATTTTTGCGCAAAATCTTGATAAAATCAAATCTAAGCGCTGAAGCAGACACACACGCACGCACGCACGCACGCACGCACGCACGCACGCACGCACACACACACACACACACACACACACACACACACACACACACACACACACACGCATGGCTATAAATGGGGAGAAAGAATAAACGCAATAAAAGCAATAAAAGCAAGAATAAAAGCAATGGAAAATTATAGAGAGCATAGCATATACAATTATATATTATAACCATGTGATTCCCCTCAGAGCGGAGACAGGCTGCAGAGGGGGGAGGGGGGGTTGAGTGAGGTTAGGATTTTATGCAGAGGAGAAAAGGTGGGTTTTGAGAGCGGACTTGAAGGAGACAAAAGTAGGTTGCTGACGGACTGAGAGAGGAAGTTTGTTCCAGGAGAGTGGACCAGAAACAGAGAAGGCTCGTGGACCATCTTTTCCCAGTTCAATGAACAGATTCAGGGAAGATCATTTATTAGTGTTTAAGCCCAGCTAACTGCTCAGAGTCACATCAAGGTGATAGCTATCTCAGACAAAACATATCTAAATGCATAATCACCCTGAAAAAAAAAAACCTGGAAAATTAAACAAAACACACACCACTGCATTCATCCAAGTAATCTAAGGATGATCCTGCTTTCGCTATATTCTACCCAACTTATCACCAGGAGAGATTTTAAAAAACAAATCTGAACACAAGTGCATTACATATAACTAAGTACACAAAAATATACATTGAAAATTGGCCTATAGTACCTAAAAGTGTCACGAAGCACTTCACATTTCCCTAGAGATCTGCTCTAAAAGTGCAATTGTATTTAATTATCACTGATGCTAATGCTAGTAATAGGAAGCATTATAATAATTACAATATTTATATAGCGCAAAATCTTGATAAAATCAAATCTAAGCGCTGAAGCAGACACACGCACGCACGCACGCACGCACGCACACACACGCACACACACACACACACACACACACACACGCATGGCTATAAATGGGGAGAAAGAATAAAAGCAATAAAAGCAATAAAAGCAAGAATAAAAGCAATGGAAAATTATAGAGAGCATAGCATATACAATTATATATTATAACCATGTGATTCCCCTCCGAGCGGAGACAGGCTGCAGAGGGGGGAGGGGGTGGAAAGCGAAAAGTCAGAGGATCGGAGGCAGAGCGGAGGGTACGTGAGGGAACATAGATCTCAAGTAGGCTTGACAGGTAATCGGGGGCTGCGTTATTGAGGCTTTTGTAGCACATGGTGTCTAGTTTGTATTGTATGCGCTTTGATACAGGGAGCCAGTGAAGTTGTGCCAGGAGAGGAGATATGTGGTCAGCTTTTTTCTTTTGAGTACAAGGCCTACAGCATTGTTTTGAATGCGCTGTAGGATGTGAATGGTGGAGGCAGGAAGACCAGACAGGAGTGATTGCAATAGTCAATGCGAGACATTATGAAGGAGAGAACGAGTTTTGCAGTTGTTTCGACAGAGAGATACTTCCTGATCAGCCTTATACGATGGAGATGATAGTAGCAAGATCTGGCAGTTTGAGAAACAAAGTTGTTCATGGAGAGGGTAGAGTCAATGCAGACACCAAGGTTTTTAGCTGAATCAGAAATTGGGACTGATGTGTTACATAATGGGAGAGAAAGAGGAGGCAGCTGAGAAAGTTTCTGACGGGTGCCAATGAGGATAGCTTCTGTCTTGTCGTCATTAAGCTGAAGTTTATTGTGTGTCATCCAGTTCTTAATGTCCGAGTAACACTCAGTGGTGCGAGTCAACAGGCGCTGTATATTATCAGGTGAGTCACTGTCTTGAAGTTGGGTGTCATCAGCATAGAAGTGGTGTTTTATAGAGTGGGAGTTGATGATGGCGGACAGGGGGGAGGTGTAAAGAGTGAAAAGAACAGGGCCAAGGACAGATCCTTGTGGAACACCACAGGTCAGGTATGCAGGTTGAGAGTAAGTGCCATTGATGAGAACAGTTTGTTTTCTGTTTGATAGGTATGAAGTGAACCAGGACAGAGCAATGTCAGAGATGCCAAAAGTATGATGAAGTCTAGAAAGGAGAATACCATGATCGATGGTGTCAAAGGCTGCAGACAGATCAAGGAGTGTGAGGAGAGAGACTTTGCCAGTATCAGTTGCAAGGAGGAGATTGTTGAGAATGTGTAGTAGGGCAGTTTCAGTGCTATGGCACTGGCGGTAGGCTGACTGGAAAGGATTGAGGAGATTGTTGGCAGACAGGTGAGAGTTCAGCTGGTTGAGGACGACTTTTTCAAGGAGTTTCGTCAAGAAAGAGAGATTAGAGATAGGCCGATAATTTTTCAGTTCATTTGGGTCTAAATTGTGTTTCTTGAGGAGAGGGTGAACAATAGCAGACTTGAAAGAATCTGGGACAGTTCCAGTTTGAAGAGAAGTGTTGATGATGTCAGTGATGAATGGGAGGAGAGTAGGGAGACAGTCGGAATAGAGAGAACCTTATAGTTTATAAAGCTTTATGGAAAACATAGAGGTGAATGGACCAGCAAGGCAGAAAATGAGAATGAAAGAAGTGACAGAAAGCACAGGAACATGGCAGAAACAAAGAAAGTGACAGAAGAAAGGACATTTCTAGCACATCATTCTCCAGTACTGAAAATTAAAAGAATGATATCATAACTTTAACTAAAAAACACAAACAAAAACAAACACATGTAATTTGGGTCACAGTGCAAGCATGCAGTTTTTACACACCACACACACACACACACACACACACACACACACACATGCACACACACACACAATGAACAATAATACACACATGCACACATACATGACACATACACTACCAGTGAATGACCATGCAGAGGCACATGCAGCATAACAAAATGACTAAACATCCACACACACATCAACTGAATAAGCACACACACACAGACACACAGACACAAACACACCGTCTAATATCACTTATAGTGAAAAGACGTTAAATTAAAGAATGAACGAACACAAATACATGTATACACACACTTCATATATTAAAAATTAACATATATGACAATGATTCAAGTTTCAATCTGTTGATCAAAACAAACGCCAAAGCAGAGAAATCAGAACAGACGCAACCACCACCACAAAGTTCAATGGCACTTTTCCTGCAGTGTTGCAAAAGTTACCATCATCGCACAAGCAATAATTAATAAAAATGCCTCGAACATTCATAAACTTGCGACAGCCACGGAAATCCTTGACACTTCCTGACCCTGTGGATGTGTCGGTCAAAGTCAGCAGCAGGGAGTTGTACTGCAGACGCGTGTAACAGCGGCGGTTGGCCCGAGCAATTCCATCCTGATATTCTTTTGAGCAGACGTAACAATTGCTCCGTTGAGTTGCTTGGTCGGTGGTTGATCGTGGATCAAAATAGTCAATACGGCAGCCAAAACACTCGTAACACTTGACACCACCCTTTTCGGTGTCATAATCGTTGTCACCCCCACCTGGAATGAGATCTCCAGGAATCTGTTCCTGCTCTGTCCAGTCCAGTTGCAGTTCGTTGTACGTGCCGTCGTTCCAGCCTCCGATGTATCCTCCTTCTGGGTTTATGTTACCAGCATTGCTGCGCACACGCTGCCGGATCCGCAACACGAAGCCACGCATGGCGTCATAGTACTCGTCAGTACGGAACTGGATGGTGACGAAATTGTGTGAGGTGGTGTAGGTGTTTCGTTGTGGTAGTTCTGATCCACACAGACCTTTCCATCCGATCACTGGGAACAAACGAGCATTGTCCACACGGTAACCATTATACATTTTCAGGTAATCATTACAGCACAGTCCTTTACAGTAGTCAGCGTAATAACTGCGGCTGTCGATGTTGATCGTTAGAAGCTCAATCTGGAACTGATAGTACTGTTTTCCAATAATGGTAACGATGCAATCCTTGCTCAATTCGTAGTACTCGCCAGTGTGTGAAGTAACTGTATCCTCGTCTTTTTGTGTCATTCGTATCACCAAGGGATTCTGTTGTGAACCACAGTTTTGCCCTTGAAGAATAATGTCGGCAGATAGCGGAATAGTAGAGAAAAAAATGACAAAAGCACTGACAGTTAAGAATTGCAGAAGCATCCCCGTCGCCATTTTGATGCTTTTGAAAGAACCAGGAAGTGATCCTAAGGGAAGCAAAGCATCTGAAATCCAAGTGTATGTAGTTATTTCCCTTGCTTTACATACTCTTCTCAGTGGACTATTCATTATCGTTATTGTTTACTTTAATAAAGCCCAGTCGACTGCGCAGAGCCATATCAGGGCTATAACTATTTCAACACCTCTTTAACCTGATAAAAAAATTGGAAAAGAAAATTAGGCTTTATGTTTGCGCACATAATCTAAGGATACGCCCCTGGCGTTGACCATTTTAGCTTATTTATCATTAGGGTGGTGGGGGTGGGGTTAAACAACACAAAAACAAATCTGCATACAAATACACACACATAACTAAGCACACTAAAACATATATCAAAACTGGCCTCAGTTACCTAAAATTCCTTCTGCACATCACATTTTCTTAGAGCCAAAAATGCAGTTACTACATGTACCCAATTATCAATTCAAAGAGAAATTACGTAAGGCTTTATGGAAAACATACAGGTGAATGGGCCAGCAAGGCAGAAAATGATAGGAAGAGACGATAGAAGGCAAACGAGCAAGGTAGAAACAAAGAGAATGGTAGAAAAGAGGAAATTTCTGGCACGGAATTTTCAGAAGGTGAGGATACTATTTATACTGAAAGAGTCCCCCGGCATTCCCACAGAAGTTCTTCGTGGACTTTGCACACACAAATTATATGTAGGCCTACGTCACAGAAATCACGACACCATCAACGCGACGGCCCTAACGTTTGCTGGATTAAAACTGATAAGACAACTGATTTTATCCCATATTTGCCATTTTTCCCGCCGGACACCATAGTTGGGAATGTGTGTGTGTGTGTGTGTGTGTGTGTGTGTGTGTGTGTGTGTGTGTGTGTGTGTGTGTGTGTGTGTGTGTGTGTGTGTG
>CM060305.1:92096750-92099250 GCA_030674185.1 Monoplex corrugatus | reverse complement strand
ACCAGACGTTAGCCATGAATGAGTCAAACTCCGACCCTCTGATCACTCCTATCAGTGAAAGGGTTAAAGCTGGTAAATAAGGTGAGGGAGTGAGAGGGGTCAGGAGACAAAGGTAGGGGTCAGGTGTGGGGTCAGGGGATGATGGATAGGTCGGGGCAGCAAACTGACGTGGCGGGGCGTCGCTCACGTGACGGGCGATAATCACGTTGATGCTCGGCGCGTGCGCACTCTTCTGAAAGTCCTGCCGCCATGACAGGCACGGAACACAGGACGACCGTAGTACAACAGACCTTTATAAATAATTATAACAGATGTATATCCAGCTGTCTGTGGAGTTTGGAGTTTCTTCAAAAGGGATTCATCGCTCAGACAATTCCATATGCGCTCCGCCCATATCTGCCAGTAATTATCTGGCAGACTCCTCGTTATTGTTATTTTTGTTTAAAGCCCAGCCGACTGCGCAGAGCCATATCATGGCTATAACATTTTCAAAACAATACTTCAACAGGGGGGGGGGGGGGGGGAAAAACAAAATTAAGTAGTTACACATATCAATGCATTCACGCACATGATCGAAGGTGATGCCCCTGGCGTTGACCACTCAGTACCAATTTATCACACAGGGGATTTAAAAAACATCTGAATACAAATTTGAACATAAGTAAGGACACTAAAACATAATTATATAAAAACGGGGACTAAATCACCTAAAATTGCTTCTGCTTATCTTTTTCATTTCCCTAGAACAAAAAAATGTACTTAATGCATGTACCCAATTATCAATCCTAAGAGAAAGTACGTAAGACTTTATTGAACACATACAGGTGAATGGACCAGCAAGGCAGAAAATGATAGGAAGAAATGACAGAAAGCAAAGGAGGAAGAAAAAAAAAAAAAAAAAAAAAAAAGAGAGAGAGAGAGAGAGAGAGAGAGCCAGAAAAGAGAAAATTTCTAGCACAGAATTTCCAGAAGGTGGGGATACTATTTATACTGAAAGAGTCCCCGGCGTCCCCACGGGTGCTACAGACTCCTTGAACCTTCGCAAAATCGTAGATGTTGAAATGGGGAGAAGTGGGTGGAGGGATGTGTGTGTTGGGGGGAAGGTGGGCAAGCAAGAAAACGGGATCTATGAAAAACTAAACTGGTTTTCATAGCAAGAGGTAGACCAAGGAAGACCTGGATCGACGGTGTGACTGCTGGATGAAAAGTGGAGATTTTTCTGATCTTCCAGGTCAACATGTGCGAAGGCTTTTCAGTGTCTAGCTCCGCTTCGTGTGTATACGTCTTAAAACATCATATATGCACGTTAAAGATTCTGTAAGTCACGTAGTGTTCGATGGCTTATGGCAAACACGAAAACATCAAGTATGCACACTCACCGAAGATGCAGACTGCACAACAACATAGTGGAATGTGATCAGCTCGCCTAACAGCTCGAGTCCTCCGTGTTACACTAAAAGTTTGATTGTGTGTAATGCGCAATGAGTCGAAATGAGTTTGGAGAATAACGCTACACATAAATGATTTACAATGATGATAACAATAGTAATGATGATGATGATAAATAGAGGATAATAGTAATAATAATAATAATAATAATAATATAATTCATATTCATTCATATTTTTTGTCACAATTCACTTTAGCAAATGCAACTCGGGCTGCTCTCCCCGTTGACAGCGCGTCGCCGCAGTGCAGCGCCACCCTTTTTTTTAGTGTCCATAGTTATGTTTAAATTTGTATTCAGGTATGTTTTTTAACGTCCCCTGTGCCATAAACTGGACGGAGTGGTCAGCGCCAGGGGCATCTTAGATTATGTGCGCGAATGCACCGACATGTGTACTTAATTTTCTTTTCTTTTTTTTTTAATCCCCTGTTGAAGTATTGTGTATGCTTTGAAACAGGTTATAACCCTGATAT
The DNA here is from genome assembly GCA_030674185.1 of Monoplex corrugatus. NCBI lineage: Eukaryota > Metazoa > Mollusca > Gastropoda > Littorinimorpha > Ranellidae > Monoplex > Monoplex corrugatus. The sequence goes on along the minus strand of CM060305.1, from coordinate 92,097,330 downwards.
GGTTCTACGCAGTCGGCTGGGGTTTAAACAAAAATAACAATAACACAACCTCAGCTCACAAATCTAAAATCGACCTACAACCATGCACAGGCCCAGAATGCTGATGTATTTTTTCATCTCCTACATGACTTGTGCTGTTTTCCCAGTGTTGTACACTTATTGGCCGCCAAAGGTTGTCTCAGCTTGCAGTCCTCAGGACGAGACTAGATACCAGCTTGCAGTCCTCAGGACGAGACTACATACCACGTGCAATCCTCAGGACAAGACTACATACCACGTGCAGCAGGCATTTGGCGCATGGAAAAGATCCCGCGGCAAAAAGAAAAAAATAGGATTTGGTCCAAACAAACTTTTCGAGAAAAAAATTCAGTCTTCGAATGTAAGACAGGATGTACACATAGAGGAAAACGGGGTTATAAACGAAAGGTTTGGTTTTGAGGAAAAATAAAATACATATAAAAAACAACAAAAAAAAAACCAACAACCAACAAACAAACAAACAACGTCGACACCAATAAAACAACAGATACAACAGCAGCAACAGCAACAACAACTACTACTACTACTACATGTACTATTA
>CM060305.1:92079250-92086750 GCA_030674185.1 Monoplex corrugatus | reverse complement strand
CGGGAGTCAAAGGGTTAATACAACAGTTCAGTTGACTGCTTGACTTTATGATTTCATATCAGTCGTTTTCGCCCACTCCACGAAACAAGAGGAAAGTTTTGCTGTTGCTCTCCTAATTTTTGAATTTGTTGTTCGATATTTGTTATTTGTCGTCTTACGTTTTTACTTGACAAAGGGCAGTTGGCCGAAAATTTGCGCATGTCTTGTGTCTTGTCTCGTTGTGTCAAGTACACGTTCTGATTCTATTTTCGTGTGTGTGTGTGTGTGTGTGTGTGTGTGTGTGTGTGTGTGTGTGTGTGTGTGTGTGTGTGTGTGTGTGTGTGTGTGTGTGTGTGTGTGTGTGTGTGAGTGTGTGTGTGTGTGTGTTGTGTGTGTGTGTGTGTGTGTGTGTGTGAGTGTGTGTGTGTGAGTGTGTTGTGTGTGTGTGTGTGTGTGTGTGTATGTGTGTGTGTGTGTATGTGTGTGTGTATGTGTGTGCGTGTGTGTGTATGTGCGTGTGTGTGCGTGCGTGCGTGCGTGCGTGCGCGTGTGTGTGTGTCTGTCTGTGTGTGTGTGTGTGTGTGTCTGTGGTTGTTTTTTTATGGTTCCTAGAGCTGTGAACACAAGATTTTTTTGTCTCGCGTTCATCTCCTTCCAGCAACCTAAACCTTTGTTCGCTACCCTGTCTTAACCGCTGCAATCATTCTGGTGAGGTCAGTGTTTGATAAGTCCCCATGCCCCTTTCCCCATTTTAAGACCTGGGCAGCGCTTAGAGTTTCACGCAGGGCTGAGGGGTTTGCAGCTTAATTGCTGGCAGATTTGGGTGGAGTGCATATGAAATAGTCTGTGTGCGATGAATCCTTCTTGAACAAACTCCAGACGAACTCCAAACAGCAAAACGGTTGGAACGTTGATAGACAGCAATCAGGTCAACCGAAACAAGCGCGACTGCACGCATTCAAGCAAACAGGAACCAGAAAAACACGAAAATAGAACCAGAACGCGTATTTAATACAACCAGACAAGACAGGTACAAATTTCCGGCCAACTGGCCTTAGTTAAGCGTAAACGTAAGGTCACAAACGAACAAACATCAAATACAAAAATTCAGAGAAAAAGACAACAACTTCCCTGCTGTTTCGTCCAGTGGGAGAACAGGACTGAAATGAAATCATAATGTGTTTGTGAGTAATGGAAAGAGCTGGGTAGAGGGGAGGCAAATATGATGTCCGAAGAGAAGAGAGATGAATTCTGCAATTTGAAAAGTGGTCATGCCACATTAGTCTTGTTTTATCCTGAAGAGGGTCCAGCGCTAAAACTATGAATACTATGATGCACTAGCTAAGAGTAGTTTTTGGAATGTAAGTATATTACTATTAAATAATGCATAAATGTACATACATATGTACACATACATACACACACACACACACACACACTCTCTCTCTCTCTCTCTCTATATATATATATAATTATATATATGTATATGTATAATTATGTACACACACATATATATATATATAGTGTTTACATACATATATCTACAGTCATGCATACGCATAGAAACACACACATAAAATATAAAAATAAAAGAAAATGTAAGCATATGATCGACTAAATGGAACACATAATCTAGAGGTATGGCTGATGTAAATGGATCGTGCCTAGTGCAACGAATCCAATCAACAGTTATAGTGTGGGCTGGGACTGAACTCGAACCACCAGATCTTGACCCCACAGCTCTTATCAATGGAGCCACACAACTGTCTTAACGCCGGCACACATCAAAGCTTTGGCTGAATCAATTACCCCCTTCATCTCTCACCCCCTCTCCCTCCACTTTTTTTTTGGTATTTTTAGAGGGGGGGGGGGTCATAAAAAGAAAAACCACATTTCATCTGGTCCCCAGACACCCTGGACACACCCCTTACCACACACACACATACATACACACATACCAGCGGTTTTAGTTAGTTAACTACTTCAGGTTTGACGCCGCTGACTGACAGACAGGTAAACCCGGGACCCACCCAACCCCCGGGACCCACCCAGCCCCGGTCGGCAAGATCAAAGGGGTCAGGTGAGCGGCGGGCAGGTAGTGAGCAGACAGGTAAAAGAGAAGCCCCACTCGTCCAACCAGACCCCGACCAGTGGGAGGAGTCGCGCCGTACCACGACAACCGCTCGAGGCTCTAGAGACTGGAGGCGAAATGGAAGACGAGCAGACGACAGCGACAGGATCAAGCAGACGACAGGGACTTGACTCGCGCGCTACGTCTTGATGGTTGTCAACATCTCTCTATCAGTTCTCTACTTCTTCGCCTGCCTCGGCTGTGTCAGCTGTTTAGGCTTCGTTTGTTTTGTGTGTGTGTGTGGTTGGTCATTGTGTTATAGAATTCAGCGCTTGGTTTTAAGCAAAACTTACTTCAGTGCCATACGCATAGATAAACTACGCGCGTGGTTTTAGGCAAAATTTAATTCAGTGCCATACGGACAGATACACTAACACTTGGTTTTAAGGTTTTAAGCAAAACTTAATTCAATGCAATACGGATAGATAGCCTAAATTACGCACTTCTTTTTAAGCAAAACTTAATTCAGTGCCGTACAGATAGATAAACTACATGATTTTAAGCAATATTTAATTCAGTGCTATAAGCACAGATAAACTGCACATGTGGTTTTAAACAAAACTTAATTCAATGCCGTACGCATAGATAAACTACGCACGTGGTTTTAAACAAAACCTAATTCAGTGGCATACACATAGATGATAAACTACGCACGTGGTTTTAAGCAAAACTTAATTCAATGCCGTACGGATAGATAAACTACGCACATGGTTTTAAACAACACTTAATTCAGTGCCATACGACTAGTGGATAAATTATGCTCTTGGTTTAAAAAAAAAAATGTTAAAAATGCAAGAAACGAATCCAAATTTCAGGGATAAGCTTCGCATTCAATTTAAACAAACTTTTATTCAACGCAAAAACGGCGTAACATTTCTAAGATAAAAACTCAGTACTTAGGTTTAAAACAAAACTTTCTCTAATGAAATACGACTCTACGAAATTCTTCGTACGTGGTTTAAGCAAAACTGTATTCAGTGGAGTGGGACTGAGCATAAACTTTGCCGCTAAATAGAATGAAAAGACATTTCAACACAGATAGGCCTACTTTAAAAGGTTTTGATCATTGCATTGATTATTTTATATGTTTATTTTGAGAAAACCATGAATATTTATTCTTTAAATGTTCAGATCAAATCAGATGTGTGTGTTTTTTTTGTTTTTGTTTCTGTTGTTTTGTTTTGTTTTGTTTTTTTTCAGAAAAAAATATGAATGTTTATTCTCTTTTTTCGATAAAACGACATGTTTCCGCAAAATTATTAAACAGTATTTAAATGATAAACATTAGATTACAACGTATTTTAAGTGCTGTAAATTGTTTCTCATTTCAAGTTCCAGATTGACAAAAAACAAGAACACATGCTTTCTTAGTTGATCAAACGGTACTATTTCCAGAAACTTCCCAAACTAAAAGCTTTGTGGTAATATTAACAGTAAGATAATAAGAACCATGCTAACGCTGAATCTACACTATTACCATTTTTTAGAAAAAATTGTAATTAATCAATGATCATTTCAGTTGTTCCTTTCAATCATGTAATACTATATTTAGCCATATTTGTTTACAGAAATTTATTCAACAAATTCATCTTACCTGTGGCAACTTTATTCAAAAGACGTCAGATCGCCTTTTTGGAACTTCGATACTCGATAATGAATACATCCGTTAAATTAGGAGAGAGAAAAGTTCCTAAAACGTGAAATTTGTGTGTAAATTTGAAGCTTCCAAGATATTTTAATATTTCAAATAACGCAAAATTTCTATATAAATTTGAAGCTTCTGAAGTATGTTAATACTTTAAACAACCCGAAATGTGTGTGTGTGTGTACATTTGACGCTTCCAAGATATTTTTTTAAGCCTGAAACAACGTGAAATCTGTGTAGAATTTTGATGCCTCCAAGAGTTTTAATACTTAACATATCGTGATTTCTGTGTGTACACCTGAAGCTTTCAAGATGATCTAATATGTTAAATAACCAAACTGAATATTTGGAAAAAAAAAAAGAACCATCAACAACAACGTCCACAACAACACCAACAAAAGATGCACACCAACAACAATAACAGATGCACACCAAAGCGTAACTGAACAATACGATGCACAACTGTGATTCAGTCTTCGAAGTAGCCTACAACACACGCTTCTTCAACCTCCGAGTGTTCTCACCAAGAGACGAGGAGCACACTTGGGAAACAAAGCCATGACTAATGGAAAGCCTCAGAGCGCAGTGAATCGAATCAAGTGCCGGTCTCCAGCGGACTGGAAACGAACCTGAGCCTTTGATGTCGTCCAACGAGGAATGACATTACCAGTCGTCTTGTCGACTAACTCAAGTAAGTGCTTGTTCGATTCCGTTGCTTGGGGCGTCCTATGGTCTTTTTTGGCGACAGGAATCTGTGGGATTTTTCCCCCCTTTATGATTGATCTGTGTAATTGATAGGTGTTGCGTGTAGTGTGTGTGTAGTGTATTGTGTGTGTAGTGTGTGAGTGTGTAGGGGTGTGTAGTGTAGTGTAGTGTAGTGTAGTGTAGTGTAGTGTAGTGTAGTGTGTGTGGTGTGTGTGTGTGTTGTGTGTGTGTGTGTGTGTGTGTGTGTGTGTGTGTGTGTGTGTGTGTGTGTGTGTGTGTGTGTGTGTGTGTGTGTGTGTGTGTGTGTGTGTGTGTGTGGTGTGTGTGTGTGTGTGTGTGTGTAAAAGAGAGACAGAGAAAGTGAAAGAGAGAGAGGGTGGGGAGGAAATTAGTCAAGATTCTAAGACTGACATTTTTTAATTGCACAGTCACTGAGTTTTATATTTTTAAAAAAAATGAACATTTATGTGTACACTTCTATGAAGAAACAAATAATTACAAATGTTTATGGACTACTTAGAAAATCTCAGTATCAGCGTTTCCCCTCAATTAAAGACTTTCACTGCAGACAATATCTCGTCTTTTAAAATCAATGTAAGTCTAAGAGCTTTGCAAGATTCTTTATATACTCTCTCTCTCTCTCTCCTCTCTCTCTCTATCTTTCTCCTTTTTCTCTCTCTCTTTTTCTTTCTTTTTTCTTCTCTTTTCTCATTTCTCTCTCTCTTCTTTCTCTGTGTGTGTCTGTCTCTGTCTGTCTGTCTGTTTGTCTGTCTGTCTCTCTCTCTCTCTCTCACTCACTCACTCACTTTTTTTTCTCTCTCTCTCTTTCTTTCTTCTCTCTTCTCTTTTCTCATTTCTCTCTCTTTCTCTCTCTGTGTCTGTCTCTGTCTGTCTGTCTCTGTCTGTCTGTCTGTCTATCTCTTCTGTCTCTCTCTTTCTCTCTCTCTCCTTCTTTTAAATGTTTAATTTTTTTAGGATATTAGCATGGCAAATATGAAACAACCATTCGGCTGTCTATAGAATGTGTCAGGACTGAATTGTTGGTGTACATCATCCACCACTGGGCAACACAAGCCAGTGTGTATTTCACTTTCAACAGAACACCTACTACACAAAAGGACAGGTGTTTTCCAAGTTTCAATACATTTTGTAACGATGCCAGTGTACAGTAATCACTGACACCAAGCTTAAATTTGGTGAGAGCAAGTCTTACGTACCTGTTCACATCAATGTTAATTTACGTTTTCTGTAAATGATTTGTTTTCAATATCAATAGTAATAATAAAAACAATACTAATGATACAGGTGTATTATTATTATTATTATTATCATTATCATTATTATTATTATCATCATTATCATCATCATCATCATCATCATTACTACTACTACTACTATTATTATTATTATTATCATCGTCGTCGTCGTCATCATCATCATCATCATCATCAGTAGTAGTAGAAGTAGTAGTATGTAAGAATAATAATGATCCCTCCAGCTTTCCCGCTGTGACCAGGTGCTCCAAATCCCCTTTCCTCATAAAATGGCCTATACATGTTGCCTTCCTTTTCCTAATCTTCCTTATGAATGATCTACCTGTGTCTGCCTCCATCAAGACTGTCTCGTTTGTTTTCTTTGCTGTCTATGGAACTCTCAACATTCTTCTTAGAAACCACATCTCTGCTGCCTCAATCTTGCTCTGGCTTTGCTTGTTGACTGTCCACGCCTCACAACCGTACAACAGTATTGGTTCTATATAACATTCAAGAATTCTCTTCCTGATGTTAATTGATAGGCATTTGTTGGTAAGAATGCTTGTCATCTTCTTGAATGCTGTTTTGGCTTGGCCGATTCTGCTGGCTATTTCTGATGTGCATCTGCCGTCTGGTGAAATGATCGTTCCCAGGTATTTAAACCTATCAACCTGTCTCAAGGTCGTGCCGTTTGCTGTTATTTTGCATGAGGGGATTTCATGTTTTTTACTGATCACCATGACTTCAGTCTTCCTCCTGTTTATTTCCAACCCATTGCTTTTGCTTTCTATTTCTAGTATATTCTCAAGGTTTTGTAGGTCCCTTTCATTTTCTGCGATTAGCACGGTGTCATCTGCGTATCGAATGTTATTTATCATTTTTCCTCCAACCTTTAATCCAGTGTCTTCTTCTAGGTTTCTCATGATGTTTTCGTTGTAAAGTGAAAACAGATCTGGTGACAAAACACAACCCTGTCTGACTCCTCTTTTGATGTTTTTGGAAAGAGCTTATATCTTTTTCTATTCTCATTGCAGTTGTGGACAGGGTGCGGGAGTCAAAGGGTTAAAACTGCAAGAACAAACTGACCGAGTCTACATCATGATTTAGCCCCAGACATAGCTGCATGCGATTTTAAACAAAAATCAAATCGAACTTTTACTTGCCCAGTTATGTTTTCCCTGCTAAACAAAATATAACAGTGAGGTAAACGATTCATATCCATGCGAGTGATCTTCATCCAAGAGAGAGTGTGCGTTTGTATGTATGTTTGTATGTGAGTGTTTACTTGTGTGTGTGTGAGGGAGAGAGAAAGAGAAGGGGAGAGAGGGAGGAAGAGAAAGAAATGGAAAGGGAAGGGGAGAGAGAAGGGAGAGAAAGAGAGAAGGAATGAGAGAGAAAGAGAGAGAGAGGAGAGACAGAGGGAGAGAGAGGAAGGGAAGAAGAGAGAGAGAGGGGGGAAGAGAAGAGAGAGAGAGGGGGGAAGAGAGAGAGAGAGAGAGAGCGGGAGAGAGAGAGAAAGAAAAAAGAAAAAGAAAGGGAGAGAGTGAGCATAGAGAGAGAGGGATCACGAGAGAGAGAGGAGAGGAGAGAGAGAGAGAGGAGAGAGAAGAGAGAGAGAGAGAGAAAGAGACAGAGAGAGAAAAGAGAGAGAGTGTGTGTGTGTGTGGGTGTGTGTGTGTGTGTGTGTGTGGGGGGGGGGGGGTAATGGCAGAGGATGGCTTCAGCGATAATTTCATTGACTCCTCGCTTTCTTGCAAGACGACATCATGACTGAAATGAATTATTTA
>CM060305.1:92056750-92071750 GCA_030674185.1 Monoplex corrugatus | reverse complement strand
TTTGACAGACTTGTGGACTAAAGATTTGATATATCGAGTTCAATCCCCGCCTGCAAAAACAAAACAAAACAAACAAAAACACGAGCAAACAAACAAACAAACAAAAAACAACCAACCAACCAAACAAACAAACTAACACAAAAAAACACACGTGTGTTCAGATGATTTACACATTTTCTTCCCAAAATTTATTTTGATTAGCATCACTACCATCTATTTCTAATTTCATGTTACGATCTGTGGTAATTCGTGATGAACTATGTTTATGCTGTGTTGGTGTATTAGTGTGTGTGTGTGTGTCCGACTGTGCTTGTGCTGCAGTCATATTTTGACATGGCAACCCTTCCCTATCCCCAATTTTTTTAAAATGTAAAATGCAACGAGTGTTTTCCTGACACAAACTGTCTGAGCTATATAAATTCTTCTTCTTCTTCCCATTGTTTATTATTGTCATTGTTATCATTATTATTATCAGTAGTAGTATTAGACAGACAGACAGAGAAAGAAAGAGAAAGAGAGAAGAAATAAAGAAAGAGAGAGAGAGAGAAAGAGAGAGAGAAAGAAATAGAGAGAGAGAAGAAAAAGAAAGAGAGAGAAGCGACAGAGACAGAGACACAGACAGACATACGGACAGAGAAACAGAGAGAAAAGGAAAGACAGCAAGAGAAAGAAAAAGAGAGCAAGAGAAAGAGAGAGAGACAGAGAGCGAAGGAGAGAGAGAAAGACAGAGAGAGAGAGAGAGAGACAACGTGAGAGATAGATAGATAGATAGATAGATAGATAGAGAGATAGATAGATAGATAGAGAGAGAGAGAGAGAGACAACGTGAGAGATAGATAGATAGATAGATAGATAGATAGATAGAGAGATAGATAGATAGATAGATAGAGAGATAGATAGATAGATAGATAGATAGATAGAGAGAGAGATAGATAGATAGATAGATAGAGAGATAGATAGATAGAGAGAGGACAACGTGAGAGATAGATAGATAGATAGATAGATAGATAGATAGATAGATAGATAGAGAGAGAGAGACAACGTGAGAGATAGATAGATAGATAGATAGATAGTAGATAGATAGATAGATAGATAGATAGTATAGATAGAGAGAGAGAGAGAGAGACAACGTGAGAGAGAGAGACAACGTGAGAGAGAGAGACAACGTGAGAGAGAGAGACAACGTGAGAGAGAGACAACGTGAGAGAGAGAGACAGACAGACAGAGACAGAGACAGAGACAGACAGAGACAGAAATAGAGCGTCTGAAGTTTGGAGTAGTTTGTTCAAGAGGGATTCATCGCACTCGCACAATTCCATACACAATTCCATGCACAATTCCATACACAATTCCATACACAATTCCATGCACAATTCCATACACAATTCCATACACAATTCCACCCAAATCTACCAACACTCATCGGGCAAACTTCCTGAGCCTGCGCAACACCCTGTGCGCTGGCAAGGTCTTGAAATAGAGCCAGGAAGGGGGTTAGCGTGAGGAAGAAGGGACCTATGAAACACCAAGCTGACACCATCAGAATGATGGAAACGTCAAGATGGGCAGCGACCAGGTAAGCCCAGTTTTTAATGTCTGGGCGGGCTGGCACTGAACTCGTGATATCAGACCTTCAGTTCACGGCTCTGTAAAAGAAGGGAGATGACAAAGTGAAAATTTTGAGATAATAATCTCAATCCTTTTATCCTCCAGGTTCTTCAAATGCATTTTAGACTTGCAAGGTTAATGGTGAGCATGGTTTTTAACTGTTGTCTTTTACCTTAACCTGGTTGTCGTTTCTGACGTGGTGTTAGCCCTGATGTGGCTCTAGTAGTCGGCTGGGCTATAAGCAATATGAACTTGTGAATCCTCCAGATTTAAATGGAGTGCATGCGGACTCGCCCGAGTGCAAGGAATTCGTCATTAAACAATTTCAACTTGAAAGTCTAGTTCACGTGGTTCGGTGCCCCCCGGCAGTGTATAGCACTACGTACAGTCACCTTCACATGCCGAGCCAGCTGCCCGTCACCACCGACCCTCTGTTTCCACGTGAAAGAATTTTCAAACACGCATGTACGCACGTAATCACGCACACACGAAAAGTAAAATCCGCGTGAGCGCAACGATCGCAAGACGCCTGCACTGCGCCCTCACGGTTAAAAACAAAACAAAAAAAAACTGTACCCCCTAGTACCGTAAATTCCAGTGGATTTCACTCTTCTTGTTTCCTTCGTCGTCAACATGGTTAATTCCTGCACTCTGTTCACCAGCATTCTGCATTGTCAACCATGCTAGCAAAGCAAAAACTTAACCCTTTGATTCCCTCACCCTATCCATCGACTTCCTGCTGGAAGCTGGTGGATAAGGTGAGAGTTATAGGGTTAATTTTTTTGCAATTGATGGATAGGGTGTGGGAGTCAAAGGGTTAAGCTACATCTGGCGATGACTGTGTTCGGTTTCTTTCTTTTTTTCTTTTTTCTTTTTTCTTTCTTTCTTTCTTTCTTTATTTTGGTCTGCCCCTGCCGGCCGCCTTGAAACTTCACGGTCAGAGGCCATGTCTCCTGTCGCTCCACTTAACCCTTTGACTCCCGCAGCCTGTCCACCAGCCTCCCGCATTGCTAACCATGCTAACATAGCAAAAACTTAACCCTTTGACTCCATCACCCTATCTACCAGCTTCCTATAGGAAGCTAGTGGATAGGGTGAGGGAGTCAAAGGGTTACGTTTTTGCAGTTGGTAGATAGTGTAGATAGGGACGGACTTGAAGAGTGGCTGAAGACAGAGAGGGTGGAAGAGGTGCTTGAGGCAACAAGGTATTGAAACAGATGGACGGCCATGATCGCCAACGCCATGTGGCAAGGCACCTGATGATGATGATGAGATAGGGATCAAGAGTCAAAGGGTTAGCCCCTGTCGAGGTGCGGAACCCACTGTGAAGGAGCCGCAGTGGGCGAGCGGCGTTCTCGTCTGATGCAGGGAGAAGAGTGGCAGAATGGTTCAGACATTCGCCTGCCAATAACTAAACTCGAGGTTCCAGGGTTCGCTCCCCGTAGAGGCCTCGGCTTTTCTCCTCAGTTTCACCAGAAAATCGAACTGAACGTCTAGTCCTTCGGAAGGGGACGAAAAACGAGTCGGACCCGTGTGACTTCTGGCTGCGCACGCTAAAGATCCCACGGCAGTTGAAAATCGTGAAGAGCAGGGTATTGCCCGGCTGCCTTGGTATAAAACACTGGAGACAGAGGTTGATTTCCCAGGTCACACCCCTTGAAGACCAATTAGCCTTCTTGCCTTTCTGAAGTCTTAGTAAACTAAAAAAAAAAAAGTGAATTTGAATATGAATTTGAAGCAAAGGAGAGGGGAAGGGTGCCGCTCGCTCGCATAATGCTGGTCCCGGGAAAAAGTAAAGGTCTGTGTCACCTCGCTCCCCTACGACCTCAGGGTTATGGAACTATCTAGGTAGGACTTCAGGACCTGGCCAGCTATTGGGTTTATGTGCAGGCTTTAAGGATTGTGCCATGATCATTCTGGATTTTTTCCTTCACATGGCACCTGTGACGATAGTGCATATGGAATTCATTCTGAGCATGGAGACGTCATCTTGAGAAACTGAAGCTGAAACTGAAACTGATGCAGATGTCCATGTAGACATTAGCGTTATAATCTTATATTGCATGGTATCATAGTTCGTTAGAAGGCGCCTTCAGGCCTGGTACAATTAGCAAAGGCATTGATGCTCTGGGTCCCATCCGCACCCTCAGATGTTTCTTGTTAATTGTTAACTTATATTGCGTGGTATCATAGTTTGTCAGAAGGCGCCTACGGGCCAGGTGCAATTAACAAGAAACACCTTGTTATTGTTGTTTAAAGCCCAGCCGACTGCGTAGAGCCTTATCAGGGCTATAACCGCTTCAAAACATACAAACCTTCAACAGGGAAAAAAAAGAAAAAAAAAGAAAGAAAATTAAGTACACATATCAATGCATTTGTGCACATAATCTACACCTGAAACAGTCTTGAAGCAGGCAGACACAAAATGTACATTAACGAAGAAGATTAGGACAAGACAAGCATCATTCATAGGACATTTTATGAGGCAAGAGTAATTAGAGCACATAGTCACAACAGGAAAGCTGGAGGGAAAAAGAGCACCAGGTAGACCCAGGGAGAAAATATTGGACGGACTTGCGGTGTGGATGAAGACAGAGACTGAGAGAGGGAGTGAGATGTACTTGCAGCGACAAAGAATAGATTCGTGTGGAGGGCCATGATCGCCAACGCCATGCAGCAAGGCACATGATGATGATGATGGTGATGGTGATGGCGGTGATGGTGGTGATGATGATGATGATTACCCAAGGGTGCGGATGGAACCCAGGGCATTGGTGCTCTGGGTCCCATCCACACCTTCGGATGTTTCTTGTTAATTGTTAACTTATATTGCAGGGTATGATAGCTTGTTAGAAGGCGCCTGTAGGCCTGGTACCTCCGACTTCAGCTCTCTAGTTTTCCCCGCCCATAGTTCATGGCTGTAAGACCATTCCTGTGGGCGTACGGTGCTAGGGCTTTGGGTGGTCCATATCCGTACCGGCAAACCTGGTTTCCTTTGCATTTAACCCTTTGACTCCCTCACCCTATCCACCAGCTGCAACAACTTAACCCCATGACTCCCGCGCCCTTTCCACCAATATCCTGTATTGAAAACCATGCTTGCAAAGCAACACCTTAACTCTTTGATTCCCTCACCCTATCCAACAGCTTCCTGCAGGAAACTGTTGGATAGGGCGAGAGAGTCAAAGGGTTAAGTTCTTGCAGTTGGTGGATAGGGTGCGGGAGTCAACGAACATGTCTGGAACAAACTTCAAATTCCGGCGAAAAGAATTGAAATATATCTTTCTTATAATTGATTTATTTATTTTGCTTCTTTTTTTATTTTTTTTTATACAATATCAGTCAGTTTGAGTTATCAAAACAAAAACATTAGACCTACGTTATGTACCTGTCTGTCCAACTGAATGTAAATTGTAATTCTATTTGCTTTATGGATAGTTTGATAGATAGTTGTAGACTTACATTGTCGAGTTCATTATTCCTTTGAACGAAATACTCAGCGTTACCCATATCGCTTAAAAACCCACAGAGAAGAGAAGAGAGAGAGAGAGAGAGAGAGAGAGAGAGAGAGAGAGAGAGAGAGAAACAGAGACAGAGACAGAGACAGAGAGACAGAGACAGAGAGCAGAGACAGAGAGACAGAGAGAGAGACAGAGCGAGACAGACAGAGAGACAAGAGAGAGAGACAGACAGAGCGAGACAGACAGAGAGACAGAGAAAGACAGAGAGACGGACAGACGGACAGACGGACAGACGGACGGACGGACGGACGGACGGAGACAGAAATAGAAAGGAGAAACAAAGAGAGAGGGAGAGACAAAGAGAGACACATAGAGAGAAAATGAGAGGGAGAGAGAGAGGAGAGAGAGAGAGAGAGAGAGAGAGAGAGAGGAGAGAGAGAGGAGAGAGGAGAGAGAGAGAAACAGACAGACAGACAGACAGAGTGAAAGAAAAAAAAAAAGAACAAAAATTAAACCAAGTTTTAAAAAAGGTAGGGTAACTGCTGAGCGGAAAAAGAGATTCCACACGAACCACTAACCAGCCATTGGAAAGATTAAATTTAGTCCTGCTGTGCGTCAGCGAAAATAAAAAGACGAGACTGGTTTCGAAATCGCTGCAAAAAGACGAGTTGAAATAGTGGAGAAAAACAAGTAACCAGTCATCATCATCATCATCATTATTGTCACACAAACTACTTGCCGTGGTGTAGTGGTTAGCGCAACGGACAACCGAATGGAAGGTTGTGGGTTCAAATCCCCCTCAGTGGAATTTGTGGGAATTTTCAGCCTGAACTGGTTCCTACCCAGAGTTGAGTATGTCTTGGACTCAATGCGAAAAGCTCGGGCTAGACGGTCGAGTTTCATCCACTTCACGGATACGTCGGTTAATGCCTTATCAGTATATTTCATTGAAAACAGCATACACAACAATATTTACGAAATCTGAAGCTTAACGTTTCAACATATTGCTTCGGAAGATGATAATTATGTACACAATGAACATTAAAAGGCCACAATTAAGTTAGAAATGCACTTTTCTAAAATTTCTTGATACAATTTGGCCTCCCTATCCCGAACTACTTTTGGTTTCGTCAGCTTTGTCAGCGAACAGTGATACATTTTTTTTAGCACTCGCAACAAATTATTCAAAGCCATTTCATCACTTTGGTAGAAAGTCCTATTTTGATTTAATGTGCACTAAAGAAAATAACCTTTTTAATTCATTCTATATGAACAACGTTGTGATCTTTTTAAAAACGGAAGGAATACATAAAACATGAAGTGGTATGTATCAATTTTTGCATGGCTATGCGCGCTGGCTGACCACCGGTGCCGATGATGAAATATATGTAACAGACCCGGTCGCCAGTGCTAAGTGCTTCTGGGGAGGAGTTTTTAGTCGGGATGTGTGGGATGAAAAACACCTGCTTGCTTACTGATTGGTCGTTAACATATGTCATTGAAAGTATTACTCAAATCTTCTGACCAACACAACATGTGTCTGTATCTCTCCGCCTGGTTTACCCCAGGATATAAATTATCATGATTCCAAGCGTACAGTGCAGACATGTTACTACTACCACCATCATACTACCGCCTTTACCACCACCAATATCACATCACCACCACTACCATCACCACTACCACCACCACTACTATCTCCATCACTATAACACTACCACTTTTACACCACCAATATCACATTACCATCATCACCATCATGATCCACCATCATCACCACCGACACCACCGACACCACCACCACCACACCACCACTACCACCACCGCCGCCATCACCACCACCATCACCACCACCACACTGCCATCACCACCGCCACCACCATCACCACCACCACAACCACCACCACCACCAACAACAACAACAACAACAACAACAATACCTAATGGCTACCTGGTTGAACCTGAACAATACCAACAGAATTTTACAATGAATTCAACGCTGAATACGATTGGTGCGATAGTCGAACGGTTTAGACACTGGTCTTCCAAGCAGAGGATCTGGGTTCGAACCTTCTTGAATTCCGCGTAGTGAAAAAAATGTTAAGACTTTTCCCGATCTCATAAGTCAACATAGGCTCAAACCTGCTGATGACTAGACCCCGTTCGTGTCTATGCCGACACAGAACATCAAACACGCACGTTAAAGATCCTCAAAGCCATGTCAACGTCCCACGGCTGATAGAAACAGAAAAACACCAAGCCTACATATCCCCCAAAACAGAGTATGACTGTCTTGTTGGCGGGGTGGAAAAAAAAGGCCATACATGTAAAACCTATTCGTATATTCGGGTGCACGTGAGAATTGCAATCCACAAACAAAAAATAACACAAAAAAATAATATAAAAAATTCAGAACACACACATACACACAAACATAAATAGATACATAGAAGGGGGAGGGGGGGAGAAAGAAATAAAGATAGATAGACAGACAGATAGATAGACAGACAGACACATAGATAGATAGATAGATAGATAGATAGATAGATAGATAGATAGATAGATAGATAGACAGACAGATAGACAGACAGACAGATAATCGCGTTTAGGCAATTTCGTTTATGCTCACTTTTTTTGCCTCTATCCCATTTCCAACGCCACGTTGTCACAGAACTGGGACAGTTGTTACAATGCTACGATGATGACGATGATGATGACGGTGATGATGATAATAATAATATTAATGAGGATGATAATTATGATATTGTGGAGACCCATCTAGGACTGAGACTGCGTGACCCTACGCTTACTTCATAATATCTGGCGTCGACAAGGTTTCGAGAGAAAAACGGGCAGAATATTGTTTTTAACATTGACAACCTCTTTCAAAGCCAGTAACCAAGAAACAATCATAATGAACGAAATATATCTTCCCAAACTTACCGACCAGCAACCTCCCTCTATCAAGAGATGAATGAAACGTGACACGTGATTGGCGGGCCAATCTAGACGGTAGCCACAAGATGATTGGCTGTCGGAGTATGAACATGTGAGCGTGACAAGTCCATTTATGGAAGTGTCAGTCCCTGTCTACCTTGACGCTTTTCCGTGACACGAATCTGTCTGTGGTTAGTATGGATGAGATGTTGCAATGGAGGAAGAGGGGAAGAGGGTACAGGAGGAGGAGGGAGAGACTAAACATATGCCGGTTAACCCTTTGACTCTCTCAAAGGGTTAAGTTTTTGCAGGTGGTGGACAGTGTGCAGGAGTCAAAGAGTTAAGCAAGCAACTTGAGGAAATTTGGCTTCCAAGCCAAAGTCCTCGCCACACAGGTTGGAGCAAGATGGTTGGTAGGTACTTTTGCCCAGGACCTCATGAAACAGCTCTACATTTCTGGGAAGGAGAGAACCAGAGCCCTAAAGGTAATGACAGAAACAGCTGAAAAGAGTTCCAGGCGGATTTGGTCGAAGAGGAATAAGAAATTCCATTAGATGTCCGATAGCTATGTGATTAAGACATCCGTCACAATGGTGACTTGGTCTTGAGGTGCCCAAACACCTTGGAGACGCAGGTTCGAAGAGAATGACGATGAGAGTATATGGGCTGACAAGAAAGTAGAGAAAGACATAGACTGCCCAACATCGTACATAAAAATACCTACGTTAAGAAGAAAAGAGCACGTTTTGCTGTTATTAGGCCTCTCTCTCTCTCTCTCTCTCTCTCTCTCTCTCTCTCTCTCTCTCTCTCTCTCTCTCTCTCTCTCTCTCTCTCTCTCTCTCTCTCTGATCTCCCCATCTTGGCATTCGATTTGTAAACAAGGAAACTGGTACGGATGGATCATGCAGGGCGTGGACCCCCCAACCCCCCCTTTGCTTGATGAAATGACTACCGAATGGCTTCGAGAGTTTGGGAGATGATTGTTTGGAGAGTGGTGAGGCATTGGTGCTCTGGGGCCCATCCAGCACCCTCAGGTGTTTCTTGTTAATGACACTTAATGGGGCCAGGCTGCACCCAGGTCATGACTTCTGGATCCCTCTCGGCTGTTGCCATTTCATTTTCTCTACCTGAGTTCAAACTTCCGCCTCCAAGGTGGGCGGGCGCCTTAAGGCCAATTCACCCTTTTGATGGATATTTTAATCATTTAGACACGAAAGAATATTGATACCATCTGTCAGCAGACGAATCTTAAATCATGAATACTTATCTATGCGGAGGATTATTGACCAGTTTGATGTTATACTGCGAGCGGGCGAACTATCACCCATTGACATGAATCCACACGGAAGGCGATTGAACAGGCAGTCTGTCAAACCAAAGACATGGACAGAGAGATAGGCAACTAGCTCTGTTTCACTCTGTGATAATTTATGACAGGCAGTACTGTCAAACCAAAGACATGGACAGGGAGATAGGCAGCTGGTTTTGTCTCACTCTGTGATCATTTATGACAGGCAGTACTGTCAAACCAAAGACATGGACAGAGAGATAGGCAACTAGCTCTGTTTCACTCTGTGATAATTTATGACAGGCAGTACTGTCAAACCAAAGACATGGACAGGGAGATAGGCAGCTGGTTCTGTCTCACTCTGTGATAATTTATGACAGGCAGTACTGTCAAACCAAAGACATGGACAGAGAGATAGGCAACTAGCTCTGTTTCACTCTGTGATAATTTATGACAGGCAGTACTGTCAAACCAAAGACATGGACAGGGAGATAGGCAGCTGGTTCTGTCTCACTCTGTGATCATTTATGACAGGCAGTACTGTCAAACCAAAGACATGAACAGAGAGATAGGCAGCTGGTCCTGTCTCACTCTGTGATAATTTATGACAGGCAGTACTGTCAAACCAAAGACATGGACAGGGAGATAGGCAGCTGGTTTTGTCTCACTCTGTGATCATTTATGACAGGCAGTACTGTCAAACCAAAGACATGGACAGGGAGATAGGCAGCTGGTTCTGTCTCACTCTGTGATAATTTATGACAGGCAGTACTGTCAAACCAAAGACATGGACAGGGAGATAGGCAGCTGGTTCTGTCTCACTCTGTGATCCTTTATGACAGGCAGTCTGTCAAACCAAAGACATGGACAGGGAGATAGGCAACTAGCTCTGTTTCACTCTGTGATAATTTATGACAGGCAGTACTGTCAAACCAAAGACATGGACAGGGAGATAGGCAGCTGGTTCTGTCTCACTCTGTGATAATTTATGACAGGCAGTCTGTCAAACCAAAGATATGGACAGGGAGATAGGCAACCACCTCTGTCTCACTCTGTATAATTTGTGACAGACAGGTAGTCGAACCAAAGATATTGACAGGGAGATAGGCAACTGGCTCTGTCTCACTCTGTGAAGACATGGACAGGGAGATAAGCAAATAGCTCTGTCTCACTCTGTGATAATTTATGACAGGCAGGCAGTCGAACCAAAGACATGGACAGGGAGATAAGCAAATAGCTCTGTCTCACTCTGTGAT
This sequence comes from Monoplex corrugatus, assembly GCA_030674185.1. NCBI lineage: Eukaryota > Metazoa > Mollusca > Gastropoda > Littorinimorpha > Ranellidae > Monoplex > Monoplex corrugatus. The sequence goes on along the minus strand of CM060305.1, from coordinate 92,061,200 downwards.
AATTTATGTTTCAATCTCAGTTTCAGTTTCTCATGATGACGTCTCCGTGCTCGGAATGAGTTCCATGTGCACTAACGTCACAGGTGCCATGTGATGGCCAAGATCCAGAATGATCACGGCACAAGCCTTAAGCCTGCACATAAACCCATGAGCTGGCCAGGTCGTGACGTCCTATCTAGATAGTTCCATAACCCTGGGGTTGTACAGGAGTGAGGTGGCAGAGACCTCAACTTTTCCCAGAGCCAGCACCACGAGGGTGGCGCCCATCCCCTCTTCCTCGCTTCAAATTCATATTCATACTCACATTTGTTTAAAACCAAGACTTCAGAAAGGCAAGAAGGCTAATAATTATTGGTCTTCAAGGGGTGGGACCTGGGACATCAACCTCTCTCTCCGATGTTTTATACCAAGACAGCCGGGCAATGCCCTGCAATTCACGGCTTTCACCTGCGGTGGGATCTTTAGCGTGCGCAGCCAGAAGGCACACGGGTCCAACTCGTTTTTTCGTCCCCTTCCGAAGGACTAGACGTTCAGTTCGATTTTCCGGTCAAACTAAGGAGAAAAGTCGAGGCCTCTACCTGGAGCGAACCCTGGAACCTCGAGTTTAGTTATTGGCAGGCGAACGTCTGAACCATTCTGCCACATTTTCTGCCACCTTAATTTATGACAGGCAGGCAGTCGAACCAAAGACATGGACAGGGAGATAGGCAACTAGCTCTGTCTCACACTGTGATCATTTATGACAGGTGGACATTCAAACCAAACTGTCCAAAGACATGGACAGGGAGATAGGCAACTAGCTTTGTCTCACTCTGTGATCATTTATGACAGGCGGATTTCAAACCAAAGACATGGACAGGGAGATAGGCAACTAGCTTTGTCTCACTCTGTGATCATTTTTTAAATAAACTTTTTATTCGTCTTTTGCTTCGCAACAAACAAACACCCAATGTGGCAATGTGAAAATGACAACAACAAAAAATACAAATATTAAAAAGACATTGCTGACATATGAACTCCATATAGCATACAGAAAATACATAATATTTTATACATAAGAAGTTTCAAAATGAACATCAAGATCTAAGCTCATGTCAACATTCTTTGATGAATCTGTCTCTCAAATTTCATCTTTTTGCTGTATGGTAATCAAGTCTCAACAAACAATGTGATAACAGAAATGGTATCAATTTATACATATACATATACATATATACATATACATGGACATATACATAAACATATACACATACATATACATATACATATACGTATACGTATACATATACATATACATATACATATACATATACATTATCAATCTGTGATAATTCATGATCGTCTCACTACGCCACGAGGTTGAGGGGGGGGGGGGGGTCTTGTGGAGGAAAATAACCTTGCTGTGTCATTCAAATAGTTTCTATTCAGTTTTGCAGCAAATTTGTTAAAACTATGTTCAAGGCGGATTGATCATACTCGGACAATTCCATAGGCGCTCCACCCAAATCTGCCAGCAATTATCTGGAAGTCTTTCTGAGCCCGCGCAAAATCCTATGCGCTGGCAATATCTTTAAATGCAGGGGGAGAGAAGGGATCTAAGAAAAACACTAAGTTTAAATCTCCAGATGAAAACCTTCAGATAGGGAGCAAACAAATCAGTTTTTCATGATGAGGGCCGGGATTGAACTCGAGATATCAGATCTGGAGTCCACGGCTGTTAAAAAAAAAAAAAGGCTTGTCCAAAGGTTGAACCAACAACTGTTGCGTCATGAAGATGGCGCTGTAACAACTAAATGAATGGACCACGTAATTTGTGTTAATAGAAACACAGAAGTATATGTAATCATTACGCAAATGATTTTGGAAAGAAATTTTTTTATTAAAAGATGTACAAGACTGAACAGAAAAGGTTCCATTCTTGGTCACTGGTATACAGACAGGGGTAAACTGTCACCACACCTTCTTCTTCTTCTTCTTCTTCTACTACTACTACTACTACTACTAGTTCTACTACTACTACTAGTTCTACTACTACTACTAGTTCTACTACTACTACTAGTTCTACTACTACTACTACTAGTTCTACTACTACTACTAGTTCTACTACTACTTCTACTACTACTACTACCACTACGACCTCTTCTTCTTTTCTTCTTCTTTTACTTCCTACCCGATGTCTGTTTCTTCGCTGTAATCACTCTGGTGGTGTCACTGTCAGAGTTACGTTTCTTTGGTCCCCTTCTGTCCTATTCCCATTTCAAGACCCTTCCAACGAAAAGGGTTTAGCGCAGGCCCAAGGAATCTGCCTGATAATCGCAGGCACAGTTGCGTATAGCGCACGTGGACCTGACCTACTGCGATGAATGCCTCATGAACAAAGACCTAACTCCGTGAATGGAAAACAAAAGACAATCGAAAAAGCAGTCAATCAAACTATGCGGTATGTCTCAACTCACTCAGATTGAAATGCTTCGAACGTGGAGTTAGTTTATGTGTGGTGGCGATCTTACCCCCAGGCAGTCGTTTATCACGGGGAAAATGACAAGTGAATTGCAATAAGCCGGCAAGTATTTGATGAATGAGCATGACCGAGGGGCTATGGACTAAAAGGAGGTCTTCTCTCCTGCTCGGATACAGAGAGAGATCAAGCATGTGTGAACTACTTAACAATGGGATATATCATATCCTCTCTTGAGTTCGCCTAGTCACCGGTGTCTGCGGTTTATCACACGCCGCTAGCTCAGAGATTGGCATTTTTTTAATCTCTCGTCACGAACGGAGATCATTTCATATCGATCGGGAGGATTATTTGCGTCTATCCGTCAGTCTGTTTGCACACGTGTGTCTGTGAATCTCTCTCTCTCTCTTTCTTTCTCTCTCTCTATCTCTCTGTGTCTATATACATGTATATATGTGCATATGTATTTATATGTAATATATATATATATACATATAATATGTGTACAATATATACATACATACAGATAAATAGATACATAGATACATGTGTGTGTATGTGTGTGAGTGAGTGAGTGTGTGTGTGTGTGTGTGTGTGTGTGTGTGTGTATGTGTGTGTGTATGTGTGTGTGTGTGAGTGAGTGAGTGTGTGTGTGTGTGTGTGTGTGTGTGGGGTGTGTGTGTGTGTGTGTGTGTGTGTGTGTGTGTGTGTGTGTGTGTCTGTGCTATGACGATGGGGATGGGGATGATAATCGTGATGCTATGCAGTTTCCATTCTGAAACTGTGTGACAGGGCTGTACTCTACTCTCTGTGAATAAAGACCGATTGGTGCTTTCGATAGAGCGTGGACTGTCGACTTTAATCCCACCCCACAACAATAAAAAATAAAAGAACAGAAATAACTTACCTCTGTACTGCCCATTTTTATGTTTCCATCACCCTGGTAGAAAGCTGGAGGGAAAGAGAGCACCAAGTACACCCAGGGAGAAAATACTGGACGGACTTACAGGGTGGCTGAGGACAGAGAGGGTGGGAGATGTACTTGCAACGACAAGGGATATATTTGTATATAGGGCCATGGTCGTCAACGCCATGCAGCAGAGCACATGATGATGATCATCATCCTGATGGTGTGGGTCAAGTGTTTCAAAGTTCCCCACCCCTCTTTCCCAGTTCAAGACATTGTCAACGCGTGGGGTGTTGCACTGTTTAGAGAATTGCTGACATATTTGGGTGAAGCGTATGTGGAATTGTCCAAGTGCGATGAATCCCTCTTGAACGAATTCCGAACCCCAACAGAACAAAGATTTCTCAGCTGTTTGTCGATTGATTTTTTTCGAAATTGAGTTTTATGTTTCTTTCATTGAGTAGTGGCAAATATCTGATGAAGACTAGGATGGTCTACTATTTACAATGGGTGGTCTAAGACCTGAAAATAATACTGTGGAAAATAATGCCAACTGTTTAAGGACGGGTTTCTACCAAAGCTAGACCAAGTATGTGGTAAGAATATCAGCAAGGATTTTCAGGTCACGTCTGACAGATTTTGACCCAACTTTTAACTCGATATGATATATACATCATAGCACGCGGGCCTAGATACGTAAGGCCATGATAAACATGGTCCTAGGTGCATGAAGTGTCTGTAACCATTGTCCAGTATGTAGACCTCTGTAGTGAAATTTAAAAAGAAATAAATCACTAATATCTGGGCCATTAAGGACCCGTCGGTTTTTTCAATGTAAATTTGGGACATAACGTACTATCAGTAAATCAATGGATAAAATAAAATAAATAAATACATGCATGCATACATTCATACATACATACATACATACATACATGCATGCATACATATGGACAGATAGACAGACAGACAGATAGATAGATAGATAGATACATAGATGGATAGGTAGATAGCTAGATAGATAGATAGACAGATGACTGATAAATGAATAAATGATTACACGAATAAATAAATAAATAATAAAT
>CM060305.1:92044250-92051750 GCA_030674185.1 Monoplex corrugatus | reverse complement strand
GTTCTGGTGGTGTTGTGTCGATCTTAATACTTCAAGTGTTCTGGTGGTGTTGTGTCGATCTTAATACTTCAAGTGTTCGGGTGGTGTTGTGTCGATCTTAATACGTCAAGTGTTCTGGTGGTGTTGTGTCGATCTTAATACTTCAAGTGTTCTGGTGGTGTTGTGTCCATCTTAATACTTCAAGTGTTCTGGTGGTGTTGTGTCCATCTTAATACTTCAAGTGTTCTGGTGGTGTTGTGTCCATCTTAATACTTCAAGTGTTCTGGTGGTGTCGTGTCGATCGTAATACTTCAAGTGTTCTGGTGGTGTCGTGTCGATCGTAATACTTCAAGTGTTCTGGTGGTGTTATGTCCATCTTAATACTTCAAGTATTCTGGTGGTGTTATGTCCATCTTGATACTTCAAGTGTTCTGGTGGTGCTGTGTCGATCTTAATACTTCAAGTATTCTGGTGATGTCAGCTTAGTTGTTCATGGGGCATGTTCCCCCATCCCCTTCCCATTCCAATACCTTGCCAACTCATAGACTTTTGTTGCAGGCTGAAGAAATCAACCAGATTATTGCTGACACGTTTTGGTGGAGCGCATATGGCAACGTCCCAGTGCTATGAATCCCTCTTGAGCAAACTGCGAAATGAACACGTGGTCTAGCAGAAGAATCAAAGCAAAGACCGGTCGCCCGACAAATTTTTAATGAGCTCGTCTATCGAGATCTGAAGAGACCAGCCTTTGAAGAGAAGAGCAGTGTTAGCAGACGACAGGTGAGAGAGCAGAAGAGGTGAAAACCGGATCGCTTGGAGACTTGTTTGAAAAATGGTCCGCGACAACTCTCCATCGCTCCGCTAAAGAATTCGACCATGAAACTTTTTTTTTTGTAACCCCATCCTCTCTCTCTCTCTCTCTCTCTCTCTCTCTCTCTCTCTCTCTCTCTCTCTCTCTCTCTCTCTCTCTCTCTCCCTACCCTCTGTCTGTCTGTCTGTTTCTCTCTCTCTCTTTCCTGTCTGTCTGTCTCCGTCTCTCTGTTTCTCTCTCTCTGTCTCTGTCTCTCTCTGTCTCTCTCTCCCGTCTCTGTCTGTCTCTCTCTCTGTCTCCCTCTGTCTGTCTGTCTCTATTTCCCCTACCCCCCTCTCTCTGTCTGTCTATCTCTGTCTCTCTCTCTCCATTTCTTATGTAAGTCGGTCATGAAGCTGTGAGCTGTGCTGGTTGTGACCTGCCGGCCATGCGTCAGTCTGCCTATCAGCGCGTTGTCCTGTGACAAGGAATGTGCTGCAGTTTGTTTCAAGTTGAAGGTATTTCCAGGTGGCTCATTGTACAGCACTGAGTGATTCCATAAAAACTATACATCACAGGTGCCGTACGAGTTATACATCATATGTGCCATAGGAATTATACACCACAGATGCCATAGGAATTATACACCACAAATGCCGCAGGAATTATACACCACCGATGCCGTAGGAATTATACACCACATATGCCGTAGGGATTATACACCACAGATGCCATAGGAATTATACACCACAGATGCCGTAGGAATTATACACCACAGATGCCATAGGAATTATACTCCACATGTGCTATAGGAATTTATATTTCACAGACGCCATAGGAATTACAACCACATAAGACGTAAGAATTATACGCCACAGCTGTCATAGGAATTATACACCACAGGTGTCAAAAGAATTATACACGACAGGTGTCATAGGAATTATACAGCAGATGCCATAGGAATTATAAACTCTAGATGCAAAGGACTTATACATCATAGGTGCCAAAGGAATTATACACTACAAGTGCCACAGGATTTATACACCACAGATACCAAAGGATTTATACACCACAGATGCCAAAGGAATTACACACCACAGATGCCACAGGAATTATATACCACAGATGCCAAAGGAATTATACACCACACATGCCAAAGGAATTATACACCACACATGCCAAAAGAATTTTACACCACAAGTGCCAAATACACCACAGATACCAAAGGAATTATACACCACAGATGCCACATGAATTATACACCACAGGTGCCACAGGAATTATACACTTCAGGTGCCACAGGAATTATACACCACAGGTGCCACAGGAATTATACACCACAGGTGCCACAGGAATTATGCACCACAGGTGCCACAGGAATTATACACCACAGATGCCAAAGGAATTATACACCATAGGTGCCACAGGAATTATACACCACAGGTGCCAAAGGAATTATACACCACAGATACCAAAGGAATCATACATCACAGATGCCAAAGGAATTATACACAACAGGTGCCAAAGGAATTATACACCACAGATACCAAAGGAATTATACACCACAGATACCAAAGGAATTATACATCACAGATGCCAAAAGAATTATACACCACAGATGCCAAAGGAATTTTACACCACAGGTGCCAAAGGAATTATACACTACAGGTGCCAAAGGAATTATACAGCACAGGTGTCACAGGAATGATACACCACAGGTGTAACAGGAATTATACACTACAGGTGCCAAAGAAATTATACACCACAGGTGTCACAGGAATTATACACCACAGGTGTAACAAGAATTATACATCCAGTTGCTAAGTGTGGACGCTGTCTGGTTCTGTTGGCAGAGTCGGACTCAAGATCTGATGTTTTGAGTTCGGTTCCAGCCTGAAACATTAAAGAATTGGCTTGTTCGCTGCCCATCATTGTGCTTTAACCCTTTGGCTCCCGCACCCTATCCACCAACTGCAAAAATTTAACACTTTGACTCCGTCACCCTATCCATCAGCTTCCTGCAGAAAGCTGGTGGATATGGTGAGGGCGTCAAAGTGTTAAGTTATTGCTTTGTTGGCATCGTTAACAATGCAGGATATTGTTGGACAGAGTGCGGGGGTCAAAGGGTTAATCATTCTGTGATATTAACTCTTTGTATTTCAAAGATTCCGCTCTCCCCCATCCCATCCCCATTTCAAGAACTTACAAGCGCGTAGGGTGTTGCACAGGCTGAGGAGACTGCCATAATGAAAAGCAGATTGGGGTGGGAGCGCATATGAGATTGTCCGAGTGATGTGAATCCCTCTTGAACAAACTCCAAGAACTGTTTTATCGTATGCTTTTTTATGATTCAAAGGGTGCTTTAACATGCGTATGTTCTTATCTAACATACGTATTTTTATCCTTATTGATAATGCCATGTGCTGACGTACAAGTCGTCCTAAAACTGAACAGTATTTAATAAGATGCAAAGACAATATATACTACTTTGCACTTCAATGCCTTTTCTTACAAGATCATGCAGACTGGTTGGTTCTTTTGGAGCCATGGACTCAATATCTAATATCTCGAGTTCAATCCTGGCCCACAACATTAAAAACTGGCCTGTTTGCTGCCCATCTTTATGTTTCTGTCATTCTGCTGGTGTCAACTTAGTGTGCCATAGATCCCTCATCCCCCTTTCTCCATTACAATTCTTTACCAGCGCAGAAGGTTTCCCGCAGGCTCAGGAAGTCTGCTGGATAATTTCTGGCAGATTTTGGGCGGAGCGCATATAGACTTGTCCAAATACGAAGAATCACTCTCGAACAAACTCCAACGCTTTCGAGAAAAGATTAAGTTGCTGGCTTCAAACAAAAGTGCGGAGAGTGTGTAAACGGTATTTCGAAACAAACCTACAAACAAACAAACAAACAAACAAAACAAACAAACAAAACCCGAAGCCTGCCCTAGTCTATGAGCGACTTGATAGGATAAATGGTATATCAGAACAGCGTGTTTCCCATGTTTGAAATATCAATTCAAGAAATCGTTTATGTGAAAAATGTTTACAGTAATCTGACTATGTAAACATCTGTTCGAGAAAACGAAAGAAAACACCCCCTCCCCCCTTAAAGAAACGAAAAACAACAACAACAACAACAATAAAAACAAAAACAAAACAAAACAAAACAAGCCAGATCGAAACAACATAAAAACAAAAACAAAACATAAAAGCAAACAACACTAAAACAAAACAAAAAATAAATCTTACCACTGTCAACGACAAAAAGCAAATATTTCTAAAACCCAAGTACCAGGCCTTCATTTTTTGTTATTTCATGTACGAATATACATACTGTCTGTTTTAAGAATTTTTCCGTTTTCAAAATTTTTCTGACTGCTTTCTTTCCTTCGGAGCAGTGAAATAAAGGCTTACCAACACAAAGTAGGCCTACTATAGAACCAGATTGGTAACCAAATTAGGCTTAGGCTAAAAAGAAGGGCGACATAGTCTTCGGGGCAAGTCTGTCATCAAAGGTGACGTGCACGATGTGGTGACGTGTGGTGGTGACGGCATAGCTGTGTCACCAGGCTCCTCACATCAACGACCTGAGCTGCGTTTGAGGTGACAGTTTGAGATTAGTGACAACCTATGGGTTGTGGGGCGGATAAACAGGCTACACCTTCAATTAGTTTAACCCTTTCACTCCTTCATCCATTTCAGCCAGTTTTCCAGCCAACTTAACCCTTTCACTCTCTCATCCTATTCACCAGCTTCCTATATTCAATCTTTTTACTCTTTCATCCCATCTTTCTAACCTATTCACTCCTTCATCCTATCTTTCTTAACCCTTTCATTCCTTCTCCCTGGCCACCAGCGTCCTCCCACTTAACTCTTTCATTCCTCATCCTGTTCACCAGCTTCACATACGTAACGCTTTCACTCCCTCATCCTGTCCATCAACTTCTACTGGCTTCTTTAACCCTCTCTCTTACTCACCCTACCCATCAGCTATCATCATTATCCTTAACCCTTTCACTCCCTCGTCCTATCCATCAGACACTACCAACTTCCTTAACCCTTTCTCTTCTTCGTCCTATCCATCAGCTTCCACCAGCTTCCTTAACCTTTTCACTCCCTCAACCTATCCATCAGCTACTACCAGCTTCCTTAACCCTTTCACTCCCTCACCCTATCCAAAAACAATCACCAACTTCCTTAAACTTTTCACCCCTCACCCTATCCATCAGCTTCCACCAGTTTTCTTAACCCTTTCACTCCCTCACCGTATCCATAAGCCACGGCTTTCTTAACCCTTTCTCTTCCACATCCTATCTATCACCTAGCAGAATTTCCTTAACCCTTTTACTCTTTCATCCTGTCCGCCACCCTCCTGCTTTTATTCCCTCACCCTATCCACCAGCTTCTACAAGTTTCCTGCAGGAGTTGAGAGTTCAGAGACGGAGTTTATTCAAGAAGGGTTCATTGCACTCAGACAATTCCATATGCCCTCCACCAAATAAGGTATCTGTTGTCCTGCAGACTACTCGAGTAGCGATGTGGCGTATGTAAATAACAACAGTCGCATCTGAACCATTTCTCGCAGTATCTGTATTTATTTGTGTGAATTTAAATGAAAGATAGCATAACGATGGTAAGGGAATCAAAAGGTTAAGGATGGGAAGATTGTGGATAAGGTGAGGAAGTGAAAGGGTTAAGTACGGGAAGCTGGTGGATAGGGTGTGTTGGTGAAAGGGTTACCTCATCCGTATTTTGGATGAAAGGTCAGCCGCTCACTGATGTTTCCCCCACTATGCAGGCGATGGCTGATTAATGGCTGTCTTGGCCTCTTGGCGGCTGATAGTGCTTCATTTTATTATCTTTTTCTTTCGTCTATGTTGGACAGTATGCGTGTCTTATAGGACTTGTGACTCCAGGTTTAATGTAATTCGTAGAAAGTAGAGCTCATTTCAATATCTAGTCTGCAAACTATTCGTCTCTTTGCTCTCTTTCGTTGGGCATGTTAACTAGGGTACATTCTCCCCCCCCCCCTCTCCCCCTCCTCTTCCCCTCCCCACCCCATCTATACTTAGAAGCTTCTGCATCGTGCGACGCGTGAGGCAGCAAGAATGCTCCAACAGACTTGGTCGGCATAAGACAGTCTCAGGGCATCACTCCAGCGTCTATTCACCAGCTGTAGGTCTCTGTCAACCGTCTGGTGCCAGTTCGTTTTTGGTTTTCCCCATCGATGCTGTACTCCTGAGTTCCAGTTCAGGATTTTATGTCTGGACTATGGTTATTTATTTATTGACTGATTTATTCATTGATTAACTAATTTATTGATTGGTTGATTGATTTTTATTTGTCTGCCTATCTGTCTGTCTGTCTGTCTGTCTATCTATCTATCTACCTGTCTAGCTGTCTGTCTGTCTGTCTGTCTGTTTGTCTATCTATCTATTTTGTAACTAGTGATATTGATGCCTAGTTTTGATTTCATTACGACCATTGTCATTGTACAAATTTTGATTACGAATCGTTATAATGTAAGTGAAACGAGCAAGTTTTCTCAAAGACGATTTGCTCTACAGATCTATAAATAAAAGTATTATCATAATCAGTATTCATAGTCTTACTGTTAGAAGCAGCAGCACCACCATTACCATTATCACTACTATCACCACCACCACCACTACTATATCATCATCATCATCATCATCATCATCATCATTATCATCATCATGATAATGATAAATAAATGAAGAAGAAACTTATGTTGTAATAAAATTTGACGTGCACCGAGGATAACGGGAGACTGCCATAACAGTAAGAATAGAACATATGTCTTGTCAGAAGTTTTAAGAAAGTATTGGTCGCACCCTTTTCTCAAAAAGTTCTGTTCTTGTACATAACTAAAAACAGGAGGAATTCCGGTCAAACAAGGGCCGAAACACTTTGAAACTTCTCCTCTGTAGACCTGCTGTTCGGCTCTCCCCAGTTTCTTTCTACTATGTTAATCTAAATTAGTCATTGAGGAAAGCCGGCTTCCAAGCGAAAGTCCCTGTCGTAGAGGTTGGAGCAAAGGGGGTTGGTATGCACATCTGCCTCTGTCCTGAAACAGCTCTCAATTTAAGGAAAAAAGAAGAGCAGAGTCCTAACGGCAAAGGTAGAAGCAGCTGAAAAGAATTCCGGCTGGATGTGGTCGCCGATGAACAAAAGTGAGTATCATAAGGCTTAAAATTCCCCTAAACACACAGCTGGTGTACGATAGTTAAGTGGTTAAGACACCTGTCACAAGGGTTACTAGGCCTTGAGGTGTCCGAGCACCTTGGAGACACGGGTTGGAACCCAGGTGAGGGGAAAAAATGACAATAGAAGGGCATTCAGAAGTCATGCCCTGAATTCTGCCACCTCAGAGTGCAAGGAGTTCAGAGCTGAAACATTTGCTTGAGGGGGCCGGGGGCTTCTCCTCTGAGGACTTTCTGCTGTCCAGCTCTGCCAGGGCTACTTGCTATTAGAAAAGTGCTGTTAGCACCCTTTTCTCCCACAAATTTTGAGTTGTAGTGCTTATTTTTGGTGTGTGTGTGACCTTTACCTTGATACCTTGTCCTCCAAACAAATACATTCGCGAGTCCTACACGGTCCAAATCTTTGACTAAAATTTGGTAAAGACGCTTTTAAAAACAGCTGAGAAATTATTATTAACAAAGTTTGGTACTGTCTGTCTGTCTGTCTGTCTGTCTCTCTCTCT
>CM060305.1:91971750-92039250 GCA_030674185.1 Monoplex corrugatus | reverse complement strand
CCCTCTTGAAATAACTCCAGTGAGTCCAATAGTCTTTGTGACTGTTCAAAAAAGAAACGAAAAGAAACAGAGAGAAGCTGAAATGTGGTTTCTAAGAAGAATGTCAAGAGTTCCATGGGCAGTGAAGTGAAGAAAACAAACGGAGACAGTCTTAAAAGAAGAAGAAGCAAACACAAAAAGAACAATCATAAAGAAGATTAGGAAAAGACAAGCAACATTTACAGTACATTTTATGAGGCAAGAGAAATTTGAGCACCTAGTCACATCAGGAAAACTGGAAGGAAAAAGTGCATCAGGTAGACCCATGGACAACACATTACATAGTTTTGCAGAATGGATGGGGACAGAGAGAGTAGGACGTATACTTGCAGCGACAAAAGACAGATTCGATGGAGGGCCATGGTCTCCTACGCCTGTTGGAGTTTGAAGTTTAGAGTTCGTTTATCGCACTGAGGCAATTCCATATGCTCTCCACCCATATCTATTAGCAATTGCCTCCCAGACTCCCTGAGCCTGTGCAAAACCCGCTCAAGCAAGATCTTAAAATGGGGGGGGGGGGGGGGGGGAGACAAGGACCTATGAAACACCAAGCAGATAGCACCAAACGATATCATCATCATCATCATCATCATCATCATCATCATAAATCATCAACATCATCATCATGTGCCCTGCTGCATGGCGTTGTCGACCATGGCCCTCCATATGCATCTATCCCTTGTCGCCGCAAGCACATCTTCCACCCTCTCTGTCCTCAGCCGCCCTGCAAGTCCGTCCAATATTTTCTCCCTGGGTCTACCAGGTGTTCTCTTTCCCTCCAGCTTTCCAAACGATAGCAGTATTAAAAAACAGGTATTCTGTTCTTTTTGTCGAGTTTAAAGTCCTACCACTCCAAGTGTATATGAGGACTAGTTTAAGAATGTTTCTCAAAGAAGCCTTAAAACATTTTGGTTGCGCTGTGAGATACCGACGCTGTTGTCAGATTCTCTGAATGGACCGTATTAATGATTAAGATGGGCAGCGAACAGGCCAGTTTTTTATTTGCGGGCTGAAACTGAGCTTGAGTCCGGGACTCATCAACATTGGTAAACCTCAATACTTTGACCAAACGTAGGATTTAAACGTAGGCCTATGTTTATATAAGGTTTTGCGATTTTTTTCCGTTACACAGCATCTGCGTCAATCGTGTATATGGAACTTCATGATCTGGAAGACATTGTCTTGAGGAAACTGAAACAGAAGCTTGTAGAAAACAAAGTATGGCTTTGTGTGTGTGTGTGTGTGTGGTGGTGTGTGTGTTGGTTTAAGTGCGTTGTGTTGTGTGTGTTGTGTGTGTGTGTGTGTGTGTGTGTGTGTGTGTGTGTGTGTGTTGTGTGTGTGTGTGTGTGTTGTGTTGTGGTGTGTGTGTGTGTGTGGTGTGGTGTGTGCGTGCTGGGACTGAGCTAGTTGGACTTAAGATCTGATGTCTCGAGTTCAGTCCCAGCCTGCAACAATAAAACTGACCTGTTTGCTGCCCATCTTAATGCTCCAGTCATTCTGATTATGTCTGTGTTTCATTTCATCTTGTTTGCCAAAGACTTAGTGTCGTTGTCTTTACCGTTGGAAAAAAAATTACTGTCAATCCTTCCCACTTCAAGACACTGCCAGCGCCTATGGTTTTGCGAAGATTTGTTTATATATATATATATATATATATATATATATATATATATATATATATATATATATTATTTTATATATATATATGTTCCTTTCTTTTTTTTTTTTTTTTTTTTTTTTGAAGATAAGATACACAGGCACACATGTCATTTACACACATGTAACCAAGATTATTCCAGTGATAGGCTGATACAATACCAGTATGAAATAATATAGACTAGGAAAAACATAGGCTAGGTAAGGCCTCAGGACCTGGCCAGTTCATGGGTTTATGTGCAGGCTTAAGGTTTGTGCCACGATCACCATACACATGGCACCTGTGACGTTAGTGCATATCGAATTCGTTCCAAGCGCGGAGACGTCATCTTGAGAAACTGAAACTGAAACTGAAACTGAAGGTTCAAGGATTCTGCCAGATAAATTGCTGGCAGATTTTGGTGGAACGCACGTGGCTTTGTGCGAGTGCGGGTCAGTGGGTTGTCTGTATAGAGCCGTGGACTCAGGATCTGTTATCTCGAGTTCAGTCCCAGCTAGCAACTGCAAAAAATTACCTGTTCGCTGCCCATCTTAATGTTTCCATTATTCTGGTGATGTCAGCTCAGCGTTTCATAAATTCCTCTCCCCCCGCCCATTACAAGACCTTACCTGTGCGTAGAGTTTTGCGCAGGCTCAGGAAATCTCCCAGATAATTGCTGGCAGATTTGTTTGTTAGTTTGTTGATTTTTTTTTTCAAATCAGTTTCAATTTCTCAAGATGACGTCTCCGCGTTCGGAATGAATCCCATATGCACTAACGTCACATGTGCCATGTGTATGGTGATCATGGCACATGCCTTAAGCCTGCACATAAACCCATGAGCTGGCCAGGTCCTGAGGTCTTACCAAATAGTTCCATAATCCTGGGGTCATCGGGGAGTGAGTTGGCAGAGATATCGCAGGAAGAATGAGTTTGGGTCTGCCATGCATCGCAAGGGGGATACATTTGGGGATTGGGGGTGAGATTGAGAAATTGTTTCTCTACTTTGAAGTATCGCAAGGAGAATTTGGTCTTGCCATCTATCAGGGAAAGAATTTAGTCTCTTTTTATCATAGGAGAATTTAGGGTCACTCTGTCTCCAACATCACATACAACCAGAAAGGAGAGTGACGAGAAGAAATACACAAATACGCTGGACATGATTCTCAAAGCAGTCCACACATAAACTGATAACTACAAAGCCTTTATTCAATTAAGAAAAAGCGTAATTCACCAAGCGTGTGTGCCATGAATCCTAATAGTCCTAAAACCCTAAGATGCACTACGAATCTTCACTAACTTACTTATCACTGAAATACTGAGCACTTCCATAATTCCTACTCTATTCCCTCTCTCTCTCTCTGCTTCATGGCAAAGAAAACATACTACCTACTTCTATCCCTACCCTAACAAAAGTATAAGATGAAACGTAGTCACATACCTTTAAGATAGATTGGAGACTTCTCTCGTTCACTGACTCACTGTCACACTGGATGCCGACTCAGTGCTGACTCTCCCACTCTAATTACTCTCCCACTAGTAAGTCTCCCACTCTAGTAAGTCCTAACCACTGACTGCTAGCCTATATACAGTGCGATTCCCATTTACCGATCTTTGTCTCTGCTACAAACATTCCAGCTGCCCTCTAGCTGTTGATATCAATAAAACTGGGCATTTCAAATTTGGGGAACTTGGCGATCCTGGCATAGCTGCCTTGGTCGTCATTCAACATACCTATAAATTTTCTTGGACAGTGATGGCGATATTGACATCGCGGCCATGGTCATCATTCAACATGCCTATAAATTTTCTTGGACAGTGATGGCGATATTGACATAGCGGCCATGGTCATCATTCCACAGTCCCGTCATTTGCTTGGGCATTGGTATTTGCTGAGAAATGTTGATAATCTGGTTATCCACCCTTTGTGCCCATTAAAGGTGGATAAGAACCATGTGAGAGTTAGATCCCGTTTGAATGGCAATTGCTGAGTGACAAATTAATTTATGGATGGCGTGATCTCCAGTGCGCCTACCTCATTAACTCATCTACCGAGTCGGTCAAAGGAATGTTGGTAATTCAGGCCATCCGCCCTTCGTGCCCACTAAAGATGGATGAGAACCACGTGGGCTCTAGACCCTGTCCGAATGGAAATAACTGAGTGACCAGTTGAATTATGGATGGCCTGATTTGCAGCACACCCACCTCATTAACTCGTCTCCCAAGTCAGTCGAAGGAATGTTTCTTCCCCCTAAGGGGGGGGCCCCTGTGATAATATGTCCCCTCCTCAACAAAAAATGTCCTCATTTTTTTTATGTAACAGTATTGGGGGAATGGGCACATGAGGAAATAAGGTACAATTGAACACATATTCTCGCACATGAATGACAGGCGATAGGAAGGTTTGGGAATAAGGAATTTTATCATAGGATTAATGGGGAATGGGATGAATCTGAACACACATGTGCATGCTGACGGTACACTGTAGCAGTCGGGATGGGCAAGTCAGGTCCAGGTAGATCTCGTTCGCCAGCTGTGGTAGGCAAGTTCTGTTTACACAGTCAAGACTCTCACACGTGTACATATGTCATATTTGCACAACGAGAGCACCATGCACACAGAGTTCATGTCCATATGACGTATGCCGAAGGACGTCCAAAGAAACGTGGATGAGCGAGACGAACTGGTGTGTCAGCAAGCAGTCAGGCTGAAGACAAAGAAGAAATGCAGACTGCCTGATGACCGAAGACGTGAAAGTGGTGATACATGTGGCAAAGACCATGTCCAGAGTCATGCCATCACACTCTGTGTCACCCTGTATAACAGCAATGTTAATTATGTGTGCGTGGATGTGTCTCGTATGCAAACTGTGACTGAATTGGTAAAATGATGGTGTGTGAAAGGAGTCCATGTGACGTTGTAGTCAGGATGGAAGATGGCTCAGGAACATTGTTGAGCTGAGATGACTGAAGCAGAGACCGGCTGCAGGACACTGGGATGATGAGCAGAAGTAGTTGCGTGGAATCATCCCGATAATGAAGATCAGTAGCTTATTGCACAATGTGTTCTGATTCATGGGATTTTGAGGGAGTGGGATGGGAAAATATAACATTCAAATAAAGCAATCGCTTGTCATCCACGTCAAGAATAAGTTGACTGGGCAATGCATATGAAAAGAAACCACAACTACAATATAACTGAAGTTTTCTGTAGTAGCATACAAAGTCTTACTATATCATACTATAGAATAAGGAGATCTAACGCATAAAAGAAGGCAAGGCATGGCACGAAAAATGCAAAATAAGAATACAAGGAAAATGCTATTCCAGAAAAAAAAAATGTAGCTTGAAAACACAATGCATGTATAGAGAAATATGTCCTGGAAACACAAGATACACACAGACATGTAGGCTGAAAAAGAAACTTAATCATGTAAATGACCAATACTTGAAAACCACATCGTACATGTAAACAACCATAATAATCATTTCAGAAGAATGAATGATATGCAGCAATAAATCATTGACAGGCTGATACTTGATATCCTTACAAGATTGCAAGACAAGCAGTGGTAAGCTGCACTGCACCGTGAAGCCATTACCGGTATGATAATTTAAAGACAAAGCAAGGAAGCGAAAAGCTTTCATCAAAGAGAAATGCCACTTGAACTATCAACAGAAACACTAATACACATTGCCGACTGTCATGAATAAACAAGGGCGAAAAAGTGAGTGCACTTGTAGCACGTATAATGTTCATCACACAGGAAAAAAGCAGCGACTCAATGTTTCATGTTGCCAATGTTCATTTTACAAATTGTGAAGATCATCAGAAATGGTGTACACACAATAAGTAAATTATAGCACTTGAATACACATGTTCGAAGAACGCTGAAAAAGAAAATGAAGTAACATAAAGTGGCATGTCTCCTTGGTACGGGATAGGGTAAAATAAGTCTTGCAAACTTGTAACAGAGCTCAAATGAGGTTCATCATACCAATTTTGTTTTATGGTAAATAACTACATGATCAGCAAATGAATGATAATGAAATAGAATATGTTGGTCTCATGAAGCTAAAGTTCAAAATCAACTGAACAATGTGATAATCGTTAGTAGGGTTAGTACGATTAGGAAAAAAAATTCAACACATGCGTTGTTGTACGCAATAGACACCAGTGTAGTTCTCAGAAGCAGGAGAAGAACACTGGGAGACAAAAATGATACGGTGCCGTATGACGTTTAATAACATGAACTGATACCTTGGATAAGAGATAACACGATGCGATACGAATGATACAAGATGATGCTGTATGATTAGATTATAACATACGACACGTACTGATACCAGAGGATGAGATGACAACATATGATAAGCAATGATAATAATAATACCCCGGGTTCCATGAAACCAGTGAGTAGAAGAACAACGTGGTGAGTATGTAATGAACGCAGTTACAAAACATGCAAATGAACGTTTTATGAACGCAAGGTTAAAATGAACGCAGAGTATGCGCTGAGCAGATGAACGCTTAAGGGGCATAAGAATGAAATTATGCGCAGGAATACGAAGGGATGTGAATGAAATGAATGAGCTGTAGAGCGCGAGCAATCATTCTGAGGACGGTGTCGCTATAGTAACGACTGTATACTGTAACGAATGAAGATGAACGCAAGGAGGTAAGATGGGGGCAGCAGGGCACTGGCCCTTGCAACGGATTTCCATTGCGATAATGCTCAGAACAGTAAGGAAACGTTGAATATATTATGTAACGGTTGATGAAATATATCGGAATATTTAATCGCGAACGATCGACGGTCCTGATTTAAAGGCAGCAAGAACGACAGGATCGATAGCCGTCATACAACCGAATGTAACGTCGCACCATGATGGTTCCTGTATTTTGAAGAATATTTGCCTGCAACAAACAAACAAGTTAGGACCAAAACATACACAACACAAATAAGTAAGTAAATCCTATAAAATATGTAATGCTCATTGATATCTGAAGTACATAGGTGTCATAACCCTGTTGAGAACATTTCTTTTGAGCTGTAAACAGTAGTATTGCTAGTACCATACATCCTACTCGATAGACTGAATCACTGTTAATAAGCACACGAAAGGAAGATTTTTTTTTTTTTTTTTTTTTTTTTTGCATAATCATAGTGTCATATTCTCAGTAGTAATCATTCACGTCACTGTACATACTTTTATCAGTCTTTGATTATGTGTGCCAATATCATGTGAATTGAAAAAATCCTCTGAACGAAGGATCGACACATATGCACTATAAGGCCCTCAAGCACGGCACCTTGTGACGCGTGTCACTCAATACACACACCAAAATAAATTGAAAAAAACGGGCAATACCTACTGGTGGGTTATGCCCAGGGTATGCATGAAGAGCACAAAGTAGTATGAACAGTAATAACTGGCACCGGACATAATGAAGAACTGGTAAAGGCAGTAGAAGTAAGAAGTGTGCATCATTCAATAAGTACCAAATGCGCCATCAAGAAAAACTAGAGCCACTACTGTTTGGCCATGTGACATATGACACATGAAACACCATGAAGTAAAACATGAGGCAATACTCAGAGCTGCCAGCGCATGGCTCTTCAACGTTTGCCGTACAATATGTGCCATGAAGACGAAATGAAGGAGAATCAGGGCTACCAGCGTTTGGCCCTATGACGACGTATGCGGTTTTACACACCATGAAGTAGAACAAGAGGCAATACTCGGAGCTGCCAGCGCGTGGCTCTTCAACGTTTGCCGTAGTAATTTAAACCAAAGTAGGAAGGGGCAGTATCAGGGTCGCCAGCGCATAACCCTTTGCCGTATGCAACGTAGCATGAAGTCACAAAAACCAAGATGAGCAGTGGGCTGTCTGGCCTATGTGGCGCTAAGGTACATGAACACACAGTAGAAGTGGAAGTACGAAGTTGAATGAGCAAATAAACAATCACTGGATAAGGAGACTTCATTGCAATTGGAACGCATAATTACCAATCATAGTAGGACAAGGTGGCAAACTAAGTTCCTATAAACTGGCAATAAGTCGTTTGAAAAACAGTGTTGATCGTATGGATTTGAGATCGCAATTCATAAGCTATGGAAGGACGAGAAGAAAGAACATCACACGAGCAACGTGCACATGTTGCTAATAAGTCTGATGTATAGTCCACACAGGTGGTTTCCCATGTAAAATATACTGACTTACATGTGAATACTTTCTCTCTACCTTTCCCTATACGTTAGTAAACCTTGATGAGTAACTGTAGAAGTGATACAATAAATAATTACGCCCTGAATAGCAGGAAGATGTGTATGGACTGACACCGATGATGATTCTGTAGCACAAATGGGACCACAAAAGATGGTTGCATATCAACCACAACGTACAGAACGTGTACACGAGACTCAAACTAGACATACAGGTGGTTGGACATATACATGATCAGGAGCATCATAATCACAACGTGTATGTATGGGTGTCCTGAAGACAACTCCGTTTTTCTCAGCATGACTGACTGACTGTGGACTGGGGATGAAAGTGAAAAACCTCAGTAACGAAATCATAGTTGTTGGACTGACTGTAAAGAAATATAGATCTAAAGCGACAAGGGACATATCGTAGAACAGCACACATGAAGCAGACAAATGAACATAACCGCACAGGAAAAGAAAAATATGCAACCCTTGTTCAAGAACGCGTGTACGAAAACCGAATCTTGAAAAGCCGTGTTTACAAACCACACACGTGACTGACTACGATGGGCAGCAGAGAATGAATAACTCTGAGAGGGTGGGAGGGTGGGGACTGAGGGAAGGAGGGAGATGTAGGCGTAACATGCTACGGTCAAGGTAGGCCCAACCTCACATCTGACACGCCCTGGAGATAAGCTCGCTGATAGAATCACAGACACTGTATTGGAGACGAGCAACAAGCTTTGATGCAGTCTGTGACATAGTTGCTTCACTTTGCCTACGAAATATTATCCAACACACATCTGTTAACTTGAGTCGACATTTTGTAGATGTATAAAGGCATCAACCAGCCTATGGGAAATGACTCTGAACATAACTGAACATAGAAGATGAACTCCCCTAAGTGCTAATCTATGTGATGCATTAGTATTTATATCTATGCTCGCTCAGCTCAGGCAGTAGGCCTACTCTTGGCTAACTTGTGCTGTGTGGCAGTGCTGGAAAATTGAAGTCGGAACACTAACACATCTTGGTTCTCGGTTATCTTTGACTTACACTTCGACTTTCACAATGATTCTATCTAGAATTTTTTTAAGATGGGGAATACTCGAAGGCTGCGATTTTGAGGTAAAGGGGAAAGACTGCATCTCCACCATGTATCGCAGGAGAAAGCGGTTGGGTCTGCCATGCATCGCAAGGGGGATACATTTGGGGATTGGGGGTGAGATTGAGAAATTGTTTCTCTACTTTGAAGTATCGCAAGGAGAATTTGGTCTTGCCATCTATCAGGGAAAGAATTTAGTCTCTTTTTATCATAGGAGAATTTAGGGTCACTCTGTCTCCAACATCACATACAACCAGAAAGGAGAGTGACGAGAAGAAATACACAAATACGCTGGACATGATTCTCAAAACAGTCCACACATAAACTGATAACTACAAAGCCTTTATTCAATTAAGAAAAAGCGTAATTCACCAAGCGTGTGTGCCATGAATCCTAATAGTCCTAAAACCCTAAGATGCACTACGAATCTTCACTAACTTACTTATCACTGAAATACTGAGCACTTCCATAATTCCTACTCTATTCCCTCTCTCTCTCTCTCTGCTTCATGGCAAAGAAAACATACTACCTACTTCTATCCCTACCCTAACAAAAGTATAAGATGAAACGTAGTCACATACCTTTAAGATAGATTGGAGACTTCTCTCGTTCACTGACTCACTGTCACACTGGATGCCGACTCAGTGCTGACTCTCCCACTCTAATTACTCTCCCACTAGTAAGTCTCCCACTCTAGTAAGTCCTAACCACTGACTGCTAGCCTATATACAGTGCGATTCCCATTTACCGATCTTTGTCTCTGCAACAAACATTCCCAGCTGCCCTCTAGCTGTTGATATCAATAAAACTGGGCATTTCAAATTTGGGGAACTTGGCGATCCTGGCATAGCTGCCTTGGTCGTCATTCAACATACCTTATAATTTTCTTGGACAGTGATGGCGATATTGACATCGCGGCCATGGTCATCATTCAACATGCCTATAAATTTTCTTGGACAGTGATGGCGATATTGACATAGCGGCCATGGTCATCATTCCACAGTCCCGTCATTTGCTTGGGCATTGGTATTTGCTGAGAAATGTTGATAATCTGGTTATCCACCCTTTGTGCCCATTAAAGGTGGATAAGAACCATGTGAGAGTTAGATCCCGTTTGAATGGCAATTGCTGAGTGACAAATTAATTTATGGATGGCGTGATCTCCAGTGCGCCTACCTCATTAACTCATCTACCGAGTCGGTCAAAGGAATGTTGGTAATTCAGGCCATCCGCCCTTCGTGCCCACTAAAGATGGATGAGAACCACGTGGGCTCTAGACCCTGTCCGAATGGAAATAACTGAGTGACCAGTTGAATTATGGATGGCCTGATTTGCAGCACACCCACCTCATTAACTCGTCTCCCAAGTCAGTCGAAGGAATGTTTCTTCCCCCTAGAGGGGGGGCCCCTGTGATAGAGATCTCAACTTTTCACTCAGCCAGCACCACGAGGGCGGCGCCCATCCCCTCTCCCTCAGATCTGGAAAGAGCGCATGAGGAATTGTCCGAATGTGATGAATTCAAAGACGAATGAATCTCTTTGAACAACCTCCAAAGTCCTGTCAGACCTTGGGGCCGTCTGTAGCTTATGTATATGTCAAACTGAGCCCGCCCGCCCGATGGAGCGGTAGAGAGCCTGAAGCGACCGACAGGTAAAGAAAAAGCCCTGACTGACTGAGACTGCAGGCATGTAGACACGCTGTTTGATTGCTGTCGACACAGGGCCCTCACTGCCCGCTTGTTTAGCCCCGCGCGGATTACAGGCCTTCATGGTCGAGGTGCGGGGCAAGAGGGACACCTATCATTACCCCGACCCCTAGGGCGCGGTGCTCTTTCATCTGAACCCGATCAGCTTGTCAACACACGGTAAAGTTTTCCATGCTCATCCCTTCCCGCCTCTGGCGCTGGTGGAAGGACTCCACCAAGTCTCTCCTCTCCGTTTTGGGGTTTGAAGTTTTTTTTTTTTTTTTTTTTTTTTAATGAAATTTAATTACCAAGCTTCACTTTTTCTTTCTTCTGAGTTCACGTCCTGTGCACCCTGCTTCTATTCCCTCCCCTCCCCCTTCCCCTATTGTCGCCATCTTACGCCTCTCCCCCCATCCCTTCCCCTTCTTTTCGTTTTGGTTGGGATCTTACTGGGTCTTTATCTGCCAGATCTGATGTCATGAGTTTATTCCCAGTCAGCGACATAAAAGCCAGCCTATTTGCCGCCCATCTTAATTCTCCAATTGTTCTGATGGTATCAGCTTAGTGTTTCATAGGTCCGTCCCTCCATCATAATCTCCCATTTTAAGATCTTGCCTTTGAATAGCGTTTTGTGCAGGCTTAAGGGGTCTGCCAGATAATCGCTAAAAAATCTGGGTGGAGCTTGTATGGAATTGTATGAGCGTAATGAATTCCTCTTGAAACAAAGAAACTCAAACGGGTTCTCAGTAACCAACCTTAATCAGAGAATAAATGGACAGTCAGAAATCGTGCAGTCTGTCTATGATAGGTCTTCAAGGAGCAGGGCAACGATAGAAAAGATCAGGGCAGAAGAAGAAATTAATTCAAAACAGTGCTGAACGGACCATGTTCATTTCCTCTTTTGTCCCACTGGATTTCACCATGTGAAACTCGGGCTGCTCTCCATGTTGAGAACGCGTCGCTGCGATGCAGCGCCATCCGTTTTACTTATTTATTTATTTACTTGTTTATGTATTTACTTATTTATTTCATTAATTTGTTTCATACTTTTTTTTTACCGAGACTTCAGAAAGACAAGGAGGCTGACCGGCCTTTAAAGGGGGGGGGGGGAGGGGGGGGGGATCTGAGAAATGAATCTATCTATCTATCTATCCAATATTTTATTCCAGGGCAGTCGGGCAAATGCTCTGCTCTTCACGATTTTTAACAGCCGTGGGATCTTTCGGCTTGCACAGGTCAGTAGGAACACGGATCCGGCTTCTTTTTCGTCCCTGTCCGATGGACTAAACGTTCAGTTTGATTTTCCGGTCAAACTGAGGACGAAGTTCGAGACGTCATGGGGAAACGAACCCTGGAGCCTCGAGTTTAGTTACTGATAGGTGAAAGTCTGAACAATTCTGTCACCTTTCTTTCTTTGGGAAAGCTTTGCAGTAACCAGACACTTATCCGCCAACACACACACACACACACACACACACACACACAACACACACACACACACACACACAACACACACACACACACACACACACACACACACACACACACACACACACACACACACAAACAGCCAGCTGTACAGTGCTCAAAACTAAAAGTGTGGAGTCTGAAATTTGTCCAAGGGGGATTCATCACACTAGAACGCTTCCATATGCGCTTCACCCATATCCACCAACAACTATCTGGCAGACTCCCTGAGCTTGCACAAAACCCTGTGCGCTGGCAAGGTCTTGAAATTGGGAGGGACGGTGGAGAGGGACCTAAGAAACACTAAGCTGGCATCACGAAAATGATGGAAACATTCATAAGTACAGAGAACAGGCCAGTTTTTTGTGTTTTTTTTCAACGTTGCGGACTGGGATTGAACTCGAGATATCGGATCTTGAGTCCACAGCTCTATCAAAAGAAACAGCCAGTCCGTGAAACATTAAAGCAATATCCCTGTGTCCTGTCTGTCGGTATACGACACCAATAAGCAATAATTAAGCTTGACCAAAACCAATCTTCCCTTCCCTCTCTCGTGTGATTCATTCTCTTTTAGAAATATACGGATCGATGCATAAAGTCAATCAACTGCGGTGTGCAATGAGAAAGTTTTGTGGACTGTAAATTTGATGTTTCGAGTTCATTTTCAAACCACAACATAAAAGTTGACATATTCGTTGCCCATCTTAATGCTCCAGTCTTCCTTATGCTGTCAGTGTTAAATATTAACTGCTGGCAGATTTGGATGGAGCGTATATGGAATTTTCATAGCGTTATATATCTCTCTTGAACAAACTCATCTACGATGTCGACATTAGCTGGCATCGCCGCAAGCTCTCACATTTCCTCGTGAGGTCTTGATTGAATGGAACAAATGCATTTTTGCGGATGTAGAACTTGTAGCTTGTCAGGTGAAGCATATGCTTTTCGATAGATGTTGGGTGGATGGATGGCTCCATCTGTCTGATTAGACAATGGATGCCAACGGGTTTGGGTGGAGTGCGTATGGAATTGTCCGAGTGCGATGAATCCCTCATAAATACACTCCAGACTTTTTCGTTCGCCGTCTACATGATCAGGTCAAATTAGGCGATGACTGTGGCCGGTTTGTGACTTGATTCATTTATTTGTTCATTTATTTGTTTATTTATTTATTTGTTTTGTTTATTTATTTATTCATTTATCTATTTACTGACTGATTAATTCATTCGTATCTATCTATCTATCTGTCTATCTATCTATCTACAGTTGTATCTATTTATTTGTTTATTTATGTACTTATTCATTTATTCATTTCTCGGGGGTGTTCTTTTGTTTTGTTTTGTTTTAGTTCCTTCTGGCTGCCATAGTCGTTGGGTCGCAGGATCTAGCACCATTCTCGTCTGATATAGAAGACTGTGCAGACGTTTACCTTATATTGCATGATGCCATTGTTTGTTAGAAGGCGACTGCAGCCTGATACCTCTTTGACTTCAGCCCCTCAAGGCATACGGTCGTATGGGTTTAATAAAGAACCCTGACGTCTGTTTCAGGATGGCGGGTGTACAGAGGATGGTGACGGCAGCCATGATGACCATGTTGCTTGGTGCCAGAGTGCTTCAGCCACAACCACAGAGTGCTGTCACACTGCCTGCCCCTTGTTCTGGTCAGTCTCTTTCTTTGTTTGTCTGTCTCGTGGTCTGTTTATCTGGTTGAGGTTCTGTGTAGTATAGAAGCGAAGGGGGTTTATGGACATAAAGGGAATTTAGGCATTGGTAGGTCTGTACACATGTTGACCTGGGAGATGGGGAAACTTCCCGTCCTTCGATCAGCAGGCGGGATGGAAGACTCTTGATTGGAAGACTGAAGTCGTCCCTACTTAACTGTAGCGACCGATTATGTGTCTGTATTTCTGTGTTTATTCTGTCTGTCTGTGTCTCTCTCTTTGTTTCTCTGTCTCTTTGTCACTATCTTTCTTTCTCACACTTTTTTTTTCTATACTATCTCATTCTTTCTTTCCATATACACACACATATATATATGTATGTATGTATTATGTATGTATGTATGTATGTATGTATGTATGTATGTGTATCTATCTATCTATCTAGCTAGCTAGCTAGCTAGCCATACATATATATATATACACATTTTATATATATATATATATATATTTTATTATATATATATATATACATATATCTTCTCTCTCTCTCATTTTGTTCTTTCTCTCTGACACACATATACATTCAATGCGCTTTGCCCTGCCTGCTCTTTGTCCATTTATCTGTCTGTCTGTAACAAAAGATTTGTCTGTCCGCCTGTCTCAATGTCTCCATGTCTCAAACTGTCTGTATGTCTCAAATTGTCTGTCTGTCTGTCGGTTTGTTTCAAACTGTTTGAAACTGTATGTCTGTCTGTCTCAAACTGTCTATTCGTCTCACACGGTCGGTTTGTCTGTCTGTTTGAAACGAACTGTCTGTCTCAAACTGTCTGTCTGTCTCGGACTGCCCCAAACTGTCTTTTCAAACCGTCTATCTGCGTCTCAAACTATCTATCTGTCCGTCCGTCTGTCTGTCTCAAATTCTCCATTCTCAACTATCTCAAACTGTCTATCTGTCTGTGTGTCTCAAACTGTCTGTGTGTCTCAAACTTATTTGTCTGTCTGTATGTCTCAAACTGTCTGTCTACCTGTCTCAGACTGTATATATGTCTATTTGTGTATGTGCCTGTGACACAAAGTGTTGAAGTGATCTCTGTTGGTACATAAGAACAGAAACCAACAGGGGAAGAACAGACACTGAAACATCTTATGTGTGTACTCCTTGACAGATAATCCCACAAAACGCTTCATCCTCAGGAGGAAATAAGGCTGAAAGGAAGAAAGGAGGATTCCTACTGTTTTTATTTGTTTGGTGACTCTGTGTGTTACTGTTAGTGTTAGAGTGTTTGTGTTGTGTGTGTGTGTGTGTGTGTGTGTGCGTGTGTATGTGTGTGCGTGGTGTGTGTGTGTGTGAGAGAGAGAGAGAGAGTGTGTGCGTGTGTGTGTGTGTATGCGTGTGTGTGTGTGTGCGTGTGTACGTGTGTGTGTGTGTGTGTGTGTGTGTGTGTGTGTGTGTGTGTGTGTGTGTGTGTGTGTGTGTGTATGTGTGTGTGTGTGTGTGGTGTGTTTTGTGGGGGAGACAAGAGGAGGAGTTGCTTTTCCTTTGGAGAGCACATCACCGCCGCACAGAGCCACCCATTTCTAAGCGGGCTGCTTGGTTCTTTCGACAGACCCGTGGACTCAAGACCTGATATCATGAGTTCAGTCCCAGCCCGCAACATTAATGCAGTCTGGCTTGTTCATGGCCCATCTTAATGTGTCCATCATTCTGGTGGTGTCAGTGTTTCATAGATCCCTCCCCACCCCCATCCCCATTTCAAGACCTTGCCAGCACATAGGGTTTTGCACAAGTTAATGGAGTCTGCCAGATAATTTTCAATAAACTTGGGTGGAGCGCATATGGAATTGTCGGAGTGCCACGAATTCCTCTTGAACAAATTCCCAATTCTGTAATGTGTTTGGGGAGTTGACTGAGCTGTATACCATCTTTGATCTTATGACAAAAACAAGACAAAGGTGGGCGAAAAGGAAAGTTTAACCCTTTGACTCTCGCATTCTGTCCACCAGTATTCTGCATTGTCAACCGTGCTGGCAAAGCAAAAAGTTAACCTTTTGACACCCTCACCCTATCCACCAGTTTCCCGCAGGAAGCTGGTGGATAGGGTGAGGGAGTCAGAGATTAACTTTTTCCAGTTGGTGGATAGAGTGAAGGATTCAAAGGGTTAAAATACCAATAATATATTGTCAATATTCTGCGTAATATGTTTAGGGAGGTAGCCGATCTATATACCACCTTTAAAGAGTAAACTTTGATCCTTGGACGAAAACAGTACAAAGCTGGACGAAGAAGACAATCAACAGTAGTAGGCATATACTGTAAACGTTCTCCGTTGTGTTTGAGAAGGTAGTAAAAGCAACACACCCTATTTCAGAAAGTAGTCTAAATCTTACGACGAAAACAGGATGAAGAAAGGAGGCTTAAAACAGAATAATACACAAGAAACATTGTCTACAGTATATAATAAGAAATCAGCCGAGCCATGTATGGAAGATGTCAACTTTGATCTGAAAGGAAGACCAGCGGAAAGTGGAAGCCCAAGACACCAATACTATACAGTAAACATTCCCCGCAATGTATTGAAGAAGTTAGCCGAGTTGTCTATTTAAGAAGTCAGTTTTGACCTTAAGGCGAGAATGGAGGGAAAGTGGAAGCCTCAAACACCAATAATATACAGTCAACATTGTCCACAGTGGGTTAGGGGAGTTAGCCCAGCAATGCCTGTGTACATTGCGGTTAATCCTGGCGACATTTGGCGTCTAACACCACAAGCTTTGACTACACATAGCAGCTTCCTCTACCCTCCGTTCCGGCCAGGTTAAGGCAAGCTTGGATGTTGGTTTCAAGCAGATAGTTCGAAAGTTTCCCGTGTAGTAGGCCAAGAATGGTTCCCTGTACCAAATCTGTTCATGGTTTCTTTCTTTTCTTCCTTCCTTCTTTCTTTCTTTTTTCCCTATGCCAAATCTAATTATAGTTTCTTCTTTTTTTGTTTGTTTGTTTCTTTTCTTTCTTTTTCTTTTTCTTCCTTTTATAACTTTCTCTTCTTTTTTTTTCTTTGTATGTGCACTTTTATGCATTCCTGGTCAAACCTCTCTCTCTCTCTCTCTTTTGTTTTTGTTTTGTTCTTTGTTTTTTTGCTTGATGTTGTTTAATTCATGTTCTTTTGTAAGCACAAAATAATCAAAATTCTGAAAGACAACAAAGTACAAACATTTGAAAAAAGGAAGATAGAGTATACACTGGTAAATGACAGCAAGAACAATCGTACTATACAAATGATAAGCAAAGTAAATGTGAGTGTACTGTTAGAGAGCCATACTCATAACGCACCGATTGTGGGTTCAGTCCATGGGCAGACCCTTTTTCTTTCGCGGGTTGGTTGGATCTTCTGATGGAGCCGTGGACTCAAGATCTGATTATCTCGAGTTTAGACGCAGCCCGTTAATTGCCTGGCTATTGTAATAAAGCCATGAACTCTAGATCTCATGTCTCGAAGTTCAATCCCAGCCCGCAACATAAAACCTGGTCTGTTCGCTGTCCATCTTAATGTTTTCATGTTAAAACGTGAAACTTGTATCTGGAGGCACATCTCTGAAGAGGTTCTTTAAGGAGTCTGCTGTACACTGCTTACGTCTGACATCATGCAAGTCCAAGTATTCAGTAAGATAAATGGCTCATCACATGGTATACACCATGGTGCGTCTTCATTTGTTGAAAGTTATGAACGAGTGTAGAATGTGTGATCCGTATGCAACCTGCATAGCGCTGTCTATTTTCTACGTTTTGCAAGAACACATGGGATAATCTGTTCAAGGTCGGGGCGGATTTGGAAAATTTGGTTGACTGTCTAGTTGTCCCAGCCCTATTGTCAGAGACTTTTCATATACGTTTGCACTTTAACCCTTTGACTCCCGCACCCTGTCCATTAGCATCCTGTATTGTCAACCATGCTAGCAAAGCAAAAACTTAACCCTAAGATTCCCTCACCCTATCCATCAACTTCCTGTTGAAAGCTGGTGGATAGGGTGAGAAGTTATAGGGTTAATTTTTAGGGTGAGAGAGTCAAGAGTCAAGTTTTTGCAGTTGGAAGATAGGGTGCGGGAGTGAAAGTGTTAATCACACCGTTTTTACAAATGTTGCTTCATCGTCGTTTTCAAAAACAAAACAAAAGAAAAATAAATATACCGCACACCTACACGGACACACACACTCACAGAGACAGAGACAGACAGAGAGAGAGAGAGAGAGAGAGAGAGAGAGAGAGAGAGAGAGAGAGAGAGAGAGAGAGAGAGAGAGAGAGAGAGAGAGATGGCAAAACATAGTGGCGCACGATAGAATTCTCCAGGACTATTTAAAAACGTGAAGGAAAATATGGTGTCGTAATTGGCCGGGGAACAGTTTTGGCATGACACACAGTAAATTTGTCGGCGAGTGAGGGAGCGGAAATCCCGGCGTACCACGTTCCAAACATGTCTGAAGCCACAAGAACACATAGCTTTTGTGTGTGAAAGTCAAAACATAGTTTTTATGTGTGACAGTCAGAACATAGTTTGTGTGTGTGTTTGGAAGTCAAAAGACACAGTGAAATGTCATTCACTTCTGTTGGAGTTCTTCTCTGGAAAGAATGATGAACTGTTCGGTTGGGTTGTAGGTCAATGGGTGCATTAATAGCAAGAAACTCTAGGGAGACCCGGACAGCAGAAGGTCCCCAAAGAAGTCCCCGTCAAGCAAGTGTTTTAGCCTTTCACTCCTGACACTCCAAGGGGGCCAGGCCGCATCCAGGTCATGTTCTTGGATATTCCTCTGCTGTTACCATTTCTTTTATTTTAAATAGAAATTAGTCCTCCACCAAGGTGATCAGGCGTTTCAGGGTTGTCAGCTCTTCTCCTGTTACTTAGTCTAGATACATAGCAGATGACACCAAAACACTGACGTCAGCATGCAGTCCCAAGCTGAGAATTACAGACCTCGAGTTCAGGATTACAAAACTCGGTCGTTCATAGTATGTTCTTGGTATTCATTAAAATTCGTTTTCCAACTAAATCAGACATCTTCTTCTACTTTTTTTTCCAGCCCCTTCTACCAGATAGGTGTTGGAGAAAGATGAAGTGGCGGTCTGTGGCAAGACTGGAGGGTGGAGTCATGCTGTGGGTGCAGAGTATGTCTGAGACTCCGTTAATCCACTGCCGGCGTGGTTTTCCACTGGCTCTGAAGCCTGGTGAGCTGGCTGGTTGACTGGCATCTGGCTCTGAGGCCTGAATACTTGACTTTGTAGGCTTGCAGGGCTGGCTGGTTGACTGGCATTCTTGTCAAGTGATCAAACCGCATTATGCGTTGGCGTGCATGTGCTGGTTGATAGATGCAGCACAGACAAATAGGCTTTAATATTTGACAGTTTTCATGAAATTATTTCACAACGTCTTGAAGCTTAAAGCCTGTCAAACTGTCAGATTTTTCACTGACCCAGTCTTGGAACATTCTGCCTTTGGTGACATCCGACGTTCAGTTTCGTTTTCTGTGTTTCTCAAGACAGCATTTCCGCGATTGTAACTAATTCCGTCTTCATCAACACCATGGATGCCACGTGACGAAAGGGATTCTAAGTGATCATTGCAAAAGCCATAAACCTGAATACAAACCTTGCTCGCATGTTAAGTCTTGAGATTCTGCTTAACTTATAATTCTATCTACTATTGCCTGTGCTTTTATCAGTCTGTTATTGGAACAAACTTTGCCTTTCTGTGAAATTATATGAGGCCCACCAAAACAATATGTAAGCCTGCTTCTAAACGCTGATACAATCCGAAAGTACACATCCAATGAACAAAGATCTTTGACACAATTAGACTATATACCGAATATTATCAACATAAGGCTTTTTACACAAATGTGACAGCCCGCATTCAAGCAAACAGGAACCAGAAACACACACACACACACACACACACACACCACACACACACTCACAGTACACACACACACACACACACACACACACACACACACACACACACACACACACACACACACACACACACACACATCAGAACGCGTATTCAACAGAATCAGACAAGACAGGCGCAAATGTTTGGCCAACTGGCCTGTGTCAAGCGTAGACGTAAGATCGCAAATGAACGAAACACCAAATACAAAAACTAGAAGAAAAAGAAACTTCTCTGCTGCTTCGTCCAGTGGGAGAAAAGGACTAAAATGACATTTTTCTCCTAATTTTTGTGTTTGGTGTTTGTTCATTTGCGATCATGTCTACGCTTGACAAAGGCCAGTTGGCCGAATGTTTGCGCCTGTCTTGTCTGGTTGTATTAAATAGGTTTAAAAAAAAACAACAACAAAACATAAGGCTTTGTTAAAACTGATGATGTACGGAATTGCGTGTCACCATGGGCCACAGTTTTTCTTTCATTCTTTTTCTTTCTTTCTTTCTTTTTCTTTCTTTCTTTCTTTTTTTTTTCGTTTTTCTTTCCTTTCTTTTCTTTTCTTTTTAATGAAGGCTCACTGGTTCTTTTGATAGCACCATGGACTAAAGATTCGATATCTCGAGTTCCATCATTGTTTACAGCATTAAAACTGGCCTGCTCGCTGCCCATCTTAATGCTCCCATCGTTCTGATGGTGTAAGCTTAGTGTTTCATAGGTCACTGACTCCTCCCTTTTCTTCATTTCAAGACTTTGCTGCCACATAGGGTTTTGCGCAGGCTCAAGGAATCTGCCAGATAATCACTGGCGGAGCTGGGTGGAGTGAGAATGGAATTATACGAGCATGATGAATCCCTTTGGAAAGCAGAACTTCAAACTCCGAACTGACGAAATCCAAAACAAGTGCAAATGCCCGCGTTCAAGCAAACAGGAACCAGAAAAACACGAAAATAGAACTAGAACGCATATTTAACACAATCACACAAGACAGGCGCAAACCTTCGGCCAACTGGTCTTTGTCGAGCGCGAACGCAAGATCATAAACAAACAAACACAAAAAATCAGGAGAAAAAGACCGAAATTTTGGACGAAGCAGCAGGGAAGTTTTGGTCATTTTCTCCTGATTTTTGTGTTTGATGTTTGTTTGTTTGTGATCTTGCGTTCGCGCTTGACAAAGGCCAGATGGTAGAAGGTTTGCACCTGTCTTGTCTGGTTGTGTTGATTGCACGTTCTGATTCTATTTTCGTGTTTTTCTGGTTCCAACCTCACGATTTTCTCGTCATCCTTATTACAAATTGCAACGTATATAGTAGCTACTCCCACAGACAACTGTTGAGCCTGTGACCCTGATCGCTATTTCCTATAGTACTGGAAGCGTGGGAAGTGGTTCATTAATTGCCTCAAGACGGGTTTTGACGGTTAGAAGGACGGGTAGAAACTGGCGTCTCTTCACCCTGTCGGTATGACCAAGTGGACGATAGGGATTGTACTTGTAGCGTCCAGTCTTGCACGTCGTTGTTCACACATGTGTTATGTCACTGGTCAGTGAGACACTTGGAATTCCATGTCACACGGCAGTTTCAGGATCTACCTTCTGCCAACACTGAAAGTGTTGGTTTCACTTTTAACCTACGGTATTTTATTCGAGTCATGTTATTGACTGAAAGCCATTTTTCAAACTTTCCGTTCAACGAGAGACAGACAGACAGACAGACAGACAGACAGACAGACAGACAGGAGAGAGAGAGAGAGAGAGAGTGAGGAGAGAGAGAGAGAGAGAGGAGAGAGAGAGAGAGAGAGAGAGAGTTAAAAATGTTTCGAGTGGACTTATCTACAGCAGGTCCTTGCTACTCTACATAATATTATGTAAACAAATTAAAATGCAGATGAAATATTACATATACAATGAAAGAGAGGGGAAAGAACAGAGCGAGAGGGAGAGAGATAGACAGAGAGACACAGACAGACAGACACTGAGAGAGAGCGAGAGAGAGAGAGAGAGAGAGAGAGAGAGAGAGAGTGAAGCATGATCATCTTTTATAATCCATATGTAAATTTTTGGTCCTTGCCTAAAGGAAAACTCAGGGTAATTGACGTGGAAACAAAATGATAACTCTCACAGGCGACATAAATTCTCCCCCTCTTTCCTTCTGTCTAGTTTACCAACTCTTCCACGATTCACTGATTTCTACAACACAACATCAAGAACAAAAGTGATGTTTTTAAACATAAGTAAGAACCGTTCATTACATGTTATTCTTGATAACTGAGACTTCTTTTATTTTGTACCAAAAATCCCTTTCTTCCTACATTTTGCTTCAAGTATAAACGTTCTCAGTATTATAAATACTACAGTCGCACTTTTGAAAGTAATGAATCATAACCTAAAAACAACAATAATAAGAAAACAACAAAACAACAACAATAACAAAAATGAACAGAAAAACACATCGTATACCATAGTTTCTTTAAAGTATTACGTCATTTTCTTTTTTCTGATAATATTACGTCATTTTCTTTTTCCTGATAATGTAAAAACACGTTTGAGGCTGCTTTAATTCATTTCTTCTGTATGATAGTATTTTCAAAGCAACGTTTCTCCTAGACTTATCTTTCTTGCATTAAATTTTCCTTACATTAGAGTCTAGGGTTTTTTGTTGTTGTGTTGTTGTTGGTTTTTTTTTTTGGGGGGGGGGGTGTGGATTCTAAAAAGTCAAAGTAAATAATGACTAAGTCTTTTTTCTTCTCAGTAACGACTGTTTCATATTGTCGTTTCCCGTCCTTTTTGTAATTATTTAAAGCAACGTGCAAAACATGTTGCATTTAGTCTGAATCTGTAGGAGCTGGCCAGCTCATGGGTTTATGTGCAGGATTAAGGCATGGGCAAAGATCTTCTGGATCTTCTCCATCACATCGCACTTGTGACGTTAGTGCATACTGAATTCATTCGGAGCGCGAGACTGAAACTGAAACTTTGAATCTGATTGAAATCTGTTCTCACCAAATCGAAACTCTGAATCTGAGTGAAATCTGTTATTCTCACCAAATTGAAACTCTGAATCTAAGTGAAATCTATTCTCACGAAATTCTTAACATGGTGGGGAAATTTTTTTACACGAGCGTCAGAGAAAGAGAAATGGAGTTGCGGAGTGGGTATGGAGGTGGGGATGGAAAGAAGGGAGGAAGGATGTGATGTTAAGAAGCTGGTTGAAAACCACAACTGTCAAAGTCGTCTGCTCTATGTCGAATGATCCCGTTCCACCAGCCAGCCAGGTTGCCCGGAACAGGATCATTAATCAAGCGAACACGGTGTTTGACAGCGTTCGTCTGCCACATCAAAGTTCCTTAATTCGCAGCGTCGGGCGCAGTGATCTCCTTTGCCCTTCATCCAACATGGTGTCCAGGTTTGGCCTTCCGCTGCTCTCTGAAGTTGGAAAACAAACACCAACATGACGAATTCATTGCTATGGATGCTGACTGGAAAGTCAGTGAAGTTCACCTTTGATTGCTCTGTAAATTTAAATGTCGTTTAGTTCAGACTGTCGATCTGTAATTCAACGCCGGCCGTGCCTTACTGTCACAGACATGCCCAGACATACTTTGTTCGTTCATTTATTTAATTATTCATTTGGTTTATTTAAATTTAATGTATTGTAGAATTTGATTTTAGGAGAATACATATAAGACTGGACAAATATATGTATTAATTTATCTGTAAATGCATACATTCCTAAACAATGAAAACATACTTAACATTGTTATGCTCCCCTTAACACACACACATATCTATATACACACACATATTTATATACACACACACACATACACACACACATATATATATATATGTCTATACATGTGTGTGTGTGTGTGTGTGTGTGTGCGCGCGCGCGCGCGCGGTGTGTGTGTGTCTGTATTGTTTAATGTTTATGTTTTATTTTCCGTATTATGTATATTTAGGTCATCTGTGTTACATAAGCATCAATCCAATAACTAAAATGAGTTGCATGATTTAAATGTAAAAGTTTAATTCAAATGTGATATTTAACCCTGACAGCTACTTAAACGATTTTTAGGCGTGCAGGGATGAGTGTGTGCACGCTGTTTTGCCCACGTTGTGCAGGCGGTATGTTGCTGCACAGTCTGCACACGCCATCTTTGATGAGAGTGTGTGCTGGGGTTTTATTCGTTTGTTTTTATAACCCACTGGGCACTGGCATGATTTACAGAATCTTTAACGTGTGTTGTTGATGTTCTGAGTACAAAAGACACACAAAGGGAAGTTTAGGCACCAACAGGTCCCACCAGGCGGAGGTACTCAATCAGGATCGAACTCAGACCTGATTAGAACAGAAGTATGGCGTTCTATCCACTTTATCGCACCCTTCACTTTAGAGTTCAAATACGTAGCACTGGTGTGTGCGTGTGTGTGTGTGTGTGTGTGTGTGTGTGTGTGTGTGTGTGTGTTCATTTGTGTGCTGTGTTGTGTGTGTTTACGAGAGAGCTGAGTGGTGTGAGCGAGAGAGAGAGAGAGAGAAGAGAGAGAGAGAGAGAGAGTGCTGATACATTTCGAAAGGAAATACCACATTCAGACTGAGAGAGAGAGAGAGAGAGAGAGGAGAGAGGAGAGATTGAAGAGAGAGAGAGAGAGAGAGAGAGAGAGAGAGAGCTAATTCATTTCGAAAGGTAGTACCACATTCGGGCAGAGAGAGAGAGATAGATAGATAGATAGATAGATAGATAGAGAGAGAGAGAGAGAGAGAGAGAGAAGAGAGAGAGAGAGAGAGAGAGAGAGAGAGCTTATACATTTCGAAAGGATGTACCACATTCGGACAGAGAGAGAGAGAGAGAGAGAGAGAGAGCGCTAATACATTTCGAAAGGATGTACCACATTCGGACAGAGAGAGAGAGGAGAGAGAGAGAGAGAGAGAGAGAGAGAGAGAGAGAGAGAGAGAGAGAGAGAGAGAGAGAGAGCGCTAATACATTTCGAAAGGAATTATTTACCACAACTGTTTATGCTATGATTTTTGCCCCAGAGTTCTCCTGTAAACGTACTATAGAGCCACAGCTACACAAACCATGGTCACTATTGTACCAAACAGCGTACGCCAATTTCATGAACACGTTATAATTTCTATTGTACACTCAAAATCGCACTGACGAAACGACCGAGTCAGAATCAGAATGGACAACTTCTTCCAGAGGGAGCATGACCACAGACTTCTTATTATTTTATAAGAGGTCTGTGGGTATGACCAACCAATAACAGCAGGTACATGTCAGAAATGGCAGTTCCATACACTATTCGCATATTCATGTTAGATATATAACCAATAAATAGCATGTATATGTTAGAATGGCCAAAGCTCCTGACATACGTATACAGTCAGGCCAGGACCAATCTCCTATACAAATGACTAACCTGAAAGTTCCATATCTCGTCAGTGACAGGCACACATCAAAAACGTAACGGATCTTTAAGCTAAACTCACAACAGTTCATACTGTTGATAAACAACTCCCAAATCCGACCTCAAAGCCTCTCTCGGAGCGAAAATGTGCTAAATTAGTTCAGACTCACGATACACATACACATACACATGTGACGCGGGACTTAGAAGAAAAAAAAAAGTTTTTAAGACCTACTATCGCTTTACCCGGCTGTTGACAAGATATATGTACGCAGGAGATGGAGCACAATACCGTTAAATATCTACAAACACGCTATGTTCGTGCAGACTATTTAACATCGGAAACTGCAATCCGGTTAGCGTGTGTGTGCGAAATGGATAGGCTTTCAAGCATGGGCCTCGGTCAACACGGAGAACTTGTTCAAAAGGAACGCCGCCAGTGGTGCTGGTACTGTGCAAACAGCCGGAGTGCTATAATGGTATTGTCATAATGGTCTCCCCTAGTCTTAGATCAATGGGATAGAGGCTTTGTGTTGGATTACTGCTGTATAACGCTGTTCAGCGAGACTCCTACAGCAATAACATCAACAACAATAAATGAATACCTGAACAAATAAATAAATAAATATATAAATCGGCGCACCACGATTCGCCAAATCACGTTTCGCCTAATGGCGTTTTGCCTAGATTTGTCGAGACCTCAGTTCGTTTCACCTAGAGTTAATAGTAAAATCAGTAAAACCCGAAACTAGTGAAAACAGTTTTCAGAAACGAATGGTGTATGCACAGGGGTCAATCAGGTCTATCAGTATCTTCTGTCCATTGCTGAATTCTCCGTGGAGTTTCTCCAGTCGCAGCCGATTTCGTCGGCTGATAGCTCTTCTTGGTGCTGTTTGTGTTTGAATTGACTACGAACTGAGCTCAACAAAATACCAAAGACCCGAATATCCAGGCGAAATGAAAGAGTTCATAAGGTGAAACGACCTTGAATAACAGCACTGTTCGATGCGGGAAGAATTTGGAAACACATTACTGCTACTACTAGAAATAACAACAACAACAACAACAATAATAACAATAGCAACATTAATAATAACGATTATGACAATAATGATAATAACAATAACAATATATATAACAATAATAACAACGATGATGATGATCACAATAATGATGATGACAATGATGATAATAATAATAATAATAATAGTTATGATGATGATAATAATAATAACAATAATAATGATCAGGCTGCAGTATTTGTATGGAGCCAAATATTAATAATTCAAATCAAAGCACACACACACCAGACATATGCATTCGATTATCGAAAACTACATACTATATACAAAAATATCTACACTAATTGCGGGTAAATGGTAGTTGTAGAATTTATTGTCAGGAAATGAGCAAGTTTTTTTATACTGGATTTGAAAAATGAATGGGTAGGTATTAGGCGAAAGGAGAATGGACATCTGTTCCAGCCAGACGGTCCTGAAACAGCATAAGAATGCTGGCCAACGCTTGATTGTTTAAAATTAGGAACCTGAAGAAGGGAACGAATATTTGAAACTGACTGCAAGATGCGAATTGGCGTAAAGACCAAAATGTTCGGCGAAACGAATTCAGGTGAATCGTGTGGCACCCAAATAAATGAATGGATAAATGAATAATTAAGAATTTGGAGTTAGTTCAATAGGGATTTATCGTGCGCGGACAGTTCCTTATGCACTCCACCCGAATCTGCCGGCAATGTCTGGCAGACTCCCTGAGCTTGCGCAAAACCCTATGCGCTGGCAAAGTAATGAAATAAGATGGGGAGGAAGGGAGGAAGAGAAGGGAATGAAACGGAGAGGTGAGGGGAGGGGGACGAAACAGCAGGGAACTTTTAGCCTTTTTCTCCTGGGAACCAGTAAAAAACACGAAAGAAGAATACGAACGCGTATTTAATACAACAAGACAAGACAGACGCAAATTTTCGGCCAACTGGCCTTTGTCAAGCATAAGATTACTACAAACAAACACCAGATACAAAAATTTTGAGATAAGACTGAAACTTCCCTGCTGCTGTGTCCAATGTGAGAAAAGGAATAATGTGAGAAAAGGTTTATTCCTTTTCTGACATTGGACACAGCAGCAGGGAAGTTTCAGTCTTTTTCTCCAATTTTTTGTATCTGGTGTTGGAAAAGGATTATTCCTTTTCTGACATTGGACACAGCAGCAGGGAAGTTTCAGTCTTTTTCTCAAATTTTTTGTATCTGGTGTTTGTTCGTAATCTTACGCTTGACGAAGGCCAGTTGGCCGAAAATTTGCGCCTGTCTTGTCTTGTTGTATTAAATACGCGTTCGTATCCTTCTTTCGTGTTTTTTTCTGGTTTCTGTTTGCTTGAACGCGGGCGGTCACACTTGTTTTGGATTTCCTTTACTCCTAATTTTGAAATTTGCTGTTTGTTCGTTTGTGATCTTATGTTTACACACTCGACTAAGGCCTCTTGGCCGAAAATTTGCGCCTGCCTTGTCTGATTGTATTAAATACGTGCTCTGATTCTATTTTCGTGTTCTTTCTGGTTCCTACCGGTTTGAACGCGGGCGGTCTCACTTGTTTTGGATTAACATCAGTGTGTTGAACGTGTCCAGTATTGTGAACCCAAAGCTTCTCTCACAAGTTCGCCAGAAAACAAGGACTAAGAAATAAAGAGAAGCTCTTTCAATTGACTTATCCCTGCAATGGTTTGACAGGTATATTAAAATGAATAGATAAGCACATAAAGTAAATAAATAAACGCACACAAAAGAAAAAAACAACAACAACCAAAGAACAGCAACAAAATTTGTGGCATGTTCCTAATAAACAAAGCTTCGCTCAGAAAGCGTGGGATGAGTTAACAAGAAACACCACGAGGGTGCGGATGGAACCCAGAGCACCAACACCTCGCCACTCTCCGGACAATCACCTCCTAAGCTCCCGACGAGACTCGATTGTCATTTCATCAAGCAAAGGGGAGAGGGGGGCTGTCCATGCGTTGCACGATCCATTCGGACCCAGTCATCAGTTACTTTGTTTACAAACCGAATGGCAACAAGGTGCGGAAAAAAAAAGCAAAAAAAAAAAAAAAAAAAAGCAAAAACAAAACAAAACAAAACAAAAACAAAACAAAACAAAACAAAAAAAAACTCCACCCACATCCTTTAGATGAACTTGTCGCATCTACTTTTTTTCTGTCTTATTTTCGTATTCAAGAGACATCAAAATAAGTAAACCAGTTTGTGAATGTTTCCAGTATTTCTAATGTCAAGTTTCTCTCACAAATTTGCGAATAAACAAGTTGTAAGAAATGTGAAGAAGCCCTTACTTTCAATTAACACATCACAGTATGGCTTTTGCTCGTTTGTTTGTTTTTCATTTTATGGTAAATTAAAATACATCAATAATAATAAAAAAAAAAAAGACTGATTAAATTTCATCGAATGTTCCTGATTTTTCAAACCCGAGCACAACTCTCAAAACTACGCCAGCAAACGAGAAGGATGAAGTAACAACAAGAAGCCCATTTAACAGGCTTGTCTGAATGAATATGTGTTTTAAATGACAAATTAAATAAATAAATAAATAAATAATAGATAAATAATAAATAAATAAATAAATAAATAAATAAATAGATAAATAAATAAATAAATAAATAAATAAGTCTCTTAATAATCAAATGTCTCTATTTTCCACAACCCAAATGTCACTTACAAAAATCACCCAACAAAATAAGTATTAATAACACAGCCTTTTCAGTTCACTTGACTTAGTATTGTTATATTCTTACTATGAAATACAGAAAATTGACAAATAAATGATTGGATAAATGAATGAATAAATAGATAGATAAATATAAAAATGAAATAAAATGAAACAAATAAATATGTAAATAAATAACAAACAAAAACAAAATGTATATCAATAAATAGTGGATGGACGGATAAATGAATAAACATAAGAAACAACGAACAAACAAACAAACAAATAAGTAGATAAATAAATAAATAAATAAATAAATAAATTAAATTAAATTAAATAAATAAATTAAATTAATTAAATTAATTTCATTAAATTAAATCAAATAAAAGAATAAAACGTCCCTGATTTTGCAAAGCCCGAGCCCCCCTCACAAAAATGCCCCAACAAACAAGAAACAGTCAGTAAAGGAATAAGACGAAAACCTTTTTAACAGACTTGCCTCAGTAAGTGGTTTCATTTTTTGTCTTTGATTTGTTTTTGTTTTGTTTTTGTTTTTTGTTGTTCTTTGTTGTTATTTAGAATGGATTAACGCAAACAAATAAACGAACAAACAGATAAAAATGTCAAATGTTCCTGATATTTCACAGCCCAAACCCCATTCACAAAAAGTCCCACAAGGGGCAACAATCTAAAGTAGTAACGCAGTAATAAGACGAAGCCCTTTCAATTGACTTGTCTCTGTGTGAGTGGCCATCACACGCACGGCTGAGCACCACGCACTGGACGTACCCTCTGAGACCAAAGGAGGGCAGAGTCTTTGATCACTGTGCCAGAAAACGATCGAACCAGATCTCTGTCTGTCTGTCTGACTGTCTGACTGTCTGTCTGTCTGTCTGTCTGTCTGTCTGTCTGTCTGTCTGTCTGTCTCTCTCTCTCTCTTGTCTCAAATGTATTTCTTTGACCGAAAGTGTAATGATTCCCTTGTTGGAGTATCTATGTTATCCAAGGTATGATTTATGTGTAGTGTGAGGTAGGCCCTCTTTGGGCGAAGACTGGATGTAAAAAAAGTAACAACATATATTTGGCTTTTTTCATAACCTCGTAAATAAAATTTGTTACTGTTCTTGTTTTCTCTGTCACCCCTATAAACCGGAGAGTGTTTGAATTCTGTGACATAGTTGATTCGAACCACAGACATAGATAGGGAGACATGCAACTGTCTCTTTCATACACTTAGAAGGCGCAGTAGCCTAGAGGGTAAATGTCAGACTTCCATTCAGAAGGCCCTGGGTTCGGATCCGCCGAGACACTTCCGCCAGGTGGATAGAAGACAGAGAGTTTTCCAGTCTCACAGGTAAACATGTGTGCAGACCTGCCAGTGCCTAAACCCCCTTTGTGTATATACGTGTTATGCTTAATCTATAAACTTCCTTATTTCATGAATTGATTTAACCCTTTGACTCCTGCACCCTATCCACCAACTGCAAAAACTTAACCCTTTATCATGACTTCAGTCTTCCTGCTATTTACTCCAGCTGGTTGCTTAATTCATGAAATAACCAAGTTCATAGATTAAGCATAACACGAACATACACGAAGGGGTTTAGGCACTGGCAGACCTTAGTGTTACAGTACATATGTCACAGTTTGAATGCTTCAATCCGACAAAACAAGTGAGAGTCGATGCTTAGACTGTCACAGACCAGAGGTTCATCGAGCTGCCAATCTATCTGGTCAAAATCGGTTAGTGCCAGGTCAGATGTGTCAGTGTTCCACTCTTGGTTCTGGTGTGATCTGTGTGTGTGTGTGTGTGTGTGTGTGTGTGTGTGTGTGTGTGTGTGTGTGTGTGTGTGTGTGTGTATGTGTGTGTGCGTGTGTGTGTCTGTACATCTATACATATATGGTAAATATATACATATGTATATATATGTATATACATATACATATATATATTTTATATATATATATATAGAGAGAGAGAGGGGGGGGGGGAGAGAAAGAGAGACAGACAGACAGACAGACACAGCTTCTTCAAGATCACGGTGATTTTGAGAAGTACAATATGTGGACTTTCCGTTGTGTCTAAAACAGGAGATTGTTCAAAAGGTTATACCATTTTTGTACAAGTAGTTGCGCAGGCGATATAGCAAATCTTCGGGTAGAATTTATCTTCTTCTCTTCGTATACGAGACCAGCGACACACACTATTGGAAACATAGGGTACAGCCCTGTCAGTATCACGCATTCTAATCCAGAATGGATCATTTTGTGTGTAACTTTTTTCATACAAGTTGGATAAGTTCCCAATGCAGCGACTACTCGTAAGTGTATATATGTCTTTCTTGACGCTGAACAAACATACACACAGATCTGAAACGTGAAGAAATTCATGCATGTTGTTTCTTTAGGTCAATGTTCTTAATCCTTCAAGTACTCGTCCCTTTTCGGCTATTTCAATTAAATTTACACAGATGAGACGTGGTTTCACACCTTCTTTCTCGCTGCATGAAGCAAGCAATCTTATGTCTACATGTTCCTTTGATTTACTATGAGTACCTACAGTTTTCTTTCAACTCTTGTATTCCTTTTCTTCTCTTTTTTTCCTTTAGAAGTCTATTGCGAGTATTATTGCCTTGTTCGTTTTCAGCTCCTTGTATTAAGCTGGGCAGAGAAAAGAGTCCTTAGGATTTCAATTAAAGCAAAAGCTCAAATTCAATTCGACATGAGCTGGAGGAAGAAGTCTTTCGGCTTTTTACCAATCTTCTAATTTATGCGGAGCTTGCAATTCCTCGCATCCCTCCAGTGCCTGAAGACCTTCTCTGTCCTCCTCGTTTTGTTGTGGCGCGCGTGTTCGGTCGGCGGCCGAGCGAGCTCCGCCGGCGAACTAACAAGACGAAGTGTTTGGCAAACAGTTTGCGCTGAAGTTAAACCACCCTGTAATCCCCTCTGCTGACAATGGACGGCCGCTGTGGCGTGCTGCGTGAAAAAAAAGCGACACTTTCTCGCTGATCTTGTCTTCTTTTCTCTCGTCTTTCTTTCTTTTTACCTTTTTCTCCTTTCTTTCTTTCTTTCTTTTTCACCCCTTTTTCTTTTTAACGTTTACTTATTTTATTTATTTCTTTTCCATTGCTGTCATGCCCAACGTTTACATTACATATATTTACTTAGTCCGTGTGGACATTAAGTATAAACTCTCTGGAGGGTGTGCATTCCTGTTCAGCAATACCTACATGTCATTTTTCTTTTCTTTTTCCTTCTTTTAATTCAGCATTTTTAAATAGTTTTATTCCGTTGGTTTGTCTCCCATTCGTTACGTGTGTTTCACACGTTTCGATCTATTATAATTATTATTATCATCATTGCTATTATCATTAGTAGTAGCAGTAGTAGTACTGTTACTATTATTATCATTATTATCATTGTTATTATTATCATTATCATCATCATCGTCGTCGTCGTCTTCATCATCATCACTATTGTTGTTGTTATTATTGTTATCATCATCATCATCATCATCATCATCATCATCATCATCATCATCATTATCATATCATTATCGTTGTTGTTGTTGTTGTTGTTGACAACATTATCCCTTCCAGTCTTCCATGTACGAAGTAATGTTATAAGCATAAAGAAAAGGATGAGCTTCGATTTGAATGGTGTTTGCAGTTTCTTTCATACAACAAGGAACTAGTTCCTCTCTCTCTCTCTCTCTCTCTCTCTCTCTCTCTCTCTCTCTCTCTCTCTCTCTCTCTCTCTCCGTGTGTGTGTGTGTGTGTGTGTGTGTGTGTGTGTGTGTGTGTGTGTATGTGTGTGTGTGTGTGTGTGTGTGTGTATGTGTGTGTGTGTATGTGTGTGTGTGTGTGTGTGTGTGTATGTGTGTGTGTGTGTATGTGTGTGTGTGTGTGTGTGTGTGTGTGTGTGTGTGTGTGTGTGTGTGTGTGTGTGTGTGTGTGTGTGTACAATGGATAAGATTTGTAAGAGAAGAAAAACACACTCGAGAAAAAAAGAAGAATGGGAGCAAGGAAAAAAAAAAGGCA
The DNA here is from genome assembly GCA_030674185.1 of Monoplex corrugatus. Lineage (NCBI taxonomy): Eukaryota > Metazoa > Mollusca > Gastropoda > Littorinimorpha > Ranellidae > Monoplex > Monoplex corrugatus. The sequence continues at coordinate 92,006,341 of CM060305.1, read as the reverse complement.
AGAGACAGTCAATAGATGAAAGCTGTTTTGCACAACACTCAATATTTTTGTGATCTTTTCTCTAATATGAAAGAAACTGTAAACATCATTTAAACCAAAGCTTATCCTTTTCTCTATACTTAAATACATTACTTCCGTGCATGGAAAACTGCATGGGATAATTTAATCGATAACAACAACAATAAAAATAGCAGCAGCAGCAGCAACAACAATAACAACAATAATATTAATAATGATAATAATTATTATTATAACAATAACAACGATTATGATGATGATAACAACAACCACAATGATAACAGTAGTTGTAATAATAATGATGATGATGATGATTTTCATTATTATTATAAACATATCTACGGTGTCAAATCTCGATACACAAATCAAATCAAAGCGCAAACTCTCATCATTCACCAAAGCATTCACTCGCAATGACAAAAACTCAATGGGTACAAAACTTAAAGAAACCGGGAGGGGAGAGAACCAGAGGGGACAAGAACAGGATGCTGGGCACATAGAGGAAGAAATCACTGCTGGACAAAAAGGTATGTCTTGAATTTGAACTTGAAGTAAGACAGAGTATGCGACTGTCGAATAGACAGGTGAAGCTCGTTCCAGTTGTATGGACCAGACACAGAAAAAGAGCGACGACCGACTGTGGAACATCTGTACTGAGGAATTTGTAAACGAGCAGTGTCAGAAGCAAAACGAAGGAGCAGGGGAAGGGTACCATTCACTTGTAGCATGGCGTATTGATTTTGATTAAAATTTTGAGTGAAAAGGCAATACTGGAGAAAGTGAAGCAAGTCCTAGGTTATCTGTTGTGGGAATAGTCCAATGTTTGTGTCCATCAACAAGTCAAGCTGGTGAATAGGGCAGGGGAGGCAATGGGTTAAGTTTTTGCTTTGCTAGCATGGTTGACAATTCAGGATGCTGATGGATAGGGTGCGGCAGTCGAAGGGTTAAGATATTTACCGTGCGACATGATACTGCAAGAAAAACGACGCATGAAGGCTCCGCGCTATGAAAAAGAAAGTAGTAACTGGAGTCGAAAAATATTTCTCCATGAAAAAAACGAGATTCGATTTCATGTATGGGCATCTCTCTCTCTCTCTCTCTCTCTCTCTCTCTTTCTTTCTCACACACACACACACACACACTCACACGCACCACCACCACCCCACCACCATCACGGTTCATCAAAGACATACGAGAAATACCAAATGTAATTGCATATCTACATATCTCATTTTATTTCCAAACTCAGTCATTATACTGTCTAGCCTTAGCTATTTTGTTGGCTAGTAAAATGTATGGCACAGGTGGCAGGGTGGTGTGTTTCAAGGCGACTTTCTTTGATCAGTGAAAGACCGGTGTCTAGACGAATCGTTTTGGAGAAAGCAGTGAATTTTCTTTTTGAAATAGAGAAGTATAGAAATGACGTGGCGATAGGCCTAGTGTTTTTTTCTCCCCCCCCCCCCTTTTTTTTTTATGTACACTTGAATTAACTTTTGTTAGTTGGAATGGCTCTTTGAAGTTTTATATACTGCACTTCATTTTTATTATTATTTAACCCTTTGACTCCTGCACCCCGTCTACCAGCATCCTGCATTGTCAACCATGCTGGCAAAGCAAAAGCTTAACCCTTTGACTCCCTCAGCTTATCCACCAACTTCCTGCAGCAGATAGGGTGAGGGAGTCAAAGGGTTATAGTTTTGCAGTTGTGGATAGGGTGAGGGAGTCAAATATTGGTGAAACTGGACGCACCCTTGACACACGTTTCAAAGAACACTTGGCTGATATCCGCCACCAAAGGGATAAAACTATCCCCAATCACTTCAACCAATCAGACCACTCAATCAATGACATCCGAGTGAAAGGTCTGTGGCTTCTATACAATAACAGCACCATAGACAGGAAAGACAGAGAATCCCACCTCATAAATAAACTTGGAACACGCAAACCATATGGTCTTAATGACAAACCATAAGTAATCCATTGCGTAACAGAATTCAGACATGCCGTTTCATGTTTCTTCCTGTTCCCAGATTCATGGCACTGGGCACAATCTACTCCCTTACCTCTTGGCTCTTGCTCTGTGCCTTCTTCAGAACAGGGCTATACCGATATAGCATGGCCACTTCTCAAAATGAGATTGCCTGTGCAAAACGTGCCCGCCGCAGAGCAGAGCGCCGCTGGCGCAAATCCAAACTCACTGTACATAGGCAACTTTTCCAAGCCTCTAAAACAAAAGTATCCACCCTCATTGCATCTGCAAAAACAAACTATTTCCAAACCAAAATCCTGAATGCCTCTTCTTCAAAAGAACTCTTTACAACCATGAATCATCTCCTTGGCACACGAAAAGATTTACCTCTAATAATAATAATAATAATTACAATATTTATATAGCGCAAAATCTTGATAAAATCAAATCTAAGCGCTGAAGCAGACACACACGCACGCACGCACGCACGCACGCACGCACACACACGCACGCACGCACGCACACACACACACACACACACACACACACACACACATGCATGGCTATAAATGGGGAGAAAGAATAAAAGCAATAAAAGCACGAATAAAAGCAATGGAAAATTATAGAGAGCATATATATACAATTATATATTATAACCATGTGATTCCCGGGGGGGGGGGGGTTGAGTGAGGTTAGGATTTTATGCGGAGGAGAAAAGGTGAGTTTTGAGAGCGGACTTGAAGGAGACAAAAGTAGGTTGCTGACGGACTGAGAGAGGAAGTTTGTTCCAGGAGAGTGGACCAGAAACAGAGAAGGCTCGTGGACCATAGGTATTGAGCTTAGTGCGTGGAAAGCGAAAAGTCAGAGGATCGGAGGCAGAGCGGAGGGTACGTGAGGGAAGATAGATCTCAAGTAGGCTTGACAGGTAATCGGGGGCTGAAGAACTCCCATCTGTATTCTCCAAGTATTTCACCACCAAAATACAAACTCTTCGTGACAGGCTCGACAGGACACCCTGTCAACCATGCCCACCTGACCCTTCCTTCTCTGGCACACCTCTTACTACTCTTACCCCAGTCTCACAAGAAGAAATTCTCAACACAATCAGATCCATGTCGTTCAAAACCTGCGAACTGGATCCTCTTCCAGGTTCTCTCTACTCTGACTGTCTCCCTACTCCCCTCCCATTCATCACTGACATCATCAACACTTCTCTCCAAACTGGAACTGTCCCAGATTCTTTCAAGTCTGCTATTGTTCACCCTCTCCTCAAGAAATATAATTTAGACCCAAATGAACTGAAAAATTACCGGCCTATCTCTAATCTCTCTTTCTTGTCAAAACTCATCGAAAAAGTTGTCCTCAACCAACTGAACTCTCACCTGTCTGCCAACAATCTCCTCAATCCTTTCCAGTCAGCCTACCGCCAGTGCCATAGCACTGAAACTGCCTTGCTACACATTCTCAACAATCTCCTCCTTGCAACTGATACTGGCAAAGTCTCTCTCCTCACACTCCTTGATCTGTCTGCAGCCTTTGATACCATTGATCATGGTATTCTCCTTTCTAGACTTCATCATACTTTTGGCATCTCTGACATTGCTCTCTCCTGGTTCACTTCTTATCTATCAAACAGAAAACAAACTATTCTCATCAATGGCACTTATTCTCAACCTGCATACCTGACCTGTGGTGTTCCACAAGGATCTGTCCTTGGCCCTGTTCTTTTCACTCTTTACACCTCCCCCCTGTCCACCATCATCAACTCCCACTCTATAAAACACCACTTCTATGCTGATGACACCCAACTTCAAGACAGTGACTCACCTGACAATATACAGCGCCTCCTGACTCGCACCACTGAGTGTTACTCGGACATCAAAAATTGGATGACATACAACAAACTTCAGCTAAATGATGACAAGACAGAAGCTATCCTCATTGGCACCGTCAGAAACTTTCTCAGCTGCCTCCTCTTTCTCTCCCATTATGTAACACATCAGTCCCAATTTCTGATTCAGCTAAAAACCTTGGTGTCTGCATTGACTCTAGCTGCCTCCTCTTTCTCTCCCATTATGTAACACATCAGTCCCAATTTCTGATTCAGCTAAAAACCTTGGTGTCTGCATTGACTCTACCCTCTCCATGAACAACTTTGTTTCTCAAACTGCCATATCTTGCTACTATCACCTCCATCGTATAAGCCTGATCAGGAAGTATCTCTCTGTCGAAACAACTGCAAAACTCGTTCTCTCCTTCATAATGTCTCGCATTGACTATTGCAATTCACTCCTGTCCGGTCTTCCTGCCTCCACCACTCACATCCTACAGCGCATTCAAAACAATGCTGCACGCCTTGTACTCAAAAAGAAAAAAGCTGACCACATATCTCCTCTCCTGGCACAACTTCACTGGCTCCCTGTATCAAAGCGCATACAGTACAAACTAGACATCATGTGCTACAAAAGCCTCAATAACGCAGCCCCCGATTACCTGTCAAGCCTACTTGAGATCTATGTCCCCTCACGTACCCTCCGCTCTGCCTCCGATCCTCTGACTTTTCGCTTTCCACGCACTAAGCTCAATACCTATGGTCCACGAGCCTTCTTTGCTTCTGGTCCGCTCTCCTGGAACAAACTTCCTCTCTCAGTCCGTCAGCAACCTACTTTTGTCTCCTTCAAGTCCGCTCTCAAAACTCACCTTTTCTCCTCTGCATAAAATCCTGACCTCACTCAATCCCCTCTGCAGCCTGTCTCCACTCGGAGGGGAATCACATTGCAATATATAATTGTATATAATATGCTCTCTATAATTTTCCACTGTTTTTATTCTTTCTCCCCATTTGTGGCCGTGTGTGTGTGTGTGTGTGTGTGTGTGTGTGTGTGTGTGTGTGTGTGTGGTGTGTGCGTGGGTGCGTGTGTGTGTGTGCGTGCGTGCGTGCGTGTGTGTGCGTGCGTGCGTGTGTGTGTGTTTCAGCGCTTAGATTTGATTTTATCAAGATTTTGCGCTATATAAATATTGTAATTATTAATTATTATTATTATTAAAATTGCAGAACTCATCTCACTTCCCTTTTGACATCATAGTTGCCTCCCCTCTCCCCACTTCTTACTACTGCTCATGACGACATGGGCATTCCATTTCTTACCCACTGGACGAGGCGGCAGGGAAGTTTTTAGTCCCGTTTTTATTATCCATTGTTTGGTGTCTGTGATCTGTTTGTGACCGTGCGTTCGCGCTTGACAAAGGCTAGTTGGCCGAAAATTTGCGCTTGTTTTGTTTTGTCTCGTTGGATACGCGCTTATATTGGTTTTCTTGTTCTTCTGGTTCGTGTTTGCTTGGGCGCGGGCAGTCACACTTGTTTTGGATCAAAGGGTTAAGGTTTTGCAGTTGGTGGATAGAGTGAGGGAGTCAAAGGGTTAAGGTTTTGCAGTTGGTGGATAGGGTGCGGGAGTCAAAAGGTTAAGGTTTTGCAGTTGGTGGATAGGGTGAGGGAGTCAAAGGGTTAAGTTTTGCAGTTGGTGGATACGGTGAGGGAGTCAAAGGGTTAAAGCCCAGCCGACTGCTCAGAGCCATACAACGGTTATAACCATCTCAACGCCTCTTTTAACCTGAAAAAAAAAAAAAAACAATCTCGAAAAGAAAATTAGGTAAACATTCCGACGCATTTGCGTATATAATGTGAGGATATGCCCCTGGCATTGACCACTCCGTCCAATTTATCGAAATTGAAACCGAAATCAATTTATCATTAGGGGGTCTAAAAAATAAACCTGAATATAAATATGTAAACGTAACCGTAAAGTAATTTCCTCTCTGTCTGTCTGTCTGTCTGTCTGTCCTGTCTGTCTGTCTGTCTGTCTCTGTCTCTCTCTCTCTCTCGCTCTCTTCGCTCCTCTTCTTCTTTTTTTATTTTTGATGAAAACGGTAACATGAAGTTACAACTCATTCCTGTTCGAACAATAGAGTGTACTCACAAACAAGAAATTAGAGAAATGGTCTACACGAATAATACTGGAGATAAACAGTGTAATAACTACCGACAATCTTGATAATTTGTAGAAGTGTATATCAGTCACGTTTATAAAACGCTTGAACATTGGTTTGTTTTGTTTTTGTTTTCTGTTTGTTTGGATGATTCTGTTTGGTGTGTGTGTGTTGTGTGTGTGTGTGTGTGTGTGTGTGTGTGTGTGTGTGTGTGTGTGTGTGTGTGTGTGTGTGTGTGTGTGTGTGTGTGTGTGTGTGTGTGTGTGTGCGTGTGTTTTCCAAAAATGATGAAAGGCAACGAAAAGTGGAAAACAATGTACGTACGAGCTCATACATCCTGCTGCCATAGGTTGGCACAGTGACAGAATTTTGTTTCTCTCAAAGCATTATCTGTTTTTAAAAATCTGTTATTTTGAACGAAAAGACAGCTTTCATAGTTACTTCAAATCATGTTGTTTCTAGCCTGCTTGACCACAGAGGCCTTATTCGAGCTAAAACTGGGTCAACAGTCCTACGCAGAAACGAAAACATTCTTTATTGATTTTTGCTTTAAATTTCATTGAACCCACAAAACAACAAACAAACAAACACAAGAAAGGTCGGGGAAAAACATTACTCGAACTCAGAAAAATAAATGCATCGAGAACAAAACCAACAACAATAACATCGAGAACAACAAAAGAAAAACGAAGCAACTAACAACAAAACAGCAACGACAACAACAAACGGACACACTATTCTGGGTTCAAGTTCAAGTTCATATTGCTTATAGTCAAGCCGACTGTTAGAGCCATATCAAGGCTAATATTCTGGGTTGGTTTTTGGTCTCATTACTGAAATTTGTCTTAAGAAAAAATCGTAGTCGAGAGAAAAACACAGAAATAAATCGAAGCAAACAAACAAACAATAACAAAATAACAACATACACCAACCGAAAAAAGACCTTCGTGTACGTCTTCAACGTGACCACACAAGCCATGAGACAGCGGTCAGTCAGTGTGGACAAGAAGGACGGGTACACACGAGCAGCGATGATCAGGGATGGTTGTCAGCCCCCCTCTTTTTGTTGGTAAATACTCCCAGCCTGAACTTGTGTGCAGAATACATTAAAACCTTCGCCTTGGGCACGTTATCCGCCTCTCTGTGTCCCCACACTACAGCCATTTTGTTGCCATTAGGCTTCCACTTTGAAGTGGACAGTTTGCAATGGAAATGAGCTTTGGTCAGTTTCGCAGAAACCATTCGGTGTCTCACGTCTTGGGTACGATTCTGTTGATGTCTTTACCTCCTATGTGTTCCCTGCATGACTAATCCAGCGTTCCCCTTAGGAGTGTGGTCTGTGGTCAAGCCGAGGTCAGTGGGTGCAGGGAAGGCCAGGTGCATTGTACCAAGTCATCCTCGTGTTGACCTCATACACGTTGTTTTGTCATTCCTCCGGAGGACCCCACAGTTCTTCGGAAGGGGACGCAAAATGAGTCGGACCGTGTGCCTACAGATCCCACGGCAATTGAAAATCGTGAAGAGCAGGGTATTGCCCGGCTGCCTTGGTAAAAAACATTGGAGATATAGGTTGATTTCCCAGGTCCTACCCCTTGAAGATCAATTAGCCTTCTTGCCTTTCTGAAGTCTTGATAAAAAGAATGTGAATATGAATGTGAATTTGAAGCGAGGAAGAAGGGATGGGCGCCGCCCTCATGGTGCTGGCCCCGGGAAGAGTTGAGGTCTCTTCCACCTCACTCACCTACGACCCCAGGGTTGTGGAACTATCTAGGTAGGACCTCAGAACCTGGCCAGCTCGTGGGTTTGTGTGCAGGCTTAAGGCTTGTGTCGTGATCATTCTGGATCGTCTCCATTACATGGCAACTGTGACGCTAGTGCATAAGGAGTTCATTCCGAGCGCGGAGACGTCATCTTGAGAAATTGAAACTGAAACTGAAACTGAAACTGAAACCTCTTCCTTGTCCTCCAGTATCAAACATGGCACATAGGGCAGGGACCAGGGCTCTCCATCTTTGTCTATCGGCTGCCGTCTGTTCAGCTGTTTTCAAGTCGTTGATGTTATCCGCTCTTCCTTCAGACTGGAGTGTTCTTCTGAGTGTTGTTTTGGAGCTTCCTCTTCTTCTTTGCCTCCTCAGCCTCCCAAACAGCGCTGCCTTTGGTAACAGTCTTCTATTGTCCATTGTCAATACACGGCCTTAATATTTCCATCTTTTGTTTCGTCCACTTCAGTCAAACTGTCGTCATACCGCTCATCTAGAGATATGGATCACAGGTGGCAATGATGTTCACACATGTGTAGTGTTTTCTCTCCAAACATCCTGAAGATTGAGGAGCACTTTCAGTGTCGGTATTCTCAAGACATTATCTGTATTCACAAGATTTTGTAGGTCCCTTTCACTTTCTGCAATTAGCACGGTGTCATCTGCGTATCGAATGTTGTTTATCATTTTCCTTCCAACCTTTAATCCAGGGTCTTCTTCTAGGTTTCTCATGATGTTTTCGCTGTAAAGTGAAAACAGATCTGGTGACAAAACACAACCCTGTCTGACTCCTCTTTTGATGTTTTGGAAAGAGCTTACATTGTTTTCTATTCTCATTGCAGCTGTTTGTTCCCAGTACATATTTCTGATTATTCGTAGATCTTTTCCATCAACATTGAATCTCTCCAGTTGGTTGATCAATTCATCATGTCTTACCCGATCGAAAGCCTTGGTGTAGTCAACAAAACATAAATACAAATCCTTATTCATCTCATTTGACCTCTCTATCATAGTTCTTATGATGTATATGGCATATTAGTTTCTTTCCCTTCCACAAATCCACTCTGTTCTTCTGCTATTTCTCTTTTGATTCTATTCCTTGTCCTCATCATGATTATTCTTAACAGGAGTTTCGTTACATGACTCATCAAACTGATTGTGCGATGGAGTTCGCATTCTATAGCCCCTGTCTTCTTTGGAAGTGCAATGAAAATTGATTTTGACACATCTTTGGGGATTTTTTCCAGTGTCGTAAATTTCATTTAGGAGGACTGTTATTTTTTCTATGCCAAATTCCTCCAGTGCTTCAATCATCTCTGTAGTAATGTTGTCTAGTCCTGGGGTTTTTCCTGGTTTCATCTTTTTCAGTGCCGCTCTAACTTCATCTTTCATCATGGGTGGTCCTTCAAAGTTCTTTTTCATAATGTGTTCTTCGTTTCCGTCATCCTCAAAAAGGTCTTTAATGTACTCTCCCCATCTATCTAATATTTTGTCCTTTTCCATGATGAGCGTGCCATCTTTCGATTTCAAGCACCCAGTTGATGTGCATGTATTTTTCCTGTGGACAACTTCTTCAATTCGTCTGTACATACCCTGAGGATCCGTTTTGTGTCATTTCCATTTCTTTGCACTTTGTTTTCAGCCAAGCTTCCTTAGCTTCATTGCACCTATTCCTGATCTCCTTGTTTATCTTCCTGTAGATCTCTTCGTTTCTCTTTGCCTTCCTCCTTTCCTCAATCAAACCCAAAATTTCATTAGTCATCCAGCTCTTTTTTGCTTTTCTATCTGCCCCAGGGATTTCCTCACAAGCTTCATTTATCGAAATCCTCAACTTTGTCCATTGTTCCTCACTGTCACGAGCGTCTTCCAGAGCACTGAATTTGTTTTGAACATGGACATTAATTTTTTTTACGTATCACTTCATCTGTCTTTAAGAGTCCAAGGTTTAATTTGATGCTGTTTGTGGTCTGTTTCCTTTTCCTCAATTTCAGTCTAAATCTTCCCACTACAGGATTGTGGTCACTGTTGCAGTCTGCGCCTGGTAGTTTTTTTTTTGTTTGTTTTTTTTTTTTGTGTTTTTTTTTGCTGATCAGGATGTAGTCAATCTGATTTTTGGTATTATCTCCTGGACTTATCCAAGTCCATTTTCGTCTGTTTGGTTGCTCAAACCAGGTGTTTCCTATTATGAACTCATTCATCTGTGCCAGTTCTACAAGTTTCTCACCCCTTTCATTTTGCGTACCAAGGCCATGAGGTCCAACTATATCCTCCACCCTATCCTGTCCCACTTTAGCATTAAAATCTCCCATTATTACAGTAACTTCTTGTGATTTACATTGGACTTTGGCCATCTCTAATACTTCGTAGAAGTTGTCGATGTCTTCCTGAGTACTTGTGGATGTTGGTGCATACACCTGAATGATGTTGATATCAAATGGTTTGCCTCCCAACTTGATCAGCAAAACTCTGTCGGACACAGCCCAGTATCCCTTAACTGCTTTTGATTTGTCTTTGTCCATCATGATGCCTACTCCTCTTTCATGTGAGTTACCACCAGAGTATATCATTGTGTATTCTGATGTTATCATGCCTGCCCCCTTCCATCTCACTTCCCCTAGTCCTAAAATACCAATGTTAAGTCTTTCCATCTCTGTTTTGATATTTTCTAATTTACCCTTCTGCAACAGTGTTCTTATATTCCATGTTGCAACTTTGATGTTTTTAAATCTGAGTTTAGGTTTCGCAGTAACTTGTTGACGGTCTGGTGTCACCTGCGCCGCACGACGGTCCCTACCGGACGAAGCTGCTCCATAGGAGCACCTATTCACGTCGTTGTTGTGATTTATTTTTCTGTTTCTGTCCATGATAACCTGGGAAAAATTACGATGGTGGTTTCCCGTTGCCTTCCATCGGTTTGTATACGGTCTCTCCGCTAGCCTTACTCTCTCCCGAGATGTCCACAAGGCAGTGGAGCTATTCACCCATAGCTTGGGGGTCTGGTTCGTGGGCACCAGGGCATATCCACACGCTGGTGGGCCTGCGTGCCTCACGTCTGGGGGCCAGACCTCCTCCGAGTCCTACGAGATTCAGCCTGAGTCCGTGAGGTGCTCAGTTACCGCCTGTCGCCACGAGGAGGCACAGCGTAGGGCTTGCTGATGGGAGGCTATGCTATGTACTGGCAGGAAGAGACTTACGCCTTCTGCTCTTCTTTTCGCATGGCTGCAAGCAGCAGTGCTAGCCAGCGGTGCAGGCTGAAGCCGACACACTAGACGCATCACATCTGCCAATATGACAAACACTACACTACTACGATGAACAAATAAAATCGACGCCTTGATTTGGAGTATTTTCAGTTTCAATGACTTAAGTTGATTCTGTTTCCACCTTTCGAAAAGTACCTTCTGAGGTCTGATTTGTCTGGTGTGAAAAAGAAACGTACTGTAGGACTTACTCGCCTTAGGACTTCAATTGCGCTCACATTACAGTATGGAGTCTGTTCAAGAGGGAATCATTGCAGGAACACTCCATATGCGCTCCATCCAGCAATTATCTGACAGATTTCCCAAGCCTGCACAAAACCCTAAGCGCTGGCAAGATCCTGAAATGGGGAAGGGGGAAGAGGCACCTGTAAAACATTAAGCTGACACCGTCAGAAACATACTCCACTCATATACTCGACTTGCTATCTGAAATCGTCATCACTGATGTTTGTCATACATATCTACATTTCCCCCATGATATTCTCATATTCTCCCTTTCCCCCCTCCGCCCTTTGTTGTTATTGTTGTTTGTTTGTTTTGTTGTTGTCTTTTTTGTTTTTTTTTTTTGTTTATTCTATTTATTTGACAGTGTAAAAAGGAGGAACTATACGTATGTTTAAAGAATATTATAATACTGCTGGTTTTTAATAGGTATGGTGTTTTAATTTCTCCACTGCACAAAGACTAGTGTGTAAGAAAGAAATCTTTGTTCGATTTTAATAATCTTCAGTATAAAAAGGGAGATCATAGAACGGCTGGGCCATCTTGTTTGTTTGTTATTTCTTTCTTTTTAAAGGCAATAGTTGTATATGAACCGTGTGTATGTATGTGTGTGCGTTTGTGTGTGTGTGCATCTTTGTGTGTGTGCATGCGTGTGTGCATGTGTGTGTGTTGTGTGTTGTGTTGAATTGTATTGCATTGTATTGTATGTGGTGCACGCGTGCGCGTGCGTGTGTGCGAGCGTCTGTATGTGTCTGTTTGTTTGTATGTAACCAAAAATTTGTGGCCAAAGATGTGAACTGTCAAGGGGTTGCAAAAGCTTAAGTTTGGAAAGGTAATCTCTGATGTCATGATCACAGGGACCAAAGAAATGCCTTCAATCAGCACGTTTTAAGAAAGGTGTGTGTAAACTGTACTTCCTCGGGAACTTGGGACAATATTTACATTCTCTTTTCATTGTCTATTTACATTCTCTTTTCACTGTTGTGACAGTCTACTGTTGTCCTTGTTTCACGCTGAGTTTTGTCTTACGGTTCTTTAAGGTTATAAGAATATGTACAAAAAGGGACTTTGTTAGAATGGCTTGACCATCTTGTTTTGAATAAAACATTTTTTCTTAGTGTAAGTGTCATTGTAAAAACAAAAAGACTGTGTGTGTATGTATGTATGTATGTATGTATGTATTTATGTATATGTATTTATGTATGTATGTATGTGTATGTATTTATGTATGTATGTATACAGATATTGTGTGAGTGCGTGTAGATAGATAGATAGATACTAAGATAGATAGATAGATAGACAGACAGATAGATAGATAGATAGATAGACAGATAGAGAGACAGATACATACATACATACATACATACATAATAATACATACATACATACATACATACATACATAATAATACATACATACATACATACATACATACGTATAAGTGCATAAAGTACCCTTGAAAAGAATAATTGGGAATTTATTCATACATAGTTGACTTTGAGAACCCGTTTCATGCACGGATAGACAGATATTCGTACACACAGCCGACGTGCAGTCAATATAAAAACTGCACTACCGTTTCTTTCTTTTCCTTCTTTCTTTCTTTTCTTCTCCCCCCGAAAGAACAGATTGAATAAAAGCTCACCAGACTCACCAGCTCAAACTCAGTGAGGTGGTCGGCCCTTGAACAATAGGCATACACGTAATCCGAAGACTTGCGGTAAGGAAAGCGTCTGACTGAACAAGCAGAACGGAAAACAAGCAGACACCCGAAACGTCTGGATTGTCTTATTGACATAATTCAGTTTAGCGAAAGACAGCCGAGAATTGTTTCCCTTGTGTATATAAATAGACTCTGGCGGTAAATCCCTCAGCGCGGAATGTTTCGCGAGTCTTTCACATGTTTTGTTGTAAGAATAATAGGCCGCCACCCGAGAGCCTGTACGTGTGATAATAGCCGTTTATGCCCGGTGTAAGTGGCAAGCCAGGGACCCCCGTGCCTCTAATCCCGGGCCAAGAAAAGGTGCGAGGGCCCGGCAGACGGTTGGTGTTTGCGTTAGGCGTCTAACACCTCTCTGCCACTTGCCCCAGATCATATTTCTGTCCATCCCTCGTCGTGGGGGTCCCAGGTTCAATTCTGACCTAGAAATATGTCTTGTATGAGTAATACAGATCTCACCTTCGCAAAAGGGGGTCGTATAATTCATCTCTTCTACTCGGGCTGGCTGGATCTTTTGATAGATCCGTGGACTCCAAATCTAATGTCTCGAGTTTAATCCCACTCTGCAACATGACTGGGTCCGAATGGATCATGCAACGCACGGAGAGCGCCCCCCCCCCCCCCCCCACTGTGCTTGAAGAAATAACTGTCGATTCGCGTCGGGAGCTTGGGAGGTGAGTGTCCCGAGAGTGGCGAGGCCTTGGTGCTCCAGGTCCCATCCGCACCCTCGTGGTGTTTCTTGTGAACCACTCTGCAGCATAAAAATTGACTTGCTCCCTGCCCATCTCAGTGTTCTAACCATTATGGTGTTGTCAACTTAAGTATTTCACGGGTCATACCCTTCCCACCCTGCGTCTTCCATTTCAAGACCTTGCCAGTGCCTGCAGGAGATTTTGTGCAGGCTCAAGATGTCTTGTCAGATATCAAAACAATTCGTGCAGTCAAGATGTCTTTCAATATCAAAGACAGATTCTGTGCAGGCTCAAGATGTCTTGTCAGATATCAAAAGACAGATTTTGTGCAGGCTCAAGATGTCTTGTCAGATATCAAAAGACAGATTTTGTGCAGGCTCAAGATGTCTTGTCAGATATCAAAAGACAGATTCTGTGGAGCACATATGGAATAGTCTTAGTGTGATAAATCCCTTTTGATTAAACTTCAAGTACTTGAAGAAAGATCCAGTTCTCTATACACGAGAAATATGCACAGCGTTTGTGTTACGAAAAATGGAACCAGATAAAAAAAATTTTTTTAAATAAACAAAAACAAACAAACAAACAAAAAAATGGAATCAGAATATATAGTTAATAATATGACAAGACAAGACAGGCACAAATTTTCAGCCGAATCGCCTTTTTCAAGCGTACAAAAAAAAAAAAAAAAAAAAAAAAAGACAAACATCAAAAACAGTCTACACAAAACAAAACAAAACAAATTTTGTGGGGGAGGGGGTGAGGGGTGGGAAGACAACACGGCTTCCCTGTTTGATAGAGCTGGAGAAATTAACCCTTTGACTTCCGCACCCTGTTCACCAGCGTCCTGCATTGTCAGCCATGATCGTAAAGCAAAAACAACCCTTTCATTCTTTCACCCTATCCACCAGCTTCCTGCAGGAAACTGGTGGATAGGATGAAGGAGTGAAGGGGTTAAGTTTTTGTAGTTGGTGGATAGGGTGCAGGAACCAAAGGGTTCAAAAAAACCCTCCCCGTTTCGGTGAGCAAGGGAAAATAAAGTGCGATGAATCCCTCTTGAACAAACTAAAACTCTACAACCAGCATTGATCGCTGTGATGACTCGAATGAGACACAACAGCAGACAGGATCCTCCATCTCTGTTACAAAAGTGCAGCAACAAGCAGTTCAAGTCTTTGATATATACTAACCAGTTCTTGGTCTGTCGACATCAGCATCGGCCTCCTTCCACTGTGCCCTGAAAGGTGATCTAAGACAGTGTGTCACGGCGGATGATGTGACCAAACTTTGTATATTGTTTTGTCCACTCAAATTGTCGTCATACCGCTCATCTAGAGGAGTGGATCACAGGTGGCAATGATGTTCTCGCATGTCGTGTTTTCTCCCCAAAAACCTTCAGGCTTAAGGAGCACTTTCAGTGTCAGTATTCTCAAAACAGTGTCTGTAGTTGCCAGAAGCAACTGGTGTTGGCCCGTCAAGGTGTCGATCTTGTTTTGTACGTATGTATTGGTGCTTTTTACACTGCTTCGCATATCCTATTTCCAACAAAGGATAAATACGTTTGAATATCATCTATTTTTAAAACTATATCTGTATTACTACTATATGGTTCTTCTTTGGATCAAATGTTGAGGTATTCAGGGACCTACAATTGGTAAAGACTTTGCTCTGAATAACCAGTAAAAAAATTTTTTTTTAAAAAAGCATTATTTTCAGCATTTGCATAGCCAGTTATACGCTCTGTTGATTCGAATCATTTTGCGGACTACCTTTCCTGAGTTTGAAGTCTCTTCTACAAGTGTTCACTCCAATCGGATAGTTCCATATGCGCTGCACCCAAATCTGTCAGCACTTATCCGCAGAATCCTTGAGTCTACGCAAAAGCCTTTGCACTGGCAAGACCTTGATCAGCTCTTCAGTCAATAGAACCAGGCAGCCAGGGTAAAAAAAAAAAAAAAGAAAAAAATATGCCTAGCATGAGGATCGAACCCAGAACCCCTGCATTATCAACATGGCGCTTTAGCCAACTGAGGCACGAGGCCTAAATAAAACAACAACAAAAATGAATAAATAAATGAATAAACAAAGTGTATGTGTATATATAAACGAATGCTTGTTTTTCTACATTTTGTTAGAAAATAGAAAATAAAACAAACAAACAAATAGATAAAGAAAGAAATAACAAACATACAAATAAATAAAAACAAGAACAAAACAACATATATATATATTACAATGAATGCCTGTTTTTCTACATTTTGTTATATCTGTTGATTATACATTGTATACGTTTCAAGATGTTTGTAAATGTCAGGTGTTTGAAAATGACTAAAAACAAGTAAAAAAAAAAAAAAAAACAAGGCAAGAAGAAAACCAACAACAACACAATGGACGACCGGAGGATCAACAACCACGACCCCTTCGTAACCAGCATGGGGCTCTAAAATACAACTGGCATAACGGCGCCACCCAAAACCTGTGGCCCAAAGAAAAAATCAGCCAACGCCCCGATAACACAGAACTTATTAGAAGTCAACTACGAACACAACATACACAAAGCGTTTGTTCGACGACGAACATGACAAACACAGAAGGGAAGAAACCGCAAAGCAGCCCTCGTAGTGAACAACAGCCACTGCACTGGGCGCACGGAACCACAGAAATGGGATCTTTTGTCCCTAGCGAGAAATGCGAACACACACGAAGCGGTTTGATGACAAGAAATCGACCTGACACACACGTGTGAACTCTGGGACTATCGCTCAAGCGATGAAAAGATCAATTATAAAGCATCAATGCTGAAGCACAGAATCAATTTCAACACACTGCCGTTTTTATGAAAGAAGCAATTACGCACTAAACCAGGTTATGTTTTCTGATAAGAGACGCAGACATAGGCTATTGTGCTGGTGGCGAGGTATATTTTATGGTCAGTCTGTTCAAAAGAGTGGGGCATTGAGCCTCTGTTTGCAGCTCGTGTCTGACTTTTATCATATTCGTAAAGTGGTCTGTTAGTCATTTGGTTACAGAGACATACTGATAACTTGGAGGTCCGGAGTTCGATTTCTGGGAAGGACCACAGAATCAGTGGGCCCGTTAGCTCAGCTGGTCAGGGCGTTATTCTGTAAACCCAGGAGCAGAGAGTTCGATGCTCAAGCGGACTAGGATGTGTGACAGAGAGAGAGAGAAAGAGAGAAAGGGGGAAGAAGAGACAGACAGAGAGTGTGCGTGTGTGTGTGTGGTGTGTGTGTGTGTGTGTGTGTGTGTGTGTGTGTGTGTGTGTGTGTGTGTGTGTGTGTGTGTGTGTGTCTTTTTTGTGATTTCGTTTGTTTTGTTTGTTTGTTTGTTTTTTGTTGTTGTTTTTGTTTGTTTTTTTGTTTGTTTGTTTGTTTGTTTGGGGGGGGGGGGGGGAGTTCTGACGGAGTCATGGACTCAAGTTCTGTTGTCACGAGTTCAATCCTAGCCTGTAATATAAACACTGGCATGTTCGCTGCTCATCTTAATGCTCAAATCGATCTGGTGGTATCAGCTTAGTGTTTCACAGGTTCCGATTTGTGTGTGTGTGTATGTTTGTGTGTGTGTGTATGTGTTCGTTGGTTCTTTAATTTAACGTCTTTTCTTATATATATATATATATATATATATATATATATATATATATATATATATATGTGTGTGTGTGTGTGTGTGTGTGTGTGTGTGTGTGTGTGTGTGTGTGTGTGTAGTGAGTGTGTGTGTTGTGTGCGTGTGACTGTGTTTGTGCGTGCGTGTGTCTGTGTGTGGGTGCGTCTGTGTGTGTGTGTGTGGTGTTCATGACGCGAAACATCCATCAGTATAAAGGAATAGTTTTTGATATATTTTGTGCAAACTGCCGTCAAGGTTAGCTTGCTGCCAATGTAGCTAATGTTTAGTTAGCTGTCCTCCTCCTCCTCCTCATCACCACCAACACCACCTCCATTAATGTCAGTACTATATTGTATAATTCATCATCATCATTATCATTGATCATGTCGTTCTTGTGGTAATAGTAAAAACTAAAGTACAGGTAGAAGAAGTAGTAATAGTTCATTACTAGTATTTTTATTGCTCAAGATTCTTTTCTGTCGTTTGTGTTCTGGTGTGTATACATGTGTTTATCTTATTTTTACAACTATTATCATCATCATCATCATCACCATCATTATCATCATCATAATAACAACAACGATATGAAAATAATAATAATAAATTATTATTATTACCGGATGATTTCATTCACTTAATATTGTAGCAAACAAGGCAACTGTCATTTAAAAAGAAATTAATAACCAATAAAAAATTTGTGTGCTGGCGCTCTCTCTCTCTCCCTCTCTTTGTCTCTGCCTCTCGCTCTCTCTCTCAATCTCTCTCTCTCTCTCACACACACACACAGGCACACACACACACACACACACACACACACACACACACACACACACACACACACACACACACACACACACAATTCCTATTCAGTTTCACACATCCAGAAAAACTCCATTCCCAAACCCACACATCTCACCTTTCAGCGTCTTTTAAAGGGCAGAACAGTTCAGACAGTACAGACTATGAAGACCGCAGGTCTAATCCAAAGAGTACACGCTCACGTTGGACAAAAAGAGAAAACGGTGACACATGAAGTCATTCTCAACGCCACAATAACGAACACTCACAACACTACCAAGGTGCGGAGGGGCACACAGAAAAAAAAAGCAGAAAAAATGAAAAGAAAGAAAAAGAAGAGAGAGAGAGGGAGAAAGAGGGAGGAGAGAGAGAGAGAGAGACAGAAAGAGAGAAAGAGACAGACAGACAAAAACAGAGAGAGAGAGGGAGAGAAGAGAGAGAAGAGAAGAGAGGAGAGAGAGAGAGAGAGAGAGAGAGAGAGAGAGAGAGAGAGAGAGAGAGAGAGAGAGAGAGAGAATGACAATGGCAATGACAATGACAATGGTCCTCTATTTTTCAACGGTAAAAGTTATTGACTACTAGCCATTTTTCAAACTTGCCGTTGCTAATCTATACACATGACATTTGTTTAGAGAGAGAGATAGAGAGGAGGGGGGGGGGGAGAAAGCTGAAATGGTGAAGCAATTTTAACAATCTCCCTTTTTACATGTATGACTGGAAATCCAGGTTTTTCCACTACTCAAAGTCATAGTCAATCAGTTATAACAATCTCCCTTTCTATACAAAACTTATAACTAGAAATCCAGGTTTTGCACTTCTCAAAGTCACTTTTACCTTGAACAAACATCGGAGAAGAAAAAGCTGAGACGGTCAAGCAGTTCCAATGACCTCCCTTTCTCTATAAAATTTATGAACAGAATTCTAGAATCTGTAATTCTCAAAATCTTTTTTTTTTTTTACCTAGAACAAGCATCAGATGCGAGAAAACTTCACGTGAAGACAATGGTAGTCTGTCATAACGGTGACGATAGAACGTGAATAGTTTCGGAAGTTCTTGAGACATTACTGTTCACATTTTTTGGGTCAGCGTGACCTTGACCTTGATGCCATGACATGGATTCGTAACTCTTCATAAGGTTACACCTTTGACCTGACGTGTGTAAGAAATAAAATAAAAGAAAATAAACTAAAACAATATAAATAGATAGGTGAATAAATAAATAAATAAATAAATAAATAAATAAATGAACAAACAAACAAATAAATAAGTAAGTAAATACAATAAAAAGTGTGGCCGCCTGCGTTCAAGCAAATAGGAATCAGAAAATCATGAAAATAGAATCAGAACGTTTGTTTACTAAATACGCGTTCTGATTTTAGTTTCACTTTTTTTTTTATGTTTTGTTTTGTTTTGTTATGTTTTGTTTTGTTTCGGTTCCTAACTTGTGTAAAAACATATCCAGCTGACAGCTGACACATTTTAGTAACAGTCACACCGACAGACAGACCAACTGACACACAGACAGACACAGACTCACACCTCACTGATGTCAATATTAAACAATCTCTTTAGAAATTTTATAAAAGAATCAGAAAAACGAACAGAAAACACACAAATTCTCTTCTGCATTCCATCTGGACACATTTTATCGTAATAGGTCCGTTTGAGAAATTAACAGACCACAACCTTTCTGTAAATTCCGATGTTGAGAGTCTTCAGTCGTTTGAAGATACGATCTTTTAGTGGGTAAAATTCGTGTATAAGTGGTCGTGAAATCTCTGAGTCTGCCATTTGTACCTTTTCCGATCTCTTTAAGGAAGCAATTTTGTCTATGTCCTAATTTTAAGTTCTTACGGCTATGTCTGAAGCCTGAGGCTTGCTGTGAAAGCTGGCGTTAAATTTTCTCAAAATGGCTAGGCTGTTTAAAAAAAAACCCATCACTACGATATGAAATAAATGAACTAAATAAAAAGATATCAATACAAAAAAGGAAATATGGAACAATAAAACAAAGTAAGATAATAAAAAACAAAGTAAGGAAAAAAATGAACAAACGGATAAAACAAAATGCCTCTTCTATCAAAGGAATAACTGAGACAACACGACACCTTAGACCAAAAAGTTTATCTGTATTCATAGATAACGGAGACATCTTTGCTAGCAATCTAAAACAGAGATACTTAAGATGTCTAGACGTGACACTGAATGTTTTTAGTCAGAGACACACAGAAGCCGCAGTTCGATCTTAACCTCTCTCTCGCTCTCTCTCAACATTTTCTTTCTTTCTTTCTTTCTTTTCCTCTTTCTTTCTTTGCTTTTCTTTCTTTCTTTTTTTAATGTCGGCAGGAAAGGCCTCTTCCCCACAATACGGCAAGTACACACAGATTAAGAACAGAGGCCCAAACATTTAATAAAGTCAAAGCTTCCCGCTGGAGTGTGGAAACGTTATTACGGTTGTTTGCACTGAAATTGATGCCAGGTTTAAGTATGGTCCCGCTGCAATGTCAAAAGAGGATTAAAGGCCTCATCACACGGCTGACTGGCTCCGTTCATAAAGGCATGGATTCCAGATCTGATGTCTCGAGTTCAATCCCAGCCTGCAACATAAAAACTGGCTGCCCATCTTAACCCTTTGATTCCCGCACCCTGTCCACTAGCATCATGCATTGTCGATCATGCAAGGAAAGCAAAAACTTAAATCCTTTGATTCCCTCACCCTATCCACCAGCTTTCTGATGGAATGAAGGAGAGATTGGGCACATCATCCGAAGAGAGCAGGATAGGGTGAAGGAGTCAAAGGGTTATGTGTTTACAGTTGGTGGATAGGGTGAGGGAGTCAAAGGGTTAAGTTTTTGCAGTTGGTGGATAGGGCGAGGGAGTCAAAGGGTCTAGTTTTTGCAGTTGGAAGATAGAGTGCGGGAGTCAAAGGGTTAAGTTTTTGCAGTTGGTGGATAGGGTGAGTAGTCAAAGGGTTATTTTTTTTCAGTGGGAAGACAGAGTGCGGGAGTCAAAGAGTTAATGCACCAATCATTCTGGTGGTATCAGCTTGGTGTTTCTTAGTTCTACACTCCCTCCCCATCCCCATTTCAAGATCTTGCCGGAGCATAGTATGCGGCCAGATTTACGGAGTCATCATCATCATCATGATGTGCCCTGCCGCGTGGCGTTGGCCATCATGGCCCTCCATACGAATCTATCCCTTGTCGCTGCAAGTACATCTCCCACCATCTCTGTCGTCAGCCACCTTGCAAGACCGTCCAATATTTTCTCCCTGGGTCTACCTGGTGTTCTCTTTATCACGGAATCTGTCACATGATTATTGGCAGCTTCAGGTGGAGCACATGATATGGAACTGGCCGAGTGTGATGAGTCCCTCGCAAATAAACTCAAAACCCATAGGAAACGTACTTTTCTGCTATGATATATAAAGATGGAAAAAAAGTACTTGCTTATTTGAGGTGAGAGGCAATTCTTTTCTTTTGAGACTTCTACAAAAAAACATTATGATTACTCAGTATTATTATTATTAAATCATGCACAAGGATATGTGAATCATGCATTTTGACTGCAAAACGTATGTTGAATGTGAACCTTCGGGCATGAATTGTTACCTTCCTTCCTCCACCACCACCACCACCACCCCAAACAAAATCTTCGACTCCTGAATAACACCAGTGAAATAAAATGAAACTTTATTTTCCAACAGTATAGATATTAGCACATAAACCAACTTGCAGATCTGTCGCTGATAATCTACTGTCGTTACAACAATAGAAAACAGGATGCTTGCTACAAAAAAGTATTAAACAAAGTCGACTAAAATATGTATGGAAGTAAGTCACGGGACGACGAATAAATAAGAAACGAAGTTTCAGATTCAGCTTCTCAAGACGCCGCTCGGAATAAATTCCATTTGCGCTGACGCCACTGATGCCATGTGATGGAGAAGATCCCCAATGATCATGGTATAAGTCGTATTATTGAACAATAATCATACGCACAGGCAAGATCTTGAACCAAAAAAGACCAAAACAAAACAAAACGAAACAAAAATAAAACAAACAAACAAACAAAAAAGAAAAGAAACACAAAAATTGTGAATATATGAGAAACAAAGAAATTAATAAAAGTAACATAAAGCTTGTACTTTCTCAGCAATATCTGTAAACGATTTTTTCTTAACTGGACTGTTATAAACAACATGCGGAAAGTCGTTCAATTTAACTCGGTTCTATTCAATTAAAAAACTCCCCCTTTTATCACCAGCACGACACCATAGGCAGGATAAAGGTTTTAAAGCACTCAAGAGGAGTATGAAGAGAGCAACACAAGAGAAGGAGAGCGGATTGACCAGGACTTCAATTATCCCCTTCTCACCGGCCGCCTTGAAGTCTTTGAGGGAGAGAACAACTGTCTGGGACGTGTCAACAAGCTGGCTGAAGAGCACGGTACGTCTGTGCTTGAGAGACCCTCCACCCGATCCTCCACGGTTATGCGCCGCTGCTCTTCTCTGTTGGGTGTTAACAACTAACCCTTTCACTCCCTCACACACAATCTCCGAAGACTCGTACGAATTTTCTGGTTCAACACCATGTCTAGCCAACAACTACTTGCCAAGTGCAATCAACAGAGTACGGACACTCATCATCATCATCATGTGCCTTGCCGCATGGCGTTGGCGATCATGGCCCTCCATATGCATCTATCCCTTGTCGCCGCAAGCACATCTTCCACCCTCTCTGTCCTCAGCCACCCTGAAAGTCCGTCCAATATCTTCTCCCCGGGTCTACCTGGTGTTCTCTTTCCCTCCAGCTTTCCCGTTGTGACCAGATGCTCTAATTCCCCTTTCCTAAAAATAAATGGCCTATAAATATTTCCTGTCTTTTCCTGATCTTCCTTATCAATGATCTTCTTGTGTCTGACTCCATCAAGACTGTCTCGTTTGTTTTCTTTGCTGTCCATGGAACTCTCAACATTCTTAGAAACCACATCTCGGCTGTCTCAATGTTGTTCTGGCTTTGCCTCACAACCGTATAACATTATCGGTTCAATATTATAAAATTCAAGAACTGTCTTTTTGATGTTAATTGATAGGCATTATCATTATGTACACTATCATCATGAAAAGCCGACGGAGATGGACTGGGCACATCATCCGAAGACAGCAGCATAACATCGACCCGAACGTCTCTTCACTAGACACCAAAGCCAAGACGTTACTTAACACAGGAGGATCCAAGAACACCTGGTGACGAACAATATGAAACCTTAACCCTTTGATTCCCGAACCCTGTCCACCAGCATCCTGCATTATCAACCATGCTAGAAAAGCAAAAACTTAACACTGACTCCTTCACCCCATCTCCATGCTTCCTGCATGAAACTGGTGGACAGAGTGAGGGAGTCAAAGGTTTAAGATTTTTACAGTTGGTGGAGAAGATGTGTGAGTCAAAGGGTTAACCTCCCCTTCAAGTGTACACGAGTACACAACATCAAACAACAAAATATAGAAAGCTGGTGGATAGGGTGAGGGAATAAAAAGGTCAATAGTAGTAGGCCGGTGGGATGGGGTGAAGAAGTGAAAGGGTTAATGCAGGAAGCTGGCACATAGAGTGAGAAAGTAAAGGGGTTAAAGGGGTGCTTGGACGACTTACTCCAATTAGAGTCAGAGACAAGTTCAAGTACCAGACCGTTTCTCCTTTTGCCGCTGCTGCCGACAATGATCTGTGGATGAAAGGGGATTAACCCGGCAAATAAACACTTCTTTGTGGAGAGAGAATTAGAAACGGTGGTTAAACCACTGCCACACTCTCCCTTTCTTAGCAGACTCAGGGAAGACTTCAGAGTTAAGTTCATTTCTCTAACTGTCCAACCCAGAGCAACTCATCTGTCATCGACATGTACATGTCACTGCTATCATCCGAACGTCAGTAGTAAGAAACTCTGGGGAGAGCCGGACTGCAGATCGTCAGAGGAGAAACATCTGTCAAGCAAGTGTTTCAACCCTCAACTCCTGACACTCTAAGGGGGCTGGGCTGCATCCAGGTCATGACTCCTGAATGCCCCTCTGCTGTCGAAGATAAAAGTTGAAGATATGAAAATAGATAACAAGTGATGATTATGATAATAGTAATGAAAATAATGATAACAACAACTATAATAACATTGTTACTATTATCATTATTATCCTTATTACTATTGTTATCATTGTTTTTTGTTCGTTATGATTGTAATTATTATTATCATCACCATAATGGTTATTGTGATAATAGTAAAGAATAATGGTGATGATCTAAAACAATGATGATATCATTACTAGTATTATTATTATACTTATTATCATTACTGTAATTTCTATTAGTACTTTTGTTGTTGTTGTCCAGTTGTAAACTACTCCTGACAGCACCTAAAGTTAACACAAAAACCTATGGTCAGAGATCACGTGGTACAAGTTGTAGTCATCTGGAACTCTGTTCCATCCGTAATGTCGTTTCTCTCCCTATTTTCAAAAGCAAGTTAGAATACTGTTTTAGTCAGTTTTCTCCATCTCATTGCTTAAAACCAGAGAGAGAAAAAAAAACTAGAACTGTAACTATGCTATGTAAATTATGGAGTTATTTAATTTGGTTGTATGTCGTGTTGTTGTTGTTGTGGTGGTGGTTGTGGTGGTGGTGATGTGTATATATGCGCGAGAGAGAAAGAGAGAGAGAGAGAGAGAGAGAGAGAGAGAGAGAGAGAGAGAGAAAGGGAAAGAAACAGAGACAGAGAGAAGAGAACAGAACAGAGAGAAGAGAGAGAGAGAGAGAGAGAGAGAGAGAGAGAGACAGGCAGAGAGAGACAGGCAGAGAGAGAGAGAGAGAGGGAGAGAGAGAGGCAGGTAGACAGAGAGAGAGAGAGAGTATTTACATCGATATTTGTATTATTAATTTCTTTAACACTGTTATTCTTTTTAATTTAACACTGTGCAGTCCTCATTGGCATTTAGATGCAGAAGACCATTCTAAATGGTGATCAATTATTATTACGGTTTTCATTGCATTATCATAAACATCTGAAGCAAATACCAATAAGAAATCCCAAATGGGGGTTTTACTGTGAAAGCAAAAATGACTGAAAATGGGGGCACCATACGCGAAGAGAACACGACATACCAAATATTTAATGTTGTCGTCCAACCCTCCGAACTGCTTGTATGTCACAAAAGACTTCCCTACTGTCCGTGGACTGAGTTGCTTCGGAGTGTCTTAATATATACTGACTGTTAACTGGTTTTCAATGTCTAAGACTGAATGACCATGGCTTTTTTTTTGCAAGGTCACAGTGACTCCTTAACTGCCAGATTGTGTTTGAAAGTAGAGAATGGTTTAATCTCTTCGCTTCTTCCAAAAAAATTATTTTCCCTCCTTTTTTTCAATCTGTCTTTCCTTTCTGTTTTTTCCAACTTGTTTTTTCAAAAACAAACTGGGAAACTGCTTCAAACGGACCAGAGAGGGGTGTGTCTGTATGCAGTCGGTCTGTGTCAAAAATGTGTGTGTAAGATTTCTCAATTGTTTCTGGATGGATCTTTACCAACTCTGGGCCAAACATGTGGATTGTTGAGGAGTCGTGAATCAACAGGTTTGAAAATTCATGCCAGCAAAGATAAAATAAACAAAAACCAGTGCTTTTCTTTTTTTAAAGGTGTGTGAACAGCACTTTCTCAAGAATGTCTCACAATATTTACATTGCGTTTTCATTGTTGTGTCAGTATGTCCTAGCTTCACATCTTTTTGTTTCATCTGATGCTTTTCCAAAGTCACAGTGATCTTGAGAAGGACAAAATGAAGATTTTCTGTAATAATTCCTGTATGAAAAGGGAGATTATTAGACTGCCTTGACCATAATCTTGTTACTGTTTTAACTTCCGTTCCAAACACTGATTCCTTTTTCCTTTCCTTTCACCAGATGTCAAACCAGTGGACCTGCTGGAAGAGGCAGTGCCGACGCTGGACAAGCTGCCTGCAGGTGTCCAAATTCTCTACGACTCCCCCAGTCACGTGCACGCCTTCCAGTTCTCGCGAGATGCCAGCGACATCTACGTCCGGGCGGACAAGGTGTTCGCGCGCTGTCGTTACTTCCCTTACGAGTTTTCCGTGTTTGTGTCCATGAAAGTGACTCGACGGCCGCGCCGAGAGGAGTGTGTGTTGTCTTTATATGACGAAAGGACCAAGAAGAGGCTTATCTCTATAGTACTGACCAGAGACAAAATGGTCTTCCAGTTTAAGGAGAAGCGATACAAGTTTAAAACGACGGTTTTCAGGTACTACCTCCCTAATCTTTTTAGTAATACTAAAAACGCATTCATTTTGCTCTTTAAAACTGAATGGTAATACTACTTTTATATCTCTTTCCATTTTTTTCTCACGCATCAACTTTCTGATGTTCATGTGTGTTCGTCAGCATGAAGCCCTGTGTTGGTGTTCGAGTCTGTTTATGTGCATGCGTACGTGCATGTGTATGTGTGTGTGTGTGTGTGTGTGTGTGTGTGTGTGTGTGTGTGTGTGTGTGTGTGTGTCTGTGTGTCTGTGTGATGTGTATGAGTACGCATTTATGTGAAACAGTGTTCTCGTTCATATAATTAAGATACTGCTGTTTTCTTAATTTGTTTGTTTTTCTCTGTCATATTATGCTTTTATATTAATTCGTTGCTGACTGTTTTATGTATTACATTTTGTGCAAAGTGGAACGCGCTTAGCAATTTGCTTCTCAGGATTCAGGATGGTGCGCTACATAAAGCTTCATTAGTATTATCTAGTAGTATCAGTATTACTTTAAATGTTATCATTATGATTGTGACTGTCATTCATTACTTCCAAACGTCTGTTATCATAGGTTTATATTTCCAGATGTTTTACCGTGTATAATTTGTCTAGCTGTATCTTTCATAGTTATTTTGCCATGCATTTAGCTTCTTCTTTCATTTACTTATGTAGTGAGGTTTGTTTGTTTGTTGCTGTTGTTTCTGCATCCAAAGCAAGTGTGACTGCCAGCGTACAAACAAACAGGAACCTGAAAAACACGAAAAGAGAACTAGAACGCGTATACAATATGTCTTAATACGATTCTATTTTCATGTTTTTTCTGGTTCAATCGTTTTCACGTTTTCATTGCTTGATTCGGCGTGTCTTCTGTGCAAACTGGTAAATGTGATGTTTATCGTGACGGTTGTAATAACCGAGTGGTCAGAACACCGGTCTTCCAGTTGGAAGGTCTGCGTTCGAATCGGCTTGGATACTACCTGGTTGGTAAAGAGGGATAATTGTTGTATGTATAGAGGAATGAAGAATCAGTAGTCACGTGGTATGTGACCGCTGACAAGGAAAGTAATCACATGGTTTCTTGTAATTACTATTCAACTTAGGTGCAAGCCTGCTAGTGACGGAGCCTCCTTTGTGTATATTCGTGCACAATGATCAAATACGCATGTAAAAGATTCAGCAAGCCATGCCAATTTTCTGAGATCTGAAGAAGCACGAAAACACCCAGCATGCACAGCTTGAACATCGACTATGCCTGTCTTAATGGCAGGGTAAAATGCACACACACGCGCGCGTGCACAGAGAGAGAGAGAAAGAGGGAGAGAAAGAGAGACATACAGAGACAGAGACAGACAGACAGACAGACAGGCAGGCAGGCAGGCAGACAGATAGACAGAGAGAGAGAGACAGAGACCGAGACCGAGACCAAGAGACAGAGAGGGACACAGAGAGAGACAGAGAGATAACAAAATCAAAAGAAAACAAAACCCTGTAATATACATAAAAATCCACCGGTATGTTCTACAGGAAATAGGAGAGAGAGAGAGAGAGAGAGAGAGAGAGAGAGAGAGACAGACAGACAGACAGACAGACAGACAGACAGAGACAGGGACACAGACATAGAATGAAAGACAGAGATGAGGGTGGCACAGGGGGAGGGGTGGGAAGCTGCAGCCCACGAATACAAAAAAAAAAGAGAAAAGTGTATCGCTATTATCATTCTCATTATCAAACAATACATTCTCATAAAACACTTTTCCAATTCTCTGTGTCGTCTGTAAGACCAGTCTGTTCTACATTTCCGGTCCTCGACAATCATTACCATACATACCGACAGTTATCAGTCTGTATTGCCTGGGGCCATCATTCATATTCTTGTTTTATCCATTTACTTATTTGTTGCCCATTCTACGCACCGCTGCTCTGTCACTATTCCATGCTGTTCACTTTTGGCTCGCCAACACCCCTTCAAACCTACTGAAACAGAGGCCACTATGAGAGCAAGGCCACAGAATCTGGGACAATTTCTGACAACGCTTTTGATGAAGAGAATGGAGATGATGGTGATGATGTAATGAATTCCCATGTCGTAATGACACTGGATAAAATGACTGTACTTCACGCTGACTTTCACTAGATATCCTGGTATCAACCGCGCCCGAGACATACAGACACCTGCGGTATTGGTTAGGATATCTACTCAACATCCTCAGCAGCGCATCCGTAAAGTGGGTGAGACTCGGTGATGTGGTCCAGTCTTAGCAACGAGCCCATATCACGCTCAACAGTGTAAGTCTGTTGTAAAGTCAATTCGGGAAGAATAGAAAATAGATAGATAAAAAAATAGATAAATAAATACACAATAAATAGATAAATAAATAAAAATCGATAAATAAATAATAAATAAAATCGATAAATAAAGAAA
This sequence comes from Monoplex corrugatus, assembly GCA_030674185.1. Lineage (NCBI taxonomy): Eukaryota > Metazoa > Mollusca > Gastropoda > Littorinimorpha > Ranellidae > Monoplex > Monoplex corrugatus. The sequence continues at coordinate 91,977,568 of CM060305.1, read as the reverse complement.
TAAACAGATACATAAACAAACAAACAAATAAATAATTAAAATAAAATAAAATAAAATGGCCCCGCGCCATGCTGATAACGCAGGGATCGCGGGTTCGACTGTCGGGCGGGCCACGTTGCTTTCCCAAGTCCTTGTTAGCATGTACGATGTGTGTACAGGAACAGAGCTTATGCCATGACCGTTTTGGGTCATCTCCATCACATGGTATCTGTGGCGTCACTGCATCTAGAATTTGTTCCAAACGCGGAGACACCATCTTGAGAAGCCGAAACTGAAACTGAAACTTCAAATCGCCAACACCCCTTTCAAATCGCCAACCCTTTCCCGTCTTAAACCTAATCCTTTTACTCCCTCGCCCAACCCACCAGCTTCAGGACATTATTTAGGGAAGTGCAGCTAATAGATAGAATGCGTGAAGATGGTGTATAGATGATATTAAGAGAAGCTGGTGAATAAGATAAGCGAATGAAAGGGTGAAACTGTGGAAATGGTGAGGGAGTGAAAGGAATATCATACAATTCATCTTAAAAGTCACCCCGGTCACTTTCTGAGAGCCAAATTGTATGCACAGTATCACAGACAAGCAGTGCCACATGTGGCGGGTGACTGCTAAACAAAGTTGACACCCTGAATGTCTGTTGTAAAGTCATCTCTGAATATACACAGCCATAAAAAATCTTCAAAACACCATCCTTTCACTCCCTCACCCTATCCACCAGCTTCCTCTAATTCACTCTGTCCACCAACTTCCTATACCTTACTATATCCACCAGCTCCCTGTACTCATTCTAACCACAACTTCCTATACTACAGTATATGTTATCCATTAGCTTCCTATACCTCTTTCCATCCACCAGCCTCCTATATCACATTCGATCTCTACCAGCTTGCTGTTTCTTTCACATTCTATCCATCAGTTTCCTATACCTCATTCTATCCACCAGCTTTCTATACCTCATTGTACCTACCGGCTTCCTGTACCTCACTCTATCCATCACCTTCTTATACCTCGCTCTATCCACTAGCTGCTTAACCTCATTCTGTCTACCAGCTTCCTATATCTCACTCTACCCATCACCTGTCTATAATTCACGCTATCCACCATCTTCCTATACCTCATTCTATTCACGAGCTTCCTATACCTAAATTCGACCTACCATCTTCCTGTACCTCATTCTATTTAGCAGCTTCCTATACTTCATTCTATCCACCATCTCCCTCTGCCTCATTCTATTCAGCAGCTTCCTGTAGTTCATTCTGTCCACTATCTCCCTCTACCTCACTCTTTCCACCAGCTTCCTATACCTCAATGTATCCATTATCTCCCAATACCTCATTCTATCCACCATCTCCCTATACCTTATTCTACGCACCAACTTCCTGAAGCTCATTCTATCCACCATATCGCTATACCTCATTCTATTCACAATCTCTCTATACTTCATTCTATCCACCATCTTCCTATATCTTATCTACCCACTAGCTTCCTATACCTCATTCTATCCACTATTTCCCTCTACCTCATTCTATCCACCATCTTTCTATACCTCATTCTATCCACCATCTTCCCATACCGCACTCTATCTGTCACCTTCCTGTAACTCACAATATCTACCAAACGGTACCATTTCCTGTACCTCATCCTATCCACAATGTTACTGTACCTCAAATTATCCACCAGCTTCCATCACCTTCCTACTAATGGATAGGATGAAGAAGAGAAAGTGTTGATGGCTGAAAATCTCTTTTCAGCAGCACCAAATCACCTGTTGATCATCTCACTGTATTCACATCATCAGAGACAAGCAATGGCACACGTACGGGTTCAGCATGGCGGCGGACACATTAGAAATGAGCACAGACTGCGGCAACAAGAAACGCCGCACAGTAAGGACCCCCTTCCCTAACTACCTGCCCATTGCCAACACTTCCTTCTCCATCGGCAGGTGTAAGAAACAGAGGACCATATTTCAGGTGAGACAATCGTATAACATAGAAAATAAATGATTTAACAGGAAATTACCCATTTGCTCGGTTGTTATAGCACCACGCTCTTAACGCAGGGGTTGTGAGTTCAGCCCTCCTGCGGGCCACGATTTTTCTTTTTAATATCGTGGTCTGATAGAGCCCTGGAATCGAGATTTGATATCTCGAGTTCAGTCCCCGCCCATAACGTTAAAACAGTGACTTTATTCATTATCATATTCTTATATCGTTATCATCATCATCATCATCATCAGCAGCAGCAGCAGCAGCAGCAGCAGCAGCAGCAGCAGCATTCTTCTTCTTCTTCTTCTCTTATCACATTATCATATTATTATTATTGTTGTTGTTGTTGTTACCATTATTATCATCATCATTACTATTGTTGTTATCATTGTCATCATCATTACCATTATTATTATTGTAGTATTATCATTATCATCATCATCATAATCACCATCACCACATCAGCATCAGCATCAGCATCAGAATCATCATACACAGGTGGTTGATGACGACGACGACGAGAAGCTTGCACAAATGATTGATGATAAAGGCGACGACGACGATGATGATGATGATGACAACGACGACGACGATGGTGATGATGTTGGTGATGATGGGAATGATGATGACGACGACTTCGACAACAATGATGATGATGATGGTGGTAATAATGATGATGATGTGTGCAGGGCCTGTTGAAGGATGTGATACTGGTATCAGGGGGTGATGCCTCAGTCAGCGCCTGTCCTCCCAGGGTCAGAGTACAAGAAGGACTGGACAATTACATCACTACTTTTCCCGGTACATTGTGAACACAGAAAATAATACCAGTATATGTTTTGAGCTCTCTCTGTTTCCTGTCAGTCTGTCTGTCTGTCTGTCTCTCTCTCTCTCTCTCTTATTTAGGCCAAGTGCTGTAAAAGACATCATCATCATCATCAGGTGCCCTGCCGCATGGCGTTGGCGATCATGGACTTGCATCTGTCTGTATCTCTCGTTGCCCCCAGCATCTCCCCCACCCTCCTCGTCCCCAGCCACTCTGCAAGTCCGTCCAGCATTTTCTCCCTGGGTCTATCCGGTGCTCTCTTTCCCTCCAGATTTCCCGTTGTGACCAGGTGCTCCAAATCCCCCTTTCCTCATAAAATGGCCTATAAATGTTGCCTGTCTTTTCCTAATCTTCCTTATGAGTGATCTACTTGTGTCTGCCTCCATCAAGACTGTCTCGTTTGTTTTCTTTGCTGTCCATGGAACTCTCAACATTCTTCTTAGAAACCACATCTCGGCTGCCCCAATCTTGTTCTGGCTTTGTTTGTTGACTGTCCACGCCTCGCATCCGTACAACAGTATTGGTTCTATATAACATTCAAGAACTCTCTTCCTGATGTTGATTGACAGGCATTTGTTGGTAAGAATGCTTGTCATCTTCTTGAATGCTGTTTTGGCTTGGCCGATTCTGCCGGCTATTTCTGATGTGCATCTGACGTCTGATGAAATGATCGTTCCCAGGTATTTGAATTTATCAACCTGTGTCAAGGTTGTGCCATTTGCTCTTATTTTGCAGGAGGGGATTTCATTTTTTTTTTACTGATCACCATGACTTCAGTCTTCCTGCTGTTTAGTTCCAGCCCCTTACCTTTGCTTTCTATTTCTAGTATATTCACAAGGTTTTGTAGGTCTCTTTCACTTTCTGCAATTAGCACGGTGTCATCTGCGTATCGAATGTTGTTTATAATTGTCCCTCCAACCTTTAATCCAGGGTCTTCTTCTAGGTTTCTCATGATGTTTTCGCTGTAAAGTGAAAACAGATCTGGTGACAAAACACAACCCTGTCTGACTCCTCTTTTGATATTTTGGAAAGAGCTTACATTGTTTTCTATTCTCATTGCAGCTGTTTGTTCCCAGTACATATTTCTGATTATTCGTAGATCTTTTCCATCAACATTGAGTCTCTCCAGTTGGTTGATCAATTCATCATGTCTTGCCCGATCGAAAGCCTTGGTGTAGTCAACAAAGCATAAATACAAATCCTTATTCATCTCATTTGACCTCTCTATGATAGTTCTTAGGATGTATATGGCATTAATAGTTCCTTTTCATTCCACAAATCCACACTGTTCTTCTGCTATTTCTCTTTTGATTCTATTCCTTGTCCTCATCATATTATTCTTAACAGGAGTTTTGTTACATGACTCATCAAACTGATTGTGCGATGGAGTTCGCATTCTATAGCCCCTGTCTTCTTTGGAAGTGCAATGAAAATTGATTTTGACATATCTTTGGGGATTTTTCCAGTGTTGTAAATTTCATTTAGGAGGACTGTTATTTTTTCTATGCCAAATTCCTCCAGTGCTTCAATCATCTCTGTAGTAATGTTGTCTGGTCCTGGGGCTTTTCCCGGTTTCATCTTTTTCAGTGCCGCTCTAACTTCATCTTTCATTAGGGTGGTCCTTCAAAGTTCTTTTTCATAATGTGTTCTTCGTTCCTGTTATCCTCAAAAAGGTCTTTAATGTACTCTCCCCATCTGTCTAATATTTTATCTTTTTCCATGATTAGCGTGCCATCTTTCGATTTCAAGCAACCAGTTGATGTGCATGTTTTTTTGTTTTTGTGTTTGTGTGTGTGGTGTGTGTGTGTGTGTGTGTTGTGTGGACAATTTCTTCAATTCGTCTGTACATACCCTGAGGATCCGTTTTGTGTCGGTCTTCCATTTCTTTGCACTTTGTTTTCAGCCAAGCTTCCTTAGCTTTATTGCACCTATTCCTGATCTCCTTGTTTATCTTCCTGTAGATCTCCTCATTTCTCTTTGCCTTCCTCCTTTCCTCCATTAAGCCCAAAATTATCAAATTGTCAATTCGCTCTCTCTCCCTCCCTCTCCCCCCCCCCTCTCTCTCTCTCTCTCGCTCGCTCGCTTGTTCCCTCTAATGAACAGACAGACGAAAAAACAGACAGACACATGCACACACGCATCAGTTCGGGCACACACAACATACACACATACATGTATAGTGAAGCGACAGACATGCAGTTATACACACATTCTGAAACAGACACATACACTTATACACACATACTGAAGCAGAGAGACAGGTAGACAGATGTACATACACCGACACACACACACACACACACACACACACACACACAACACACACACACACACACACACACACACACACACACACACACACACACATACACACAACTCGCACACTCACAACACACGCACAAGACAACACACAAACACACACTCATACACACAACACACACACACACACAAACACACACACAAACACACACACACACACACACACACACACACAACACACAACCGCACACTCACAACACACGCACAAGACAACACACAAACACACACTCATACACACAACACACACACACAAACACACACACAAACACACACACACACACACACACACACACACACACACACACACACACACACACACTCACACACACTTTGGTGACCTATATACATATTTCACATGCAGGTTACAAGCCCCTGACACCTTTTCATTATGGCAGCAGTCAGTGTGAATGGACAGACGTGGGCAACATCGCCTATGACATCTATTCTAGTCAGCTCAAAGTCTGTGTCAATGGCGTGTGGAGACACGTGGCCGTCAATACAGGTATGTCCTCAGCATCGCCATCACATAATCATCAAGTATCATTGTCATTAGTTTAAAGCCCAGCCGACTACATAGAGCCATATCAGGCTACAGCCATCTAAAAATACACACACCACTTCAGTGACCACAGGAAAAAGAAAAGAAAATTAAATGCACATATCAGTGCATTCGCCCACAGAATC